>BSBM01000731.1:12942500-14142500 GCA_027924585.1 Larix kaempferi
CCCTCGATTCCCACTACGTTGAATTAATAATAATCCTAATGCTCATGCCACCTCTAATTATAACATTATGGATGAGTTATCCCAATATCCCGTTTCTATGTCAGCCTTAGAGGTTTTAAAGAACTGTTATTCCCAACACATCCGCCATTGACGCCATTGACCCTTCTGACTCGCGAATGATGGCATTTGACCTGGACCAATCCGAACCACACATGCCTTCCACATTAGCATTTCAAGTCTCTCTATCCATTCAGAATCTTGTGATCCATCGATGCATCCTCAAGGAAGGTTCCTCCACATGCGTTATGTCGACTTTCGTCTAGCAGAAGCTCAGATCACCTACACTACATCCATCCACCACCGCATTACGAGCTTACGATGGTTTCCCAGCCCAACCACAAGGCCTCCTAGCCAATGTTCTCTTCCAGTTAGCAGGAAAAACATTACTGATCGACATAGAGGTCATCATTTCCCAGCTTGATCATAACCTCTTACTTGGACGTAGTTACATGTATGCCATGAAGGCTGTCGCATCCTCCGTTTTCCGCATCATGATGTTTCCCCATGAGGGACTTTGTTAGGAACCCATGTCAACCCTTCTATTTACTTTGTTAGTATATTATTGTTGGACGCATATGCTTTGTAAGTCGTCTCGTAGTATTTGTTGATCCATAGTTTGTATTATTGTTGCTGGACGCATATGCTTTGTAAGTCGTCCTGTAGTAATTGTTGATCCATAGTTTGTATTGACCCATGGTTTGTCTTGACACATGGTATTGATCCATGGTATTGGCGCCTAGACTTATTATATAAGTTTGTGTTGAGACCAATGAAGGTACCATGAAGTTATTTGTATTGAGCTTGCTTAAAGGAGGTTGCCCCCTCGAAGTGTCCTGCGATCAATAAAAGCGATTTCGAGTTCTATTATTTCTGTTATCTTGCGTATTCTCATTAATTAATTGTTGCAGGTTCTTCTCATCTGGTATCCAAGCACTTTCTTGGGCTCGTTGGGTGGAATTTCTGCCAATTTTTTTTTTTTCGCATTTGTTGCAAGTTCGGATCTAGGAATAATCCCTATCTGCTTAACTGTGGAAAGTACTTGGGCATAATCCCTAAAATTCATTGTGAGGAGTACCACATCAACCCCAAAGTAGCTATCCCATTGAGAGGACCTGCCAGCGAAAAGGGCAATGACCCCTACCTAATTGACTAGTTCCCACCCGTGAGGTAGACCGAGAACTGTCGTTTGTGGAAAAGCGGTTATCAGTTTTACTTGAGCCATGGAGTGAGGGGTAATGCCCCAATACGCAAGCTGTCGGACAACATTGGTGGCCTACTGAAACCCCTGAACTGTTAGGAATCCGAACATACCTAGGGTCCATATCTATTTTCAGCTGAACTGTTGTCAATCACTTCCACACCGTTTCAGATCTATTCTGAAAGCCGTTTCAGATCCATCTGTTGCTGATCACTTCCGCGCCGTTTCAGATCTATTTTGAAATCCATTTCAGATCCATCTATTGTCGATCACTTCCGCGTCATTTCTGTAAGTTTTAAACCTTAACAGTGAAGTACAAACTTATATGATTCTTAAGCATTAACAGAAAAACACACAATGGCACACACACTACACAGAGATTTTCACCTGGAAACCCTTAACCGGGAAAAAACCAGCAAACTTAGAGCCGCATAGCTCCTTTTTCATTATATGTTTATTTTACATGTACAATACAATAAATGGTATTCTGCAGCATCTAAAACCCTAATTCGTTTACCCGAATTAGGTTACAACCCTAATTCCTTTTACCGGAATTAGATAGAGTACAATGGGTCGAAAATCGCGAAAAAGCAAAAAGCAACCCAAAAAAATTTTGCGCTCCGCGCGGACTCCGGGGGCCTAACGGCCCCCTCCGTGTCGTTTCGGAACCTAACGGTCCGAAACGAAGGGGGTGGGCCCTGTCGGGCTACCCCCCCCTCCGGACGCGCCCGGCGCAGGCGAATCACTAGTGCCATAGGGATCGTGTTGTACACGCAGCGACCATGTGAAGAGATATAACATACCCAACAATTTCAGATCCATCTGTTTCTGATCCCTTCTAAGCCGTAGCAGATCCATTCTGAAAAAAATAAAATAAAATAAATAAATAAAATATGTTTTTTCGCCATATCTCCCTTGTTTTCACTCTGTTCCCCTTGAAACTTCCCTGAAACCCCTGTAATCTCATTATGCATCTTTCATTCCTGAGGACCCTATCCCAAATTCCACTTTTCAAAGCCGGAAATCCCACATTTTTCTATTTCTAGGGTTTGCCATAACTTCTTTAATTTTCACCCAATCGCCTTCAAATTTTGCCACCGTGTTCATTCCCTATTTCTGCTTCTTTGTCCCTCTCTGACAAATTTTCTCATTCTTTCACCCCGCTTTTGAAATCCTCATTTTCTGCTTCCATGTCCCTTCGAAAGTGTCCAAAACCTAGTCCAACCCCACTTACCCATCAAAGTTTTTCCCAAATCCAAATTTCCCTTTACTAAATAAGGTTATGTTTGTGTTGTTTTTCTACCCATCCCCCCCCCAAAAAAAGAAAAAACTCTTGGTTATGGTTGTCACCTGCGCAAGATCAAAAACCATGGAGGAAGCACTTGCAGCCATCCAAACCAAACTCTAGGATGTGGATGAAAAATTTCTCGGCCTCCATCTTGAGCATTCAACCATGAACAACAAACGACAGTCCGAGTCTTCATCAGACAATGGGTTCTCTTCTTCGAGCAATTTCTGTGGTCCGAAGCTTGATTTTCCTCGCTTCAATGGTACTAATCCGACTGGATGGATCTATCATGCATAATAGTATTTCAGTCTACATAATACTTTTGATGTCACCAAAGTTGCACTTGCATCATTTCATTTGGAACAAGAAGCTCTTCAATGGTACCGTTGGTACATCAAGGCTCATGAAGAGCCAAAATGGCCAGAGTTTTGCCAGCTCCTTTTGCAACGATTTGGTTCTAGTGATTTTGATGACTTCACAGGATCCCTCAATAAACTTCACCAAATTGGCACTGTGAGAGGGTATAAGACAGAATTTGAGAAACTATCTAATCACACAGAAGGATTGTTTGATGAATTCTACAGAATTTGTTTCATCAGTGGTCTTAAGGATGAAATCCGCTCAGAGGTTAAAATGTTTTGTCCCAACACAATTATAGAAGCCCTAGGGTTGGCTAAGTTGGAAGAAGACAAGATTGTAGCCCAACAACGCTCCAAACCCACTTTTGTCCCCTTCCAAAATATGGGTTCTCAATGACCTCCCATCCCGCCAGCTGCTCGAGCAACTCCTATCAAGCATTTGTCTGAAATAGAGTTGTAGGAACGTAGAGAAAAAGGGCTCTGTTATAATTGTGATGAGAAATTCACTCGAGGACATAGATGTGTTCAACAAAATCTCTATCTCTTCGATATGGATTCTCCGCCTGCCTCTAAAATTGGTGAAGAAGCTCTAGATACAATGGATGCTCAGGTCGACATTCCGGAGCCGCTTACTCACCCTCTGTCTCAGGATGACCAGCCAGATATATCTCTCCATGCTTTAGCTGGAATCACCACCCCCCAAACCATGTGGATCAGGGGTTACTTCAAGAAGCTTCCTCTTACAATACTCATTGATTCTGGTAGCACTCATAACTTCATTGACCCCTGAATCACCAAACAGGCTGACTGTTTTTTCCATCCTTGCTCCAACTTTGAAATCATGGTTGCCAATGGGGGCACCTTACCTTGCAAGGGAAAGTGTCACAATGTGCGTATCTCTCTGGAATATTATAACATGTGCTCTGACATGTTTTCCTTGTCCTTAGGTGGATGTGATGTGGTTTTGGGCGTTCAATGGTTATGCACACTTGGCCTCATCTTATGGGATTTTGCTGAACTTTGGATGCAGTTTTCAGTCAATGGGACACAACACAAATTTACGGGCTTACAACCAGGGTCTCTCCACATCATCAGTTCACATCGCCTGGAAAATATCCTTAAGAAGAATTCACATGGTGTCATCACTCAGCTCCATTCCATTCAGATGCACCCATCAACGGTCTCCACTACTTCCTTGGATATATATGCAGGTGTCATTGCTGCACCAGTGGGCTTGCCACCTTCAAGAGACCTTTCCGGTAATCATTTAGCCGCATATACATCTCAGCAGGAAATGATGGCTATTTTGCATGCAGTACCGAAGTGGCAGCCATCCCTATTAGGGAATTATTTCTGCATCAAGACTGATCTCCAGAGTCTGGAAAATTTCCCGGAACAATAGGTCTCCTCCCCAGCACACCTGATATGGGTTATGACTATGCGATCACTTACAAGAAGGGTAAGGACAATATGCTGGAAGATGCTCCTTCTCACACATTTGATGACCCAGTTTCTCTTACAGCTATTTCTCTGCTTGCTCCAAATTGGTTGCAATCTGTTCAACAGGGCTATCTCTTTTATGAACTCCATGCTTCTTCATCGGCCAGGCACTCTAGGTTCCTCAAAATGTATGACTGAGAACACTGTAACTTCTTTTGGAAAGGACTAAAAATGACAATTCAATAGATGGTGGTTGACTGTGATACTTTCCAGGTCAACAAGGGTGAAACGACACTCCTTTCGGGACTACTCGAACCCTTTCCCATCCCTACACAGATTTGGACAACTATTTCTATGGATTTCCTAGAAGCGGTCTAGTAGTACAATACCACGTCTAAAAGGACACCATATGAAGCTGTCTATGGACAGGAACTGCCAGTTCTTCTTCCATACACCCTCAACAGCTCACCAGTTCAAGAAATTGACTCGGTTCTTCGAAACCATGATCAAATTCTTTTGATTCTGCAGGACAATCTTCACATGGAAAGAATTCGACTAAAACAGCAAGTTGATCAGCACCATTTAGAGCGCACTTTTCATGTAGTTGATATGGTTCTTCTTCGTCTACAGCCTTCCAAGCAATCCTCCTGAAACTCAAAAGGAATCAGTGGCTCGGAATGCAAATCGAGGATGCTACAGGGGAACCACTCCTTCAGATTATGCATCAATTTCCACATCTAAAGCTTTGAGGACAAAGTTTTTTCAAAGGGAGAGGGGATGTTAGGAACCCATGTCAACTCTTCTATTTACTTTGTTAGTATATTGTTGTTGGATGAATATGCTTTGTAAGTCATCACGTAGTATTTGTTGATCCATAGTTTTTTTTATTGTTGTTGGACGCATATGCTTTGTAAGTCGTCCTGTAGTAATTGTTGATCCATAGTTTGTATTGACCCATGGTTTGTATTGACACATGGTATTGGTGCCTAGACTTATTATATAAGTTTTTGTTGAGACCAATGAAGGTACTGTAAAGTTATTCATATTGAGCACGCTCAAAGGAGGTTGCCCCCTCGAAGTGGCCTGTGATCAATAAAAGCGATTCCGAGTTCTGTTATTTCTGTTATCTCGCATATTCTCATTAATTAATTGTTGCAGGTTCTTCTCAGACGTGTGATCAAGATCGACCAACTTACGTACTATGATCCCAATGCCCCCGCCGCATCAGAAAATGTTCTCCCCATGGTTGAACAACTTGTCCACAATTCACCTACATAGTTGGTCTCCACATTCGGACCAGGGTTATACTCTGATACACCCATGACTTCCACTTTCCAATCCATTCCACCCCCTTTGTGGTCTATTGAGATATCTAATTTATACACCCTCTAACACAATACACAACCGCCCAATCCGCAGCCCCCTTTACCATTGGAACCACCGTCTATGCCCAGTCATGTTGGAGCAACACCCATCCACACTATCCCGTTCCTTTTCTCTCCTTCGGTAACAGTCAACACCCTAGTAATGGCTACTTTAAATCTTCCTAGGTTAACGTTAGGACTACCTTTGTGGTACCTACCTACCCCAACTACCCCCTCGATGCCAAATGTCATTTTACAACCGGTCCAACCACGCACCTCCAGGGGTAGCCACCGCATCTACATCAGGTAGTACACAACCTCCACCTTGTCACACTGGGGGTAGGCACCCACAAACTTACACTGACCCACCTGCACCAAATCCCACAAAGAATCCTCCAACATTCCACGCTCCCCCCAAATGCTCTTTGTGTGACGATTTGGGCCACACTACCCATCAATGTTCGCAACTACTAGCACTTCAAGAACACATGCAAACACTAGATGACGATCCCAACATCCCGGTCGTCAAACTTGACCCTTAAGCCCCATGATAAATCACTGCATACCAATCACCCCTGTGCGATATGCGATATTTACAGCCATTACTTGCATCATTGCTCCGATCCTCCGGAATACAGAGCGGCACTCTACGAACTAATTCATTTCGATCTAGAGACCTCCCCTCCTACCATTGAAGAAATTCATCCCCCAAAATCCTTCTCCTCGGAATAAATTAATACCATCTACATGATATCCACCGCCAACGCACCCCAATCCACCGACTTGATGACATAGTGCTTCTGTAGTGATGAAGAAATCCTCGAAGCACTTACCGCACCTCACTACCCCTGGGATGACATGCATCATCGCTTGTATTTCATTCTTGAAGCATCTTCCACCTCCACAAAAACCCAGTTCTCTGTCGAGTCCAAAGATTTCCTTTCGTCCAAGGTTTATTGGTTTAAAGATCCAATCCCAGCTCCCGATGCCTTTGAGGAAGGCAATATGGAAAACTTTTCACCCACTATATAAGTCGATATCTCTCACCCGGGTGGCCAATCTGAGCTCATTACCTTAGGTGCTTCATGTACGGAGTATGAAATCAGGGAGTACAAGAAACTCTTCCAAGAGTTTCGGGACATCTTCGCCTGGTCCTACACCGAGATGCCGGGTTTAGAACTCGCCATTGTCGAACACCACATCGACACCTGGCCAGATGTCCCACCGGTCCTCCAGGAGAAGAGACCCATTCACCCATCCAAGATCCTCACCGTCAAAGGCGAGATTGAAAAATTGTGGAAAGAAAGATTCATTTATCCCATCTCCTACACTACCTGGGTATCCAATCTTGTACCCGTCAATAAAAAACAAGGCACTATCCGCGTCTGCATCGATTTTTGTGACCTCAATCGTGCTTGCCCCAAAGACAACTTCCCCACACCATTCATAGAACAACCCATCGATGCATGTTCAAGGCATGAGACATTATCTTTCATGGATGGTTTCTCCAGGTACAATCAAATTCAGATCCATAAAGAAGATCAATACAAAACTTCCTTCACCACCCCATGGGGCACCTTTTCCTACCGTGTTATTCCTTTCGGTCTCAAAAATGATGGTGCCACTTTCCAATGGGCCATGAATTATTTTTTTCACGACTTGGTTCATATAATCTTGGTATACCTCGATGAACTCACGGCTCGGTCCAAGAAATAGCCTAACCACCTGAATGACCTCCGCAATTTCTTTCTGCGTTGTCGCAAGTATAAAATCCACTTGAACCCACTCAATTGTGTTTTCTACATTCCGGTAGGCCAGTTTTAGGTTTCATCATTTCCCATAAAGGAATTGTTGTAGATCCATTAAAATTACAAGCCATCCTAGATCACCCATCACCACGTACACTATGACAGTTACGAGCCTTCAGGGGAAATCCAATTTTCTCCGCCAGTTCATCCCTGATTACGGCACAACACTTCATGGTTTCCTTCGTTTGCTTTGTACCCACATCCCTTTTGTTTGGGAATACCAAGTGCAAGGTGCTTTCACGGACCTTAAGAAAGCTCTCACACATTCCCCATTGATCTCCCCTCTGGACTTCTCAAAGGAATTCATTCTTTACGTCTCAGCATCCGATTATGCCGTTTCGGGGGTCCTCGTTCAAGAAGATTCTGCTCGACAATAGCATTTCATTTATTATGTGATCCAGACCTTATCAGGCCCACCACTACACTACCCAAATGAGGATAAAATGGCCCTCACCGTTGTCTTTTCCGTGCAAAAGTTGCAACACTACATCCTTATGAGTCACACTACAGTTGTCGCAGACTCCAACCCCATGGCCTGTCTCTTGAACCATTTCCTTCTTCAAGTTTGCCTCGCTAAATGGGTTATTATCCTACAAGAGTACAACCTGACATTCACAACCCCCAACAGTACTAAATCCATCATGCTTGCCCAATTCATGACGGTTTTACCATCCCTCTCACCGTCACCCTCGATCATCATTGATTTACCTGACGACCATTTGTTTATCATCTCATCAGACGACCCTGGTGCGGTGACATTTTGGTATACCTATGTATGCAAAAGTTTTGACCCAATATTGACCACGTTGGATGCATCACATCCGTCACCATGCGTCCCGTTAGATTCTCCTAGGCGATGTCCTATATCAGCGTGGTGTTGATACCATCTTACGATGTTGCCTCACACGAGATGAAGCAGATAAAGTTCTCAACGACTGTCATAGCGGAGCCTGTGGTGGCCATTTCTCTGGAATGGCCACCGTCCAAAAGGTTATCCACGTAGGATAGTATTGGCCCAAACTATTTACTGACTACATCACAGCGGTCAAACATTGCTGCAATTTCCAACTCTTTGCCCCCAAGGCAAGGACACCCCTTGCCCCCCTTCATCTGGTCATCACCGTTGGTCCTTTCTGTAAATAGGCCACTGACTTCATGGAATGTAATCCCCCCTCCACAAATGGCCATAAGTACATCATTGTAACCGTTAACTACTTTACCAAATGGGACAAAGCCATGCATACCTTCAACTGCAAAGCCGACACTACAGCCCGCTTCTTTTTTAACCATGTCATAACTCATTTTGGAGTCCCTAAGCAACTCGTCTCTGACCATGGCTCACATTTTGAAGATGCTATCTGGCGAGAGTTGTCAACTCTCCTCAAATTGAAACATCGATATGCCTCTGCCTACTGTCCCCAAGGGAATAGCCAAGTTAAGGCCATTAACAAAATCTTGAAGACAATCCTTCAATGCACCATTGACCGACGCAAGTCTAATTGGCATCATATGTTGTTTCCCACATTGTGGGCTTACAATACGTCCACTAAGACAGTCGCCGGTTTTACCCCTTTCCATCTCGTTCATGGAGTTGAATCTGTGCTCCCCATTGAGTGTTAGGTCCCAGCATTGTACGTCGCTATTAAACTCCTCCTGGACACCTCACCACTCGAGCAACGCTTAATTCTGTTAGAGCAGGTCGATGAAGACCATCACATGGCCCTTCAAACCATTGAGGCTGCAAAGCGCTGCTCCAAAGCTGGTTACGATAGACATCTACACCCACACGCCTTCCGTGAAGAAACCTTGTACTTTCTTATGACCAAGCCCACAATAAAACAGGAAAAGGAAAGTTTGAATCCATGTGGAAAGGCCCATACATTGTGCACACCTGCCTTGGACATGGGGCATACAATCTGACCAATTCATAAGGAAACCCCTTGCGCAACCCCCGTAATGGGTTGTATCTCAAACGCTTTTACCCTTAGCACTTTTTGGACCCATTAGTCCCTGTTGTACAATATCAATTCTTTTTGTTTTTTTTCTTTACCTTTTGCATCTAGGAACTTACGCTTTGCCTCCCTGCGTGATCACAGATGGATCCTATTCCACTTTACTATGTCGGATTCGCCGACAGTGCAAGTCACTGGTCTCCAAATCTCGCCTCTGTAGCTTGGGTACTCTATTCCCCTTCACATGAGTTTATTCATATCAACGGAGTGTGCATAGGTGTTGCTACAAATAACCAGGCTGAGTATGATGCTGTGACCGGTCTCTTGACTGCTTCCCTCTAGATGGGTATACGTCACCTTCATGAGTTCTTAAACTCCCAGCTCCTTGTCTCCCAACTCAACAACTGTTACCAGGTACGTGATCCTTGCCTCTTTAGAAATTTCCTGCGCACTAAACAAATGATCAGGCAGTTTTAATCCATTACATTCACTCATGTCCCAAGATAGTGTGGAAGATCAAATGGCTAACAACATTATAGACTAGCACATCACCCAAACCATGTAGGGCATTAACCATCATCATCACATCATTTAGGAATCTAAAACCATAAAAACAACAAAAAGAATCCATCTTAATACTGCATCCACGTGCATCTCATCATCATAACAAATGCATCCACATGCATATAAACAACATAAAAATTGCATCCATGTGCAACAAAATACCAACAAAAACCAAAATGTGCATCCACGTGCATATAAGACTTTATCGTAAAAAATGCATCCATGTGCATGTATATATACCATATCGTCATAAAAATGTCATAAGTGCCCTCAGCACCCAACTATACAAAAAATACATCAAGGAGCCCCAAGCACATCCTTGCCACATAAATACAAACCGAATATACAAAACATCCCGAATGCCCCCAAGCATTGGGGGCAGTCCCATGAACTTCCTAATGAGAGTCGTAATCTCGGTCCACGTCATCATCATCACCGGAAATCGATGCCTCTGTTCGTGAATCATCCTCCCCCTACTCCTCCGTCGGCTCCTCTGGATCCTCTTCTGGGTCCTCCTCCTCATCCTCAGGAGCATCCAGTCGGTCCCGATCCATCCTCTCCGTAGCCAGTATAGCGACCCACCTCAGGATAGATCTCCACTCCTATGGAGCATCGTAACAAACATCTAACAGCTCTGGGTCCAAATCCTGCCATCCTTCATCCTCCACCTCGACGAATAAACGATCAAAGTTGGCCCGTAATGCCTCCAGTGTGACACCGTCATCCGATCACCTGACCTCTCCTTGAGTAGGTGGGGCCCCCATCACTATATGACCCCTGTGGTCACGATGCCCCAGTGGTGGCTGTCATCCCACATGTGCAAAAAAAACCAACATCAGAAAGGTCAGCATCATCAAACATCTCTATCTATCATGATATGATCAAAAGAAACCAAAATGCATACATACCATCTATCCCCCAAGCCTACCCAGGAGGCCGTGACAGCTCAGGATCCCCCCGGTAGTCCATAGCCCGGTACGGATAGTCATCGAACATAATCGACATCTACAGCCATAGCCTAAAAATATATGTCATAAAATACTAGCCAATGTCCTCTCCACCATAGCGGCGCATCATCTCCCCCCACTGCAGCATCCGCGACTCCCTCCGTCCTCCATCCCGTATTGGGACGCGAGGCCACAGTGTGGGAACCCGCTCAAAAAATAAATAGCATAGAAAAGAACCATAACTGAACTCCCCTCCGATATACCTCACCTTGCTCAACTCCCGCTGAACATAGGTGAGGAACATTTGACCACAGGAAAAATAGGTCCCCTCCAACACCCTCTGAATGACCTGCATCTGCCCCCTCGACACATGGTGGGGTGCCTGCGATCCCAATACCCGAACTACACATGCCGCGATCGCTCGGGTCCCCGACTCCTCCAAATCACACACCAACAGTGCATTCTTATGCACGTAATCTCCCGGTAAACAATATCTCGCCATCATATCCTCCATGGACACGTCTGCTGACCTCCGAGGATGAGTATCCCCTACCCTACCCAAGCAGGGCAGTCTAGTCAAGAAGTACACATCCGCTAGGGTGAGATCTAGTCTCTCACCCTGGACCATGAACGCATGTATGTTTGGGTCCTAGAACCTGACCAACCTGTTCAGCAACAGAGATGATGAACACATAAGGGGCACCTGCGCAAACTTCAGTAGCCCATAGAGTGCCAAAGTCCCCTATACTCAACAATCCCGCCAAATGATCCTTATCAAGTCCAGCAGTATCTCGCGCTCTCTCCACTACAACCTCGGCATCCTATCAACCACACAATGAAATCTCATCAGAGTCACATCAAATAAATCATCAATTCCCCCCGGATTGGTGCACCGACCAAATCATACTTTGACACGCAGTTCGAGGCACTTCACCCCCATAGGTGGGACCCACAGACGCATTCCTGGATCGCGGCTATGTGGCCCACAGTCGCGTTCTTGGATCGTGGTTGTGGGAGCCACAGTCGCAGTCCCGGATCGTGGCTATCAGAGCCACAGTCATGGTCCAAGATCGCGGCTGTGGGAGCCATAGTCGTGACCCGAGATTGTGGCTGTGGGGGCCACAGTCGCAATCCAAGATTGCGGCTATGGGGGCCACAATCGCGATCCGGAGCACGCAACTTTCCTCGGATCCCATGATATCCCATATTGGCCACCCCACGTGTCCGGTATATTGGCCACCCCACGTGACCGGTATACCATCCCCGAGGACCACATTCCCCCCCGAAACAAAATAACATCCAGGAGAAAGGATAAGAGAGTTACCTGCAACTCGCGGAATGGAGATTGACCAGTCATTTCTCCTGAAAATGTCAAATCTCCTCTGGATCACTCAATTCTCCTGTCAAACTCAACAGTACAAATGACACGTGTCACCATGGGTCCACTCATTATTTATAGACATTTGACCATTTCTTCTGTTATCTATTCTGGAGTTATCCGAGGTCCGTTTTCTGAACCGTTAATACCACCTGATTCAGTACAACAAGACCTTCGCAAGGGTCGAGACCGTTTCTCGATTTCACTAGACCATTTTCAGGCATTTTTTAGTGCCCATCGGTGCCTCAATTTATGTGCCACATCGATTGTTCTTAATTTTTGACATTCTTTATATCACCAGATTCAGTTTTCCATGCTCGTGATGAGACTTGAGATCATTTCGCGCTCTCACGCCCATATTTTTCAGGTCTTGTTTCGCATACCCCCCGTTGCCTTGATTTGCGTGCCACATTAGTTGGTATCAGTTTTCGGCAATCTTTATACCATCGGATTTAGTTTTCCGACTACGTGATGATACTTGAGATCATTTCTCACTCTCACCAACAATTTTTTTCGGCATTTGGTCCCTACACCTTGCCACCTCAATGTGTGCACTACTTCGGCCACCATCGCTTTTTACCAATTTTGGCATCAATGCCCATCCACGAGTTCTCCGCTCCATCCATACTGCAATTATTGCATTCTTTTTCCACCATTCATCAACCTGCAAGGAGGCACCATCAGTGTTCACCCCCCCCCCCCCACCGTTGTTCTTGGTTCACATACTTGTCCCTCGATTAAACACTTCCTCCTTGCTTGGCCATTAGTTTTGTTCGGTATAATTTTACCACTTTTCCAGGCCGAACAATTCCTTTACGAAAAAGGCACTTAGGGAGTTTCTGTTAAGCTCTTTTCTAACTCCTAAAAGAATGAAAAGATCGCTGAGAAAACTTGCTTCCTTTCATGCTTGCTAAAAGTATCTGAAAGGGCGTCTACCTAGTATAGGTTTAACCCTTTTCTGGACCTTGTAGACTAATTACGAAAAAATAATACTCTAGTCACATCGGCTAGAAGAGTTCTTCATTGCATCCTTTTATGCTTTTTCGGGATCTAGAGACTAACACACGAAAAAGAACTCCCTCGGATTTTTCTTACTGCTTTCAGACTCTCTAAACATGAAAGCAACCACGAGCATGAACTGTCCTGGGCTCATTCAAATCCACATGATAGTACCATTTTTTAGCACACTTCTATCCCTTCTTTGCGCTCCTAAAATTGTGAAGAAGGCCCCAACATTGCCTCTCGACACCACAACAGATCATATCTAGTCACACTATTATGGAAACTTCCCCAGTATGGTCTCCTTTGTTCAGATTATTCTACGATGTGTCACCCTTAGAGTCTCCCAATATAATTCATCAATTTGTCCCCTTGAGTCTCCCCCATTGCAATCACAGTCCCTGGTCCCTTAAGCTATGATCCCCTTCCCCAAAGTCAGTTTCTTATGCTGCTAGGTCAGCCATGCCATCATACTCTAAACAAAGGAAGTTTGATTCCTTCCCCCGCTACTCTATGACCTCAATTGTTCCCCACCCCCATGGTATGGCAGTCCCACCTTTAGTACTATCACCTCTTGGTTGTACACCTTGCGCTCCTATCAAGGAAACATCATTGCCATGGAAGTTGCAGGTCTCCCTCTGTCGACGCCAGCCCATCTATTCCAGAGGATAAACCGAGAGGTCCCTATGCCTTGGACTCATCACCATCAATGGTGAGTGCCTACAGACCATTTTGAGAGGATTCCTTAGTGCCTCTCCGAATGGTTGTTTCTCACGTGCTCGACTTCAACACCTTAATCACACCATTAAGATTTGTGCAGGGTATTGGTCCCTTCATTTATTGGTCAAAGACCTCGAATGTTCCTTGAGTCTAGCACATTGGTGAGTCTCTTCGGAACCCCCTGGTTGTATTTTCCTAAGGATATCCGAGCTGCGCTTGGTGAGAGTATTCAGAAGCACCTCAGTTATATGCTTCCTCGAGTACCCCATTCAGATATAGTCCAGTGTACCATTGAGATTCTGACTCTCAGTCATTAAGTCCACCCAGTTATTGGACACCTTCAAATCTGGCACTTCATCAATCCTGCTGGTGCCACATTCAGAGTGACTGTTGTCATTCCAGTGTATCATTGCTTTAGATTATTCATGGCAGGACCATGTGTATATCCCAGTTTTGTGTTCCCTCTGGACCATTATGATGTACACAACAATTCTCCATGTATCATTCAGGTCTCATTACACCTCATTGTTATTATTTTGTATATTTTGATACGAGCATGGGTATGCTCGCCTCGTCCATATATTAGAGATTATTCCTCATTCATTTTGAGGCCATGTACATTCAGTTTTTGTAGTTTGTTTGGCGTTGTTGTTTCGGTCTCCAATCAGTCTCTTCTCTCCTCCACACCCCAAGAAAAAAACAAAGAAACTATGTGTTGGCTGACTTTTGGACAGACCCGGGTTTTCAGGATGCACAACAACAAACACCCCTTGGCGCACTGGCCCTCTCGGCAACGAGCTACGCAGCAGCCCGAAGTATCACCCGAAGTGGCTATGGGGGGTGCTAAGAAATCAGGCTTCCTTAACCTGGGCGACGCGGAGACTAATCTTCTCCCCTCTGTCGGGAGGATTCCTCGAAACGGAACGTCTTACTCTTCCGCAGATCTCTCAGTGCAACAGCGCTGAAACTCGCGCTTATCAACCTAGCTGCGCGGTATCTCCGCTCCGGCGCACGAGGCGATTACCCACTGCATTCGATACTCTATGTATCATCTTTGCTTGCGCGCCCAACGCAGTAACGCATTCCTAAGCGCTGCAGCGATAGTGCTTCTACCGACTCCTTCGATAGTGCGCGAGTATAGCTTCTAAGGGAGCTTCGAGGACTTGCTTTATGTACTCATTCATAAAGACAATGGAACGTTCATGTAAACACAGATAATAAAACATAGACTTGCATTCATACAACACAACATCATAACAACGAGAATCATATAGTTCACCTCCACGGGGAAATCACATTCACTGGAACTGTATCTTATATTATCTCAAGATGGGAGTTACACAGTATGCTGCGCACACAGCTGCAGCCTTAGATCTTCCAGGAAACTCCATGCACACAGCTGGGAGCCCTTCTCCTAGATCTACTTCCTCCTTCTACAGATATTACAATGACTTAGACTTCGACTGAGACTGTCTGCAACTCAGTGACTAGCTCTACAACTAGCACTTTCTCTTCCTTATCTAACCTCTAACGTCTAAAACATCTAATGGCTAGCTAACTAACGTCTAACCTTTACAATTACACATATATATATAGGTGGCCTTGAGGGTCGCACCTTTACAAAACTATGGGCCTTTCCCAGCAGTAATCCCCAAAAACCCTAACCACGGACATGGCTAGGTGTACTGTAGGCGTCGCTTGCAGTCATGTCGCCGTTTCCTGCAGGTTCCGTGACTTTCGGCGCAGATTGCAGGTATGGGCGCCGCTTCTTCATTCACTGCTCCTTGTCCTTCGCCTTCAATGCTTTGGTCCGTTGCTCTTCCTTGGTTAGAGCAACCATAATTTTTGTACTTAGCCTTAATGAGGGTAGATGAGCCCTCTATTCTGTCGCTTCATTTATTGTGGTAGCTGAGCTTTCTACTCGGCCACATTCATTCTCCTTTGGCGTGTATGCGCGAGCTCCGCGATTTCCGGTCCGTAATCTGCGCTGAGCTCGTCCATCTGGCGCTGTACTGCGCACTTGTTCACTTTTGCCCAAAATTGGTGCTTACTCAAAATTAGCACTTTCCCTTCAACACTTGTGCTTTTTCCTCAAAATTTGTAGCTTTACCATAGCTGCGGCCTATGCTCCATAAGCCCCTAACACTTACTTATGGCTCGTCCCCGAGCCACTCGCACTAGCATGTGGTCACTTTACTTGCGCGGCTGCGTTTGCTTGGGTCACAGCAAATGCATTCTTCCACTGTGCAATAGCGGAGTCCATTTCATCGACGCACTCCGCAGCTGTCTGCACCATTTCTGCAGTGGCTTCTTCTTGAGTTATGCCATCAACCAACTGTTGAGATTCAGCAAATTCTTTGATCTTTGCCTCGGCTTGGGAAGCAAGTTCAGCATACTCATCCATAAATGGCTGAATGTTGTTGGTGAGTTTAGCATCTTCATTTATTAGCTTGTGCAGTTGTTGTTGTACTCTGCGCACTTCGCTCATTTTCCTCATTTTTGCTAAGCCTTCCAAGGCCTTAGCTTCTTCACTCAGAACAGTTCGGGACTGTTCTGTTGCTTGTACTTGTTCCAAAAGACCGACTTTGAAAGGGAGCTTCTCAAGCTCATTCCAAGCCTCCATAGCTTGCGTCATCAGGTTCTTGGCTTCATCTGATCTGCTCTTCATTGCTACGGCCGAAGTGCGGTAGCTTCAACAGGTTCAACAGTCCAGGTTTCTCTAAATTTGCTGCAAATTCCTTCGGGACGAATTCATCAACCTTTCTGGTGGGATTATGGACTACCGTCAGATAGCGATCTGGCGCGAACTGAGGACATGTTCTGTAGTCGCCCAAGTTGAAATCAGAAAACTTAACCAGTGGAATGTGTCCAAGCAGGGACCCTTCTTGTCGCACGACTTCCGCCATTGGTGGCAGAGGAATCGGATACTTTGCAATCTTCGGAATATGCACCTCTGGTGCATCATCTGGACGTGGCGGAATGTAATTAACCATAGTGGCCAAGGGCTCTGGAACGGGTTCGTCCGGCTGCTACGGCTGAGACGCCCTTGTGCCCGGAGATTGTCTGGGATCAGTCCAACCAGGGTGCGTGTAAGCCGAGGTCGTCACCGGGGTAGTCATGCCGAAATCTAAGCCTCTGCGCTTAAATTGACGAGCAATTTCTTCAGTTGACAGGTTCTCTGTCGTGAACCGGTATACACAACAAGGACTTGAACAAAAAAATGGAGGAACAGCGTAGGACACAAACGCTGAAAGCAAAGGGAGCAGTCTACACAACATGGCTCTGAAAACAATAACTTAGATTCTCAAACAAGACACTATGTAACTCGAGAAAAGTAACCCGAAGATATACAAGTGCAGGGTATTTATAGCTAAAGGCGATAGTAAATGCGGACAAGTGGGGCTAATAGCCGTAGGTGCCTATGCATGAGTTGACAACCCCCCTACCCCCGCGCTTCTGCGGTGCATTAATTGTGATGGACGGGCTCTGACAGCCTTCCGGGAGAAGCTAAAGCTTTTGGCGCATGACATAAATGCGAATCTTAGGGAGATCAAGCCGAATCTGTCAAAGCAGATACAATTAATTGGTGAGCTTATCCTTCATTAATGTTCAGACGCGGTTATAGGACTACAGTAATTCAAATTTTCGGCGGGTCACTTCAGCATAGGTAACTGTGCATATAGAGGGGTCCACAACGAGAACTCCTCAAGCGAAAACTTGACATAGGGAACTCCGCAAGAGCGACAGTTTGCTAATCCAAAAAACTTCGCAAGAGCGCAAATAGGCTCCCTCAAAACAAACTTTATTGACATGCGCAGATGTTTCAAGGAACTGCGTGGGAAGTTGGAGACTGAGTGTCTCACGATTTCCGTGTATACTGTGATAATGCGATGCCTCTTTCAACTACACTGGGCATCTGCGCTTCTTTGGCAATTCATTAAGTCGACCGAGCGGAGTGGCCGTCGCGATAAAGCTTGAGCCGACTCCCGTTAATCATTGTGGGTAGCAATTCTCCATTCAGCTTGGCAAGCTGGACTGCTCCTCCTTCTGTTATCTTTGTCACCTGAAAAGGGCCTAACCAATGTACACGAAACTTGCCTGGAAACTTGATGAATTTACTATCATAGAGGAGTACCAAGTCTCCTTCTTGAAATATTTTATTCTTAATATGCCTGTCATGCCAAGCTTTCTGTCTTGCCTTCTGTACTTGTTGATGGAATCCGGCTAAAAGTCTGTCTTCTTCTAAGGCAAGAAACTGTGAGAGTCTTTCACTCATAGTATCAGTATCTGCCATTTCTGTAATTTGCGCAATTCTGAGACTGGGAACACTGTATTCCATGGGCATAACTGCTTCTTGTCCATACACCAAACTGAAAGGTGTGTGACCTGTGAGTTTCTTGCATGTGGTTCTGTAAGCCCATAATACAGCTATGACTCTAAGGTCCCAATCATCTCTTTGTTGATTACAGATCTTTGTCAGGGCATTCTCCAGAATCTTATTGAATGCCTCCACCGTACCATTAGCTTGAGGGTGGTAGGGTGTACTCTTATGGTGACTAATGTGGAATTCCTCGGTAAGGGTCTCTATAGTCTCATTCAGGAAATGTGTGCCCTGATCACTCATTAGAATCAGTGGACATTACTTGTCTATGCTACTCATCGGAAGCTATGCATAGTTTTCCTTTTTCATACAGAAGCATTTTAATCCATAAGTTCAGAGAATTTAAGAACTTACCCCTGTATGCTTTGAAGAAGCTCCTCTTAGCTTCGCTGAAGCTCTTTCTTGTATCTACTGCAAACTCGGTGATGAATCCTTCCAGCAGACTGTTCAACCAAAAGTATACTGCGCGGGCCACAGGATTATCTACCCGCTTCAAAATGCTAACTAGCTCAGGCGTCCAAGCGACAGGTTGATCAACATGCACAGTGGGTCTAGTATCTACTAGCTTGGCTACCCACGCATGCAACTCAAGTGCAAATGTGACAAAGAAAATTTCGTGAAGGTCAGTATAAATATGCTTCTGCAACCAGTCTTCTGTCTGAAGCCTAGAGCCTCTATTTTCTCGTTCAGCGAATTCTCTATCCTTTGAATCAAACCAGTCTTGAATTTCTTTAGCTGTAGGATTCCAGCACTGCATTGCCTTCAAGGTAATAGGGTCAAAGTCGGCAATGGAAGCATTTTTTGGCTGAGCAAGTCTCAAGGCAACATAACCATTTGTTGGCTTCCTTTTTCTCTAGGTTGTGCATCAATCTCGCACGTCGCCGGGGTAACAAGTCTCAAAGCAACAAGTCACAAGGCAATGGAACCATTTGTTGGCTGCCTTTTGGACAGACCCGGGTTTTCGGGATGCGCAGCAACAAACACCCCTTGGCGCACTGGCCCTATCGGCAACGAGCTGCGCAACAGCCCGAAGTCTCACCCGAAGTGGCTATGGGGGGGCTAAGGAATCAGGATTCCTTAACCTGGGCGACGCGGAGACTAATCTTCTCCCCTCTGTTGAGAGGATTCCTCAAAACAAAACGTCTTACTCTTCCGCAGATCTCTCAGTGCAACAGCGCTGAAACTCACGCTTATCAACCTAGCTGCGCGGTATCTCCGCTCCGGCGCACGAGGTGATTACCCACTGCGTTTGATACTCTATGTATCGTCTTTGCTTGCGCACCCAGCGCAGTAACGCATTCCTAAGCGCTGCGGCGATAGTGCTTCTACCGACTCCTTCGATAGTGTGCGAGTATAGCTTCTAAGGGAGCTTCGAGGACTTGCTTTATGTACTCATTCATAAAGACAACGGAACGTTCATGTAAACACAGATAATAAAACATAGACATGCATTCATACAACACAACATCATAACAACGAGAATCATATAGTTCACCTCCACGGGGAAATCACATTCACTGGAACTGTATCTTATATTATCTCAAGATGGGAGTTACACAGTATGCTGCGCACACAGCTGCAGCCTTAGATATTCCAGGAAACTCCACGCACACAGCTGGGAGCCCTTCTCCTAGATCTACTTCCTCCGTCTATAGAGATTACAATGACTCAGACTTCGACTGAGACTGTCCGCAACTCAGTGACTAGCTCTACAACTAGCACTTTCTCTTCCTTATCTAACCTCTAACGTCTAAAACATCTAATGGCTAGCTAACTAACGTCTAACCTTTACAATTACACATATATATAGGTGGCCCTGAGGGTCGTACCTTTACAAAACTGTGGGCCTTTCCCAGCAGTAATCCCCAAAAACCCTAACCATGGACATGGCTAGGTGTACTGTAGGCGCCGCTTGCAGTCATGTCGCTGTTTCCTGCAGGTTCAATGACTTTCGGCGTAGATTGCGTGTATGGGTGCCGCTTCTTCATTCACTGCTCCTTGTCCTTCGCCTTCAATGCTTTGGTCCGTTGCTCTTCCTTGGTCAGAGCAACCATAACTTCTGTACTTAGCCTTAATGAGGGTAGCTGAGCCCTCTATTCCGTCGCTTCATTTATTGTGGTAGCTGAGCTTTCTACTCAGCCACATTCATTCTCCTTTGGCGTGTACGCGCAAGCTCCACGATTTCCGGTCCGTAATCTGCGCGGAGCTCGTCCATCTGGCGCCATACTGCGCACTTGTTCACTTTTGCCCAAAATTGGTGCTTACTCAAAATTAGCACTTTCCCTTCAACACTTGTGCTTTTTCCTCAAAATTCGCAGCTTTACCATAGCTGCGGCCTATGCTCCAACACTATGATGTCTATCAGCCATACGATGAGCTCTCGCCCTCACACATCAGGGGGCAATATATTAACACCCTAGCTCATCTCCCTAGCTACATGACCCATTTGTCCATTTTTCCCACCATTAAGCCTCCAGAACCTCAGAAAACCTTTAAATGGTCACCAAAAAGGCCACAATTGACCCTTTTCTCCTCAAAATAATTAAATTTCCTCAAAAAATGCCAAAAAAACCCTAAAAAAGGGCCAAAATTCCCAACAATAAAATAAAAAGGGAATAAAATTCAAATATTAATTCAAAAAAGAAAAAAGAAGAGGAGAAACCCTAAAACCAATAACCTAAACCATGTGGTACCAAATACCATGGGTCAAAACTCCACCACTTAAAAAACTATAAATAGGTGATGGAGGCTCCCTATTTTCCATCCATAATCCATCTTACCCTCATGCTGCCCAAATCACTCCTGAAACCCTAAGCCCACCATTTGTGCCTAGATTCACCATTTGAGTGAGCCATTTGGCCATCCCCATTGCATTTCGAGAAGAGAAGGAACCATTGGAGCACTGGAGCAACTCATCCCTATGACTACTCAAGCTCTACCAACCTCACCATTGAGGTAACCTTTCATGTGTAACTCCATTTCTATTGAATAAAAAGATATCAATCTCTTAGATATTTGTTTTACATGAAAAATATGAATGTTTTATTGTTTATTGCAGTTTTATTTTATGAATGCCCATGCACATGTAATGTGCAGTTTTTACTAGTTTCAAATCTCTTTTTTACTTATCATTGAACTGCTACTAAGGATCCCTGAATCCTTAGTAGGTGCTCTTTAGCACGAGCTAGGGTGAAAAACCTAGTTATAGTGATTTCTCATGCTAATGTATCCAAGGCATGCAGAATGCATGACTCGTGCAATATATTTATGTGGTACGGGAAGAGCCATTTCTACTACTAGTAATTCTACATATCAGCGAGGAAGAGGAACCCCCACGTCTAACAATTCTACAGGAAAATGAGAAGAGGTAGACTAGGAAGGGGAAGGGTAAATAATCATGAAAAATAAATTCCTCCATTTGATAGTCTAAGCCATTTTGCATTATCATCTACATCTACATCAACTGGACTAAATGGTCCTATCATCATAGGAATAACAATAAACAAGATGATTATAAGTTAGCTTGAGCATAGTGATTTGGAATCTAAAGCTAGACATTATCCTATCCAAGATTTAGAAGACTCTTCATAAGAACAAATAGCAGGAGAAGACTCTCACTTTTGGGAAGTTTCAAAAAGTTTAGAAGAAACTATGGAAGATTATGAGGAATATGTTTTATCTATTGTCACATTCGAATTCCCCATTAAAAATGTCAGAGGTGAAGAACCAATGAAGAATATCCCTCTTCCAACTCTGCCCACTTTCCATGGTTTAGATTCTGAGGATCTTGTCACTTTTATTTTTGAATTTGATTCCTTATGCCATATTTATGATTACTTTTCTGATGCACAAAAATGAAAGTTATTTCCTGCCACATTGAAGAACATAGCACTAAAATGGTTCATGGGATTTGGAGGTCAGACTATCCATACATGGGATGAAATGAAGAAATATTTCCTCCAAAAATACTAGGACTATTGTAGTGCTAAATACCTTCCATAAGAGATATTGAATATGTCACATCAAGAAAATGGAGGTTTAGAGGACTACATTGATATATTTCTATACAATATGCAAATATCTAGATATAGTAATTTGGACAAGGAAACACAAAAGGAAATTCTAATTAGGGGATTGAAAGATGAATACGTGATATTTTGAATCTAATGGGGGAGGTGATATCTCAAAAACTATTTTTGATAATATTTTTAAACTTTGTAGGAGATATTCAAGAAGGACAACCCAAACCGGGAAAGGTATTCAAGAGGAAATACCAAAATCTACAAGATCAACCACCAGAGGAATAGTTAATTTGTTGGACAATTTTAAAACTGATATTTTAAGTTCATTAGCATCTCAAATTGACACTTTGAAAGTGAAGCAAAAACATGCATATATGTAAAATGCTATGGCAATTTTCTGTCCTAAATGACAACAAAAACACCCTTTGAAGGAGTGTCCTCTCAATAGTGTCGAAATTTGTGGTATTTGTGAACAAGATCACGCAACCAACAAATGCCCATGTTTTCCCAATTTGGAAGTAGTGTATCAAAGAGAGAAGACATAATCTAAACAATCTTGCTTCATAACTCCAAAAAGGATTTGGAAACCTAGGTTGCAAGTATGACATCAGATCCTATTCATTTGTATAACACTTATTGGTCTAATTAACAATTTCCACAATTTTAGTATCCTCAGTGAATGAAATATCCTTCCCAATGGTATCTTCCTTCACCTTGGGCACAATGGTCACCATAAATTAACCAAAACAATCCTTGGTCATAGGGATAGAGAGGATCATCATCAAGTAGCCCACAAATTCCTGTACAACCACCTCAACTGTTGTAATTGAAGCCTCCTTCAAATAATCTCCATGACCTCAACTACCTTCATAACCCACTACTAACCTTAATAATAAGATAATTCATCCAACTTATTCTTGTAACATGTAAGGTATTCCCACCTACTATGTCTCTTCAATGGATTCCAAGAAATAAATTTAAGATCCAAAAGTGTGTTGGATCAAGGGAATCCTCCAACTACCACACAACATGAAGAGGAGGAGATTCAACAGTAAAATATAAATCAATCTGAATAGTATCGTTTAGAGGATATCCATCTTGTTGCACCTCAAATCTCATATCATCCTTTAGTGACAAAAGTTTCTTAATCCCCTCTTTATCCTGAAAGGTTGGGATTAGTGATCCCCCCTTCTCAACTTGAGTTTGATCTATTAGGGGTGATGAGGAATGTAGGTGTCAAAATCCCTCTACTTAAAGCAATTAGGGATATCTCGATATACTCTAAAGTAGAAAAAGATCTTTGTGCTAAAAGGATAGGTAGGTAGCCAAAATACCCTCCCACCATACATGTCATTAGAAAGTTGGTAGATCTTATGATTGGAAAATTTTTAACCCCTAAGTATAAATATCCTGGCATCCTAGTAGTGGATGTCCACATTAGAAGCATTGACATTCCTAATTACTTGATATACTTTGGGGCTGTTGTAAACATAATGACCATGTAGGTAGTGGACTGAATCAAACTATAACCTTGTTGATGCCTGGAAAAATCATTGTGTCGATAGTAGGGGTTCTCCCCAATGAAAATTCCCAATTAGACTATTCACTATTTGGAATAAGGAACCCATTCGGTATACAGTCCAGCTGCCATAATATATGATCTTATTATGATTTTATCGGTTACGACCCGATCCACCAATTAGAGTTTTATTATTTTATATGCAATTCATAAGACTAATCCTAAATGTGCATGATCCTACCTATAATTGTTTGACAAGTATAAAGAGGCCTAAAAAAGTGATGCGTGTGTTCTTACCTCTCGTCTTACCACCCATTTACTATCAGTCAATCAAGGAATGTCCTAATTATATGCAAGATTTGAACCTACTTAACCTATCCTTGCAAGGAGCAGAATTTAAAAGAGAGTAATGACTGTAAACTGCTTTATACATTTCCAGAAGTTAGCTACTAAAATAAATGTAATTAACAGTCAGAAAATAAGATCAACAAAAAGACATCTTTAGTATTGACATTTATTTCATTCATTACTCATAAATACATGAAGAATTACATTTTATATTCATAAAGAATGAGATAATTCACAAACCATTAGACTAATCCATAGAAAAGGAAATAACTTACTACATATTAATGAACAAAAGGAAGAAATAAGTTCTGCACATACATTCATATATTTCCATGCAACATTCCATCTATGCCTTCACCCAACAAAAATTGTCTTTCTCATTAGAAGAAAATAGTTTCTTACATCTGAGACTAGTACAATCCTTCACAAGCCAAAAGCCCCTTTCCTCTTCTTATTTCTCCTATTTATATTTATGAATTCAGCCTTGAGGTGACTTATGACTTCATATTCCTTAAACCTCTTGCTTTTCACAATTTTGTGCTTTTATGGTTGCAAAATAAATAACCAAAATATTAAAACATAATACAATATTACATCAATTTGATGGACCATTTTCTTTACTTTGAATATAATCATTCCAACTACCACTTTCATAAGACATTACATTTAATTGTTGTGGTTCTAATAATTTTAAAGCCACCTCATGAAAAGGAAAATCTTTGACCATGGCATTCAACCCCTTAGTTGTTGTGTTGTGGCAATTTCTGAATTAATGGGTCTTCATTGTGGCTTGTCAAATATGCTCCTAGATATCTCCTGAAGTGAGAGTGTCTAGACTCTTGATGGCAGCAATATCTTTGTCCTTGATAGTCCTCAATTCCGCTAAGAGTTTCTCTTTTGGTACTAACTCTTCAAACAAGAAGGGGGGGAGGTATATGACATTTCTCAAAAGCTCTACAGATACTATCGTGAATATCTTCACATTTGGTGATGGAGTCTTTCACTTCATTCTGCATTTTCTTCTCCGATTTTTGGCAACTGCCCAAGAGTGAAAAATCTAACTTAAGTTCACTTCCTTGGCCATTTTCCTCCAAGTAGTTAACTTCATTCTTTCATAAATTGATGTGACCTTTTTCTTTTTAGTAGTGGCTTCTTCCAAAATTTGCTTAACTCTAGTCATCATCGCTTACAATTGATACATTTTCTCAGTGAGCAACTCTTGGGAATGGAACAATTGTTCTTGTAATTCAACAACACATTCATAAAAGGGTCTCAGATCTTGCCTCTGTTCTCAAGCATCCTTTAGTTGATCCACTAGGGACTCCTTTTCTCCGTTCATCTCCACCACTTCATATTGTAAAGCTCCCTTCTCTATAGTGAGGGATTCCACCTACTAATCCAACTAGGTTTCTTTTTCTTAACCCGCTTATTTGAGATTGAAGATCGGCCTTTTCTCTCTCCAAGACCACTATCTCTACATTTAACGAGTCATTTTCATCCTCTAGACTTTGAATAGTCTGCCTAGTTTCCTCTTTCTCCAACTCTAAGGCATCCCGCTGTTGTCTTAGTTTAATTCCTTCATTTCTATCTTGTACTAAATTGTCCTTCAACTTAATCACTTTTGCTTTGCTCTTCTCTACATCTTCAATCAAATTATGGATATTATCTCCTTTGGCTAGTGCAACAACAACATTCATAGATGCTATGAATTTTGGGTCCTTATTTGTACCTTCCAACACTAGGACTTCCTATATGGTAACAATATCTGTTTGTGAAGCAACCTTTAATCTATTTTATGTTCTCTTCATGATAGTCTTTCTTTTATGATCAAATACTATTGTTTCCATAATGGAAACTAAATGTTGCTTGGACTATGTGAATGATGTGAGTCCTAGCTCGAATAAAGGAAGATTTCCTCTTGTGAGAGGGACTTCAGTGTCAATATTCGTAGCATTATCAATTTCCATGTCCTGCTGCTCATTACCTTCTTGTAAGTTCTAAGCTTCCACAAATTTCTTGATCTGTTCTTCTTATTCATTTTTCTTCTTCAATGCTTCTTCTTGTAATGTTTTTTCCTCTTGTTCTATAGCCATCTTTTCTACCTTTTCATGCTTTGCCTTATTTTGTGCTTCTTCATCCTTTTCTTTCTCTTGTATCTATTCTTCGTTCTTCTTGGCCACTTCTTCCTATATTCTCTTCGCATTTTCAGCTGCAAGAGATTCTTCATTCTCTTTTTTCCTTGCCGCTTACTCTAAATATTATTTTGTTAATGTATCTATCTGGCTGGAACTTGCTCCTTATTTCTTAATGAATCTTTTGTTTAACTTTGTAAAATTCTTCAATCCTCTGTAAACCTCCTCATCCCACAAAAAAAATATGTATACTTAATCCTACATGATTGGCAGTGTTGAGCAACTTTCTGAAGGCGGTCATTTCTAGCAAAAACCTTTTCGTCGAAATGGTAAGAATCTAGTTCCTTCACAAACTCTTATGCTTCTTTAGCTTTATTGAGTTTATAAGCCCCAACTACAAGTGGAAGTGGTGGCCATGAGGCTTTCTTGTTTTCATGCAAAAATTGCCCCACAACATTGATGAAAACTTGTCTCACTATTTCCTTCAATACAATATAATCTATAACATATTTAGGCATCAGTGATGGACTCTTCAAACCTCCATACATGCTTAAATGTGTTATTCCATAGAGAATAGATACATAATAGCTAGGGTTTGATGTTTCTTTTCCCAATCGAGAATGCATTAGGATCAATTGTAAATGGCAGGCTAAGAGTCCTAGATTCAATAGGTTTCACTAGATAGAATCATAAATATTATGGCCTCAATCGAATGTTAAGCATGCCACCACAAGATCTACAAGCATCCGCATATGTAAAACGACAGATAGCTAGGGTTTAAGGACCCCCCTCTTCATATTTTTATAGTGATAATGGGAAAACATTATGGTTTTATTGAGTTGTAACCATCCAAAAAACAAAATGGTTCATCTTGGCCAGTCACGCATTTTCTCATGAAACACAATCTCCAAAAGAAAAGTGAAAAACTATTTTAGATAAAGACAAAATAAAAGATTTTGTGGATAGATGACAAACATGCTAGTGAATTAGTGGTCTATTTGGTAGGGTTTCTTGTCTAGGTGGCGCGAGGGATGTAACAGTGTTGAGGAAACAGAAAATGATCTTGCAACGAGATTCTCCTTTCAATATAAAGAGTTCACAAACCCTAAATCGCCTAATACTTGATCAATGGAATTTAAATGGTAAAAAGATTTATATAATTTAAGTTCATTTACAACAGGCTTCAAACGATTGAACCAAAGTCGTGTTTAAAAAGGCCCAATGTAAGCTAATCGGTGGTAAATCTTATTTTGCTCCGACACTTTTTTGAGGATAACAACAATTGGTTGCGACATGGATCGGTGATAAAATTATATGATCACCGACTCATTTCAGTAGTAATTTTAATTTCTTTCCAATAAAATTGATCAAAACACACAGTCAGTTATCGAAAAAACAAAACTATGAAATTTTTCAGTGAAAGAAATCAAACGCCATGTGACACAGTCGAGGAGGAAATCATTTATATGCCGATGATTTCGGAGAAAAATAGACAATGACCCCGAAACATTTCGGAACATAAACCAAGGATAATTTTAGGGGCGAAATTTAGCCCATGGGCTATTTTTCCATGTTTTTTTCCAAAACAAATTCGCCAATTTGCATTTTTTGAAGCCCCATTTCACCCAATTTTGATGGGGAAAACTTTTTTCACTCTAAAAATCGCCAAATTATTATATAAACTATATAAAATCCTTAGAAGTTGAAATAATTTTAGAAAACTATTGCCAAATATTTTATAGTTGACATTTTAAGAATTGGTAATATTCGCCAAGGCTTACACACTTTTAAATAAGTCTGGGTCCTTAAAATTATCCATGGCATAAACCATAAGTCTGGCGATTCAACCTTGCTCTTTTCCAAAAATTTTAATTCAAGTGAGGACTAAAAAGAATCTGAGCTCGCGATACATTTTGGGCCAAACTTAAAAAAATTCCATGATTTGCTTTGAGATAGCCAACAAATCCTTAACATTTCTCTACAAAAGGACAAACTAGACCGTGGTATCAACAAGAAAATGGTAATTTCTATGACGTTTCATAGATAAAAAGGAAGTTGTCCCAACAATTTCAAAGTACTTTACACTAACTTCCCAACGGTTCGGTGTGGAACCTATAACTTCTCTGATGTTTCGCTAAGGTTTTAATAAGTCGTTGAAATAGTAAAAAACTAGAAAAAAAATTCCAAGTGTTATTTCCTAGTGAACAAACAAACTCCAAGAAATTTTTTTCTGAAAAAAAACTAAAAGAATACATAAATCCAATATTTGAATCCAAATAAAAGGAGGGACCCCAACTTTTCAACAAAACTAGGGAGAGTAATTGTAGCTGCAACACACCTATAGCAACTCCTAGAGTTTTAGAGTTGGTTGATCAATCCACAATTTGACTAGTTGGATTCCTTGAAGATATAGTCATTTCTGTTGATTCATGGGAATACCCAACTAAATTCATGGTTCTACATCATAAATCATGATTAGGAGGACACCCCCTTATACTTAGAAAACCATAGTTGGGTAGAACCAATTCCTACATTTGTCGTAGATTTGACAACATGAAAATATCCCATGGAATGTCCACTAAGGATCTTACACTCTATCCTCCTTCCAGGCCTAGCACTGATTTTGAGGAACTCTTATGGATAGGTGAAGATGAATATGACACTCAAGCTATACAACCTTTTCTGGATGTTGGCAAAGAAATATCATTTAAGGATGAAACCAAGGATGATGTGATTAAAACTTTCCTTAGTCAGCCAACTTCATCCTCGACCAAATTCTCAATTCCTAGACCTTATTCTCAAAAGAAATATGTGGGGGACTCATCTATGGACCCTTTAGCTACAATCTCATGCTTGAAATTAGAATAACTAGTATATCAATAGAGATTGAGCCAATGAAGTTCCTAAATATGAACCCACAATTGACACCTAAACAGAAGGATCAATTGATTTCTCTTTTGAGAGAAAAAATGAATCATTTTCATGGGATTATATAGACATGAATGGAATACACCCCAATCTATGCACAAACCACATTTATATCTAGTTGGATTCCCAACCAGTTAGGAAACCACAACTCTAGATGAATACTCCCTTAAGAGATATAGGTAAGGAAGAACTATAGAAAATCTTGAACATGAACTTTATTTACCCCATGTATGGTAGCCAGTCGGCCTCACCCTTAGTAATCATTCCCATGAAAAATGGGAAATGGAGTATTTGTGTCGATTATAGGGAATTGAACAAAGCTACCCAAAAAGATCATTTTCCTTTACCCTTTATAAACTAGGTTCTCTATACATTAGCATGAGAAAAATATTTTGTATTTCCTTGACATGTTTAGTAGTTATAATGAGATCCAAATTGCTTTAGAGGACTAGGATAAAACCACTTTTACCTTTCCTTCGGGGACTTTTTCCTAAAGGGTGTTGAATTTTGGGATTCGTAATGCACCAACCACTTTTTAAAGGGCTGCATTGGGAATCTTTTTTGACCTTATCCATGGATGTGCTGAAATATGCATGGATGATTTCACAATGTACAGTGATACATTTAAGGAATCCCTATCTAATATGAAGAAGGTACTTGGATGCAAGGAGACTCACCTATGTCTCAACCATGAGAAATTCCACATGATCCTCATTCAAGGTATTGCATTAGGGAATCACATATATACTTAGGGGATTAAGGTGGATCCTAAGAAGATAAAGTCAATTCTTAATCTTCCATCTCCATAAAGTCAAAAAGAGGTATAATTTTTTCTTGGACATGCTGGATGGTATCATTGATGCATTGAACAATTGACTAAACTAGCATCTCCTTTTTTTTCTACTTTCTAAATATCTGGCATTTTGTTGGACTAATGATTGTCAATCAAAATTTTCAGCATTAAAAGAAAAATGATTAGAAACAGTAGTCCTAAGAGGTCTTGATTGGTCTCTGCCATTCCATATTTCCACTGACGCATTAGATACCACTATAGGTGTAGTACTTGGGAAACAAGGAGAGAAGAAGCTCTATGCCATTTATTTCATTATTAATAATTTGTCATTGAACAAACTTAATTACATGGTAACAGAAAAATAATTCCTAGCCATTGTGCATGTAATTAATAAATTTCGTCATTACGTCACCAGCTGCTAGGCATTTATACACACCAATCACTCAGCTATTCATTACCTGATGAATAAATCTATTACTAATGTTAGAGTCATTAGATGGATATTATTGTTACAATAATTTTATATTACTATTATTGATAGGCCAAGAAAGGAGAATGTTTCCACAAACATCCTTTCCACACTTACTAGTGATAGTGATCCTATTTTGGTTGAGACAATTCCCTAATGAACATATCTTTTTAGTTTCTATTAATATCCCTTGGTATGCATATGTTGACAACTAATTGGTTGTAGGGAAACTTCCGAGTCATCTCTCCCCAAGGGAACAAAAGCACATCATTAGACAAAGTGTCTGACATTCTTGGATTGAAGGATTCCTTTCCTTCATAGGGCCAGATTTAATTATCTGACATTGTGTGAGAGATGAAGAGGTCTATGACATTCTCAAGGATTTTCATGATGAGACTTGTGGATGTCACTTTGCACATAAAAGGATGGTTCATACGACACTAAGGATGGTATATTATTGGCCTACAATGTTCAAATATGTTAAGAAACATGAAGCGAGTGATGAGAGCTGTCAGAGGATTGGTAAGCCTCGAAAAGATAACGAGATGCTAATTCAATCTCAACTTGTGATCGAGGCATTTGAGAGGTAGGATTTGTACTTTGTGGGGCCTATTAACCCCCCATCTCGTTCAAAATTTCATATCTTGGTTTTCACATATTACTTCACAAAGTGAGTTGAAGCTAATGTAATCTTGAGAGCTTCAAAATAGGCTATATCAAATTTCCTATTTGAAGAGATTTGTGTTCGCTTCAGACTGCCTCATGAAATAGTAACAGATGTGGGTTCATGATTTACCTCTCATATAATCCAAAGTCTTACTCAAGAATATGGGATCAAGCATAGGGTCACCATAGCTCTATCACCCTTAAGCCAATGCATCAATTCAGAGCACTAATAAAGTATTGGATTGAACCTTGACAACAACCGTTCAAATGAACCAAACATATTGGTCTGCAAGTCTTTCGGAAGCACTATGGACCTATTGAACGACATGGAATAATACAATATGTTACACTCCCTATGAGCTATGTTGATGTATATGTAACTTCGGAATTTGTTTCATCTATGTATTTCATATATATTTATTCTACCCTTATTAGAGATGTGTTATTCCTCTATAAGGAAGTGTCGTCATGTGGATTGACAAGTGTTGCAAGTGTGTGTACTTGCCGATGGGTTATTAGACCACCATGTGTGGGGTCGGCCCTGAAATATATATATTATATTGTGGATGTACCTATCTAGACAAGTCGGCCCCATAAGGTCACTGGGCAAACAGGTTAGTATAAATAGAGATCAGGAGATCTCTATTTAGATCATTCAGAAACACACATCTCTCTCACTCAGAAAGTGGCGCACGAGTGAGGAGGAGGATCATCTGCTTCTAGGAGACTATCTCAAGTGTATTTTGGTTGTACTTTGGTTGAGCCATTGCTCTCTCTATCTCTGAGGAAGTTGTGGGGTTTTTCACCTTAGGGTTTTCCCCACGGAAACTCTGTGTCTCTTGTCTCTCATGCTTTTGATTCTTGTGATGCTTGTCATGCTTATTTTGATTGTTATGCATTGATATACTGTATATGTTATTCTCTCAGTGAATATCCTAGAGTATTGTGAATTAATGCTCAAAATTTAACATCGTATCAGAGCTAACCTGAGAAGAAGACATTTTGCAGTGACGAAAACTTGAGTTTCTTGTTTATTGGGTTTCTCTCCACAGATTTTGGAAAAGTAGTATAGTAGATTGATTATACTCATCAAGGAGAATCTATCTGTCCAATCAGAATTAAATTCTGAGCATTTTCAGATTTGGCCCTAAAAATTAGGGTTTCCACAAAAATAGGAATTTCTGAAATCTGAAGACATAGCTGGAAGCTCCTTGAAACAATCGAAGTTTAGAGCTTTGGATCGAGATTTTTGGCTGGGTAGATCTCCGAGAAACTCAAACCCTAATTCAGGGCTCTCCCTAGTGAACCCGGGAGGACAAAAAGGAAAATATGAAGGGTAAAGCTTTGCTGATCTCAAATTCTGAATACACCAAACTGATCAGCTCATCAAGGCACATCTTTCTATCCTTTCAGAAAATTGAAATTCACATTTTGCATTTTTAGGGTTTTTCCGACAAACCCTAATCCGGGACCAAATCCAGTTTTCAGCATTTCAAGTGGTAAGACCTAAATCTTTTCTATTTCCATTGGAAGTACTCTTTAAGATGTCTCACCACACCAAGCTTGAGGATAAGCTTGAAGGAGCTGATAACTTCTGAGCTTGGAAGTATAGGATTGGGTTAATCCTGGAAGAGAATGAGTTGGACTCATATGTAAAAGAAGACATCCCTATCCCAGAGGATGAAGAGGATAAGGTATTGCATAAGAAAACCATCTCATACCCCATGTGTATTCTCTAAAGATACCCAAGGAGATGTTTGACTCTTTGACCAAGCTATTTGAAGGGAAGAACATAAATCGGAAGATGACCGTGCGGAACCAATTGAAAGGAGTAAAGTTTCAGAATGGAGAAACCATTCAATCTTATTTTTCAAGGGTCTCCTAGATCAAGGAACAACTAGAAGCAATGGATGAAATGGTGGAGAATGGTGAAGTGGTGATGACCACTCTAAATGGCCTACCCAGGTCATGGGATTCCTTTATTCAAGGAATTTATGCAAGGAAGAAGTTGATCTCCTTCAACAGATTGCGGGAAGAATGCTCTCAAGAAGAAGCTAGGCTTGTGCCCCGAGAAGAAAAGATGGGAAATGAAGATCAAGCTCTCACAACACATGCCAGGAAAGGCAAGTCCAAGAAGGAATCATCTCATAATAGGAGATTCTCACACCACCATTATCATAAAGATAAGAAAGATCTCAGATGCTTCAATTGCAATGAGAAGGGACACTTTGCTTCAGATTGTCCCAAGAAGAAGAAAGACAACAACAACAACTTCAATAAGAAGAAGAAGAATAACAAAAGAAGATATCATGCTCATGCTGCCGAAGATGATGAACCCCCAAAGAAGAAGGCTAGGGAAGAAAGTGATAGTGATGATGACTCATCAAGTGAAGAAGAATATGTTCTAATTTCTACTCTCACAAGTACTATCTCCCATGGTTGTAATGATTGGTTGATTGACAGTGGGGCTTCCAAACACATGATTGGGTTTCAGGAATCTTTTGTGAATCTATCTGAACATGAATCACCCCATAAGGTGAAACTTGGGGATGATTATCAATACCCAATCAAAGGAAGTGGTGAAGCCTCCTACAACCTAGATTTTGGAAAATCTTTGAAGATGAAAGAAGTCCTTTATGTACCTGGGCTCAAGAAGAACTTACTCTCCATCTCTGCATTGGATGCAAAAGGTATGAGGGTTGCATTTGTGGATGGCCAAGTCCTAATGTGGCCAAAGGGAAAGAACATAGATGATGCAGTAGTGATTGGAGAGCAAGAGGGAGGGTTGTATAAATTGAAGGGACAACCTGAACATGCCATGGTACATGAATCCATGGAGCCAAGTGAACTTTGGCATAGAAGACTTGCTCATATGCACTATAGGGCACTTCCAATTGCAAGCAAGGTTGTAGAGGGTCTTCCTGAAATCAAGACCAAACATGAAGGTGTTTGCAAAGGATGTGCGAAAGGTAAGAACATTAAGAAGGATTTCCCAAACAGTGAAAGCAAGGCAAAAGACATCCTGGAAATCATCCACTCAGATGTATGTGGTCCTATGTCATCCAGTTCTCTGAGTGGGTATGTTTACTATGTCTCATTTATTGATGACTTCTCCAGGAAGACTTGGGTATACTTCTTGAAGAACAAAGATGAGGTGTTTGATAAGTTCAAGGAATTCAAAACCTTGATGGAGAATCAAACTGACAAGAAGATCAAAACATTCAGATCCGACAATGGTGGAGAATTCACCTCAGGTGACTTCAAGAAGCTTCGTAGTGATTCAAGGATTAAGAGGGAGTTGACTGCTCCTTATAATCCTCAACAGAATGGAGTTGCAAAAAGGAAGAACAGAATAATCATGGAAGCAGCAAGGGCAATGCTGCATGACCAGGATCTACCTATGCATCTATGGGCAGAAGCAGCTAGAACAACTGTATATGTGTAGAACAAAACACCCGACAAGATATTGGACAACAAGACACCAGAAGAGGTCTTTTCTCGTAAGAAACCTAAAGTCAGCCATCTCAGAATATTTGGTTGTCCAGTATACACTCATGTCCCAAAGGAAAAGAGGACTAAACTAGATCCTTCAGGAAAGAAGGGTATCTTTGTGGGTTACAGTGAAAGCTCGAAGGTTTACAGAATATACTTTCTAGGGTTCAAGAAGATTGATGTCAGCAGGGATGTAACATTTGATGAAAACTCAGCATTCATCAAATCAAGGAAGGCACCTATCGAAGTTTATGAAGAACCTAAGGAAACTAGATTTCAAGACACTACCATGACTGAAGCAGTTCCAGAAGTTGTTCGTGAGTTTGAATATCCGCAAGAACCTGTAGATCCACCCTGTGAGGATAACTCTCACAAGAGGAAACCTGCATGGGCTAGAGATCTCATTCAAGATGCAGAAAGATTTGGCATTCCAGAAGAAGAACACGGAGCAAAGAAGAGAACTAGATCACATACCAGCTATGTTGCTTTACTCTGTGACATTATGAACAAAGAACCTTCAAGTTATGAAGAAGCAACGGAAAAGAAAGAATGGAAGGATGCCATGGTTGAGGAATACCAATCAATAATGAAGAATGATGATTGGGATGTTGTCCCAAGACCTAAAGAGAAGTCTGTTGTGACTTCCAAATGGATCTACAAAATCAAGCATTCTACAGATGGCAGTGTAGAGAAATACAAAGCAAGATTCGTAGCTCGTGGCTTCTCTCAGAAAGAGGGAATAGATTATGAAGAAACTTTTGCACCTGTAGCCAGGTATACTTCCATCAGAACAGTACTTTCCCTAGCTGCAGCAATGAAATGGAAAATACACCAGATGGATGTCAAGACTGCTTTCTTGAATGGTGTAGTTGAAGAGGAAGTATATGTGGAGCAGCCACTTGGTTTTGAAATACATGACAGGGAGTCATATGTGTGCAGATTGAAGAAAGCTTTGTATGGCTTGAAACAAGCTCCCAGAACCTGGTATGGTAGGATGGACAGTTTCCTATCTAGTTTGGGCTTTACCAAGAGTAAAGTGGATTCCAACCTCTACTACAAGGTTGAGGAAGGGAATCCTGTGATTCTACTCCTGTATGTGGATGACTTATTTGTAACAGGAGATGACAGATTGATTGCAAATACTAAGAGAAAGCTTGCTGCCGAGTTCGATATGAAAGATTTGGGAATGATGCATTATTTCCTAGGTATGGAGGTGTGGCAGAGTGCAGGTGGGATCTTCCTTGGTCAAGGGAAGTACACAGTAGATATCCTGAAGAGATTCGGAATGATGGATTGCAAGGCCATGGCCACACTTATGGAATTGAATCTGAAGCTTCTATGTGATGCTTCATCTAAGCCGATTGATGTCTCTCTGTATCGTCAGATGATGGGGTCCTTGATGTACCTGACGAACACGAGACCAGATATTTGCTTTGCGGTGAACACATTGAGTCAGTTCCTGACAGATCCGAGGAGTGTTCATCTGGTTGCTGTAAAGCATGTTCTGAGTTACCTTAAGGGTACAGTGGATTATGGGCTTAAGTATGAGGTGAATCAAAAGTTTAACATGGAGGGTTATGTTGATTCAGATTGGGCTGGCAGTTCTGCAGATAGGAAGAGCACATTTGGATGCTGCTTCAGTATGGGATCAGGTGTGATCTCTTGGTTCAGCAGGAAGCAGTCCTGCGTAGCACTGAGTACAGCTGAGGCAGAGTATGTTGCATCCTGTTCAGCTAGTTGTGAGGCAGTATGGCTACGGAAGCTACTGTCTGAGTTATTTGATCTCCCGTTGGATGCTACTGGTATTTTCTGTGATAACCAGAGTTGTGTGAAGCTGTCCGAGAACCCAATGTTTCATGACAGGTCAAAACACATAGAGATCAAATATCACTATATCAGGGATATGGTGCAGAGAGGAGCTGTGAAGCTCTTGTATGTTGCGACGGACGAGCGGATTGCAGATGTGTTGACGAAGCCACTAGCCAGGGTGAAGTTCGAGTACTTCAGGGAGAGGCTTGGCATTCTTCAGATTGATGACACTTCGAGGAAGAAGTGATGGACACATTTTCTGAAGCCATTCCAAGCATGTTGGAAGGAGGATCCTTCACATGGCTGTGGATGTAAGCACTGGATGATGAGCATCAGGATGATGTTCTGGTTTCTGCTTTGTATGATCAGTTGGATCATTTTTATATGTATGTATGCATCATGTTGGATGCTAGATATGATCTGTTGGATCATTTATATGTATATGTATGTACGCATCATGTTGGATGCTAGACATGATCAGTTGGATCATTTATATGTATGTACGCATCATGTTGGATGCTGGATATGATTGGTTGGATCATGTGTATGTATTTTGTATAAGCATCATGTTGGATGCTTGGACCATGTATCTGTATATGTATCAGGTGGATACATTGTATGATCAGGTAGATCATGTATGTTGATATGTATCATGTATTTATATTTATATCAGGTGGATACACTGTGTGATCAGGTGGATCATGTATGATGATATGTATCAGGTAGATACTTGGTATGCATCAGGTAGATGCATTGTATGATCAGGATGATCATGGATGACGAGCTTCAAGATGTTTCTCCAGATGACATGCAATAGGATGTTGCAGTGATGATGATCAGGATGATCATGTGTACATCAGGATGATGTATGGTGAGTATCAGGTTGATACTCTGTGGCCGTGGAATAGGTTGTGCAGATAAGCATGTAATTTGTGCCCCGGGAGATTTGCAGATAGTCTTTCAAGGTTTTGCCTATGGCATGTAATTTGTACCCTAGGATATCTGCAAATGCTCTTTCGAGGTTTTGCTTGGGAGGACATATAATTTGTGCCTTGGGAGATCTGCAGATAGTCTTTCAAGGTTTTTCCTATGGCATGTAATTTGTGCCCTGGGATATCTGGCAGATGCTCTTTCGAGGTTTTGTCCTATGGCATGTAATTTGTGCCCTGGGAGATCCGATAGGTTGAGCCGTGTGCTCGTAATCAGTCATGGGATGCTCTTTTGAGGTTTTGCCATGACCACATGTAATTTGTGCCCTGGGAGATCCAATAGGCTGAGCCTTGTGCTCGTAATCAGTCCTGGGATTCTCTTTCAAGGTTTTGTGGTGACCACATGTAATTTGTGCCCTGGGAGATCCGATAGGTTGAGCCTTGTGCTCATAATTAGTCCTGGGATTCTCTTTCGAGGTTTTGTGGTGGGGTCACATGTAATAAGTCTTGGAGATCTGGACAGGATGAAAAAGGCCTCAGATGCTCTTTAGGGTTCTTGCTAGTCAAGAGACTCTTTTAAGGTTTTGTGACGCATGTAATAAGTCCTGAGATTTCCACAGTATGGCCAATGATGATGGAGACCTGCAGGTGGTGGGCCTACATCCAGTATGAAAAAGGACTGGCTCTGTAGAACTTCCTATGATGAGTAGAGTCAGAGATTGGTTTAGATAGCAGCAGCAGTGACGATGATGACGACGATGCATTGATGATGATGATCCCGAGAAGAAGACTTGTCTAGCAGAACTGTGTCGAGAAATACCTTCCTAGTTAAGAGGGAGTGTTGATGTATATGTAACTTCGGAATGTATTTCATCTATGTATTTCATATATATTTATTGTACCCTTATTAGAGATGTGTTATTCCTCTATAAGGAAGTGTCGTCATGTGGATTGAAAAGTGTCGCAAGTGTGTGTACTTGCTGATGGGTTATTAGACCACCATGTGTGGGGTCGGCCCTGAAATATATATATTATATTGTGGATGTGCCTAGCTAGACAAGTCGGCCCCATAAGGTCACTGGGCAACAGGTTAGTATAAATAGAGATCAGGAGATCTCTATTTAGATCATTTGGAAAGACACATTTCTCTCACTTAGAAAGTGGCACACTAGTGAGGAGGAGGATCATCTGCTTCTAGGAGACTATCTAAAGTGTATTTTTGTTGTACTTTGGTTGAGCCATTGCTCTCTGTATCTCTGAGGAAGTTGTGGGGTTTTTCACCTTAGGGTTTTCCCCATGGAAACTCTGTGTCTCTTGTCTCTCATGCTTTTGATTCTTGTGATGCTTGTCATGCTTATTGTGATTGTTATGCATTGATATACTGTATATGTTATTCTCTCAGTGAAGATCCTAGAGTATTGTGAATTAATGCTCAAAATTTTAACAAGCTAATCTATGGTAAGAATATTTTTTTTCTATTGAATTTGGGATTAAGACTCTTAAGACTATGCTTGAAGTAGGAATAGATCCCACAAAAGTACAACATCAACTAGATCATATTAGTGAATTGGATGGGTGTCATCAAGCTATTGTCCATCAAACATCTACGGTCCAAAAACAATGGCCTAGATGGCATGACAAGTTCATCAAGAAGAATTCATTCCAAAAAGGGGATAAGGCCTTGTTATATGATTCCAAGTTTGAAAATTTCAAAGGTAAATCGTGTACAAGATGACTGGATCCATATGAAGTGGACACTGTCTATTATAATGTGACTATGCTGCTAAAGACAATATATGAAGACAAAATTCCATTTCTTGCCAATGGTCATTAGGTCAATATCTACTAGAAGTTGTTTTTTAGAGAATCCTTTGTCAAACAAGTTTCTATTGTTTCAGAATTTCAAATTGTGGATAGGAAAGCCCCTCCTTTTGCATCTACTATTGATTGTTTTGTTTCTATTTTTCAATTAAAAAAATAAAATATGAAAATATGAAGAAAAAATAAGAGAAAATAAATAATAATTCCTATGGTGAAAACCAGCTTGTTGGAACCACATGAATCAATAATGGTAGTAAACCAACTAGATGGTTGTCATTACTAAGCAAAAAAAATTGGCGAAGACAAAATCTTGACTATGAAAACTAGCCTATTGGATTAGTCAAGCAAGTATTGCTTTGAGAACTTGCTTGTTGGCAATCAATACTTGAATAAAAACAAAAAAATATAAAAAAAAAAATTTCAATAAAGAGGTCATCATTCATTGTCCTTCTTTTCTAAAAATTTCATGAACGGATCTTCCAGCTTCCTCAGTTTCCTCATCATTTCCTAATGAAAATCATTCTTAGAAATTTTAGTTTGATCTATGTTTCATTTTCAGAATGAAATGATTTTTCAGAATCTTGAAATGTATTGATATTGATCTCCATAGATGTTTTTAGTTTGTCGTCACTACTCAAATGCCAAATTTAGATTTCTATTGATAGCTTGAGCTTGCTACATATATAATTCTTCTAATTTCAATTGTTAAATATCAGTTATGGGTTTATTTTTCACAAAGCTATAGATCCATATTGAAGCTACAAATCCTTGTACTCGATGAAAATCCAAATATTTTTAGGGTTCATCTAGGATAATTCATGGTGGATTTGTAGCCCTATCTCCAACAAATCCTTTGTCAAATTCATGGCAATGTTGCGATGCTTTCTCTTCCAACTTGAATTCTACAAATACAGGTAAGAATAGGTATGTTTCTCTCCATAATGTCATCTCAAATGCATATGCAGGGTTAATATAGCTCAATGTCATACTATGCCTCTTTATCCCATTTTCCTAGAGGACTAGTCACGTTTTTAGTTGGGGGGTGAGGTTTAGCATTGGATGGATTTGTCACAAAAATCCATCATATTCCTTTTGTGTTTCCATTCAAAACCACATGAAAAAAACTATGCTAATAAGCTCCTGCACATTAATTTGTATCATGATCCAATCAGTTGCAAGTCATCATTATCCATCTAAGTGATATCCAAATCATGGACAATTCACACATGTATCAAATTTTGATGGATTCTATCTTATAACACTATAATTACCTACATTTGATTGTTGATAATTACCATGTCCTTGATCTTAATCCGCCCTCACGATAGAAAATCTTAACTAATTGTGCATTCAAACTTCCATCGCAATACTTTTGAACCTATGTCTTCGACACAATTGTTTAAATTTTGTCTACCCCTTCTATTTGTGATCATCCGCCACTAGATTGATAAATTTGTGAAGGGTCACCATGGGAGGACCAATGGAGAGAAATTAACCGATAGACAATGTTGAAGTATATAAGGATTCTATAGTAGAGGATATATTCATTGAAGTCAGGTGGATGGAATATTTTGAGTGACTTGATGGGTTCATTGCAAGCATTGCACTTGAATTTTCTCAAACATTGGAGAATTCAACTGCAAGGGTTAGAGGTATTATCATCTCGATTACAAAAGGCATTTTTGCATGAGTAACAAGGTTGGAGGCTACAGGATAATGATGGTTCAAACACAAGGGACTAGAGGCCACTTTCAGAGATGAATTTGTATAGGGAGGAAATGAAAAATTGATTGGGGATGATAAAGTAGTCCAAAGGAGATCATTAGTCAATCCATGGAAGCAAGTAGCATACTGTATCCAATTTTTTTTAACCTATGAGGGCCAGCACAAGTTATTATATGGATATCACTTTTGGTTTTTGATCCATTTATGATACCAGGGGTATGTCAATATTCCTTATTCCCTCTTTCATTCACTGGAATTAATGATTTCAAAAGTAAAATCTAGTACAAACCTCAAAACTAATATCACACAAGATGGATTAATTAAATTACTAGTAAAAGATGCATTTCTTGAAACCAAATGGAATTGGGTATCATTGATTGAAGGCATTTTAGAGGATCCTGGATCAAATGAAGTTGGGGATATTGCTAAGCCAAGTCAGCCAATTCAGGTCTCATATGATGATGATAATATGCTCCCATCATCCCTGATCGTGAAGAGGTTGAAACGTATCCAATCTAAAAATGTCAAAACCCTTGTTCCTCAAAAGAAGAGACACACAACCCAATCATTGAATTGGATGTTGAACCTAAGAAAAACGTGTTCCAAGCAAGCACAATGGAAATTCCTTTTGAGACAAGGGAAGAGAAGAATAACAAAACCATTAATGGGTTTAATGACGATGAAGAGATTGATGAAGAAAGGACACCGGGGGTAGTCAAATAAAAGAGGAAAAATAAACCTATTTTTCCCAAACATAAGTCTATGTATCTTATAGCCCATATTAGGAGATCATATCAAAAGGAGAATAAATCCAATGGTGAATTGATGGAATCCAATCAGAAGCTACAACATGAGATATCATAAATAAAGGAGAGGTTAATAATTTTGTAGTGCAAACAAGAGTTAGACACCCTGTCACAAGCCATTGACACATAGAAGAATTCGTTATCATCCACTTCATGTGGATTGCAAATTAGATGCAAAAGAACAAAAAGATAGGAAACCCATTGTGGAGGCTATGAGGATCATAGGAGGCACATCCTAAGTTAGTGTCAAAAATATCAGTGTCAAAGAGCTAAAGAAGAGATTTATCGAGTGAGAAGCTCCAGTGGATTTCTTGCAGAGGCAAGTTGATAAAATCAAGAGGAAACAAGAGGTTGCAGAACCAAAGAATAAGGAAAAGGGGATAAGGATGAGGCGATCAGATTTGGAGATTTCAAATCTAAATTAAGATCTCAAAATGCTTAAAACTAACAAAAAATACTTATGCCACCTAGGGCATGTAATGAGACCATACTCAGCTCCATCCACTGTGTATGATGTATTCTTGAAGAGCCATCTTGCTTCCTTCTAACAAAAGGAACTAGTTATTGGTAACAAGTGCTATATGGATTATGAAGATTAATTTGCACAAGTTTATCTCAAATGCAGTGAGGAAGATCAAAACCTAGTTTGTGAACTTTATCTACATGATATTGTGTTAACATAGCAAAATGATTAGATCCTAATCCCCTTGTAGTTGACATTCATATAAGGGATTTGTTATCATACATGAAGAACCAAATAACTTGGACAAGGGCGATATCATTATTAGAAAATGCAGAGAAGGTACAATGGTTAAGGACTAGACCAAAACATGTGTCATGAGACCAGTATAGAGAAAGAGGTGAAAATATTCATGATCCAGATTTTATATCTACCTTCATAAAGAAGAAGACTGCAGCTATCACTTCTTTTGAACATTGGATTTCCATCAACAAATTGGAGGTTGTTCTTCATATTTGATGGAGGAAGTAGACAATCACTATTGAAATAGAGAGGATAAATCATCTCTCTCTTCCTACATTTAGTATGCCTCTAAACTGAGTACCTAGGTATGTTGACTGTGTGAAAACATTGGGAACTCATTGGATTGGGATTAGATTTCAATTTCCAATTTTATGGGAAAATGTTGAGAAGGGAGAAAAGTCTGAGTATTTGACAAGAGCCATCAAACAATTTGGATTCAAGGATTCAGAGGATCATGGATAGCCATCTCATGACTGGAGTAAATCTCATTGGATGTCCCTACCCCCAATAGACACTGACACAAAACCATCACATTAGTTATGTTGTAGAGAGACCTACAAGATCATTAGTTTTGGGGAGATGTTGGGAGTCATAAATGAATCCATTTTTTTCATTTGTTTCCTTGTTTTCTTGTCACTTTTTCCATTACTACTTGCAGCCAAGCACCGTTTATGAAGATCATTAGCACAATTTTGACATTAGGCATTTGTTAATCATGTATTGTGTATTTGAATAGATTATGGATAAAAAATGTGCTTTTGATTACCTATATGAGTATGTATGTAGGTTTGTATGAGAAGAATGCATTTTTTAATTTTGAGCTACATATCTTCCCCAAAACACAATAATGATTTGCAGATCCTTCCAAGTCAAAGAAGCCATCGATCCAATTGATTGTACGAGTCAATTGGTCAATAATGGATGAATTTTTTATATTTTAGATGTGGATCCATAGCAATCCCTTGCTATGTATCCACTCATCCATAGCATAAGGAAACCAATTTTGGCTAAGAGGAGGAGGAACGCTCGATCGATACTCTATTTTCCCAAATTGAAGGATGCGATGCCAATTTTAGAATGCCGACCATGAGGATACATGATCAATCTTTTGGAGTGTTGAGCCCTCGATAGCTTCCCTTAATTTTTTACAAAAATAAATGGCCCCCCATTTGAGTTTTGGTAAAAACACTACTGCTTTCATTTTCCTTTGATCTTTCCTTGCTTGATTTCAGTCGATGATTTGAGATGTTACGATTTTCTGCTTATCAATTATTTGGCTCAATTTTCATGAAAGGAGGATTTGGTGTTTTGGCTCATTTGTGTCATTTAAGTCTTATGTATTTTTGGTTGTTCAATGATGGTTCCATATGCTCATTTGAACTTATCCAAGTTGATTGCATACCTCAGATTGCCAAAATTGAGTTAACATGTCATTTCAATAGTGACATCAAGGTTTAGGCTTCAATCCATAAATGAATTATTTGGGCATGTTGGTAGATAAAAGTAATTTTATTAAATACTTAATTTTAAGGAAATGATTTCAATCTTTACCTTGAAAGAATAGTAGTTATGAGATGGATGCACACTAACAGTTCCAAATTTGAATAATAAATCACTTTTTTACAAACATTATACTTTCATTAAAAATCATATTATGTTTGTAATTTTTATATCATGTAGTACATCGAAATAGTTCAATTCAAGCTTGTTTATATGCAACTCAATTTATGTCTTAAAACATTTTAAAGATAAGAAGCTAGTTGATAGTTTTCCATTTTGAATAAAATATCAATTTTATGAGCCTTGAATTTTGATTAAAAAATTATTCATTTTTATAATTTTCCATCGGTGTGGCAAAATAAAATCAATTAAAAAAGGATTTCAAATATGCATTCATGATGTGTCTTACAACAATGCATATCAATGTTTGGTGGCAAGCAGACAATTTTCACTTTGAGATAAGCATCCATTTTTATGAGGCCTTTTCTTTTCAATAAAAAATGATTTTTATTTTTCCTTTTTTCTTGTGCTATTACGAGGCTCAATACAAAAAGGATTTCAAATATGCATTCATTATGTGTCATACAATAATGTATATCAATGTTTGGTGGCAAGCAGATAGTTTTCACTTTGAGATAAGCATCCATTTTTATGAGGATTTTTTTTTGATAAAAAATGATTTTTCCTTTTCCTTTTTTTTGTTATTATGAAGCTCAATACAATTGTACAGATTTCATTATTTTTTATTAATGATTGGTCATGAAAATAATTTTGATTGATGAGTTTTTAACATAGCTTTTATCTTATATGCATAAGAACATTGAATCTGATTGCATGAAGTACTTATGCAGCCTTTTTATCTTTTATATGCATAAGAAGATCATCTGATTGCATGAAGTACTTATGAAGCCTTTTTATCTCCTTACGGCTTGGTCAAGTTGTTGAAGCATTATAATTTATTATTGATGCTTATTTCTCTTCATAACTTTAGTGTTATCAATGATATACAGAGGCAACTTATCTAAGATCTATATCTTCTGGGACAAAGTGTTCTTTGATGATATTATGAATTTACACGTGATTTAAAGGTTTTGGAAATACAATAATAAAAAGTGATTTGTAGAAAATTCAATAGACTTTTTATAAAGGTTTATAAACTATGGTTCTCCCTTCTTAATTGAAGTGAATTCACACAATTATTCTTAGGGATTGTTATTTAATATACATTATGATGCGCATATATGGTAGGGAATTACAACCAGATCGAATCAAGAAAATACTAAAAGCAGATGACAATTTGCGTAATCATAACCTCGAAATCGATGGGATAGTAGTTGGGGAGTTCACAATTTTGGGTTTCCACAATATATATATAAAGCGCCATGCAGGGATTTGATTCTTAAAATTGACTAAATACCCAATGAAATTTGAGATGAGAAGGCATGAGGGGAAATTTACAAAATCCATGAAAGTCAAATCATGAGGGTCTCTAGAGAGTACAAGGAATTTTCTATTTTGAACCATATTTCTCCTGTAATTTTTGTATTCAAAGGAAGAAATAAGGATGCTCTATCATGAGTGTTCTTTCAACATTAATAAAAATTTGTAATGTTTTTTATGGAAGAAGAATCATAAATCTAAGATTACTTTTTACAATTGCTAAAAAAGTATGATTGCAAAACAATAGCATAAAATAAGATCAGAAATGAAACACATACATACAATACAAGAGAGATACCAATATATGTGGTTTACCCAATTTAAGATATGTTCATGGACAAATTGCCAGTCTTTTTATTATACCATCCAGCAAATGAAGGGATACAAACTGCAACACATCTGCTACAATTTCCTCTTCACTCTCTCACAATCTCTCTCACACAATCACATAGACCTTTACAATACTACAATACGCAACCATATTACAATGCCTTCCTTTCAAAGAGGGATAACCATGGGAAAATACCACACGATACCCAATAGAATGGGCACATAAATCACCCATTATTGACCAAGTCATGACTATGAAATTACAACATTTTACAATGCATTTTTTTTCAAAAATTTTCACTACGGGGGCACTGCACCTGAACCCCTGCCAGGAGGGGACTCCCAAAAGTAGCCACCGCCACCCCCTTGGATCCCCCATGGAAACTATATTTGGGGGAATGCCCCCCGACACCTCCCATCATGGGCTAGGATCCAAGCATGGTTGGAACATGACCTCTGAATCAGAAAGATCGGGCTCCACACCAACAATAATCATTTTATGTATTCAACTGTGTTTTATTAGATATTTTCTACTCATGTGGCTGGAAAGGTTTTCTTATCTGATTGATTAAATTATTTATTTTATGTATCGGATTCATATTAAATTATAGTCACGAGATAAGATAGATTTTAAATATATTTTTTTCTATAGTTTTGAGTTGAGTTCTTGTAGCTATTAAACATTGTTTCTATAGCTTTTAGACAGTTTTATGTAGCTTTAGATTATATTGCATTGCAATTTAGATTAAAATTGCATTTAGAATTTAGAACAACTGAAACGACGAAGTGGCCTGCGATCAATACAATATTCTGTGATCTCATATATTGTGCATTTTATCAATTAATTGTTGCAGGTTCCTCACATCTGGTATCAGAGCACTTTCTTGGGCTCGCTGGGTGAAATTTCTGCCAAATTTTTTTTTTTGCATCTGTTGCAGGTTCGGATCTAGGAATAATCCCTATCCGTTTAACTGTGGGAAGTACTTGGGCATAATCCCTAAAACTTATTGTGAGGAGTACCACAGGAACCCCGAAGTAGTTGGCCCATTGAGAGGACTTGCTAGCGAAAAGGGAAACGACCCCTACCTGACTGACTCGTTCCCATCCGTGAGGTAAACCAAGAGCTGTCGTTTGTGGCAAAGCGGTTATCAGTTTTACCTGAGCTGTGGAGTGAGGGGTACTGCCCTAATATGCAAGCCGCCAAACATCATTGGTGGCTGAGTGAATCCCCTAAATTTTTAAGAAGCCGAGCATACCTGGGGTCCAATCTATTTTCAGCTGCTAAATCACAGATTTCCTCTGTCTAGAATTGTTGCCGATCACTTCCATGTCGTTTTAAATCCATCTGTTGCTGATCACTTCTATACCGTTGCAGATCCATTTGTTTTCCATCACTTCCATGCCATTGCAGATCCATCTGTTTCCGATCCCTCCCACGCCCTTGCATATCCATCTGTTACCGATCCCTTCTGCTCTGTTACAGATCCATTTCATGAAAAAAAAATGATGTTTTTTCGCCATATCTCCTTTGTTTTCACTCTGTTTCCCTTGAAACCTCACAGACATCTCTGCAATCCCATTCTGCATATTTCATTCCTGAGGACCCTATCCCAAATTCCACTTCCCCAAAACCAGAAATCCCACATTTGTCTATTTTTAGGGTTTGCCATAACTTTTTCAATTTTCACCCAATCACCTTCAAATTTTGCCACCATGTTCATTCCCTATTTCTGCTTCTTTGTGCCTCTCCGACAAATTTTCCCATTCTTTCACCCCACTTCTGAAATCCTCATTTTTTGCTTCCCTGTCTATTCGAAAGTGTCCAAAACCTAGTCAAACCCAAATTACCCACCATATTTTTTCCCAAACCCAAATTTTCCTTTACTAAAACAATTTCTGTTTTTGTTTTTCTACCCACTCTAAAAAAAAAAAAAAACCTTTTGGTTATGGTTGTCACCCGCGCAGGAGAAAAAACCATGGAGGAAGAACCTGCAGCCCTCAAAACCAAACTCCAGGATCTGGATGAAAAATTTCTCAGCCTCCATCTTGAGAATTTAGTCCTAAACAATAAACGACAGTTAGAGTCTTCTTCAGACAATGGGTTCTCTTCTTCCAACAATTTTCGTGGTTCGATGCTTGATTTTCCCCGCTTCAAAGGTATTGATCCGACTGGATGGATCTATCAGGAAGAGCAATATTCCTGTTTGCATAATAATTTTGATGTCAACAAAGTGCCACTTGCATCATTTCATTTGGAACAAGAAGCTCTTCAATGGTACTGTTGGTACATCATGGCTCATGAAGAGCCAAAATTGTCATTTTTTTCCAGCTCCATTTGTAGCAATTTGGTCCTAGTGGTTTTGATGAATTCACAGGAGCCCTCACTAAAATTTGCCAAATTTGCACTGTGAGAGAGTAGCAGACAGAATTTGAGAAACTAGCCAACCACACAGAAAGATTGCCTGATGAATTCCACAGGAGTTGTTTTATCAGTGGTCTAAATGATGCAATCCGATCTGAGGTCAAAATGTTCTGTTCCAACACAATGATGGAAGCCGTGGGGTTAGTTAAGTTGGCAGAAGACAAGATTGCAGCCCAACAACACTCCAAACCCAATTTTGTTCCCTTCAGAAATTTAGGTTCTCAACGACCTCCCATTCTGCCAGCTCCTCGACCAACTCCTATCAAGCATTTGTCTGAAACAAAGATGCGGTAGAGAAAAAAAGGCTTTGTTATAATTGTGATGAGAAATTCACTCAGGGACATCGATGTGTTGAGCAAAAGCTCTATATCTTGGATGTGGATTCTCTGCCTGCCTCTAAAATTTGTGAAGAAACTCCAGATACAATCAATGATTAGGTCGACATTCAGGAGTCGCATATTGACCCTCCGTCTCAGGACGACCACCCAAAGATATCTCTCCATGCTTTAGCCGGAGTCACCACCCCCCAAACAATGCGGGTCAGGGGTTACTTCAAGAAGCTTACTCTTACAATACTCATTTATTCTGGTAGCACCCATAACTTCATTGACCCTCTGATCGCCAAACAGGATTATTGTTTTATCCATCCTTGCTCCAAATTTGAAGTCATGGTTTCCAATGGTGGCACCTTACCTTGCAAAGGGAAGTGTCACAATGTGCGTATCTCTATGGAAGATTATAACCTGTGCTCTGACATGTTTTCCTTGACCTTAGGCGGATGTGATGTGGTTATGTGATGTGGTTTTGGACGCTCAATGGCTACACACACTTGGTTCTATCTTATGGTATTTTGCTTAACTTTAGATGCAGTTTTCACCCAATGGACAAAAACACACATTTACCGGCTTACAACCAGGGTCTCTCAACATCATCAGTTCACATCGCATGGAGAAACTCCTTAAGAAGAATTCCCATGGTGTCATTGCTCAACTCCATTACATTCAGATACAACCATCAATGGGCTCCACTACTCCTTTGGATCTACAACAAATTCGGGATCGATATACAGGTGTCTTTGCCGAACCAGTGGGCTTTCCACCTTCAAGGCCAGAGGACCATCGTATTCAGCTCCTTCTTGGAAGCATTCCTCCCAACATCAGGCCCTATCTGTAATGTCCCCATTTTGACCCCCTTTGTATTAAACCGTAAATGATGTAAATATTGTAATTTAATCATGGTGAGGAGCTCAAGGCCAAGGCCCCACCATTGATTTAGCGTTTCATGTATCGGCAATTAAAAATAGATGCCCATGGTTCTTGTGCGAGATGGGCACAATGTAAATAAGACACCATGTAAATACGAATTTTAATGGAAAAACCCACAACCGGCTATGCAATGCAACAAAAGAGATGGGGCATGATTCTACAAGGAAAAGGGAGGGAAATTATTCAAACCTTGAGCCAATGGTATTAATCCATGTGTCAATGGGGAAACCCATAAACCACCAACTACCCAATTTGTCTCATGCACCCAATCATTTAATTTTCTTCCAAGAAATTGGTTAAGGCAGTTAATGCCTTGGGAATGAAGAAGTATGGCAGCCAATTTCGTGCATGGGCAAGCCATCAACTTGGAAAAACGTGTTTTGTCTCCTTGGGCAAGAAACCACCCACGAAATGGTGCCCAAAGCCATTCTGAACAGGCAGCCTTTGATCATTCACGCAGGGGGAGTTAGCCGGGGTCTTTCCATTTATGTTTTTCATCTAAATACTGCATTTTTCCATGCCCGGGAGTCATTTTTGCAGTATATAACAGTTGGGAGAGGGAGGGCCACGTTTTGGGGACTGTAGGGAGGTCGTTTTTGCCCCTGAATGTCCAAGGACGTTTTTCTAAAAACGGATTTGGCTTCCTGGGTTGTTCACCAACTTCCCATTTCGTTTTTGTGGGTTCCCACGTTTTTCTGGGTTAGTTGAAACCCCATCTCATGCATCCCACTGTGGAAAACGTTTTCCTCATGCCCAGCAAGTGGGGTTCTGCTGTTATGTGCATCCTTGCTCTTGGTTTGAGCCTATGAGCTGAAGTGTTGGAGTGGTAGTGGATAGAAGTGGCTTGATAAACCTAGTGGGGGAGACAACCTCTCAAGAAGATCAAGAGGGCTTTGGTTACTCTTCTATGCATACCCTGAGAGCACTAGATAGGGAAGGTATGGCTTGAGGGACTGCACAACAGTGAAAAGAATACTTCCTTGTGCTGGGTGTGTAGGTATTGTGGGTGCCAAGCTAGATAGATCTTGCAAGGTTATCCCTGGCTCTGTGCTGGAGCTCACTAGCTTAGCAACTCTTCCTTTCCATCTCCTAGTAGCATGATAAACCCAATTGTAGATTGGCTTGGCTCATCTTGGTGTATGCTTGGCTATGTGTGAGTCTGCTGTTCCCTGGTTCCTTGTAGAGATCATGCCCAGCTCGGGGGTGGCAGTGGTGCTGAGAGATTGAGGAGCACACTGGCCTACGGTTGGGTGGAACGTTGCAGTTGCATAGCCAGTTGCGTGGGACTACTTTTGTATAAGATAAGTATTCTCTTGTGTAAATTGGCAATTATCATTTGATGAATATTATGAATGTATGTGGATGTATTAAACGAATTTACTTCTGCTGTGTTTTTAAAAGTTTATGCATTTCCATATGATCTTGTATAATTCTGCAAGGGTCTCTATTTAATAGTTGTCACAGAATAGTTTGAATGTATGTTAGATATCAATAGGATTTATTTAATTTCCGTTGTGTTCTATAGCCTGCACATATACATGTCTTGTGTCAATGAGTTTAATGAATGGATATGGGGCTAATTGCCCGGATTGAGCACCACGTCCTCTCTATCATGCTGTATGGTAGGAAGGGGACACTACACTATCGCTACTCATTTCACCAAAAAATAGAGATTGAAATGCTTGTTCGGAACTTACTAAAGCAAGGTATTATTCGCCCAAGCACTAGTTCCTTTTCTTCACCAGTTCTTCTTGTCCAAAAAAAATATGGGTCATGGCGCCTCTGCATTGACTTCTGAGCACTTAATCACCTCACAATCAAGGATAAGTTTCCAATTCCTGTTGTTGATGAGCTTCATGGTGTTCAATTTTTCTCCAAGTTGGATCTTCATTTTGGGTATCATCAAATTTGGGTTCATGAGGATGATATCCCTAAAACAGCTTTCCGCACACATGATGGCCATTATGAGTTTTTGTTCATGCCCTTTGGCCTCACTAATGCTCCTTCCACATTCCAGGCATTGATGAATAAAATATTCCGGCCCTACTTGCGGAAATTCATTCTGGTCTTCTTTGATGATATCCTCATTTACAGTAAAACATGGGCTGAACATCTCCAGCATCTGGATCTGGTAATGCAACTTTTCTTTGATCATCATTTCCACGCCGAATAGTCTAAATTTGTTTTTGGACAAAAGGAAGTAGAGTATCTCGGGCACATTATTTCAGCACAAGGGGTTCGTGTGGATCCTGCCAAAATAGCTACCATGAACAATTGGCCGCATCCTCAAACACTCAAGAGCCTTTGTGGTTTTTTAGGGTTTACTGGATACTACCACAAGTTTGTCAAGGATTATGGGAATATTGAAGCTCCATTAACTGCTCTATTGAAAAAGGATTCTTTTACATGGACACCTACTACTGAGTGTGCATTTGACTAGCTGAAACAAGCTATGTGTACTACACCTGTTCTAGCTATGCTTGATTTCTCCAAGCCCTTCACTATTGAGATTGATGCTTGTGGCAATGGACTTGGTGTTCTCCTTCAAGATGAGCATCCCATTACGTTTACCAACAAATCCCTTTTCAGGTAATAATTTGGCTTCCTCTACATATGACAAGGAAATGATGACTATTTTGCATGCAGTACATAAGTGGCGACCATACCTATTAGGGAATCATTTCTCCATCAAGACTGATCACCAGAGTCTGAAATATTTCCTGGAACAACGTGTATCCTCCCCAGCACAACATAAATGGGTTAGCAAACTCATGGGTTATGATTATGAGATCACTTACAAGAAGGGTAAGGACAATATTGTGGCGGATGCTCTTCCTCGCACATCTGATGACCCAGTTTCTCTTTCCCTTATTTCTATGTCGGTTCCAAATTGGTTGCAATCTATTCAACAGGGCTATGTCAATGACTCTTCATTATCTCAAATCATCCAACACTTGGCCAAAAACCCTTATGCTGTACCACATTACTCTTGGGATGGTGCTTCCCCAGAGCACAGATCTTCACCAGGTTGTCTTCTATGAACTCCATGCTTCTCCCTCGGCATGACACTTTGGGTTCCTCAAAACGTATGAGCGGGCGCGACGCAACTTCTTCTGGGAGGGAATGAAAATGACAATTCAATATATGGTGGTTGAATGTGATACCTTCCAGCACAATAAGGGTGAAATGACACTTCTTCCAGGATTGCTCGAACCCTTTCCCATCCCTACACAGATTAGGATAGATATTTCTATGGATTTCATTGAAGGGATCCCTAAATATGGAGGGAAGACAGTGATTTTGGTTGTGGTGGATCGCCTCTCCAAATATAGTCATTTTTGTGCTCTCAGCCGTCCCTATATAGCCTTCTCAGTTGCTCAAATTTTCCTGGACTAGATCTTTCATCTTCATGGAAGCCCTTCTTCCATTGTCTCAGATCGTGATGCGACTTTCATCAGTCATTTTTGGAGAGAATTATTTCGCCACACTGGCACCAAACTAAATATGAGTTCAGGGTATCACCCACAAACAGATCGTCAGAATGAAATTCTCAATAAATTATTGGAAACTTATCTTCCTTGATTCACCTCTGAACAACAACATCAGTGGGCAAAGTGGATCCCTCTTGCTAAATGGTGGTACAATACCTCTTACCACACTACCTCTAAAATGACTCCATATGAAGCAGTCTATGGTCAAGCACTGTCAATTCTTCTTCCATACACCCCCAGTAGTTCACTAGTTCAGGCCGTTGACACGGTCCTTCGAAACTGCGATCAGATTCTTCGCATTTTGCGGGACAATCTTCACATGGCCAGAAATCGAATGAAGCAACAAGATGATCAACATCGTTCTAAGCGCACTTTTCAAGCAGGTGATATGGTTTTTCTTCGTCTACAGCCTACAAGCAATCCTACCTGAAACTCAAAGGGAATCATAAGCTCGCTCCAAAGTTATATGGGCCATATAAGATTCTTCAGAAGATTGGGTCCATTGCTTATAAATTGGAACTTCCTCCTTCTTCACACATTCATCTAGTATTTCATGTCTCTTGTCTGAAGAAAGTTCTTGGAACCAACATCAGAGGACAAACTATTTTACCCAAACTGGATAATGAAGGATCCATCATTTTGGATCCGGAGACCATCCTCAATAAGCGCACTCATCAGCTTCTCTCTCGCTCTATCACAAAGGTCTTAATTCAGTGGCACGGCATGCAACCAGAAGATGCTACATGGGAACCACTCCTTCAGATTCAACAACAATTTCCATATCTCAAGCTTTGAGGACAATGCTTTTTCTAAGGGGGAGGGGATGTTAGGAGCCCATGTCAACCCTTCTATTTACTTTGTTAGTGTATTGTTGTTGGATGCATATGATTTGTAAGTTGTCCTGTAGTAATTGGTGATCCATAGTTTGTATTGACCCATGGTTTGTATTGGCACATAGTATTGACCCATGGTATTGGTGCCTAGACTTAGTATATAAGTTTGTGTTGAGACCAATGAAGGTATCGTGAAGTTATTTGTATTGAGCTTTCTCAAAGGAGGTTGCCCCTCGAAGTGGCCTGCGATCAATAAAAATATTCTGTGATCTCATATATTGTGCATTTTATCAATTAATTGTTGCAAGTTCCTCACATTTACATGTATTTGGTGAAATTGAGTTATGCTGAATTTTTACTATTTCCTTAAGAGGAAGAATCTGGGGCTACTTTGAAATGTTTCCAACCAAATCTATTCACTCACAAAAATAGTTCATCGAGTTGTTTCAGAGCGTTCATGAAGATTACAATTATACAGAATTGTGGTTGGAAATGGAGAATCTTCGTAGACATGAAGGTGAGTCCGTCAATACTTTCTTTTCCAAATTTGTGTTAATGTGTTACAGATTACATGAGAAAGATCGACCTTTGGAAAAGACAAGATTGGTTTCTATATCTTAATTCTATTTCTAACACACATGATCAGAAAAATATGATGAACATGAAGTAGATTTATTTCATGATATGCGTGTTGATAAATGTATTATCTCATTAGTTAATGACGATTCAAGTTCTAGTTCTATTAACTCTACTAATAACTCTGAAATTGTTATGCAACAACAAACATTAGGATTTTGCAATATACAGTTTCAAGAACAAGAGAATGTGTCTGAGGATTCAACTCTTACATTGAATAATGATACCGAAATTCTTGTTGAAAGAGATATGGTGGAAAAATACTTATGCTTATAGGTCCTTAAATGGAAGATGTAAGTGATGATTATATTAATGATTACATTGCATTGACTTATTCTCATGTTGATTCAAATTCCCTCATACTCAAAATTGATCATTGAATCAGAATTTGGATGATAATGTTTCTCTTGAAACGAAGGTTATCCTATCAAAATAGATGCTTCTAACTTTTTATACTTTGAAACATTTTAGTCTGTGTATTCATCTATATTTTTTTACCGTAATTTACAATTTGATATTAATGATTTTCAAGTTAAGAACCTGCTATGGTCCGATCCAAGTGTGATGCAAAGAGATGGAAAAGTTCTTACAAAAATGAGGGAAATGTTATCACTTCATTTAATTAATTTCAATATTATCAAGAAGAAAATGATTGTTTTTACGAACATCATGTATGAGACACAAACATCTTTATCTAGTTAATTTTATGTCATTGAAAATATTGATTTAGTTTGTAAGATGGAAAGGGATGCAATCTTTTCTCATTTTATATTAGATATCAATCACACTAAAAGACTTCATCGCAAGATGATGATCATATCAAGATCTCATTCCAAGATTGAATGTGAAAGGAAAAATGAAGTAATATACTACAACTCCATGTTAAACTCTCATTTTGTTTCTTTTCAATTTAATGATGATGATATTTGTTTCAAGAAAACATCCTCTACTAAACCCCTTTTTAAATTTTCAAATAATTATCCTAATGAGATGTCTATTATCTCTATTGAATCTTCACAAACATTAAATGACTTTCAATATTCTTTCTATGATCCAATTGAAGTTTGGTTAGATAAATCCTATTTGAAAAAGTTTCCATGTCATTTTCTATTCTTTGTGAATAGGAGATTTGATTTAATACTTCCCATCTTTGAATATGAAGCACTAAAATTTCTAATGCTAATACTTAATATGTTTCATTTTGTAGAATTGGAGATACTTCGATGTTCTCATTGGTTATTTGAATTCAAATTTTTAATTTTTATTTTTGTACAGATGTAATTTAGGATAAGAGTAGGATATAATAATTTATTTTCCAGTTTATTTTAATTTTATTAAAATATTTTAATTTTTGATATAGATCATTGTGATGAAGAATTTGTTGTTTTATGTAATTAAACCTTTTAATTCTAAGTTATGTTTTGGTTTTGCAAGTAGAAGTAGCAAATGAAGCGCATGCACATAATTCAGAATTGGTATGTCAGGCATAAAATGATTTCTGCTTGATTTTTGTCAAGTGCATATGGTTGTGCTTATTGATTGAAGAAAGCATTAATTCTTGAAGAGATCAATAAATCCAAAAAAGCATGATCGCAATCATGATTTTAACTCAGGGAAGTCGATACTATGGAAGTTCTATTTCAAAATTATGCTTTCATTTATCTTATTCAAACATTGGAATATCATAAAATTTTGAAAATGAATTTCGTTTTTGCTGAAATTGGAATCTCATTGTGAGGATTCATGAAACTAAACGTTAGTTGAATGGTAATGAATATATTTGCTGAGGTTTATCATAAGGCTACAACTTACACAATCATTCCATTATGATAAGATGTTATCAATAATTTATTAGAGTTATATATATATATATATATATATATTTTGTTGACATACATCCAAGAATTTATCAAAGATTGCGGAAATGTGTAGATTAGCCTTTACGAATTTCTCTTTCTCTTTCATTTAAAAATTTCATAAAAAAGTGTGTGTCCTCGCATAAATTTGAGTTTGCCAATTCGATTCTTTGAGATATTTTTATGACTTATATGTTGATCTGTCATTTTTTTAAAGGTTTTTATTTAGAACAAGAGCTACGTGGTGGCAATGTCCCCGACATTGCCATTGCAACGTGTTGTTGCAATTTTGATGTGAGAAAATTATTTTGGAAAATAGTTTTTTATTTTGATATGAGCTTGCCTTTATAACTTAGACACCGCGCCATGAATTCACATAGAATTCCTATCAACAATGTGTTATTCAAAGTAAATTTTAATTTAATTTCTCATTTCAACAACCAGGATACAAATAGTACGCATATTCACCCATAACACTAGATGTAAATGACTACACTAATGTTGGCTACCTCTCTATACACTCTTAATGTTACATTTTCTTTAAATGCGCATGTTTCCTTTGTGGTTTAAGGGATGTCGTGGTCACATGTTTTCACCATGATAAGAAGAGTTTTGTGGTCAATGCTATTCGTAAAACACAAAACTATCATTCGCTCTCGAGACAAGTATAGAGCATGTGTTCAAGAAAAACATCCATTTCACTTATAGGTATAGAAAATGACAATGGCTGCAGTGGGTGCGTCATCAATGCTGACCAAACCCTAACCTAGTGATAATAATCTACAAAATAATCCAAGAAGAAATATGTTTGAACTAAAAACGTTATAAATTAAAATGTTGATGAATAAAAGTTATGTTTAAGAGGATTTGACTTGAGGACATAGGATAAATGCTCGGCTGTGATCGACACCTATAGGTAAGCAAATTTTGTAGTTAAAACGAATGAAAAAATCAGAGATAGTGTATGTGGCTCTGCAAAGAGAGAGACTTAAGACTGTTACCTATGCCGTAAGTATGGAAAGGAAGGAAACTTGTTTTTAGTACATCTTAACGTCTAAAAACACAGAGAAATAGGTTGCTTAGAGTCACTTCGTTGATAATTAAATAATTAACAAAAAAAAAATGAAATCTACAGCTAGCATGGAAATTACCTTATCCAATCGGCATTCAACGTTGAAGAAGAAAACTCAACTGCGAAGGATAGGAATATAACTTCGAAGTGAATACTTTTTTAAATCTTAAATTACTGAATTAGTAAGGTATACTTTTTATTGGAGTTACTCACCTTCACCTTCTTCGGAATCTCGATGCCGACCAATGATGACAACTTATTATCCCAGAGATAAACAAACTGAATAGTGACAGAACTATAATTCAAGTCACACAGTGCAACTAACAGTAAAGATTCAGAATGTTCAAAAAATAAAATAATGGCATATTTGATGCATTTCAAGACGGATCTTCTAAACACTAAAATAACTGTAGAAGTTGGAAAGCAGAAGGAAAAAACAAGGGAGAACCAGCTAGGAAACAATCTTGGTGTTGGTTTGTCAACAACAATAGGTAGAGTCTGCAGGTTCCAATCATTCTCCATAAAAGGATGATATACTTTACAACACATATATGTTTCACACATCGCAATCCCAAACCTCCATGGTCAACCAGTTCCTCTATATTGAACTAATATTTGGCTCAATTTCATAACAACTTGTTCCACAGAAGACGAGACTGACAACCCTACCGATCCTCCTCCTGCCTCGGCTTGCTCTACAAGTCAGTTTAAGCCACCCACGTTAAGAAATATAGCCTTATTCAATCACCCTTCCACTGTTTGGTCCAATTCCACGAACTTCATAGCAATGTGGTCGTTATCTTGTTTCCAGAACAGAAAGCAGATATCTCTGTTTCAATAGGAAGAATCTGCACGCTCTGAAGCTGCGGTAGGTTTTCACCTTTTTCTATTCTCTGCACAAGGCACAGATGGCTAACAGGGGCTTCCAAAAGCATCGCAACGACATGTAGAGGATTCGTTTAGCCGTTCCCGTGGCAGCAAGCTTCTGTTATGGAATGATTTAAGATGCTTACCACCTCCGGGGTTAGAGTATGCTGCACTGTGCTTAGCCCTGCTCGGAAACTTTATTGATAAGGAAATCAATTTTCGGAAACTGTCTCTAGATCTTTCTTAGCTTAGCAAAATAAATTCTCAACTAAGAACTTCCCAAGGTAGTTGAAATTTAACAGGAGGAAGTTGGTTTCTGAAATTTAACGAAGAAATTCCCAAGGTAGCTGAAATTTAACAGGGGGAAGCTAGTTTCTGAAATTTAATGAGCCCCTACAACTGTTGATTTCTGATGGCATTAAAGTAAACCTAACTTCCTATGCAGAAATTTGACTAGAACATGGTTGCCTCGGTTATAACTTTCTGTAAGAGTCCTGGTCAATGTTCTATCTGAAAGGTATTAGAGCTTCGGAACAAAATTAACTTTCCCTAAAATGGGTTAGTTCCTATTGTCTATAGCAATTCTTGTAGTAAAATCCTTGACTTCTATGTGGATCTAAATGTTCCTCTTAAGAGATGGTTTTCCTTGTTCTCCAATTTTTTAAAGATCTATGCTGGGGGCAATCTTTAAAAATTAAACCCCTCCATCATGCCATCAGTAAAGTGTGCAGGGTAATGGGTGGGTTCTCTCATTCCCTCCCTCAATCGTTGCTTCCTACTTAGCAGACTTCATGACTCTTGATCAGATGGGAAGGTTGTTGAGCTGTAGATTATTTTTCTACCACAAAAGAGATGAACTAAGAAAAAATATCAATATCTAATGTGTGGGACATGATTACCACTTCTTTTAGCATCAAGTGATGTGAAACCCTGTATGTGCTCTCTCAGTAGTCTCTATGAAGTTAGTTCTAAATTCTAGCATGCAGGGAATCCCCAAAATAAAGATTTGAAAGCTCAAATACCCTATAAGTTCCGATTTAAGTTCAATTCAGGTGACCATGAGAGTAAAATTAAACTAAAACCCCCTCTAATCTCTCCTATCTGAGATGACCATTACAGAGTTCCTAATTAATTCTGAACTAATTACAAGAATATTTGGCATAGGGATACGTTCAAGATGAATATTATGTCAAACCAGCAGACTTCAATTCTTTAATGTTGAAAGCTAGGCTGTGTATTAGCAGTGAAAACAATAAAGCTTTACATCAACATATTACTCTACATTCCAAAGTTAACAGCACTGTGAAACAAGCCCCCTAAGACACTTAAGCTTTAAAGGGGACATAAATGAAAGGCAATTTCGGCTAACAAATATTATTTTCACCCAAATAACCACACCTTGAATCTATGAAAGCGAACAACATCTGGTGCTATAAGGAAGACCAGTTGATCGTGTGCTTCAATTTGTAACCCCTGCAAAAATAAATCTTCGATTCATTAATGACGCTAGAGTAAGTTCAAGCTTCTAAAGGAGAGAGAGAGCTCCATTAAATTCCATGAATACCTTTCCTGGGCAGAAACTGTGCTACATACCACAGAAACGGCCTCCACGGGAGCGCCTTCTTCCATGAGAGCAATATTACCGTTTATCATTAGGCCATTTTCAAGTGATGTCAATTCTTGGTTTAGTAGTGCCTATATCATTCCACATTCGACGGATTTGACTATCAGCGGACTAGAACATGCGTCTTCATCAGTAGTTATGTCAATCTCGACCTTCAAATACTTTAAATTAGTACATTAGATCCCTAGAAGTTGTCGCATCACATCAATAACAAAGAGAAACAACAATAGAATTGGAGATTTACCGCTAAATGTCTTTCCAACTCCATCACTGCATTGTCAACGGCTTTTCTTTGTCCCTTCTGTTATAAATCATAAGATAGACGCGTATCTTACCAATTTGACTACGCACTCATACATCAGGTCAATCCAATTGTTTTATTACTGTAATTATGCTCATGTAAGTAGATTATAACTGCATGTACATGGTATATAAGATGAATCTTGAAACCGTTAAAGGGAATAAAGATGCAAGCTAGTTGAGTTTCCCTGCAAATTTTCCAGCAAATTGATTCCACGAAATTGCAGAACAAGGAATCCCATTCTTAAGAGTGATTAATTATATTCAGATCCAATTTCTTGAAAGCACTTTGAAAGGAGATTGGAGCTGTAGCTCATAAAACTAGTTTGTGCTTGAAGACATGCGTCATTTCTTAATAACAAGGAATAGATGAAGATCATTTGTCGGCAAACGCGCACAATTTGAAAAAGAGAATTCAAATATTGGCATTAATGTTTGGAACAGAACTCTAGTTTAAAGAATCAAGTCCATTCTTGGTAAGATGGCTAAAGTTAACTCAAATCGCATCAATTTGTTCAGAATCTCAAACATTTAGCTCACATCCTAAGGTAAAAGTATGAGACCATTATAATTTTCGTACAGTGAACCTCACATCACAGCGAAGTTAAATAATGCATAAATTTGAAACAAATGAATGGATATTAACTCAACAATAGAAGCAAATGCAAAATATCATTAAAATTTATGTATTCAGAAGTTAGATTGAAAATATATGAAAGATTAGTTCAAACTGTGTACAGCTGTCGTATGTCAATTTGGAGCCATGGGTTGTTGACGCTACAACTGTAGGGTTGATATTACTACAGTTGCAAGGCATGCAAATGCAGGATAACACTTATTTCCCTCGACTGCACTGCGGAAAACTGCATGCCACCATGCCATCTATCGAGGTTATGTCAAATCATGCAGATCCATTGGAAAACTGCATGCCATCTATTGAGGTGATGTCAGGTTTCAAAGCAAGCCTGCAGAGTTTGCTTTACATGACAAGTAGAATAGACAATGGAAAAAATAGAAAAACCAAACCTCCCGTCATGATGCTTATATGCACTGTCTAAGACCTGCAGTGTCAGTGCTGTGCAGAGGTGACGCTATCCCGCAGCCCCGTCCTAGGAAGCAAAAATCGAGGACTACGTCACCTCCTCCAGCCAATCAATATTTTGAAAAATATGAATTTTAAATATTTAAAAAATATTAAATAAATGAAATCATAGTTTTTATATAGTTCATACTGGAAATTTTTGGTTTTAAGGTAAATTAATACAACTCTACCGATATATATATGTTCCCCTTCGGGGACATAATAATCATTTTGAACTTCCAAGTTTGCTCATGCTCATTATTTTGATGAATCTTTTTTCAAACAGTTAAAGTTAGTATGATCTTCAAAATTTCATCTTTGACTTAGACCTTACTTTGAATAACTACCATACTCACATTTATTATAAAGATGACACAATGAAGTTCTCATTTTTATCTCTGATTTTAACTGATGTTGTTGTAATCCCTACTTAACATAAATTAAATGAGTTGATTGAAAATTGTCTCAAAAATATCAAGTTGATTAAATGATAATAAGTTATTCTTTCAAACCGATCTTCAACTTAAAAATTTTCTTTCACTCAATTGAGATAAGAAGTGAGGTTGTGACATAATGCCAATAAAAGTTTTTAAAAGTAATTTTTTCAATTGTTTGTTTTTCAATAACGAAGAACCTATTTTAGTTTGATTCATATTAATATTGGGATATAATTAAAAGGAACATTTTCAATATAGTTAAAGAAAACATTGTATCAAGTGCTTAGGTGTTTCTTCTATCTCAATTAAAATATTTAATTCCAACAGATGGATTTTATTTCCTTGTCTTTCATTGCTTCCTCTTTCCATTCATTTTGAGGTTCTGACTTTGGGAAATAAATGATTGAATTCAATATGATTTCAACCTTGTGCTTTATTGGCTGCATTTTGATTACATGAGCTGATTGAGCCTTCACTTGTGAACTAGTTCTCATGGTTTTTCTTTGATGGTGATATTTCTCACTTATATTTTTGAAATTATTTCCTTTTCAGAAATATTCTTTATGATTTATTTCGATTTATTTAATTTTCAAGATTTGTTATGCAAAATCTGAACACGTCCAAGATTTCACTTTGCTTTTGAAACAATAAAAGGGTTTGTTATCCTCAATAAATAATTGATTCTAGTTGGTCAGTGCTTTAATTCCTATCTACAACTCAAAAAATTTGTTCTTGGTCATCTATATAAGGTTCTATGACTTATGAGTGAAATATCTATTTGTAGTGAAAATCCTATGTTAATTTGAATTCATCTTTATAACACTAACACATTTTTCACTTTGTGTTTCTTTTGCTATTCCTCATCCACCTCACATTAAATAGATTATGCCTAAAATGATTGGTGGAAGGAAGACCTCAAGCTAAATTTTGAAATTGAGTAATCTGCCAAGAAAATCTAAATAAATATCATATCACCATGCTTCCCTAAACACCTAAATCACACATGGAATTATTTATATACAAATCAATAAGTGTGTGGTATAATAAAGGGAAGTTGGAAGCACTATGTCAGTATGGAACTACTAGTAAACCCATTGGGGATACATAAATTCATTGGCAACGGGTCCATGCTTGTATGACCTCCCCACTTTCATCATTGCTTGTATTTCATTACGAATATTATGTTCTTCACCACTTTGCATATAATGACGGTGGATAAAACTGTTTGTCATGAATGAAATGATACCACCATTAAAACTAGATAATATGATGAAATAACAACATTATTGGGCATATATGACTTGTCTCTTCAAATCTATGTTCTTTTTAACATTTAATTTAGAATTCTGTTTATTATTTAATTGTTAATTAATTTAATTAATTAACCTTCTTTGGTCATCTGTGAGCTTCTTCCATCTCAGTCCTACGAGCTTCTTCATTTGCTGGCTAGCCTTTATCTTTAGCCAGCGGGCTTATATCCCTTGGCTTGTGGGAATAGTCCATGAGCTCACGGGTTTCTTCCTTAAGCACCTTGTGGGATTAATTTAATCCCTTGCGGGCATCTTACAAGCCCTTGCGGGCATCATACAAGCCCTTGCGGGCATTTTTCAAACCCCTGTGGGCATCTTACAAGCCCTTGTGGGCATTTTTCAAACCCCTACGGGCATCTTACAAGCCCTTGCGGGCATCTCTTTAGCCCTCATACATTAAGCCCCTTGTGGGAATACATAAGCCCTTGCGAGCATCTTTAAGCTCTTGTGAGTTTATTCATTAAGCCCCTACGGGCATAACCTTTAGCCCCTACGGGCATTTTACAAGCCCTTGTAGGCATTTTTACAAGCCCTTGTGGGCATATCATAAGGTGTCATTTAACCTTATTTTTCACAATTTTGGCAGGCCAAAGTCCCACACATGTGAGCCTCAAAAAGAGAGCTGACACCACATCTAGATGTCCAGATCACCATGGAACATGTCCATGCCATTTGGAGAATTTATTAGCACAAGGACACTATTTGACGGGCATTTCCAAATCCCTCTTCAAACCTTATTTGGACATCAAAACAAACTTCTCATTTTGGCAGGCTGGTCTATCACATGTGTGAACTCCAGAGACAAGTCTGATCCTATGGATAGATAGCCAGTTCATCAAGCAACAAGCCTATTCCACCTGATTAATTTTATCAGCACAAGGACACATCCTTGCAGGCATTTCCAATTGGCCTCTTAGCCTTCCAAACTGCTGATTTGACACTTGGAGAAATGATCAAACCCTAGGTTTATAGTATGAAGAGATTTTTATTTTCACCAAATTGGAAGTGTGAGACAACCAATGAATAGAGGCCAACAAGGTGATTCCATCCAGACCAATTTCACCCCTTGAATCCTCTTTCTCTCTCCTCATCGGTCATTTTACTAGAGTAGTGCAAATCAAGCTAAGAAGCACTTTTGGCAAATCAATATCTTCTTCCTCAGGGACTCTTTGGACAAACCAATGATATGGTTGGATGCACCAAACAAAATTCTAGAGACCCATACTCTCAAAATAATTTTAGACACCAACCACAAGACATGGCAGGCATTTTACTAAGGTCACTCAGGCATTTCTACTGATTTTATACTTAGACAATTTTTCCACTTTCTTAGACTGGTCCAATATGCATGAAACACCGTTTTGGCAGATCCATAACTTCTTCCTCAGACACTTTTTGGACAATATGATAGCATGGTCAAGTAGACAGCTCAACAAGGTATAGCCCGACCATACGGTGCAGGCATTTACTCTAACCCCCAAATTATTGCGAGCATTTCCCTGAGGCCACCTGGACCAGTTTTCCAACACTTAGCCATTTTCAGGAATTTCTCCAAAGTTTATCCTGAACCCCTATTTTGGCAGACTTATAACTTTCTCCTCATACATGCTTAAGGCAAATTGAGACCATGAATGGATAGCCACGTCAACAAGCTATGGTCTGGTATGATGGTGCTGGCATTTTCTTGAAACCATGAATTATGGAGGGCATTCTCTTAGAGAAATTTTGACTAGTTTTTCCATACTTAGTCAATTTCCAAAGTTTCCGAAGTCTCACAAACTTGCCATACTTTTCCAGAATGATGTCAGATTGAAACACTAACTTCATGATGATGAAAATGATGAAGATGAATTTATTGACACACACACACTTACGAAAAATTATCAAACCCTTGCTGGTATATAGAATGAAGAGATTTTTCTTTTCACCAAATTGGAAGTGTGAGACACCCAATGAATAGAGGCTAACAAGGTGATTCCATCTGGACCAATTTCACCCCTTGAAGCCTCTTTCTCTCTCCTCGGTGGGCATGTTACTGGAGTAGTGCAAATCAAGCTAAGAAGCACTTTTGGAATATCGATATCTTCTTCCTCGGAGACTCTTTGGACAAACCAATGATATGGTTGGATGCACCAAACAACATTCTAGAGACCCATACTCTCAAAATAGTTTTAGACACCAACCACAAGACATGGCAGGCATTCTAATAAGGTCACTCAGGAATTTCTACTGATTTTATACTTAGAAAATTTTTGCACTTTCCTAGACTGGTCCAATCTTCCTGAAACACTGTTTTGGTAGATCCATAACTTCTTCCTCAGACATGTTTTGGAAAATCTTAGACGATGGTCAAGTAGACAACTCAACAAGGTACATCCTCACCATACGATGCGGGCATTTACTTTAACCCCCAAATTATGGCGGGCATTTACTTTAACCCCCAAATTATGGCGGGCATTTCCCTGGGGCCACTTGAAAGTGTCTAAAGAAGAAATGCATCTGCCCAAACAGGGTTTCAGGCAGATTAAACCAAGTCTAGGAAAGTGCAAAAATTGTCTAAGTGTAAAATCACTAAAACTGCCTATGTGACCCCAGTAAAATGCCCTCCATCTCTTGTGGTTTATGTATTAAAATATTTTTAGAGAATGGATCTCTAGAATGTTGTTTGGTGCATCCAACCTATTGAATATGATTGTCATTGATGTCAAAGGAGCTCACCAATGACAAAGGAATAACCAAGGACATGATGGCAAGGAAATCTCAATGAAAGACAAAGAAATGACAAAGGAAGTAATGACTTGTTATGTATGATTATGTGGCATATATGATGAAGCTAGAAAGACACATGATGGTGTTCTGGTGCTATCATTAAGTCAATGTTGCAATCTGACAACATTATGGAAAAGAATGGCAAGTTTGTGAAAATTTGGAAATTGACAAAGTATGTAAAAATTAGTCAAAATTGCTCTAAGAGAATGCCCACTTTAATTCATGGTTTGAGAAAAATTCCCGCAGCATTTTTGACTCAAACCTAGTCGACAGGGTTCCCATCACTATCGACACCAACCCACCGTGATCTACCTGAGCACCGGCCCAGATAGGTTTTACCCTATCCAACAACACCTGCAGAGTAGATGAGGTCTCACCCGAGGTGATCAAGGGAGAGTGGACGGAACCATGTTTCCGCCGAATGAAGGAGGATGATTGCGACACTACTTAATTAACTTAATTGTCGCAACATTCAAAACATATCTATGCATTCAAAATTAACATCATTTGTATCCATAGCATTATTCAACAGAAACATTCATCGTGATAAGTATAATATTAAAGTATTAACTGCAGTAAGAAATCATCGGAACATGCATTAACATAAAAGGTACACAGGGAATTTCACCAAATGGTTCCATCATGTCATATTACTTCAGAAAAAAACCTTGATACAACATCTTTGCAAAACCAAATCTCAACAATATCACTTGATCTCACATACAGACTCAAAGATGCACATAAACAACATCCAAAGATCGTGCTCAGATCAGCTCAAAAGGTTCTCCCCCCATAAAGGATTATTTTCAACACATACAACTCTTTGACTATAAATAGGCTTCTGCCTTTACAATGCGTGTCCACTTACTAACAAATTCCTAACTAACTCTTGGACAAATGACCCAAAATCTAACTGACGCGGTCCAAATGACCCAAAAACCCGCCTACTGCGGTATAATTAACTCAAAATTACATCTCATATGGTCCAATGACCAAAAAACCCGCATTCTGCGGTACATTTGACTAAAAAATACATAAAATAGTCTATTCTTCTGCCTTTCGTGACCTCTTCTGACGTGTTGCCTCATCGGAGATGCTGCGATTCTTCCTTACCAAACCGCCTGCCAACAAGCATCATACTAGGCGATAGCTTGTTGAAGTGGATATTTAGTCATGGTCTCAGTTTACATTAATCACTTCTGAGGAGAAATTTATAGGTCTGCCAAAACAAGGTTTTGCACTAGAGGAAGTAAAATTGACTAAGTATCCCCAAGAAAATTTCCTCCATAAATCATAGGTTAAATTAAATGCCCGCAAAATATGGTCAAGTTGTAGCCTGTTGATTTGTCTACCTGACCATGGTCTCAATTTTTCTTAAGCATGTCTGAGGAGAAAGTTATAAGTCTTTGAAAATAGGGTTTTAGGATAAACTCTGGAGGAGTTCCTGAAAATGACTAAGTGTTGGAAAACTGATTCAGGTGGGCTTGGGAAAATGCCCATCATACCTCATGGGAGAATGATAAAAATTATATGGAACTGTAATGCTCTAGCTTGTCATAGAGGCTATCTCCCCATGGTCTTAGTTTTCACAGAAGATGTTTCATGACAAAGATAACAGCTTGCCAAAACAGGGTCGTAGGTTACTTTTACACCAAAGTAGCAAAACTGCCCAAGTGGCCTCAAAGAAATGCCCGCTATAGTTTGTGAGTTGAAGAAAATGGCCGCACCATATGGTAATCTTGTAGGTTGTTGTTTTGTCTACCTGACTATGCTTTCACATTGACTTGAAAGGGCCTAAGGAAGAAGTTATGGATATGCCAAAACAGGGTTTCAGACAGATTGTTTCAAATCTAGGAAAGTACAAAAATTGTCCCAGTGTAAACTCACTAGAACTGCCTAAGTAACCTCAGTAAAATTCCCACCATCTCCTGTTGTTGATGTCTTAAAATATTTTGAGATCATGGATCTCTAGAATGTTGTATGAGGCATCCAACCATACCATTGTATTGACCAAAGAATCTCTGAGGAAGAAGATATTGACCTACCAAAAGTCGCTCCGAGCTTGATTTGCACTACTTTAGTAAAATGCCCACCGAGGAGAAAGAAAGTGGTTTCAAGGGGTGAAATTGGTTTGGATAGAATCCCCTAGTTAGCCCCTATCCAATGGATGTTTCACACTTCAAAATTGATGAAAAGAAAAATCTCATTATATTAACCTAGGGTTTGATAATTTTTCCTAAGTGGCAAATCAACAGTTTGGAAGGCCACTTTCAAATGCCCGCCATATGATGGGTATGTGTTACTTAGTTCAGATTTTGACATGGTCTTGTTCATCATTGAAGTAGCTATCCATTCATTCTTGTAGTTTTCTCTATGGTGATCACATGAGGAACAAATCAATCTCCCAAAGTGAAAAAAAAGTGATTTGCATATTAAAGACAAAGATTTGTCTAAGTGTCAAACTCACATGGCTTAGAGGCCATTGGGAAATGCCCGCAAGGAGGTTTTCATGAGATTATAAAACTAATCAGATGGCATAGTCCTGTTCTCTAATGAACTGCCTATCCATCCATGGAGTTAGATTTCTATTTTATGCTCTCACGTGCGATATTTTGGCTTGCCAAAATTAGTGAAAAATAAGGTTGAAAGATAGTTTATATTATGCTCGCAAAGGCTTAGGAAGATGCCCGCCGGGGCTATGTAATGCCGCAAGGGATCTCTAGGATTCCCACTAGGGGCCTCCTATATGCCCGCAGGAGGCTTATAAACATGCACACATAAGGGGGCTAAAGATGCCCGCAAGGGGCTATGTTGAAAGACAGTTTATATTATGCTCGCAAAGGCTTACGAAGATTCCCATAGGGGCTATGTTATGCCTGCAAGGGATCTCTAGGATGCCCACAAGGGGCATCCAATATGCCCGCAGGAGGCTTATAAACATTCCCACATAAGGGGGCTAAAGATGCCCGCAAGGGGCTCATTTATGCTCGCAGAAGGCTTATGAAATGCCCACAAAAGGGGTTAAAATCTCAAGGAGCTGAGGTTAAGCCTGCAAGGGCTTATGGGATGCCCAGATGCCTGCAGGGGCTTAATTAATCCCACAATGGCTAAAAGTGCCTCCCAGCTTGATTTGCACTACTCCAGTAACATGTCCGCCGAGGAGAGAGAAAGAGGCTTCAAGAGGTGAAATTAGTTTAGATGAAGTCTCCTTGTTGGCCTCTATCCATTGGGTGTCTCACACTTCAAAATTGGTGAAAATAAAAATATCATGTTACCCTATGGTTTCACAATTTTTGTCTAAGTGTTGAATTAGCAGTTTAAAAGGCCATTTGGAAATTCCCGCATTGTGCTAATAAAATTCATAGGGTGACATACATATGTTCCTTGTTGAATTGGTTATCCACCCATGCTTTCAGTTTTCCTTATGATGGTCACATGTGCAAGAAATCAATCTACCAAAGTAGGAAATCATGTGCAAGAAATCAATATTGTCCATTCCATTATTTTCCTTAATGTTTTTAAACAATATTTTCTTTTTTTTCTTTTTTCTAATGTAATACAACTTTCCTTTTAGGGTTTTTTTTTTCCTTTTATCTTTGGCTAAGAGAATAAAAGTATATGACAATACATATGATAGTAGTTAGAATACCTTGATGAGTATAGCTCTAAGGTGGATGTAATTTTGGATCTATGAAAGTCCGAAGGGTGATGAGAAGTATTCTCTCTTCTCTACTGATTTAATGTTTTGTTGACACATCTTTTTCATTTATTAAAAATATGTTTTTTAGTCATGAAAAAAAAAGTATACATTCAAATCTTTTTTTTTTTTTTTTTTTTTTTTCCAATATTTTAAACTCAAAATTTAATACTACAAACATAACATATGATTGTAATATTTGAAAGTCCAAAACACTTTAATGAGAAATATTATTATTTTTAAATGAAGAACCTAAAAGTGGAGGTACAATGATTGAGTGGTATCTCACTCCAGTGAAAAGTTCTTTTGGTTTCTTCTTTCTTTCTTTATTTCATATCATTGACATCCATTTCATCTTTTTTCTTTGGCTCATTATTTTTTCTTCAGGAATAAATTATATTTAATTTTCTAATTGTTGCATTGCAATCTATGTTTTTGTGAGCATTTAATTTCAATGTTATCCGTTCCATTATTTTCCTAATGTTTTTTTACAATATTTTAAATTCAAAATTTGGCATATGATTTTAGTATTTGAAAGCCTAAAACATTTTGTTTTCCAAAATATTTTAAATCAGAAATATTTTTTGAAATGAAGAAATGTAAAGTGGTACAATGATTGAGTGGAGTCTCACTCTAATGAACAATTCTTTTTTTCTTCTTTCATTTTTATAGTCCAGTACAACTTTCATTGACATCTTTTCCATATTTTTATTTAGCTCAGAGGTATTCAACTGAAACGCGTTGTGAGAAATAAAACTCTACAATGTAATACATTTTATTGACAAACATTAGAAGTGTTTATATACATATAGAACCAAGAAGAGATAGTTATGTCTCTGTTACTTATTAAGTAAATAAAATTGTTAAATAACTATAAATGATATAACTAACCCTGAAAGATTAGTCAACATTACCCCCTTAAACTAAAGGGACATCTGACATTTCAAGTTGCATTCTGAATTTTTCAAAATTTTCATGACCCAATGCTTTAGTAAATATATCTACAATTTATACCTGCCATTAGAGGTACGTTAATGTACCAGTTCCAACAAAAATTGAAGGTCCTAAAAGGTGAAATCAAACATTGGAACTCGGAATATTTTGGGAACATTTTCCAAGAAAAAAAGAGGATGGATAAAAAATGCAAGAAGTGCAGTAGAAAGGCATTGCCCAAGGCTTCTCAGAGGATTTAAAAAAGGAGGAGCAGATCCTTTTAAATGATTTCAACACTTGTGAGCAACAGGCAGAACTCCTTTGGAAGCAGAAGTCAAGAAACTGTTGGTTGCAGGAAGGGGAGCACAACACAAAGTTTTTTCACAAAGCGACGATCCAACACAGGCATGGGAACTGTGTGTTGAGGCTAAAAAAAAGTGACGGCACCCACGCCGAATCCTAGGGAGAACTGGAAGCTACTCTTAATGAGTTCTTCGTGGGCCTCCTTGAAGAACCTGATGTGGATAGGAATGAGGCTCAAACCCAGGTCTTGCAGGTTATTCCAAGGGTGATAACGGATGACCACAATTTCATGTTGATGAAACCCATCGAAATGGAAGAGTTGGAGGAAACGGTCAAGAAAATGGCTGATGATAAAGACTCAGGCCCGGACAGTTTTACCATGAACTTCTTCCATGCAAGCTGGGCTTGGTTAAAAGAGTAAGTGTTGGCGCTCACTGAGAATTCTAGGAAGACTGGATCTATTTTGAAAGGTCTCAACGCCATGCACTTGACGCTCATCCCGAAGGAGTCGAGCACGGAAGAACCGAGGAATTTTAGACCGATTGCTCTGTGTAATGTGATTTATAATATAGTCACCAAGGTTATTTCCAATAGATTGCGCCCTTTTCTCCCACTTCTTATTTCCCCGGAACAAGTGGGTTTTCTGGAAGGCCTCTAGATAAATGATGGAATAATCTTAGTGCATGAAACTATTCACTCCCTGAAATTCAAAAAAGTCCTTGGTATGTTGCTCAAGATCAACCTTTTCAAAGCATATGAGAGGCTCAATTGGAATTTTCTGGCTAAGGTGCTTAGGAAATTTGGTTTTACTAGTGATTGGACTAATTGGGTGATGAGCCTTGTCTCCTCTGCTTTTTTCTCGATCCTGGTTAATGCCACTCTATCCTAGCCTTCCAGGCCTCTAGGGGTATCCGTCAAGGGGACCATCTGTCACCCTTCCTCTTTATTATCATAGGGGAGGGTTTGGGTCGAATGCTAAAAGCCATGTAAGGTGAAGGTCAGATCTGCCGGCTCACTCGCTGTGAGGGGTTGGAACTCCAAAATCTCCAGCAATTTGTTGATGATACCATGTTGATGGGGCCATCTAGTGTTCAGGAAGCCAGGGGGATGAGGAAAGGTCTGGATACTTTCCTTTTAGCTAGTGGCCTAGAGATCAACAAGGAAAAATCCCAGGTGTATTTCTTCTGCACCCCAGAAATAACCAGAAGGAATATCCTTAGGATTCTTGAATTCATGGAAGGGTCCCTGCCTTCCAAGTACTTGGGTTCCCCTTGGCAGAATCTACCATTTGACAAATTTCGTGGAAGGAATTGACAGACAAACTCAAGCAAAAGCTTGACCACTGGACGTTCAGGGAACTGAAGGATTCCCTAGCCGAATCATCTTGGTTAAATTTGTTCTCTAGGCCATGCCGATCTATTTGTTTTCTGTTCTGGCTGCTCCGAAGACAGTTCTTAAGCAAATTCGTTCCATCCAGAAGAATTTCCTTTGGGGGGGGGGAAGAGGGGCACAGGAAATGGGATTTGGTGGATTGGGATACTTTGTGCAAGCCGAAGGATGCAGGAGGCTTGGGGCTTTGGGACCCGGTTAGCACCAACAGTGTCATGGGGGAAAAAATCTACTGGAAGTAGATAACCCATACTGAGGAACCCTGGGGTAGATTTTTCCATAAGAAGTATGCCCCTCAATGGCCTAAACAACAGCTGATCCGCTTCAACGTTAATTCTCCGGGGTCGAACATTTGGAAGGCGGCTCTGGAGAATAGGGGAATTATCCAAAAACATAGTTTCTGGGAAATCAGAGATAGGGCCACGACCAAGTTAAGTGGGGATGCCTGGAAACAGTTACCATGCATAGAAAACATAGTCGACATCCTGGATGTCCTTCTTCACCTCCAAAGCGATCCTCCGAAGTATGTTAAAGACTTCTGGGAGGGCAATGTTGAGGATAGTCACTTCATGACCTAGAAATCGAAGGAATGGTGGCAAACCCTCGCTCTGGAAGAAAATATAGATGAATTCTATGGCAAGATTTGCAAGTGTAGAATCCCCATTCTGGAAGGCCCCAACAAGGTTAGATGGGGATACTCGAGTTCGGGAAACTTCAATATTAAAGAAGCTATGGGGCTACAGACGGAGACGTACAGAATGGAGACGGATGCTAAATGGAGAAAATTGTGGAAGGGTCAATGGTGGCCCAAAGTCTCTTTCTTTAGCTGGTTATTAATTCACAGGCGTATTCTCACTTGGGAAAACTTGTTGTGATGGGGATTCATGGGGATTTCCATATGCACTATGTGTGAGGAAAACGCGGAGACTATCAATCACCTGCTGGATTCCTTCTTCTTTGTGTCCTCCCTATGGGAGAAAGGAGCCGAGTGCTTACGCAAGACTGCTAGGATCTGGGATAGACTTGATCTCTCTATAGCTAATTAGCCGTCCAAAGCTTTTAAAAATGAAATCTTGGATAGGATTTGGGAGCTTTTTCCAGGTTTCATGGTTTGGGAAATATGGAAGGAGAGGAATCGTCGTATTTTTGAAAGCAAAACCTGCACCACTAAAATTATTTGGCACTAGTTAGAGAAGCACATAAAGGAAATGCTTACTCTTAATCAATGGGACCAGAATGCTATGAAATTGGATATCACTAAGAGGTTAATTCTACATGATTGGGGAATTTTCAACGTACCTGTTAGCATTCATCGTCCTTGCAAGTTGACTACGCCTCCTCTCTGTCCAGAACAGTGGAAATGCCCAAGTGTTGGGGTGTATAAACTCAACTTTAACAGAGCCTCAAAGGGTAACCTTGGACCAGCTGGGTATGGCAAAGTCATTAGAAATTCAAAGGGCATCATTATTAGCATCTTCTGGTGTGATTTGGGGGAGAATACTAACAATTTGGAAAAACTGGAAGGTCTGGTCAGTGGTATCAGGTGGGCGCTTCAGAATGGGTGGACTCTGGTAGAAGTCGAAGGGGATTCGCTCATAATCATCTCCATGGCTCGAAGAATTCAGTGTGGTTTGGGCATAGATAAAATCTCCCGCAATTGAAGGTGGGAGAGCTGCCTCAGTGCCTTGTGTAATTTACTGAACTCCCACTCGACCATCCAGTTTCTGCACATTCGCAGGAAAGGAAATAGGGTGGCGGACGCCATTGCTAATAAGGGAGTTGGGGCTGGAGTTTCCTTTCAGGGGGGGAGTTTGATGGAAATTGTGGACGCCGCTCTAAGAAGAAAGTGCAAGGAGTTTTCCTCAAAGGATTTGGGACACCTGGCTGACTGCATGGATTGGACGAACAGGACTCGTCAGGTGGCTAGCAGGCTCCCACATGATTATCCTATGGCCTCGGTTCTCGACCAGGCCATCCACCTCACCGATGACAGGACTACTAGTGGTACTCTCCCTATCCACTTAGGCAACAAAGATTGTGGTGGGGATCTCAAAACTTTGAGTGAGCTGGCGGCTACACGTGATGGAGCCACGAGGGTGACCACTAATTCCCATCATTATAGCTCTGTCAGTGAGGGGATTAGAATGATGGAAGGGATGGTGGAGTTAAGTGACACGAGGCAAGATCAGTAGGAGGCCCATAGACATCACACTCACAAAAGCCTATTATTATAACCGTCCCCTTGACGCGATCGTCTCCATATGCTTTATTTATGGCATTAAGGTGGCAGCTAGTTTCATCATTTGATAATTATCTCCATGCCCTGAAGAGTAAAGTGGATTGTACTTCGCAGGTGCAGAAGTATTTGCACATCAGGGTTCATGCGATTGTGTGTACCTGCCCGGTCGATAGTGAGATTGGTGATATGTGCAACACCATGAATGGAATTTCCTTCATCTCTGCAAAACCTGTGTACCATATTGTCACATCATCGTCTTTAGATCATCGTCATCATCCACAGAGCACAACCCAGATGCACACACACAGCAGTTACACTCACTAGCATGGGAGGACTAACCTACTACCATCTGTGAAAGGCTCATAGCACTTACATCAATGACGATGGGAGGACGAACCTACCACCATGTCGGAACGACTCAGCAATTACATCAACAACCATGGGAGGATGAACCTACCACCATGTCGGAAACGCTCGACAATTACATCAACAACCATGGGAGGATGAACCTACCACCATGTCAAAAAATCCCACTCAGCCCTTACAACCCACCATGGGAGGGAGAACCTACCACCATGTGAGAATGGCCTAGCCCTTACATCTGCACCATAGGAGGATGAACCTACCACTATGTGAGAATGGCCCAGCCCTTACATCTACACCATAGGAGGACGAACCTACCACTATGTGAGAATGGCTCATGTGCATCTGTGTCTCTGGACTCATCACTTCCTCTTGGAAGGTATCTCGATCTGAAGTACACCAAGTCTCCCTCTGAAGTATTCAAACTTCACTTTGGCAAGCAGCTTGGTCAACACATCAGCTATTTGCTCATTCGTCGCAACATACAGGAGCTTCACTTCTCCTCTCTGCACCATATCCCTGATATAGTGATCCTTGATCTCAATGTGCTTCGACTTGTCATGGAACACTGCGTTCTTCGACAACTTCACACAACTCTGGTTGTCGCAATATATACAAGTAGCACTTAGCTGGAGATCAAACAAATCAGACAGTAGCTTCCTACGCCATATTGCCTCACAACTAGCTGAACAAGCTGCAACATACTTTTCTTCGGCTGTACTCAATGCCACATAGGACTACTTTCTGCTAAACCAAGAGATCATAACGGATCCCATACTGAAGTAGCACCCCTAAGTGCTCTTCCGATCAATGGCGCTTCCTTCCCAATCTGAATCAACATAACCCTCAAGGTTAAACTTTTGATTCACCTTATACTTGAGCCCATAGTCAACTATACCCTTCAAGTACCTCAGAATATGCTTTGAAGCTATCAGGTGAACATGTCTCGGATCTGTCAAGTACTGGCTCAAGGTGTTCACCACAAAGCAGATATCTAGTCTCATATTCGTCAGGTACATCAAGGACCCAATAATCTGATGATACATCGTAGCATCAACCGGATCAGATGAAGCATCACACAGAAGCTTCAAGTTTGATGCCATAGGTGTGGCCATGGCCTTGTATTCCATCATCCCGAACCTCTTCAGGATCTCTATTGCATACTTCCCTTGTCCAAGGAAGATTCCATCTGCACTCTGCCACACCTCCATACCAAGAAAGTAGTGCATCATACCCAAGTCCTTCATCTCGAACTCGGCAGCAAGCTTCCTCTTCGTGTCGGCAATCAATCTATCCTCACCCGTCATAAACAAGTCATCCACATACAATAGTAGTATCACTGGATTTCCTTCCTTAACCTTGTAGTAAAGGTTGGAATCCGCTTTACTCTTGGTAAAGCCCAAATTGGATAGGAAGCCATATATCCTGCCATACCAGGTCCTGGGTGCCTGTTTCAAACCATATAGGGATTTCATCAGTTTGCACACATGTGACCCTTGGTCATGTGTCTCAAACCCGAGTGGCTGCTCCACATACACTTCCTCTTCAACTACACCATTCAAGAAAGTTGTCTTGACATCCATCTGGTGTACCTTCCATTTCATCACTGCAGCCAGAGCAAGTACTGATCTAATGGAAGTGTATCTGGCCACAGGAGCAAAAGTCTCTTCATAATCTATCCCTTCTTTATGGGAGAAGCCACGAGCTACAAATATCGCCTTGTATTTCTCTATGCTACCAACTGCAACATGTATGATCTCATAGATCCACTTGGAAGTTACAACAGACTTCCCTTCAGGTCTTGGGACTACATCCCAAACATCATTCTTCATGATCAACTGGTACTCCTCGATCATGGAATTCTTCCCGAATCCTGGGAACTTCAATATCTTTAATATATTCAATAGATAACTTTGTTGCTGAACAAATGTTGTAGTCCTTCTTTTGTAGGTGATGGTATACGATCTTTCCTACAAATCAAGTTAAATTGCATGATTAGAAACATCTCATAGTTTTCAGAACAAATTGTTACACATAAAGGAATATGTCAACCAGTCATGCAATTATTTTAGCCAATGCTTCAATACAACATTTATCCATATCCTGTAACTTTCTATATGCCTTCCAGTCTCTACCTGAACATTGTTAAGAGTGTACACAACTCCCAACATGTCAGCAAAGAGGTTTCATTCTAGGTAAGTAGCAATGGAATGTTGTACAGTGCAATAGGCCACTTACCCATCACATGCATATTAGTAGTATACTGTTCATTAATGCAATTATTCTAATATGCATAATACACACCTTGAGTCTAGGAACATAAGCATATACATCATTGAGTAATATTATTTAAACAAACAAATATGCAAGAAATGACAATTCAAATATTTATCTTTGTTTGGTTTGTAGGGTGGAATCCCTCTCGATATTTGCTTCCTTGCAGGAACTACTGGAGTGTGCTCCCTCTTGATATTTGATTCCTGGATTACCTGTCTTTGAACTTATATCCATCCTCGATCACTATGCATACTTACTAGTATCATCATTGTGTTATCCTCGAGGTCTCATACATACACACATTCATTAGTATAATCTCAATACTATCAAAACAAAAATAATCTTAAACATGTATAGTCATGATCATTTCAAACACAAATAATAAGAATTAGTATTCAAGGTCTCAGGGAAGAATTCTTTTACTCATGCATATTCTTTATTTGACCAAAGGACTTTTCTGGTTAGTCATATCATCAATCAAGGTAAGAGACATAATATGCATAAACCCTTGATAACTTACATTTCTAACTTCATGAATAATCATTATCAACCATACAATAGTATAAGATCCTAACACAAGGTGAAATTCTAACTTGATATAGGAAAAACATACCTGGTTATCATATTTGCTAGTTATGTCTAGCAATGTCTTCTTGTTCTCTTCAATGACTTGTGCTAGTAACCTACATATCTCATAGGTTAAGCATTGTAGAACCAAATTATACATACCTCGTAAGTAGAGCTTCAATGTGATACATGACAATGGATGAATATTTGTCTTCATGTCACCATGGTCATATGTTCTTGAACTAGAACATGGTTTGTCTTTGTATTTCTTGATGTACCTTTCATGTTAGCGGACAACATCAACCTCATACAACACCACAATGCATTAGTACAATCATAAGTGTCAAAACCCTAATCAATGAATATCTTCTATCATGCATTCATATTTTTTTAAGGTGATACGACAAGTCTAAAATTAACCAGGATTGTACTAATCTTAATGAAGACAAACATAAACTTAATCATGAACAGATTTCGAAACATACCTAGACAAGTCATACCTGTCAAGATTGCTTGTATTCTTCTTATGTAAGGCCTTAGCCTCATCTCCCTCTGAAACTGGAACTTCTTTACTTATGCAGGTGACCAATCCATTCTCTTCTAGGATTAAACCAATCCACTTTGATTTGCAGAAACTTGATATGCAGATGGATTTGCATGGTCTTGTCCTTTTATGAAATGGTCATGTAGTCATGGCTTCATATTCTCCTCTAGAGTTCGTGTGAAATAGAAGCCTGCCAAAATGAGAAAAATGTTGTTTTCTTGTTCAAATGTAGGTTGGTAAGGAATTTGGAAATGCCCGCAAGGAGGTGTATTTTTGCTGATAAAATTTATTAGTTAGCATGGTTTTATTCCTTGATGAACTGGCTATCCATTCATGGAGTTAGATTCCTATTTTGTGCTCTCACGTGCGATATTTTGGCTTGCCAAAATAGGTGAAAAATAAGGTTTAATAACACCTTATGATATGCCTGCAAGGGCTTGTAAAAATCCTACAAGGGATTATGGAATGCCCACCAGGGGCTTAAGGAATAAAAATCTCGCAAGAGATCTATTATTCCCATAAGGGCTAAAGAATTGCTCACAATGGCTTAATTATTCCCACAGGGGCTAAAGAAATGACCGCAAAGGCTTAAGGATGCCTGCAGGGGCTTAGGAATGTACGCCGGAAGAAGCATATGCCCACAAGGGATAAAGCTCATGCCTGCAAGGAAGGGCTTGAACACTTATGCCTGCAAGGAAGTAATGGAGGGATTCTATGGCGGCAAGGAAGGGCTTGAAGACCTATACCCATAGAAAGAGGTGTATGCCCACAAAGGAAGGGCTTGAAGACCTATACCAATAGGAAGAGGTGTATGCCCGCAAAGGAAGGGCTTATGCCCATAAGGGATTATGCCTGCAGGGCTTAAATATATTCCCATAGGCACTTGGAAATGCTCGTAGGCCATGCCCAGAGACTCACATGCCCGCAGGATTTATATGATCCTGATGAGAGCGAATTTATCTTGTTGATTCCATGTTTTAATTAATATCAAAAAGTGGTTTAAATTGTTAAAAAGATAACAATACTGATTCACTCCCCACTCTCAGTATTGACCAATATTCCAACATGTTATTCGAAACCATGTCAAATTTCAGCTATATATGGTATACACCCCAATTTTGAGCTTCTCTTGGTTTCAAGAATAGTTCATTCTCTACTAAACAAAGGAAAACACGTGAAGGTGGAAGCTCTAATTATTCCCCCCCCCCTCACATCACTCTCAATTTCCCATACCCAATTTGAAATATTAAAGAACATGCAACATACTCTATTATACAAGATAAAAACATATAAAGATCATCATGATATAAAATATTTAAACATGTGCCTCTACTTTTCAACAATTAAATATCATTCATCTTCTTCTTCATCCAACTCAACATCTGTATCAGGATCTAGTTCATAATAGATATTGATGTGTTAGTTTTTCAGAATTTACTTCAATCTGATCTAGGACTTAACTAAGAGAAAAACATGTACAACATATCTATAGCATATCAATCATGGACATAATAATGCAAGCACACAAGAGACAATAGACACACAGAGTTTCACTGGGGAAAACCATAAAGTTGAAAAACCACACAACTTCCTCAGAGATAGATAGAGCAATGATACAACACAAGCATAAGAGATAGTCTTCTCCTAGCAGCAGCTTCTCCTTCTCCACAAGTGCGCCACTCTCCCATGAGAGTATGAGTGAGAAAGTGAATGATCAAATAGAGTGCCTCCCACACTCTATTTATGCTTGACTTGACTTGCCTAATAACCTTTACTAGGTCGGCCTTAACTTAACCACATAACATAATGATGACAAGGCCGACCCCCAATAGGGTGGTCTAATAACCCTTTAACCCACATGACTTATACAGGGCCAACCCCAACAAGGTGGTCTAATAACCCATCAAGTATAAGTTACGACACTTACAATATAAATGATGACACTTCCGTATAGAGGAATAATAACATCTCTATAGGAATACAAACACTTCCATATAGAGGAATAATAACAACTCTATAGGAATACAATATACATATATGAAATACATTCTAAAGTTACAAATACATCAACATGATGAAAGTCTCATTCAGATCAACATCAACACCAACGTCATCTTCGCTAATATAGAAATCCACATCATCAATGAGATCATCATCTGCTACATTTGGATGATCAACCTCTTCAACTTATTCATCTAACACATCGACTGCAGCAACCTGCTCCTGATATGAAACATCATCATCATATTCTTCTTCGTGATTATCTTCATCATCTACATGATTATAGTTTACTAGTCTTCCTCTTGGATCGTATCTAACAACGTATGACCAACCTGCTTTACTTGGTACCTCTGAGTAAAAGACTTGCTCACATTGACTTGGAAGAACATAAGGCTCTGTACCCAGTTTAAATGCCCTTGTATTAACCATGGTAAATCCATTAGCATGCTCAATAACAGTTCTTTCAGGATCACCTAACAAAACTATTTTAAAGGAATTAAAATCACACTCAATTATGTCCTCCAAATTCCCATAGTACCTATTCTCAGTTTCTTCTGGATGTCTGTCACTTCTAGGGGAAACATAGGTGACCTTAAATGTTGATGTATTTGTAACTTTGGAATATATTTCACATATGTATATTGTACTCCTATAGAGATGGTATTATTCCTCTATACGAAAGTGTCGTCATTTGTATTGACAAGTGTCACAAGTGTCAGAACTTGCATGTAATGGGTTATTAGACCACCAAGTGTGGGGTCGGCCCTGAGTTAAGTTAACCATGGGTTATTAGACTGTCTTAGACAAGTCAGCCCTGCTAGTTTATTAGGCAAGTCAAATCATGCATAAATAGAGTGCGGGAGGCACTCTATTTGATCATTCAATTATTCACATATACACTCATTAGAGAGTGGCGCACAAGTGAGGAAGGAGGAGAAGCTGCTAGGAGGACTATCTCTTGTACTTGGGTTGTATCATTGCTCTTTCTATCTCTAAGGAAGTTATTGGGGTTTTTCGCCTTATTGGTTTTCCCCAAGGAAACTCTGTGTGTCTATTGTCTCTTGTGATTGTTTCTTATGATTGATATGATGTACATGTTATATCTCAGATAAGATCCTAGATCATATTGAATTGATGCTTAAAATCTAACATGGTATCAGAGCTAACCTGAGAAGAAGACACTCTGCAGTTGCTGAAGCTAGGGATTCTTATTTTTTGGTTTCTCTCCATAGATCTTGAAAGGTACGAGGCTAGATTGACTCTCCTCAGCAAGGCACATCTTTCTGTCGAAACAGAATTCAATTCTGAGCACTTTTAGTTTTGACCTAAAAATTAGGGTTTCTACAAAAATTGGAATTTCTGAATTCCGAGACCACGTCTGAAAGCTCCTCAGAAAAATTGAAGTTCAGAGCTTTGGATCGAAACTTTTGGTTGGATAAAAATCTGGTAAAATCAAACCCTAGTTTGGGGTCTTGTCTAGTGAATCCGGAAATTAGGGTTTCTACAAAAGTTGGAATTTCTGAAATTTGAGACCACAACTGGAAGCTCCTTGGAAAAATTGAAGTTTAGAGCTTTGGATTGAACTTTTTGGTTGGGTGAAGCTCTGGGAAAGTCAAACCCTAATTTAGGGTCCTCCCTAGTGAATCCAGAAATCTAAAAGGCATTTTTAAGGGGTGAAACTTTGCATTTTTCAGATTCTGAGTATACCAGCTTGATTATCTCATCATGGAACATGTTTCTATCCTTTCAGAAGTTTGAAATTCAAAGTTTGAATTTTTAGGGTTTCTCTAACAAACCCTAATCTAGCACCAGATCCAGTTTTCAGCAAATCAAGTGGTAAGACCTAAATATTTTCTATTTCCATTTGAAGTACTCATTAAGATGTCTCACCACACCAAGCTTGAGGATAAGCTTGAAGGGGCTGATAACTTCCGAGCATGGAAGTGTAGGATTGGGTTAATCCTGGAAGAGAATGAGTTGGACACTTACATAAGTGAAGAGATTCCTATCCCAGAGGGAGAAGAGGCTAAGGCCTTACATAAGAGGAACTTGGTCAAGGCTAAGAGGATCATTGCTGATTCTATCAAAGACCATCTCATACCACATGTGTCATCTCTGAAGACACCTAAGGAGATGTTTGATTCCTTGACCAAGCTATTTGAAGGGAAGAACATAAATCAGAAGACGACCTTGAGAAATCAATTGAAGAATATCAAGACCCAGAATGCGAAGACCATGCAGTCTTATTTCTCAAGGGTCTCCCAGATAAAAGAACAACTTGAATCTGTGGGAGAAGATATAGAAAATGGAGAAGTGGTAATGACCACTCTTAATGGCCTTCCTAGTTCATGGGATTCCTTCATCCAAGGAATTTGTGCTAGGAGGAAACTTATCACATTTAGTAGACTGTGGGAAGAATGCTCACAGGAAGAATCTTGGATTGTAGCTCAGGAAGAGGAGATGGGGAATGAAGACCAAGCTCTCACAACACACTCCAAGAGGCATGGTGACAAGAAGACTCACCACCATGATAATAAAGAAAGACATCACCATCAGAAGGGTGATTTCAAGAAAAACATGTCCACTATCCATTGCTATACTTGTGATGAAAGGGGACACATTTCCAGAAATTGTCCTAGGAACAAAAAGAAGAACAACAAGAAAATACATCATGCTCATACTGTTGAGGATGATGAACCTCCTAGGAAGAAGACTAGAGAAGAAAGTGAAGACTCTTCAAGTGATGAAGAGTGTGTTTTAATTTCTTCTCTCACTGGCACCATTACCCATGGAAGCAATGATTGGATTATAGACAGTCGAGCTTCCAAACATATGAAAGGATTCAAGGAATCCTTTATGAATCTATCTGAACATGAATCAGTACCCCACAAGGTGAAACTTGGGGATGACTACTAGTATCCCATAAAAGGAATTGGTGAAGCCTCCTATAAGCTAGACTCTGGAAAGTCTATGAAAATGAAAGATGTACAATATGTTCCAAGTCTCAAGAAGAACCTACTCTCCATATCCGCCTTGGATGCAAAAGGCATGAGGGTTGCATTTATAGATGGCCAAGTCCTTATGTGGCCAAAGGGTAAAACTATAGATGATGCAGTGGTGATTGGAGAGCAAGAGGGATGATTATACAAGATTAAGGGATAAACTGAACGAGCCATGGTACATAAATCCATGGAACCAAATGAACTTTGGCACAAAAGGATTGCACATATGCACTACCAATTGCAAGCAAAGCAGTAGAAGGTCTTCCTGAAATCCAGTCAAAGATGAAGTGTTTTGATAAGTTCAAGGAATTCAAATCCTTGATAGAAAATAAAACCAATAAGAAGATCAAGATCTTTAGATCCGACAATGGCGGAGAATTCACTTCAAGGTACTTCAAGAAGTTATGCAGTAATTCAGGGATCAAGAGGGAGTTGACCACTCCTTACAATCCATAACAAAAAGGAGTAGAAGAAGCTACTTCAAAATCGGACTCCAGCAGCTCCTGCAAGGAAGCAAAGATTCAAAGGGAGTCCACCCAACAAACAAACAAAGATACGTATTTGAATTGTCATTTCTTGTATATTCTGTTTGTTTAAATAATGTTGTTCAATGATGTATATACTTATGTTCCTAGACTTAGGTTGTGTATTATGCATATTAGAATAATTGCATTAATGAACATTATACTACTAATATGCATGTGATGGGTAAGTGGCCTATGGCACTATACAACATTCCATTGCTACTTATCTAGAATGAAACCTCTTTGCTGACATGTTGGGAGTAGTACAAACTCTTAACAATGTTCTGGTAGAGATGGAAGGCATCTAGAAAGTTACGGGATATGGATGAATGTTGTATTGAAGCATTGGCTAAGATAATTGCATGACTGCATGACATATATATTTTTATGTGTAAACTATGAGAAGTTTCTAATCATGCAATTGAATTTGACTTGTAGGAAAGATCGTGTACAATCACCTACAAAAGAAGGACTACAACATTTGTTCCAGCAACAAAGTTCAAACTGTCTATTGAAGATATTGAAGAATCTGAAGTTCCTAGTATCTGGGATGCAGTAATGGAAGAATGCCATGGTCAAGGAATACCAGTCAATCATGAAGAATGATGTTTGGGATGTGGTCCCAAGACCAAATGGGAAGTCTGTTGTGACTTCCAAGTGGATCTATAAGATCAAGCATGCTGCAGATGGTAGCATAGAGAAGTACAAAGCAAGGTTTGTAGCTCATGGATTCTCCCAAAAGAAGGGATTGATTATGAAGAGACCTTTCCACCTGTGGCCAGGTACACTTCCATTAGATCAGTACTTGCTCTGGTTGCAGTGATGAAATGGAAGGTACACCACATGGATGTCAAGACAGCTTTCCTGAATGGTGTAGTTGAAGAGGAAGTGTATGTGGAGCAGCCACTCAGGTTTGAGACACATGATAGAGGGACTCATGTGTGCAAACTGAAGAAAGCCCTGTATGGTTTGAAATAGGCACCCAGGACCTGGTATGGCAAGATAGATAGCTTCCTATCCAGTTTGGGCTTTACCAAGAGTAAAGCGGATTCCAACCTTTACTACAAGGTTGAGGAAGGCAATCCAATGATACTACTATTTTATGTTGACGACCTATTTGTTACAGGTGAGGATAGATTGATTGTCGATACGAAGAGGAAGCTTACTGCCAAGTTCAAGATGAAGGACTTAGGTATGATGCACTACTTTCTAGGCATGGAGGTGTGGTAGAGTGCAGATGGAATCTTCCTTGGATAAGGGAAGTATGCAGTAGAGATCTTGAAGAGGTTCGGGATGATGGAGTACAAGGCCATGGCCACATCTATGGAATCGAACCTGAAGCTTCTATGTGATGCTTCATATGAGCCGGTTGATGCCACGGTGTATCGTCATATTATTAGGTCGTTGATGTACCTGACGAATACGATACCAAACATCTACTTTGCGGTGAACACCTTGAGCCAGTATTTGACAGATTCGAGACATGTTCACCTGATAGCCGCAAAGCATATTCTGAGGTACCTAAAGGGTATAGTTGACTATGGGCTCAAGTATGAGGCGAATCAAAAGTTTAACCTGGAGTTTTATGTTGATTCGAATTGGGAAGGAAGTGTCATTGATCAGAAGAGAACTTCGGGGTGCTGCTTCAGTATGGGATCCGGTATGATCTCTTGGCTTAGTAGGAATTAGTCCCGTGTGGCACTGAGTATAGCCGAAGAAGAGTATGTCGCATCTTGTTCAGCTAGTTGTGAGGCAGTATGGATTAGGAAGCTATTGTCTGATTTGTTTGATCTCCAATTGAGTGCAACTTGTATATATTGCGACAACCAGAGTTGTGTGAAGTTGTCTAAGAACCCAGTGTTCCATGACAAGTTGAAGCACATTGAGATCAAGTATCACTATATCAGGGATATGGTATAGAGAGGAGCAGTGAAGCTCCTTTATGTTGCGACAGACAAGCAGATAGACAATGTGTTGACCAAGCCACTAGCCAGAGTGAAGTTTGAGTACTTCAGAGAGAGGCTTGGTGTACTTGAGATTGAGATTCCTTCCAAGGGGAAGTGATGAATTTGGAGACATAGATAAACATGAGCCATTCTGACATGGTTTAAGTTTGTCTTGACATGGTCGTTGATGTAAGGGCTGGAGCCATTCTGACATGGTTGAAGTTTTTCTTTCCATGTTCATTTATGTAAGGGCTAGAGCCATTCCAACATGGTTGAAGTTTCTCTTACCATGGTCGTTGATGTAAGGGTTGGAGCCATTCCGACATGGTTGAAGTTTGTCTTTCCATAGTCATTGATGTAAGGGCTGGAGCCATTCCGACATGGTTGAAGTTTGTCTTGCCATGGTCGTTGATGTAAGGGCTGGGGCCATTCCAACATGGTTGAAGTTTGTCTTTCCATGGTTGTTGATATAAGTGTTGAGCCTTTCACGGATGGTTGAAGTGTGTCTTCCCATGCTGGTGAGTGTAAGTGCTATGTTATGTGCATCTAGGTTGTGCTCTGTGGACTATGAGGTGATCTGAAGATGATGATGTGACAATAGGGTACAAAGGTTTTGCAGAGGCATATAATCAGTCCTAAGATGCTCTTGCAGTCTTTGCGGTGGCATATGATCAGTCTCGAGAGATCTTGCAGGTTTTGCAAAGGCAATGTAATCAGTCCTGAGGTGTACCTACTTGATGGCTTGCTCGCAGAGATGATGAAGACCTACATGGAGGCTAGGCCTACATCCAACATGAAATAGGGCTGGCTCTGTAGAACTTCCTATGAAAAGTGGATTAGAGATTGATTGAGATAGCAGCAACAGTGATGATGATGATGATTTGATGACGATGATCCATAGAAGAATACTTGTGCTAAGAGATATGTGTCGAGAAATACCTTCCTAGTTAAGAGGGAGTGTTGATGTATTTGTAAATTCAGAATATATTTCACATATGTATATTGTACTCCTATAGAGATGGTATTATTCCTCTATACGAAAGTGTCGTCATTTGTATTTACAAGTGTCGCAAGTGTCGCAACTTGCATGTAATGGGTTATTAGACCACCAAGTGTGGGATTGGCCCTTAGTTAAGTTAACCATGGGTTATTAGACTGTCTTAGACAAGTCGGCCCTGCTAGTTTATTAGGAAACTCAAGTCATGTATAAATAGAGTGTGGGAGGCACTCTCTTTGATCATTCAATTATTCACATATAGACTCATTGGAGAGTGGCACACAAGTGAGGAAGGAGGAGAAGCTAGTAGGAGGACTATCTCTTGTACTTGGGCTGTGTCATTGCTTTTCTATCTCTGAGGAAGTTATTGGGGTTTTTCACCTTATTGGTTTTCCCCAAGGAAACTATGTGTGTCTATTGTCTCTTGGGATTGCTTCTTGTGATTGATATGCTGTACATGTTATTCTCTCAGATAAGATCCTAGATCATATTGAATTGATGCTTAAAATCTAACCTTATAAACTACAGTTATCCCACAATCTTAGGTTTTCATCTTATCATCCAACATTTTGATACGAAATTGACGACCATTATACCACATAGCCTTGTGATGTTTCAATTACAACATTGACAACAAGTAAAAAATACATTGTGAGTTAATAAACATCATATAGGACTTAGAAAATATATTTGAAAACTTAAAAAAACCAAATACATTGAAAAAATGGGAAGTAACTATAAAAATGTGGGTAAACAATTTACTTGCCTTTCTATATTTTAAACCATAGGCTAAATCAACTTCCCTTTCCGATGTAAGATTAGGAAATTGATGTCAATGACGATGAGTTGTTTTAATCATCTTACTGTCCCCTTCTTATGATAACCGACCGAAGTATTCTTCACAATATTCTATCCAATGCTCTATCCAATCAAGGTTGTTTGCAATGTATAAATGTAAAGCATCCCACACTCGAGCAACTATATGAAAAAATAACAATTCAATATCATTAATTAGATATCATTAAAAGCATAGTTTAATATAGTTGAATATGCAAGATTAATAAAAAAATAAAAAAAACAGTATGATAAAATAAATTGGAAAAATACATGTGTAATATATTAATTCCACAAAATCTAACAATCACCTTTCACGGTCCTCATTGTACCTTTCCCTAATAGGACCTCCCCTTCAAATTTGTTGATGGAGTCGAGATGCCAAATGCGAGGCACATTCACATTTTCTGCTAATTTAGGTAGATATTCACTAATATACACCATGCATTGATATACCATATATCCCTCAACCATAGAACCCTCAGGATGCGCTCTTTGTCTAAAAAAATCCTTCAATGACTTCAACTGCCTCTCCACCATCCACAAAAACCTTGTGTGTACTGGTCCACATAATTCAATCTCCTCAATTTGGTGTATGAGGTAGTGTTCTTGTGCATCGAAAAATGCTGGAGGTATATACTATTGCATTTCACACATTAGTCGGGGAATTTGTCTCTTCCAATACCTTATATCTTCTTTATGGATTTCTTTTGATGAAAGCCACCTACAAATGATGCAATGAAATAATAGCAAGCCATATATAAAATTTGCAGACAAAACATAATATGTCAATAAGTTTTGCTACAAATCACAGACCAAGTACATTTTCCATATAAAACATTACTTACCTCATGTATTTTCCAAAAACATAGATAATTTGTTTTATGTTGTTGTCAAAGTCGTGTGGGAGAGATAAAGGTAGAACATATTGTATCAAAAAACACATAATTATTATTTATTTCCAAATAAGAGAATAAAATTAATAAAATAGTGCATACCAATAAGGAAATATATTATAAACTCATAATTACCTTAATCAATGTATGTAAGTCATGTGTTTTAACCCCACCAAAATCACCTTTTTCGTTAAGATATTCTTTATGTTAGACGAAACCTCGTCAGAAACCTGATTTTTCTGATGACCTCTTTTATAGTATTGCTCTGTTGCTCCATCAAGCACCAAGGAAGACTAATATTCTGTTGACGGCCATCATGATTAGAATTAATGATCACACTTTTCAATGCATGATTAGCTTCTTGGATGTCACTACAAATATTTCCAATTATTTATTTGTCAGTCCTTCCATCTAATATTTTCCATAACAATTATGTTATGTTCTTCCTGATATACATTGTATCAAACAAATGAACTATTTGTAGGTGCTCGTAGAATGGAAACCTACTGAATTGCATCGGGTAATTTTTCATTCCTCATGGAAGCCCATTCGTGCCTTAACAACATTCATGAAACATCAACAAAATCAAATTAATAATAATTAATCAATATAGGTACATACCGCACTGAACATAATTCACTAAAAAAAAACAAAGATTTATATAATATATGATACATAAATAATTTGGCATACCTTAACGATTTCTATTATATTCCAACTTCCATAGATGAGGTGTCATTCTTTGTGGTTTTTTTACATTCTCTTCTTTACCATTGAGTTTTTCTTTGTCTATAGTTTGATAACTGTGGTTCTTAGGCAGAAAGTGCCTATACTCATCAAACACTTCCTTTACTAAATCCTTGAACGACGAGATTTTATCCTAGGACTGAAAACTGGACATGCAAATTTACCCTTTGTTTGAAGACCTACAAGATATATGAATTAGTGTAGCGAATTAGAATTACCATTTAAAATAATGCATGATATTTTCAATAGATATATATAATATTAAAGAACAAAAGAAAGTAACAATATACCACAAAAATGTGTTAACCCGGGAGCATCATGAATTGTCCATGCAAGTATTCCATGGAATTGAAATCGTTTTTTCCCTATTGGTATAGAGATGTCATACATAGTGATGCAAACCAATAACTTCAACAACTCATCGATAAGAGGATCAATATATACGTTCATATCTTTAACCTCGTACTTACCTAATTGGTCCAACATACATGATTAATTATATTTAGCTATATGTCATTATATATAAAAGACATAATTATCATGCACGAAGCAAAGAAATGAAATATTTAGTGATTAGAATTTCAAGTAAAAAAATACAAATTAATTAAATACCTGGAACAATCATTGCCAACATTGTGTGCTCTCTCTTGATCGACATCCAAGGAGGAAGGTTATTGTTTATAACAAAAAAAGGCCACACTGAGTAGGTAGAATGAAGCTCTCCGAATGGATTGAAACCATCAGCTGCCAACGAAAGTTTAACATTACGAGGTTCTTCTTTAAAAATTGGCCACTTTTCTTCGATGTACCTCAATGCAGAACCATCTATAGGCATTCAAAGAACGTTGTCTCGACTTCTGTTCTTTGCATGGAAATCCATAAACCATGCTATACTTTGATACATGAACCACCACTGGAGGCGTGCAATTATGGGAATATAACGAAGAACTTTGTGAGGAACCTTTTTTGTCACTTTATCGGTTCGATACCTACATGTTTGACATTGTGGGCATTCATTTTCTAATGCATATTGTCCATAGTATATGATATGGTAATTAGGACATGCATCAATAGCTTAATACTCCATTCCAAATTCTTTCATAATCACATATATCTCTCGATATGTGTGTGGTAAAATATTTGACATCGGTAATAGAAATTCACCTCGCAATATACAAAATTCAAAATAATAAGTCAATGTAACCAATATTAATCATCAATATCGCATCCATACTTTACAAATTAGATAACAATAGAAATATAGGAAAAAATTCAACCCTTTATGTACATGTGAACATGTAGACATAAATAATTAACAAATTACATACCTTAGTATATGTGTGAGACAGGTGTTTGATCAACCATTCAAAACCTTCAAGTTCACTAACAACAATATAGCATATAGAAGTTTTTTTTTTTAGCCTTCATAAAGAGGTTGACGTGACTTCTCGAGTAAAGGATCAACATCATGACTATCATCCTGGTTGTCCTCATCCACTGGAGAAAATGTGTCTTGGATCAATCTATGTATCTCATCTTCCTGATTTGAATCACTAACGTTATCACCATCCATATTATCATTAAGAACTTGATCAACATCAATATTTTGATCTAGAAGTTGGTCACCCTGTAAATTAGTATTTTTGCTAGTACTTGGAAAATAGTTGTCTGGAGGGAGACATTTTGGGGGCATTGTCTATATATTTACAAAAAACGTAGTAAAATTAGTGTGTATAGAACATATAGTAAAACAATAAGAAATTTTACTGAAATTCATGACATGATGACTATTTTAGAGAATAAATTAAAAATTGAATAACCTCTTACCAAGGGGTGATATTCATAACCCCCTTCGGCGTGCCACTTCTCCCTACAATGTCTTTCAGTTGTTTTTATTAAAATTCTTCTTCTTTGCAATCCCCTGCAATCAGAGCAAGGGAAATAACATTTTCCATCTCCCCTCGCCTCTAATTCCGCTCTAAACTGAGCAAGCTTCCTTGCATTTTCATTCATAGTGACAAGTAATTGTCTTACCTACACCATACCAAACAGTAACTTTTCAAATACATTAGATATAAGTATATTTCTAAATACATTATATTATATACCAATTTCTATAAAGAAAAACATGAAGACTCAAGTTTTCATTGATGCCAACAAGTGTTGTGCAATGTCCTTTGATTTACTCACAAGGAGACCTTGATAGTTTGGGCATTGGAACACTAGGTGGCCCAAATGGTCCAAATGAAAGTTGTCCTTGATGAATGCTTACATTTTATGAATTTACCAAATGATTGTTGAGTATGAATCTCTCTACTTTTGGATATGGTTGATAAAGAATGTACTTAGGAAACACTTGTTGTTGGTATTTTATTGTATGGCTTATATTATTGGACAAACATACAAGAGAAAACAAAGAACAAGGGTGGCAGAACCATGTGACACAGTGGAAGCTCACAGTTCAAGTGTTGAAGAATCCAAGGCAATCACAAGCATAACTGGGAGTTCTTGGATACTACTGAGGTGGTTTTCAATTCTGGTTTCACGTTTCATAGAACTATAGGAAAAAAAAGAGGTTTAATTAGTAATTAATATATAATCATCGTATGCAAATCCTATAAAAACATGTAAGTATAACTAATTAATCACACGAAATATATGTAGCAATGCTAAATTAAAAAAAAAATAGAAAAAATTAAATTTCGTTCAAAAATGCATGTTAAAAAAAATCCTGAATTTTTTTTCTTAACATATAGACAAAAAATATAAAAATACTAACCTTGCAAGTTCAAAATCCGAGCTATGTAGAATATCCAAGCTCAAACACTCACCCCGAAATTTGTCGCAAGTTCAAAATCCGGGCTCAATCAATCACGAGGAACCTTGTCGCAACTATAGAAAATGTGTCGAAAATTGTCTTAAAGTATGTATTTATAGATCGACGACCGTTGATATATCTACACAAATACGTGAGTTGAACCACGAGTAAAAATCCAAGAGCCATTGGAAGCTGGAATTGGTTTGGTGGGTGTACAAAGATAGCCATAGGTCGTCGATATTGCCACATTTTTTCCGCCATGATAAAAAAATGAAAAGACATCTTAAATTTCATTGTATTAATCCAATAATGTTCAAAACATGGAAATATTTCATGGAAAAATCCTCCTGAATGTACTAGTGTCCATGTTGACACACTATATGAGATGGAATGGTTGTGGATTCAGATGATTGACTGGCAGTATGACATAAAATGTAGTTGTACTGCTACAACATAACACTAGCAAACGCTGACTGTAAGTGTGGGTCCCTCCACAACCATAGTGGTGTTGACTATATTGCGACTAAGAGAAACTGCATAATCCAACTAAAGATAGAAAATAAACATCACCGAACTGAAATAGAAGGAAATAAATTCTAACTCCTAACTAATTTACTCTCGAGAATAGGAGTGGTCCCTTGCAAAATCAATGATCAGAAACATAGGGCTTCAAGCATGGAAAATCCACCCATCCTGAATGCAAAATACCATCAAGCTGCAGAATTTTCACAGTTCTTGAATATTTGATTTCCAAAACAAAGAAAGGACCCAACCAATGCATCTGTAACTCTCGCTGGTTCTTCATAAACTTGTTTTCATACAATATCACTTTTTCACCTTTAGAAAATTGATTCTTCTTGACGTGATGATCGTGCCATGCTTTCTGTCATCCCTTTTCTACAATCGCATGATACTATGACATTAATCAAGATTCTTCAGGTTCCATGATCTACGCAAGATGTTCTGCAACTAATTAATCCTTTGTCATTTGTGTTGCATTTGCAATGTAAAGGCTTGGAATGATGAACTTAGTGGGAACCACTGCTTCTCTTCCATAAATCAACTGAAATGGATTATGCTTGTGAATTTTCTTGGTGGTAGTCCTATAATCCCATAACATAGTTTGAAACTGCTCATCCTAGTCATCCCTCTTTGTGCAATATACTTTGGTTAGTCCAATGTCCAAAATATTATTGAATTCTTCTACTATTCCATTCACCTGATGGTGATATGGACCACTCTTATGATGTTGAATTAGCAATGCAATTATCGATTCTTCAATTGTATTATTTAGAAAATGTTTTCCTTGATCACTTGTGAGGTTTCTAGGGAACCCAAAGCAAGTTTTAATGTTTTCATAAATGAAATGAGAAACTATTTTGATAGAATGATCTCAGATTGTGTAGATTCAACCCACTTGGTGAAATAATTTGTTGCAGTAATGATATACTGGGATTTGAAATTATTTTCTAGTGGAAGAATTGGTCCTACAAAGTCAGTTTCCTATTTCTCAAATGGTTGCAGTGCTTGGATTGGATTCAATGGAAGTTCGTCTCTACAAGATGGTCAACAAACCCATTGACAGACGTTACATTTCCTTGCGTTCTCCTTAGAATCTTTAAATAATGTCGTCCACCACAGTTTGTCTTGTAGAACCTTACTTCTTGTATATTTTCCGCCAACATGTACTCCTGCAACTCCAACATGGAATTCCCACAAAATACTTTCATGTTCATGATATAATACACATCTATGTAAGATGCCATCAATCCTGAGTTTATTCGGCTACCCCACAATTAGCTGATATTCTGCCGCTCTTACCACTAGGAGTTTCTTCTATGTGGGGGAAAAGTCATCTATATCCTTCCCTATAGTGATGAAAAATGCAATCTCTTCTAAGTGATCTAGAATGACTTCCACTCTAAATAATGCAATGTCAGGAAGTTGATCATCTACTGGGCCATTAGATTCACTTGATTCAATGCAAGAAATATGATCCGGTCCATGATTATGTTTCCTTGGCTTGACTATAAATTCAAATGAAAATTCATGAAACATAAGTAACCATTTACAGATTCTTCCTTTTAACACAGACTTTTTCACTAGATACTTCAAGGTAGAATGGTATATGAAAAACTTAAAATTCCCTCCCAAAAGATAGTGGTGGAACTTTTGTAATGCATACATCATAGCTAATTCTTCCTTCTCTGTGGTTGTATAGTTACGCTCCACTTGTGATATATTTATACTGGAAAAATAAACTAGATGGTCCATCTCACCTTCCTTGTGTTGTTCCAATACTTTTCCAAGGATGATTCCTAATGCGTCTACATGGATATGGAACTCCTTCCAACCAGAGAATGCTAAGATTGAGGCATTTACTGTTCTTTATTTGAGAGTGTTGAATGCTTGCTCACAATATTCATTCCACTAAAAAGTCTTGTCATTATTTAACATTTTCTCTAATGGTGAAGTAGTAGATGCATAATTTTGGATGAATATTCTATAATACTTGGTATGACCCAATGTGGATCGTAACTATTTTACCATTTTTGGTGCCTGCAAATTTACAATGGATGAAAATTTGACAAGATCGACCAACACTCCATCCTTACATACAATGTGTCCTAGCAGGTTACGAAAATGTACACAAAATATGCACTTCTATAGATTCAAGGAAATCCCCATATGTATGCAACAATCTAACATGAGTCGAAGGAGAGAAACATGGTCTTTGAGTAGACTATAAATCGTCCAATCATCCATATATAATTCCAAGAACTTATGAAGGAACTCATGGAAGGCTACTATCACTATCCTTGAGAAAACAATTGGCGCATTCTCGAGTCCAAATGGAATAACAATGCATGTGAATGATCTCTGTTAGGATAATTAATACTCCAACCTTGTCCAACTTAATGTTATTTACCTTTTCCTAGTAGTTTATGATGTTGTTATCCCCCTAGTGGTGTGCAGATGTCATCAAGGACCCATTAGCCACTTGATGCATCCTGCATGCATGATTTTAGGCCTACTAAAGGTATTTCCCTACATTTTAGGAGCTAAATCTATGTTCTAGTTCAGTCCACCTGAGTTCCTGACTCTAGTGGAGGGTTTGAGATCTGATCACCACTGATTATGATCTAATGCATCCTTTTTCACCTACTATGGATGTATAAATCACTAATTCACCCTTCTTGGCCAGTTAACTGACTGTGACTTCAGTTCACTGAGTTTTGGTTGAGTTGAATTTAGTTGATGACAATTCCTATGCTAGAATGACATGGATTCGAATTCTATTGGGGCATTCGAATTTCCTCTATTGTAACATATCTATTTATTATACTAATTAATGGATATTGACACATATTTCTATGCACATCTGAGTTCCAATGCATGATGAATTTTACTGCTCATTTCACTACAATTTATCTTTTCTGCTAATTCTTTCTATGTGAGGTATTCTCAGGTTCTATGATCTGCTGTGAATTTCACATGGTATCAAATCTCATGAGAGTGTAGGTTGAGTAGCTGATTTTAGTAGTGCATCAAAATCCTATGTATTTCCACAACAAATCATGTTTTCATTGCATTCAATTCAATGGAGGAATACTTTGGGGTCTAGCTTGGTGTGAAGGATCTGGATAAACCTGCCTATTGTCCTAAAGCAGTGCTCAATAGATTCAGTAGCTGGTTTACCCCCAAATTGATATTTTTTGTAGGATTTTGAAATTTTTCTAGCACAGCAGTAGCAAGAGTTTAAGTTTGTATTCGCTCCAGCAATTTCACATGGAGAATTGGAATGCTACCTTGTCTCCAATAATGCTGACACCCTTTAGTTATCTTGATTGGAGGGATGATATGTAGATGGTATTGCACACCAAGAGTCTGTATAGGGTCACAATGGGAAAGGAGGTTGAACCTCAGGCAGTTGTTGAGAAATCCAAGTACCTAAACAGATTAAATGAGGCATTTGGTTTCATGTGTATTCACATCTCCAAATATTTTCTCTTCCACCTTGATGAATTGAAGGCACCAAGAGAGGCTTGGTTGAAGCTTGAATATCTCTTTGCAAAGCAATATGAGATGAGAGGCCACATTATGGAGAATGAATTAATTGCTCTTCAACCCAACAATTTCTAAACCATACAGTAGTTCTTTTCTAAATTCAAATCCTTGGTTCTATAGTGCAAACAATGTGGCATTGAGAAGAAGGATGAGTAGTTAGTTCTATCCATTCTAACAAAGCTTGGTCTTGAATTTCCAATATTTTTTTATACCTTCCATTCTGGGAGATTGTCAATCCCCAACTAGACAATTCCTTCTTTAGATCCATTCATCGAATCTCTCATACAAGAACAAGACAAACTGATTCATATGGGAACCCTGAAGGCTTCCAAAAATCAAGCTCTTATGGATGGGGAGTCAAAAATTGAAAATGATAAAGTGAAGCAGAAAGTTAAATAAAAGAAGCAATTTGAATCCAAGCAGAAGGAGAATCCTAATCCATCGGAAGGATCCTCCAACTCCAAGAAGGGTAAGTAAAAGAAGTTTGAGAAAACCAAGTATACGTACTACAAGAAAGGAAACCATCCAGAGAGCTCTTGCATGAAGAATACCATATATCATAAATGGAAAAAATTCTTCAACAACACAACATTTCCCTCCCAGAAGGCACAAGGAAGACTAATTCTAGAAGCACGACAGATGATCATGAGAGATGCCATGCATTTAAGGCTATATTCTCCAAATCACAAGCCTTCCTCATAGATTATGGAGCCTCCAACCACGTGGTTTCCTCCAGAGAGTTATTTTATTCTCTAGATCTCATTGATGGTCCTAGTATTCACATGGGAGATGATTCTCAAATCTTAGATGAAGGAAAGGGCACAATACAACTTGAGCATGGAAAGTTCAACATTGTTCTATAGTTGCCTTCTCTAGCAGCAAATGTTTTATATGTTTATCATATGACACACACAGGTTCACCAAAGAAAGTTTTTTTGGACCTAACACAGTCGAGGTTGCAGCGATCTCATCTAGAAAGTTGATAGCCAAAGGTGTTGAAAACCATGCCTCCAAGGAATATGAGTTCTCCTATTTTTGTCCACATTCACATCAAAGTGCTCTCTTGACTCATGCAAATGAGACTAGCAGTCTCTGGCATGAAATATTTAGACATCTAAACTTCAAGTACTTGCAATAGTTGCACAAGGACGAGATGGTTGAAGGATTTCCTAACCTAAAATTCTCTCAAGGAATCTACAAAGGTTGCTTGGTAGGGAAGCATCTAGAGAGAAAGTATGATGTTGGGAAGGAAAAGAGAGCTTCCTTCATACTTGATTTGATACACAATGTGTCTCAGGACCGATGCCCACAACTTCTATGAATGAATCCAGATACCTTTTGACCGTCATCAATGAATTCTCTTGGTTCTTTTGGATCTACTTTCTTAAGCAAAAGTATGAGGTATTTGACACTTTCAATGTTTTCAAGGCATTAGTTGAGAATATTTCTGAGAAGAAGATCAAAGCACTCATATCATATTATGGAGGGGAGTACATAGAGAAGGAGTTGCAACAGTTTTGTGCTTCTGAGGACATCCAAATGCAACATCATGTCCCATACACACCACATCAAAATGGTGTATCTAAGAGGAAGGATAAGTCATTAAAAGAGATGGATAGTTGCTTGCTTGAAGCAAGGGATCTTCCACCTTATCTCCGGGCAGAAGAAATGAACTATTCTGCATACATTTAGAATAGGGTACCCCACAAATATGTGGATGGGGTCACTCCATTCGAATGATTAAAGGGACACAAACCTGATGTCTCTCACCCAAGCGTTTTTGAATTCAAGGCATGGGCCAAAATTCCCTCTGACAAAAGAAAAGCACTTGAACCTCAAAGTAGAAAATGCATTCTACTTGGATATGCAAAATATGTAAAAACATACAAGCTGATGGAGATGGAAACCAAAACATGCTTCATTGAAAGAAGTGTCAATTTCGATGAAGATCCATTACATGATCTACAACCAGTTGAAGATAAAGGTATAACTAATTTGCCTACTCCATTTGTTCCTAATGATTTTTTTTCAGATGATCCACATTCAAACTCTGAAGAAGAGGACCGAGATTAATTAGATCTAGATATTGAGTGTGAAGATCAAGCAGATCTAGATCTAGATCCATCACCTACTCCCAATCCAAATGCTAAATGGTATCAAAATATTCTTGAGGCTACTGGGAACATTGGTGGAGATCCATATGACTATAGAAGAACTAGATCTAAGTACCAAGATTCAAATATTGCACTATGTGATACATATCCACTTCTCCCTAAGAGGTGCTACATGATGGTGGGGTCTAATACATAGTCCTTCATAGAGGATTTCCATGATCCTAGATGGCAGGAATCCATGGATGAAGAATAAGAGTTACTGTAGAACAATGAGACATGGGATCTTGTCTCTCTTACCCTAGAGAGAAATCTAGTTCAGTGCAAATGGATATACAAAACAAAACTTGCTTCTGATGGATCTAGAACCAAGTACAAATTTCGGTTGGTTGCAAAGGGGTACTCAGAATTTCAAGTTTGGACTACAATGAGACATTCTCTCCTGTGGAAAGAATGGATTAACTGAGGCTATTTTTGGCCATTGTATTTTTGAATCCATGGGAGGTACATAACATGGATGTGAAGAGTTCCTTCCTGAATGGTGACTTAGAAGAATAGATATATATTAAATAGCCTATGTGGTACACAGATGATCCATCCTTGGTATGCAGACTAAAAAGATCATTGTATGAGCGCAAACAATCCCCAAGGGAATGGTATGACAATATAGATTCTTTCTTACTGTCACAAAAGTTCGAGAGATGAAATTTTGACTGTAATTTTTACATGCAGGAGAAGGGAGGTTGCGTACTATTGATTGTTTTGTATATGGATGACTTGCTTATCACCGGTGGTTCATCTACTCGGCTGAATAACATCCAGTATGCTTTGAGTAAATCCTTCTCCATGACAGATATAGGGTTGTTGAAACAATTCATTGGCCTCGAAGTAACTCAAAATGCTTCAGGGATTATGATTTCACAGTCTAGGTATGCATATGACTTGCTAAAAAATTTCCACGTGACTGATTGCAAGGTTGCAACTTTTCCTTTCCTATCTCGCATCAGATTGAAATAAGGTGGTTCTACTCCTTTGGTTTATAGCACTTTGTACAGACAAATGATTGGTAGCTTGTTGCACATGACACATTCGAGACTAGATCTATCATATGCTCTTTGTGTTGTGGCTAGGTACATGCAGGAGCCGCACGAGTTGCATTGGAAGGAAACAAAGAGGATATTGCACTATGTAAAAGGTACGAGAGAGTTTGGTATTCATTATTTTGTTGGTGCTTAGTTAGATCTAGTTGGATTTACTGACTCAGTTTGGGATGGAGACAATAGTGACAGGAAATCTACTTCAGGGTACATATTCATGTTGGGATTGGGACCAATCTATTGGTCAAGCAAGAAGAAAACAACACTCGCACTCTCTTTAGTAGAATCAAAGTACATAGGGGATGTGAATGCATCTATCCAGATAGTTTCGTTACATGGGATATTTATAGAGTTTGGAATTCTCACTTCTCCTTCAATAGACCGTTTTTGTGATAATCAAAGTGCCATAAGGATCTCTAGTGATTTAGTTTAGAAGCAAAGGACCAAACATATTGAGGTTCACATGCACTACATCAAGGAACTAGTGAACAACAAGACCATCTCATTGCATTATTGTCCTACAAAGGATATGATTGCAAAAATTTTCACAAATTTTTTCACTCATAAGAGATTTTCCTATCTTAGATCTCTACTTGGTGTGAAAGCTGTTTGATTTCCCTGGTGTTCATTTTTTACTGTTTTTTTTTTCCTATGAAGTTTTCCCCATTTCCTTAGTTTCATGGACAGATATTATTTTTATTGTATGGGTGACCTTTGGTCTCAGTAACCAAGGACCAATATGTCTAAGTTTGGATTAAGGGGGGCTGTTAGGATAATTAATACTCCAACCTTGTCCACCTTAGAATTATTTACCTTTTCCTAGTATTTGATGATGTTTTTATCCCCCTAGTGATGTGCATATGTCATATAGGACCCATTAGCCACTTGATTCACCCTGGATTCATGATTTTATCCTTACCAGAGTCAGTTGCCTACATTTTAGGAGTTAACTCAGTGTTCTAGTTCAGTTCACCTGAGTTCTTGACTCTAATGGGGGGTTTAAGCTCCGATAATGACTAATTGTGATCTAATGCACCCCTATTCACCTAATTTGCATAAAGAACTCAGTAATTCACCCTTCTTGGTCAATAAATTGACTGTGACTTCAGTTCACTGAGTTTTGGTTGAGTTGAGTTCAGTTTGGAACCTCCTGAGCACTGTAGTGGTGACAATTCCTATGCTAGAATGATAGGGTTTCTAATTCTCTTTGGGTATTCAAATTACCTCTATTGTAACATATATGTTTACTATACTAATTAATGGATAATGACACATGTTTCTGTGCACATCTGAGTTTTAATGCATGATGAATTTTACTTCTCATTTTATTGCAATTTTCACTGTAATTCATCTTTTCTAATAATTCTTTCTCTGTGAGGTATTCTCAAGCTCTATGATCTGCTATGAATTTTCAAAGGATAGACCAACATTCCATCCTTACATACAATGTTTCCTATAAGGTTAAAAAAAGGTAGACATAATATGCACTTCCGAAGATACAATGAAATACCCATATGTCTGTAACAATCTAACATGAACCGAAGGAGAGAAACATGGTAATTGAGTAGACTATAAATCATTCAATCATCCAGATAACATTCCAAGAACTTATGGAGTAGCTCATTCAAGGTTTCTATCACTTTCTTTGAGAAAATAACTAGTGCATTATTGAGTCCAAATGGAATAACATTGTATGTGAATGATCCCCACTCAGTAGTAAATGTAGTCTTATTCTTATCTTATTTAGCTATCCTTACCTAGTGAAAGCCTGGGAAGCCATCAATGAAAAAATATGCATTATTTCCCGCTAATTGGTATAAAATATTGTCATTGAATGATGTCAAAATGGGGTTATGGAAACAGGCATCATTCAAGATGTGAAATAACCACAAACTTGGATATCCTCTATATACTTCTTGCTATCGATCACAATAGGACTAATCCATTGAAATTTATCGACTGGAAAAATCAAGATTGCATTTAACATACGGTCATTATCCCTTTTTAACCTTTTGCTTGACTCGAGGGTTCAATTGATATAGTTGGTGCTTGACAAGATTTGCATCTGGATTTAGTGTAATATTTATTTCTCCTAGGTCTCCCTGAATCCCATGAAGTTTTGTAAAAGCTTTGCGGAAACAAGTCTTAATACACTTTCAAAAGGGATGTGATTTCAGAGACTATTTGGTTTTCCCAATAATATCCAAAAACTTCCATCTTCGGTTTATGTTTAGTACCAATATTGATCTTCTTTACCTACAAAGGTTGAGTGTATATAGCTTTGGTGTCTTCAAGTTTGGTGTGTTTGACCTCTCGAACACCCTCTGATTCCAAGGAACTGAGGTGTCACAACTGTTCTAGTTCATCAGGTTCTGGTTCATCTTGCTTGACCTTTGTGCAATAGAGCAGATGTCTCATCTTTTGGATAACTAAGTGGAATTCTACCAATTATTTATGTGTTGGGAAAATATATGAGTGGCCTATATTTTGCAACTACTAAGTAAATAATGCACCCTTGATTGTTGTTAATGCTTCTGTTACTGTGTCACTTGTGGGAGAGAAAGAAAAGTATTGATAGAACTTGGCACACAAACTTTTCCAGTAGTCAGTTTGTCTCCTTGTTTCTTCATGTAGATATCAATCCTTCATAATAGGACCAACCTCATGGAATAATTGGTGAACCTATAACTGTGGTTGTAATCGTCCTAATTCCCACTAGTGCTCACAGAGTTTAATATGCTAATAAGGGTTGGATTTCCCCATGTAGCATTCTTTCACCATGTTAGCATATAGGGATGGTTTGAACCTAATCATTAGAATGATTTGTGTGGTATCCCAGTTAGGAAAATCATCTTTATGTGTTTCCCACCCTCTTTTGGAGGTCCCTTTAAGAGTCGTTTCCAGTACATCCATATGTTATTGTTCCTCCACTATAGATTCCATCTCTTGCAGGAATGTATCTAGTCGATTGGTCCCATCATATTTTGTTGCATGAATAAAATCTACGCCAATCCATCTAATATATTTCACCATTGCATAGTGCCTATATGAGAGCTCATTATGTCTATTTTTCCAGTTTTCCCAAGAATCCTCCGAATCACTATCAAATGGCTAAATAATTCTTCAACTCATGAAACCCTATAGTGTCGAATTCACATAGTCGTCTCTCATTCCTTTAGTCAAAGAATAGGTCCCATCCAAAACTTATCATTCCATATTATCTTGGATTGGCTTAGTGTACCGTGGACCTTGGTGCATATATAGAGGTTGCATTACCTTCATGCCATCGAATTCAAAGGTCATCATTCTGTTATTTAGATCGATTATGCCGTAGTTCTCATAGGCACATTCAATTCCAACAAATGTTGGATAATGATCTATTTCACCCATGATCTCATTGAATTCAAATTGTGTAATGCTTGACACCCTCGAGGTCCACTTCCACATTCTCTAGGAAATCAATGGAGAAGATGTGATACTAGTTTTCCATTTGGAACTGAATGGGAGAATAGACCAAAGGTTGGAACCCATTGCTTCCCATGAATTATTTGGTAAGATGTCAAATCAAATCCCAATTCCAACATAACATTCTTGATTTCATATCCATTTTCTTATGCATCCAAATAAAATTCTCAGCTAGTTCTCTTCCTTCACCTTCCTCACACAAAGTGTAGATTCCTTTTTGGTAATGGGGCGTAGATTCCTCCATCAATTTATGCAACATAATAGATATTGTGAATAACCCCTAATATATTCTAAGTAGCATTCTCATATTCTAGAATAGCCTTCAGTAAGTGAAACCATAGTGAAACATAACCTTTTTCTTGATTATTACTTGATCCCTTTCCCTCAGCTCTGGTGTCATCTAGCTGGTATTGTTATGACAATATTGCACCCTCTTGGTGTAATATCCCCAATTTTATATTAGAGATATTAAATCAAATTTATCCACAGAGGCACCAAAAATTCCAACCAAATATGTGTTAATTACCAAAATTTATTCAAGCAGTGGTTTAGATAAATTAACTAGAATAGATGAAGTATGGTGTAGCCTGAAAGGAATGATTTCAGATATCTGTATGTGACCAATCAATTCTGATATGAATACTTAATAGTATTTTATAAACAATCTCTGATACCATTATAATATCCCCAATCCGTATTCAGAAATATTAGCTCAATCCCAAAGAGCCAATTTCAACAATTATGAAATTAGGTGCAATTTCTAGCTGTGGAGGCTAAAAACTTCCTTGTTCCAAACAATCCGAAACACCCTAAGAAACTTTTGAATATCTTAAAAGAGACTTATATGGAATTAACTATTCCTATAACAAGATTCTATGATCACTACTAACTTCATTCACCTTTGTAAGGAATTTAATTCCTCACACTTGGAAGATTAAGCATCAATAGGAAATTGTCTCTGGAACTCAAACACCACTAAACTTGCAAACACTGTCAAACCCTCTAAAAAAAAACAGGAAGAATTGGTTTCAACCAAGGCACATATGAATTACTAAATATAGGTGGAATCAAGTTCAATACTTCGATTGTTCAGTTTCAGGAGTATGTCATGCATGGGAATATTTCTCTGGTAGAACCAATATCAATGCACATTCCCCAAGGACTTTTGTGGAAAATTTGATGCTTCTGGTGTAGTATGGAAGTAATATAAAATCATTTTATCTATAATTAATGTCCCCAACCTGATATGGCCTTAATATAACTTTAAAACCAAGGTCCAACAGTAAAATATTCAACTAGGTGCAAACGGGTGAGACTCGGACTAGTGATAGAGAAATATTCTTGATGAATTCGAATGGCCTCTAGAGTTTTCTAAATTCTATTTTGGACACATGAATGGGATGTATTACATCATAATTTACTAACAATACCTTCATATCATAATTTAGTAGAGCACTTTATAGTTGAAAACTTCATAATAGGAGACTAGTCAAATTTTCCTAGCTAGGGCGCAACCCTTGAAAATAAAGAGTTACAAACATCAGTAAATGACCATAATTTCTGCAATACACATCATGTATGAAACCAAAAACGTGTATTTTAATTATATCATACCTAAACCAAACTTTAGAGCAGCGGATGACAGTCTATTGAAGCTCATAATTACATAATGTCCATGATTTTTAAGATCTTACAATATTGAAACAAGAATGTAGTGTCTGAGAATAAAATAAAGGAATTTCACCATTGGATCAGAGTGATGGGAAGGAAAATACCATGTCATATCTCATCAAAGGAACATTAATAACTACTACAACTCTCAGGGGGTGCAATATCTCATATTGGCCTCTTCTCTGACCAAATCACATCACAATGTCAAACATCGATGCATCTATCTATTCACAATTTCTTGAGACTTGTATGCTTCAAGCTATGAGATGGATGAGATATGAAAATAACACTTCATGGATGCATTAGAATCTATGAAGAATATTTGGAATCCACTTCCTCAGTATTCCAAAATAAGATATCACAATCTTTTAGCTGGATCAAAGTTTGCAATGGGGCAGATCACCCAATGTTGGCCAGGGGTGCATCACCCAAGCTTCTGAGATGCAGCTCTCTAAAGAGAAATGGAAAATGACCAAAATATGTGTACTGGGGCATACAAAATTCTTTTATAACATGGTTTGACCTCAATGTACATTGAATGTGGTCCATCCACCTCAACCAACGCGCCCTCGTTGACTATTTTTGTTCTTGTTCTGTTTTCCTTGTTTTTCCTTGCTTTTCTGCCTTTCTACTTTGGTCTTCTTTTTTTCACAGGGACTTCACTCAGTGAAACTATGCCATAGCGCCTTCATCCATGGGATATTAAACAATGCCCCTAATTTTACTAGATATTGATAAATACCTACCAAAATAATTTCGTTGATCCCAACTCCCAATAGATATTTCCCATTTAAAAAACCTTATTTTTATGAGATATTCCTTATTTGTACTAGATACCCCTTCTTATACCCCACAAAAACCTATAAAACCTCAATACCCTACTCCTTGCCCCCCCAATACCTACAATATATTGACCTTATTTTTCATAATTAAAAAACCCCCCCTTTTATGAATGGACATGATAAGATATCGGTCACCAAGGTGAATCCCTTCTGGCTTTTTTGCTTTTGGAAACATCTTGATTTTCCTGGATTTTGTCTGCTATCCTTATTTTCCAGTTCTTTTCCCGCTTCTATTCTTTCTTCCACTTTTATGAATTTTCCTACTTTTCTTCTGCTTTCTTCTTTTATGATTTTCCCTTCTTTTATGTTGCCTCCATCTTTTTGGTGGCTTTGTTGATTTTCTCTTCTTTTCTTCTAGTTTCCATTGTGGATGAAAAATCATTGTGTCCACAAGCTATCTTATGCACCCTCTTGGGCCATCTAATCATATCCACTCATTACAAAAGTAAATAATAATACAATATTTACATTTAATATATTGCACACTATCCCAAGTTTCAAAATTAATAAAATTTGAAAATTAATGCATTCAAAATTAACCCTTTCACTTACTAAATGTTTTCTAGAACTATAGGAGTTGAAAAGGTATCAAGATGATCATGGAGCCCTCAGGGAGGGGACATTATAGTCCTCCCATCCCAAATTTTCTTATCCTCAAGCAAAGACATCAACTCCATAGAAAACATGAATCCATTCGATGACTTCTCACCAGCAAGAGTTTGTTGCTGAATTGACATAGAATTGGTATACAATTGGTCCATCATGCTTCCTCCCTGCCACTCTGAACATAACCATATCCCCACGGAGTGACTCCACTATCTATGAAACTAAAAATGTATGTTCCTCCCAATTGAAACAATTGAGAAGAATGGCAGGATCCCAAGTGAATTTGATGAATGCAATGTGACTATGAAAACCACCACTGCACTCCAAAAACACCAATTCCGTCCAAGACAATCCATCATGCCAAGGAATTTCTGGATCCCACTTCCTCAACTGTACCCTCCAAAACATAAATGGTGTCTGAAACCAACCATCAATGGTTGGATCCCATGGTCCCTAATGCATATCATCATTGCTTCTTGTGACAACTTGTCACTCCATAGTATGCCAGGATGCATCCACCACCATATTGGAATTTAATCACTCCCAAGGTGGATTAGTATCTCTATGAACCTATCCAATAAGAAATGAAACTCCTCATGCGCATATAAAAATCTATGTAGCTAGGGTTTTCACCCTAGCTTGTGCAAATGAGCACCTACTAAGGAGAAGGGACTCCTTAGTAGCAGTTCAGTAAAAACAGTAAAAGCAATATAGTAAATGAAAATAGTAAATTTAGACTAGCATGTGCATAAACAGAAAAGACAAGATAATAAAATGTTTTTTATATTGATTATACCTCCAATGTGAGGTCGGTGAAGCTCTTGCAGTAGTCCAGGAGGGTTGCTTCCAAGCTCCAGTGTTGTTCCTTCTCCTTCTTCCAAAGATGTTTTGGAAATGGGGCCAAATGGGGTTCTCAAGTGGAAATGAGCTCCAAAGGGAGAGCTAGGGTTTCGTGAGAATTTTTGGCAGAGTGAGGATAAGGATGATTGTGGATGTGAAATGAGGGGCCTCCATCACCTATTTATAGGTTTTTAGTGGTGGAGTGCTGACCCATGGTTTTGGGCACCATATGGTTTAGGTCATCTATATAGGGTTTTTGCTTCCTTTTTTCCCTCTTTTTCCTCTTTTTTGTATTTTTTATTCCATTTTTAGAGGGTTTTTGCTATTTTTGGAGGAATTTAACTTATTTTGGGGGAAAAAAAAGGATTTTTTTGGCCTTTTGGAGACTTTTTAATGGTTTTTTGGCCTTTTCGAGGCTTTTTAATGGGTGTTTGGGGTTCTGGAGGCAAATATGGTAGGAAATATGGACAAATGAGTCATGTAATGGGGTAGATGAGGTAGTGAGCACTTTTTGGGTGTTAACAGATTGCCCCCTAATGTGTGAGGGCAGGAGCTCATCGTATGGACGATAGACATCATAAGTCTTTTATGGTTTTCCTGGGATGTGGAGAGAAGAAGAAACGAAGTAGAGCCCGGAACAACAGTCCCGAACAAACTGCAAAAATTGAAAGTACATGACCTCAATAATGAATGAGGAATAATCTCAACATATGGACGAGGCGGGCATTCCCATGCTTGTATCAAGATATACAACAAGAACAAGGGGGTCCAAAAAATGGGGACCTAAAATATACATGACCTCAAATAATGAATGAGGAAGAATCTCAATATATGGATGAGGCGGGCATTCCCATGCTCGTATCAATATATATATAAAAGATAACAATAAGGCCCAATAATGGGGACCTAAAGGATTCATGGAGAACCATTGTGTACATCATAAGGGTCTTGAGGGGACACAGTGTAAAGTCCCCTCCTATCATACCAGCATGATAGAGAGGACGTGACACTAAATCCGGGCATCTAGCCCCATGAACTTTTACATAAGCATTCACATAATATAAAAGTCATATGGAATGTATAATTATATTAAGAACATAGCGGAAATAATATCAACAACACATCCATCATACATTCAAGATATTCATCAAATAATAATTGCAAAGTTAACACAAGAGAATACTTATCTTAACACAGTACTCCCAAGCAACCAGCTATGCATCTGCAACGTTCCACCCAACCATAGGCCAGTTGTGCTTATCAACCTCTTGATACAACTGCCACCCCCGAGCTGGGCATGATTTCTACAAGGAATCAGGGAACAACAGACTCACACATAGCAAAGTATACACCAAGATGAGCCAAGCCAATCTACAATTGGGTTTATCAGGCTGCTAGGAAATGGAAAGGAAGAATTGCTAAGCTAGTGAGCTCAACCACAGAGCTATGGATACCTCTACAAGATCTATTTAGCTTGGCACCCACAATGCCTACACACCCCACTCAAGGAAGTATTCCATTCACCGATTCATAGTCCCTCAGGCCATACCTTCCAATTCTAGAGTGTCCTAGGTGTGTATAGAAGAGTAGCCAGCCCTCTTGATCTTCTTGAGAGGTTATTCCCCCCACTAGGTTTATCAAGCCAATTCTGTCCACTACCACTCCAAATCTCTTGCTCACAGATTCAAACCAAAACAAGGATGCACATAACAACAGAAGTATAAGTGCTGGGCATGAAGAAATGTTTTTACAGTGAGGTTCCCAAAGATGGGGTTTTCATTAGCTTCAGAAAAACATGGGAAATCCAAAAAATGAAACTGGAAGATGGGGAACAACCTTGGGAAGCCAAATCCGTTTTCAGAAAAACGTCCATGGACATTCTGGGGCAAAAACGGCCTCCATAACAGTCCCAAATCGTGGTCCTTCTCTCCCAGCTGCTGTATAATGCAAAAACGAGCTCCCAGGCATGGAAAATGCAGGAAAAATGGTGAAAGACGTGATGGGGAAAGACCCAGTAGTTCAGACTGCGTGAGAGAGGAAAGACTATGGGTTTAGAATGGCTTTGGGCACCATTTCGTGGGTGTTTTCTTGCCCAAGGAGACAAAATATGATTTCCCAAGTTGATGGCTTGCCCATACACGAAATTGGCTGCCATACCTCTTCATTCCCAAGGCATTAACTACCTCAACCAATTCTTGGAAGAATTAAATGATTGGGTGCATAACCCAAAATGGGTAGTTGGTGGTTTATAGGTTTTCTCATTGACACATGGATCAACACCATTGGCTCAAGGGTTTGAATAATTTCCCTCCCTATTCCTTGTAGAATCATGCCCCCATCTCTTTCTTTCATTGCATAGCTAGTTGTGGGTATTTTCATTAAAATTCATATTTACATGATGTCTTATTTACATTGTGCCTATCTAGCACAAGAACCATAGGTATCTATTTTTATTTGCCGATACATAAAACGCTAAATCAATGGTGGGGCCTTAGCCTTGAGCTCCTCACCATGATTAAATTATAATATTTACATCATTTATGATTTAATGCAAAGGGGGTCAAAATGGGGACATTACACACAGAATCTGGGACATACTGTTGGGATGACCATGTCTGAGCTGAAGAACTGATACAATGGAATATCAATAGTGGTGCTGAGTGTGGTACCAGAGGAACTGATGAACTGCTGGATCATAGTGATGGGGAGTCATACCCTCAATGGTACACTGAATTGGAACTAAACTGGGTACTCAAGGAAGCATATAACTGGATGGCTTCTGAATACAATCGCCAATGTGACCCGGACATCCACGGGAACATAACTAGGCATTTCGAAGTGACTCACCAATGTGCTAGAGTCGGGGGAAATCCGGGGTCTTCAACCAATAAATGAAGGGATATATACCTTGCGTGATTCTCAACGATGCGATCAAGGTGTTGAAGTTGAGCATGTTAGAAACAACCACTCGGAGAGGCACTGATGACTCCTCTCAAAATGGTCCGTAGGCACTCACCACAGATGGTGATGAGTCCGAGGCGTAGGGACCACTGGGTCTATCCTCTGGAATAGATGGGCTGTCGTTGATAGAGGGAGACCTACAACTAGCAAGGCAATGATGTTTCCTTGATAGGAGCATGAGGTGGAGAACCGAAATGTGAGAGTACTGATGGTAGTACTGACATACTGTGGAGGTGGGGGATAACTGGGCAAGTAGAGAGGGTGGACTCAAACTTCCTTTGTTCATAGTATGATGGAGGGGATGATTGGATAACATATGGAACTAACTGGTGGGAAAGGGATCATAGCTGTAATGGATCAAGGATAGTGACTGGGATGAGTGATACTCAAGTTGGTGTAAGATGGTAGGAGACTGTAGAATTTTCTGAACAAAGGCGACCTCATTGGGGGTGCTGCCGAGATGATCGATCATAGTGCCGAGAGGCACGAGGGGACTTTATCATGGGTTAAGGAACTAGAAGAAGTGTGTTCAAAATGGTACTATCGTGTGGATTTATAGGAGCCCAGGACAGTTCATGCTCGTGATTGCTTTCAATTTTAAGGAGTCTGAAAGCGATAAGAAGACTCTGAAATAATGGAATGGTACCGTCGTGTGGATTTGTACGATCCCAGGATGGTGCGTGCTCGTGGTTGCTTTCAATTTTAGAGAGTCTGAAAGAAATAAGAAGAGTCCAGGGGGGTGCTTTTTTGTGTGTTAGTCTCCAAGGCCCGAAGAAGCATAAAATAATGCAATGAAGAACTCTTCTAGCCGGTGTGACTAGAGTATTCCTTTTTTGTAATTAGTCTACCAGGTCCGGAAAAGGATTAAACATATACCAGATAGACACCCTTTCAGGTACTTTAACGAGCATGAAAGGAAGAAAGATTGCTCAGAGATCTTTTTATTATTTTAGGAGTCAGAAAAGAGCTTGACAAAAACTTGCTAAGTGCCTTTTTTGTAAAAGACTTGTCCGGCCCGAAAAAGGGGTAAAATTATACGAAACAAAAGGAATGGCCAGGCAAGGAGGAAGTGTTCAATCAAGGAACATCGATGAGAACCAAGAACGAGGGTGGGGGGGAACACTGGTGGGCCTCCTTGTGGGTTGATGAATGGTGGCAAAATAACGAAATAATTGTAGTATGAATGGAGTGAATGGCTCATGTAAAAATGTGTAACAATCTGATGGCGACCGATGTGGCGCACCAACTGAGGCAGTAAGGTGTCGGGACACAATGTTGAAACTGGTCCTGGTGAGAGAGAGAAATGATCTCAAGCATCATCACGAGCTCGAAAATCTGAATCTGGCGATATAAAAAGTGTTAAAAATGGATAACGACCGAGGTGGTACGTGAACCGAGGCAATAAGGGGTGTTTTGGGAAAAATACCCAAAAAATATGGGGGTGAGAGCGAGAATTGATCTCAAGCATAATCACGATCTTGAAAAAATGAATCTGATGATATAAAGTATATCAAAAACGGGCTACGACCGATGTGGCATGCAAACCGAGGCGAAGAGAGGTGTCTGAAAAAAATTCCAAAAGTTTTTGTTGAGATTGAGAAATGATCTCAAGCATCATCACGGGCACGGAAATATGAATCCGGCAGTGCAAATGGTGTTAAAAAGCGAGGTCATAAGGAATCTAGAATGGTCAAAGGAAATAACTGGGTTAAAAAATGGTTACAAATAAAGGTGAGCCCACCAAGCCAAGGAGGCAGTAGTGGGGAGAAATGATCACCCGCGGGGGCAAAATACTAGGTGCATAGAATCAAATCATATATACAAGTGACATGTGACCTCAAAAATGGTTGAGATCACGCATGTGAAAAAGTGAGCAGGGTTAATGACCTGCTCCCATGCTATGCGCACAGGGTTTGTGATTGTGGATCACATATGTGTTGGTTTGAACAATGGGATCATTGAAACGCTGAGATAGATGTGATGGGGAAGGTTCAAAATGGTTGATCATGCCCCCTATCCCAGGGTTGAGGTAATCTATTATGCCCCCTAACTCAGCGGTGTCAATGTGGTGTTCTATGATAGCGGGTCAAGACCAGGCATTTCGATGTAGGACCAGGAAAAGATATCGTGGAACTCTTGGAAAAAAATTTTGTACTCTCCGATCTCATACTCGGTGCAGGAAGCTCCTAACGAAATGATTTCAGGAGCACCAGCTAGGGCAGAGATATCAATGTGGATTGTGGGTGAGATATTGGCCATGTTACCTTCCTCGAAGGAGTCGGGGCAGGGAATGGGATCCTTAAACCAATCGACTTTGGTGGGGAGGAAATCTTTGGACTCAACCAAAAATTGGGTGGCTGTGATGGGGGAGGAGTCCTCCAGGAGGAAATATGAACGATGGTGCATATCTGCCTAGGGGTAATCAGGGGCAGTAAGAGCCTCTAGAATCTTCTCATCATTGTGGAAAATTTGGGTTGTTAAATCGGTTGACGAGGGAGTGTTAGTAGAAGAGATCATATAAATGGTATTAATCTCTCCGGTTGGCGGGGATCCTGGGGGGTGGATCTCTTCAATGGTAGGGGGAGCCGTCTCGAGGTCCAAGTTATTCATCTCATAGAGAGTTGCTCTGTAATCTGGGAGATCTGGGCAGTGATGTGAGTAATGGCCGTAAATACCGCATATGGTGCAAGGGTGGTTGGTACGCAGTGACTTATCACAAGGCTTAGGGGTAGGGTCGAGTTGGACAACCGGGATGTTGGAATCGTCGTCAAGCATTTGCATCTGCTCTTGTAATGCGGGTAATTGTGGACATTGATGGGTGGGATGGCCTAACTCATCACACAATGAGCATTTGGGAGGAGCACGAAATACGGGGGGGGGGGATTTTAACTGTTTTGGGCTAGGGTACAGCAGTGTATGGTTGTGGGCCTCTGCCCCCAATGTGCTTGATAAGAGGGGGTGGAGTAGTAGAGGACGAAGGGGTAGTAATACCGAGAGGTGGTTGATTAGTAGTGGTGATGGGTTGCACCGGTTGTAGGATGACATTTGGCGTCGGAGGGGTAACGGGAGGCGTAATGTACCATACAGGTAATCCTAAAGTGAGACCGGGGAGGTTGAGGGTAGCCGTAACTAGGCGCTTACTACTCCCGAAGGAGGGAATAGGAAGGGGATTGTATCGATGGGTGTAACACTAACATGACTAGGTACCAATGGTGGTTGGGGTAGCAAGGGCGGTTGATGGTTGGGTGTTGGTGTATTGTGGGAAAGGGTACATAAGTAAGATATTTTGGTTGCGGGTACCGGGGGTGGAATGGCTTGGAATGTTGAAGTCATCGACAGATCTGAGTAGACTCCGAGTCCCACTGAGGAAACCAACGAGGTAGATGCACCACTAACAGGATGTTCAATCATGGGGAGAACATTTTCAGGTGCAGCGGGGGCATTGGGATCGTAATAGGTGAGTTGGTCAACCTTAACCACGCGTCCATCATGGGGGAACATCATGGTACGAAAAATGGATAAGGCAACCGCCCACATGGCGTACATGTAACTGTGGCCAAGTAAGAGGTTATAATCAAGTTGGGCATTGATAACCTCTATGTCAATGAGCATTGTTTTACCAGCCAACTGGACGGGGACATTAGCTAAGAGACCTTGTGGTTGAGCCGAACGGCTGTCGTAGGCTCACAACGCAGTAGTGGACTGCTGGAGAGTAGGGGATCCCAACTTCTGCCAAACTAATGTGGACATAACGCATGAAGAGGAACCTTCATCGATGACGCACCGATGGATGACAAGATTCCGTACGGATACAGAAACTTGGAATGCTAATGTGGAAGGAAGGTGTGGTTCGGATTGGTCCAAATCAAGGGCCATCATTCGTGAATCATTTGGGTCAGTAGCACCAATGGCGGAGAGCAAAGTCTTACGCTGTGAAGGACAGTTTTTTAAAACCTCTAATGCAGACATGGCTATGGGGGACTGGGCTAAGTCATCTACAATGTTGTAATTAGATGTAGCGTGAGCATTGGGGTTATTGTTGATGCGACGAAGTGGGAAGCGAGGGGATTTGGAGACGCCATCTAGTGGAGCCGGAGGTATGCGTAATGACTGATTGGTGGGATGAGCGTTGGTATTTTTGTCGGCAGGAGGGACTTCAGGGGTGGAGCCATATTGGTTCCGACGGGTTTGAAGGTTAACATCGGTGGATGACATCATTAACAAGTGATGGGTACCTGAGTCTATCATGGGTTGATCAGGAGCGACATAGGTGATTTACTATTGTGGTGGCGCGTTTCCTTGATGGGGAGCCAACGGCTGAGATTTCACTACGCCTTGGGTTGGTAAAGGGTTTTGTAACACCAAGGGTGGATTCTGAGGTGGTGGGGGGTTGGGCGGCGCCTGAGGAGCCGCGTGCCCTTGGCGGTGGGCATCATCGGTCCAGAATTGCTGAGCTCACTCCAAATGTGGGCAAGCATGTGTGTAGTGGCCATAGACTCCACAAATAGAACAAGGATGGTTTGTTCGCAAATTAGGATTTTTGGATTGTTTGGGCGGTGGAGGGGGGTTATTCCCACGGTTACGGCCTTTGCCGTGGTTTTGTTGGCCCTTCTCACGTTGATTATTTTGGTTGGGATGTGGATTTTGTTGCGCATACACCTGCCCTTGGGTGGTAGGTGTGTTCTGGGGTTGTGCAGGTGCGGGAGCAGGCTGTGGTGGATAATAAGTGGGTGGAGGTGGCGCAGGTGCTGAACCTTGTGGGGGTTGCTGATATTCCTGTGCAACGGTTTGTGGGTTTTCCGCAGGGGCTGCTTGGGGCGGATAATAAGCAGGGGGGCTTGAGAGGATACAGGAGCTTGCGCAGCCTGCGGGTGGTAATATGGCTGAGGTGCGACCGGGGGGGTGTAAGTAGGGGATGCATGACCAAAGAACTGAGGTGGATTGGAGGGTCCGTGGGAATGGTGATGATGTGCCATGGGAGCATACGAATTGGTTGCTCCGGACTGGGATGTAGCGCGCGAAAGGTCGGGGACAGGGCTAGGACGTGCTATGGAAAAGGGGTGGTTATGTGAGGCTATACGGCCAATGATGCCATCTTCGGCATGGGATGCCCCCGGTGCATCGTGTCGGGAAGAATCACCGCGAGGAGCGTCAGGTATGATGGAATATAGATAACCAGACTAGGCGTAAATAAGGTCAAATTGCTGGGCTTTGAGGATGGCCTCTTCTTCGAACTGGGGTCGCTTGGATGCCACATCCTTGGCAATGACAGGAAGGAGATATTTTAGAAACCAATCTAAGAATATACGGTTGTCTAACTTGATTTTGCAGAGGCTGTGGCATCGACGCCACTCATGAATGTGGGTGGATTGCAGGAAAAGGGCTGAAAGCCGCAGGAGGATTGCAGGAAAAGGGATGAAAGCCACAGGCGGGTCGCAAGAAAATGGCTGAATGCCGTAGGCAGATTGCAGGAAAATGGCTGAAGGCAGGAAAATTGCTAAAAGCCGTAGGCAGATGGCAGGAAAATTGCTGAAAGCCGCAGGCGGATCGCAGGAAAATGGCTGAAAGTCGCAGGTGGGTTGCAGGAAAATGGATGAATGCCACAGGCGGATCGCAGGAAAATGGCTGAAGGCTGCAGGCAGATCGCAAGAAAATGGCTGAAAGCCGTAGGCGGATGGCAGGATAATGGCTGAAAGCCGCAGGCGGATCACAGGAAAATGGCTGAACAGTCGCGGTCGGATCGCAGGAAACAGGCCGAGAGTCACGGTCAGATCGCAGGAAATAGATTGAAAACCGTCTGGAGATCGCTGGAAATAGTCTAAGTACCGTGGTTAGATCACAGGTAATAGTCTGAAATCCGTGGTCAGATCGCAACTGCGGGGACAAAAGACGCGGTTTACGGCAGCAAACCTGACTGCTGAAAGGGGCAGCCGAAAGGAAAAAACAGAAAATATTGCAGAAAATTAAAAACGTCTAAAAACTATAACCAAAAATTCAAAGGAAACAATAGCAGAGTCGCCAAAATTGTAGCTAGGGTTTTCACCCTAGCTTGTGCAAATGAGCACCTACTAAGGAGAAGGGACTCCTTAGTAGGAGTTCAGTAAAAATAGTAAAAGCAATACAGTAAATGAAAATAGTAAATTTAGACTAGCATGTGCATAAACAGAAAAGACAAGATAATAAAATGTTTTTTATATTGATTATACCTCCAATGTGAGGTCGGTGAAGCTCTTGCAACAGTCCAGGAGGGTTGCTTCCAAGATCCAGTGTTGTTCCTTCTCCTTCTTCCAAAGATGATTTGGAAATGGGGCCAAATGGGGTTCTCAAGTGGAAATGAGCTCCAAAGGGAGAGCTAGGGTTTTGTGAGAATTTTTGGCAGAGTGAGGATAAGGATGATTGTGGATGTGAAATGAGGGGCCTCCATCACCTATTTATAGGTTTTTAGTGGTGGAGTGCTGACCCATGGTTTTGGGCACCATATGGTTTAGGTTAGCTGTATAGGGTTTTTGCTTCCTTTTTTCCCTCTTTTTCCTCGTTTTTGAATTTTTTATTCCCTTTTTAGAGGGTTTTTGCTATTTTTGGAGGAATTTAACTTAATTTGGGGGAAAAAAGGGGGTTTTTGGCCTTTTGGAGGCTTTTTTAATGGTTTTTTGGCCTTTTGGAGGCTTTTTAATGGGTTTTTGGGGTTCTGGAGGCAAATATGGTAGGAAATATGGACAAATGAGTCATGTAATGGTGTAGATGAGGTAGTGAGCACTTTTTGGGTGTTAACACTCTAATCCCATGGCTCACACCATCGTCACTTGTTCCACTCAAATTATTCTAGTGGAACTTCCTTACACTATTGTGCATGAAACAAATATCAAGTGGTACAAGTAGATTCCATTGCTTCTCACCATACTGAAGGAGGAAAAAGGGTGTGTCTAATTGATCAAAATCAAGTTGATAAGTGGACACATGTGTCTCTTGATTCTCACGAAGCACCAATATAAATGGTCCCTCCGTCAAGTCAACATTTCCTTTCACATCCTGAAGTGCTAGGACTGAAAGAGAGTAAGTCAGTTGCAACTCTCTACCAAGTTCATCCACTAAAATAATATATGCATGGTCTCCATTGTTCGCAGATCCAACAAGAATGTACTGGTGTGCCTCATCCCAAGATATGACTTTCCTCCATAGAGGAAATTTGAGTCCTTCCTTATGCAAGGAAAATGCCTCAACAAGTTATATGCCAGTCTCCTCATGGAACCTTGCTTCCACAACTATATTCCACCACACATGAGCATAACTCTTCCTACAAGTTATATCCATGTGTGCCATGTACTCTTCCACCTAATCCATATGTGTATCAATGGCATCAAATGACATCCAAATGTGCATGGGCTACTGCTCATCTAACTGGCCATTGTGAGAGATGTCAATGGACCCATAAGATGTGATTTCACCTCTTGGATTCATCAGCTCTCTAATACACCTATCCATAGATGGAAAAATATCTATGCTGCTTGATTCCAAGGATTTGATATTAGGGTCTCTATTGTTGGGGCCAGGTGGAATAAAATCAAGTACATCCTCCACCAATGAACCTTCCTCACATAGATAAATTTCATAATCCTCCTATTGTGAAACAAGTGCTCTACCATCATCTTGCATGTCAATGCTTCCTTCAAGCACTTGTAAATATGAAAACTAGTCATGGTCACCTCACACATGAGGATTCTCCAATATGTCATGTGTGCAATCAGCCACACACATTTGATCACATGTATTTTTTGGAAAGGACTACGACTCTCCCAATGCCATGTAGAGTTTTTCTACTTCTTCTACGTTGTCTTCTAAAACTTTGAGAGAAATATATCTATCCCTAAAAAGCCACAAGTAATATGATTTCATCATCTATAGCTCTCTTTTAATTATGCGTAGCTTGGAAGTAGGGACTCTTTCTACCATTCCTTCTTGTCCCTCATTGATAAGATTATCAGTGGATTTTTGTGCACCATCATTTCGGGACAAGGATTGTAGTATATTTTCTTCTAGGACTAAGAGTTGGATCTCTAAGTCACTCAATGTCTCCTTAAGAGAACTATGTTGGATGCAGCAAGTGTGCTCATGCAACTCCTGAGAGTCATGCAATCTCTCCTCTAACAATTCATCCTTCTCAAAATTTTGATTCTCAACACTAGAAGGCTCTTCCATGCTAATCGTCTCACCAAAAGTGGCTAATCGTCTCACCAAAAATAAGAATAGAAGCAATACCTTTGAGACACCTTTGTCTCTTCATGTGATGGAGTTGTGATGGCATGTTACTCCACCAAACTTCCAGTTTCACTCTCCACTAATGTGGGGATACCTCTTTCTCCATGATGAATATCTAAGGGTGCTTGGAGGGATGCACTTTCCTCTTCCTCCAAATCTTCTCCACAAGTGGTTTCCTTTCCACCATTATTATCTTCCATATCCCTTGTAGTGATCTCAATCTCACCAAAAAATAAGTTTCGATGTACATGAGTGGATTCACTCTCCATACTATCAACAACCTCTTGTATTATTCCTTGGCCTCCCATATTTCCATGTTCCTCATTCTCCTTCGTAGCTAACTCAATGGGTTGTTCATCATATTCATTTGATGAGAAACCTTCATTTGGAAGGGTTATATGCATGCTTTCCAATGGCTTCAATGCAATTTCCAATTGCTTGTGGCATGCATACATAGCTTCACAATCATCCTTAACCTCCACACTGGCATTAGAAAAATATCTTCTCTCATTTTCATCACCTGAGATGGGAAATTATTTGGTTTGATATGAAAAAACATTGCCACTACAAAAAAAATATTTACGTCCACCTCTTAGCATAATGCTTTCCTCTTTTTGATCATTACATTCATTAGAGGAACCACATGGTTCTTCTCTTGGAAAATTGATGCTCTTCTCCTTTGATGGCTGATTGGTCATTCCTTCTTCTTCTTCTTCTTTGCTTATATTAGTGGAACAACTTTACAGTTTGCTTCCCTCTTCATGGGTCTCTGCTTCTGCTTCATTACCATACTCTCCCAGGAAACTTGAGACTTCTCCACCTTGATTGGTGCTCAGATCAAAACTTTTGGAGACTCTACTTGAAGAAGAACCACATAATCTATTAAAACTCCCATAAAGGGGTGTTTTTGGTGTAGCTTCACCTCTTGTCTTCATGTCTTTTTCTTTTCTTTGAGTGGTGGAAAAACTTGGTTCCTTCCTTGATGGTCTATTAGTTTGATCCAATCCTCATATACATTCTTAGGATCAAACACAAACCTGCAATAACAATAACCTTTGAAAGGAATGGATTGAAAAACCTTTTCCTGTAAGCCAAGATAATGCTGGTATTGGTGGGGTAAGTTTTCACATACTTCTATCACGTTTTCCAAATATTTATTAACCATTGGAGGACTAGAAATTATGCCTTATCTGTATGTTTGGTCACAAAAGTAACCAAATTCATATCTTGACACATGCAAACCTACATCTACATATATCACCTCTTCTTTTGCATACTGGTCAAGGTCTTCTTCACCCACTGGTATGAGCCTCATAGCTACAAAATTGAAGATGTGTTATGCAATACCTCTTCAACAGAGAGTTTATGTAGCTTGGCCTTGATGCTCACAGGTGCAAAGGACCATGATTTAATACCACTTTAATATCCCCAATCTAATACTAGAGTTATTAAATCCAATTTATCCACACAGGCACCAAAACTTCGAACCAAACATATGTTAATTACCAAAATTGCTTCAAGTAGTGGTTTAGATCTACGTATGTGACCAATCAGTTATGATATGAATACTTAATAGTAGGTTATGAAGAATATTTGATACCATTGTAATATCCCCAATCTGAATTCAGAAATATTAACTCAATCCCAATGAGCTAATTTCAACAATTATGAAACATGGTACAATTTCTAGCCGTGGAGGCTAACAACTTCCTTGTTCCAAACAATCCCAAACACCCTAAGAACCTTTCGAATCTATTTTAACATAGACTTATATGGAATTAATTAGGCATATAAAAATATGATATTACCACTACTAACTTCAAGCACATTTGTAAGGAATTTTAATACACACAATTGGAAGATTAAGGATTAGTAGGAAATTGTCTCAAAAACTCAAACACCATTGAACTAGTTGGATTCCAAACATTGTCAAACCCTCTAAAAACAAATAGGAATACTTGGTTTAGAAAAAAACACATATTAATGACTCAATATAGGTGGAATCAAGGTCAATACATTGAAATTTCACTTTAAGGTGTACGTCATGCCTAGGAATATTTATTTGGTAGAACCAAAGCTATCAATGCACATTCCCCAAGGACTTATGTGGAAACTCTGCTTCTTTTGTTGTTGTATGGAAGTAATATAACCTTAGGTGATATATAAGGACTGACCCCAACCTCATATGGACTTAATATGAATTGAAAACCAAGGTCTAACAGTAAAATATTTAACTCGGTGCAAAAGGGAGAGACTTGGACTAGTGATAGAGACAAATTCCAGATGAATTCAAATGCACTCTAGGGTTTCCTAAATTTTGTTATGGAGGAATGGATGGGATATATTACATCATAATTGATTAACCATACCTTCATATCAGAATTTAGTAGGGTACTTGATAGTTGAAAACCTTAAAACGTGAGACTAGTCAAATTTTCCTACGCAGGGCGCAACCCTTGAAAATAAAGAGTTACAAACAATATTAAATGAGCATAATTTCTAAAATACACATCATGTATGAAATCAACATTGTGCATTTGAATTATATCATACTTAAACCAATCTTTAGAGTAGCAATTGGAAGTCTATTGAATCTCAGAATTATATAATGTCCATGATCTTTAAGATCTTATAATATTGAAGCAAGAATGTAGTGTTTGAGAATAAAAGAAAGGAATTTCACCACTAGATCATAGCTATGGGAAGGAAAGGACCATGTCATAGCTCATTGAAGGAACATTAATAAATTCTACAAATCCCATGGGGGACAATTTCTCATATTTCTATCTTCTCTGACCAAATCACATCACAATATCAAACACTCATGCACCTATCTCTTCACAATGTCTTGACACTTGAATCCTTCAATATATGGGATGGATTAGATCTACAAATAACACTTCATGGCTGCATTAGAATCTATTAAGAATACTTTTCATCCTCTTCCTTGAGCTTCCAATAGAATAGCTGACAATATTTTAGTTGGATCAAAGTTTGCAATGGTGAACATCACCCAATGCTGACCAGGGGCACATCACCCAAGCCTCTAAGATGCAGAGATCTCAATACAAATGAAAAATGACCAAAATATGTGGACTAGGGTGAACCACCTTCTTTTATAACATGATTTGACCTCAATATACATTGAATGTGGTACATCCACCTCAACCAGTGCGCCCTCATTGACTAATTTTGTTCCTGTAGATTTTTCCTTCTTTTTCCTTGCTTGGCTGCCTTTCTGCTTTGGTTTACTTTTATTCTTTTTTCCACCGCTTGGTTTTCCTAGATTTTATCTAATTTCCTTCTTTTATGCTTTCTTCTGCTTTTATGAACTTTCCTTCTTTTCTTCTACTTTTTTATTTTCTGAGTTTTCCATCTTTTATGCTTCATTCCATCTTTTTTGTGGCTTTATTGATTTTCTCTGCTTTTCGTCTAGTTTCCATTGTGGATGAGAACTCATTGGGTCCAAAATATTTCTTATGCACCCTCCTGGGACACCTAAGCATATCCACTCATTACAAAATTAAATAATAATAAAATATTTACATTTAATATATTGTACACCATCCTAATTTTTAAAATGAATAAAAATTGACAATTAATGCATTCAAAATTAACCCCTTCACTTATTAATTTTTTTTCCAGAACCCATAGGGGTTGAAAATGTAGTAGGATGACCATGGATCCCTCAAGGAGGAGACATTACACTTGATATGGAGGGATTGGTATTCGACCAAACATATATGTAGCTTCCTTCTATATCTATTTTTGTTGAACTGGAACATATTTATTCCTCATAGGTGCTTCCTTATTGATCACCAAAGAGTTTGGTCATCATTGATCTACTCTAGATTTCACACCTACCCAAATGAAAACAAAACCTTCTACAGTTTGGTATTCTTGAGGTTCACAGTTTATGAATTTGGCTGGTATTCTTGTGTGATCCTCCAATTTTACGATGAGCTCAAGGCACTCTTCTACATTATGAGTATTGGTGCAACAATAAGTACACCATGGCCTTTTGGGTAGAGGATTGTTGCAATCCAAATGGCCCACTTCATTATAGTTATAACATCACAATGGTCATGTGCAAGCTCTCCTCTTCCAACTCCAAATACTCCTCCTTGACATCCCCTTCTTGTCCCTTGGGGTATATTAGCTACCTGAAATATAGGTCTATCCAATATCTCTTTAAGGGCTTCCAAATCTCTACACTTCTCAGTATTGTGTGTATTAGATCCATATAATTCATAGTAGTTTGTATTAGGTATCACAAAGTACTTATGGAATAGAGAGAAAAGTTGTGGCAGATGAATGAATGATTTACATATTTCATAGTAGTCATTAGGGGAACCAGTTGGTGGCTCTAGATATGATGGTATTCTTTCTATATGAAATGGATTTTCTATAGTAATTTTTGAAACTATTGCACTTGTTCCTGCATTGAATGGTCCTCCTAGTGGAACTTGTCCTCCTCTCATCCTCTTGCATTCTTAAGTGTGATGTCCTTCTGTCAGGAATCCAATGTACCATAATTTTGGTCATTGTTCTTTTGGTTTATTTATATCATGGATCCTCTTAGTTATTTCTTCCAACTTGTTATTTACTTCTGCTAATTCACCAAAAGAACATGAATTTCCCATTCTCATTCCCATTGAATCTGGATAGTTTTCCATAGCTTCAATCTTCATTTATTTGTCTAAAGCAGTCTTGGGTGAGTCTATTACTTGTTGCGATAATGGTATCTTTGTTAGAGGCAATGAACCTTGGATAAACCATTATTTATGATGGGGTTCATGGACTAGATATTTAACTTAGCAAATATTTGAATCTTCATGCATATTCCCAGGCTAATTCTCCAAGACTTTGTTGGATTTCCCTTAATTCTACAACACCTTTCTATTTAGATTTTGGTTGTGAAAACTCATCCATAAATAGTTTCTTTGTTTATGCCAAGGTAGGAGCTGGTGTGTTTGTTCCCAAACTCTAGACAAGCCTCATGTACCACTATAGGACTCTTTAGGAGACGGTCATTTGGAATTTGACTATCTTGGATGCTACTGGGTCACTCTAGCATTCCATATGGATTCACAGAGAAACCAATGTTGAGTTGTGTGATCTTTTTCATTCCCCAAAAAATATGGGAATATCAGGGGCATTCTTACTAGCGCTCTTGCCATAGTTCCAGTTGGGGTTCATACTAAAACAAATTCTTGTGGTATTGGATGTGTAATAAAGTTGATACAATTTGGCTGTGAACTATTGTTGCTTCCTCCTACTGGTGAACTGCTCTGATAACTATTTCTATCACTATACATTTGATTATGCCAAGGAAATTGTAAAACACGATTTTGAGAGTGTGTTACCATATGTTGCAAGGGTTCATGGGGTTCAGTTAGGGGAGTGATATCTCCATTTATTTTGGTTTCTTATTCAATGAGGGGTTCACTTTCTAGAGTAGGTCCTGATAGCTCTTGATGGTATTTGTTTACGTTTAGGGTTGAGTCTAGTGTATGATAAAGAAATTTGTTATGCGGAAACTACTGTTCATGATCCTTCCTCCCACTCCTGCCTTGTCCCCAACTTCTTCTTACTAGGTTTCAAACATTACCATACCATGCTCTCTTAATTTAGCACTATTCAGTACCTCTCTCTGCTTCATATGACATAGATCCTCTTCGATTTCTTCACTATTTTCCCCGTTCCTTATGCTTTCTTACAATTGTGCGCTTCTCCTTCGTTCTTATCTTAGTTAGTCTCTCCACCATTTTTATTTGATCTATGCTCTCCACTATACTTGCTTTTCCCTGGCTTCAACACTATCAATCCTCTCTATTGATGATTGATCTACCTTCTGTAATGTAGAAGCATCACCCCAACTTATCCCTTTGGGAGTGGGGGGTTTCCACCTCCATTCTCATCCAGTATAGAAGAAGAAACCCAAACTCAACCAACTAGGTCTTAATCTAGAGAAGAACCTCTCTCAGTAGTCTTCCACGTGCCCATCTCCTAAGTTGGTCTTCAACTTTCAAAGCGTATTGTCTATTTTTAGCTACAAAATCTAGCATCTATCCAAATAGAGTATCTTCTACCCATAAATCAATAGCTCTAGTTAGTGGCGAGTCTAGCTAACTTAACCTGATCAGATCTATTGTAGTACAGACAAAAGTCATAATTTTTCTATTTTGATACTTAGGTGCTTCTGTAAGCTAATGTTGGCTTATAAACTGTCTAGAGGTTTCCAATGTAGAACTAGGTTCTTCACGGTTTCAAGGAACCAACAAAACCCCTTCTCATCGGCCCTTTTGGCAACAGCCTCCGAACAGGCTAAGGTCTCACCCGAGGTGTAGCTTTGGGGGCACTGCATAATCAGGTTTCCACAGTGATGTGATGAGTTGTTCGGACAAAAATAATGCACAGTGCACTACTAGACTTGCGCTGTGGGATGAGGACTGTGCGACGATAGACTATGTCGCTGTCCTTACTTCTGCACGTGAAGATGCCTGCGCAGCCAACGCATCTACAGACTGTGCGGTTTGGATAGAATGTGACTCGCAGAACAACGCAACTGAATTATACGCTTCCTCTTCCAAATTTAACCACTATGAAGACTTTACTTTAACACTTAATCATCCATTTATTGCCTTAGATTATTTAGCTTTATAAGAAATGCAAGCAGACAAAAAATACAATGTTGCGCACTTCCAGTGCGGTGTGTCTAAAGAGTTACACACCCAAAACTCTACATACAATTGTGATTATTCAATAAACTGATACTTTTGCAGACTTAGAGTAATGATCATTCATCATTCATCCCTTCAAACAATACTTAACATATTATTCCCATCTTTCTCCTATGGGAAATACATATAAAAGCATTAACATAACAATTGATAAATGAGAACTCAGACATTCATTCATAAGCAAACAGACAAGTGCAAAACATAAACAATCACACTACACAGTATTTAACATGGCTCACCCTTGGGATGGAGGCTACGTCCACAAGAACTATTGTTGTATTAGTCTTTTGGGAAGGGTACAATAGTTCTTTGTCTGCGCGCTCAGCTGTAGACTCTCTTCTCTCTCTCAATAGGCCTCTGCACACACAACTTGCAGAGCCTTTACAAAATGTTCCTCAATAGAGATTTATCAAATCAATAACTAGAACAATACAAAATGAAGAGTAACCCTTTCCCATACAAAAATGCCTTATTTATAGATCATGCTCGTAGGTCATGTCTTTACAATTTGAAGGAAAAAACCCTTAGGCTTACAAAACTGTCATGATTTTCCCTTAATCGGACTGCTGGATTTTGGTAGCGAATATTCCATTGTGGACACCTTCAGTGCATGCCTCACATCGCTATTGGCCTTCCTGTCACATGCATGCCAACAGGTCGCTTTCACCAATCCGTTCTTCCTCTAACGGTCTCGTGCGACTGGTTCAAGTAGTGGTTCTTTTGCATGTACGACCAGTCGCTTTCATTCGCTTCTGCTCCTTACCCGTCGCCTGACACTCCTAGAGCATCTTTACCAAAAATAGACCGTCGACGGTCTAACTAGAATCTATGTTGTCTTCCATCCAACACTCTGATTTGTCGGATCTACGTAGACTGGACACATCGCAGCACTGCCTACTTGCAGCACTGATCTTCGCAGCTCTTTCGATGATGCATTGCGTGCAACTTCGTAGCATCCCAAAAACTTATACAAAAATCATTCCAACTGAACTGCACTCATCTCCACAGTTCAAAAAATCCTTCTTGCTCAAAATGCCCTACTTGGGCTAGGCCCAACAGGCCCCTAACACTACATGTGGCTCGTCCTCGAGCCACCTACAGCTTAAACTTCTCTAAGATGTTCCGCCGCTTGTGGAGCTAGCTTCGCAGTGAACTCATTGTATGTGACAAACATCTTTTTGACTGCTTCCTTCGTGTCTTGCTCAATTTGCTTGACTGTTTCCAACATATTAGGTGTTATCTCATCGTCGATCTAGCCTTCCACTATTCTTGATTTTTGTGCAACTCCTTTAACTTTTTCTCGATATCCTACGAGATCATGTTGGCATCCTCCAGTAAGGGTTGTGATTTATCTCCCATTTCAGTCTCTTTTTCTCTTAAGGCTTGCACTTCCTTCTTCATCACGTTGATCTCCCGATACTTCTGAATCCTTTCTCTTGGTTGCAAGGCTTTCACTTCTGCATCCATCTGTTCTAGTGGTGCTTGCTTATCTTTCACAGAGTTCTTTACTTGTAGCAATCCCGGGTCCTCTTCGAGGGTGGTGAATGCCTTTGATGCCGCATGTAATAGAATATCGAACTTAGCCACTTCGGTAGCGATACTCTCTGCTGCAGCCTTCACCTCCCTTGCTCTTAACTGTTGTTGAATGGTGGGGTCTATGGGTTGGTCTGTGCTTCCAAGGAGGCAATCATATCTTCATGGATGATCTCCATGTCTTGCATCTTTGTCTTAAGGCTGTTCACCAGTTCACGAATCTTGACGACAGTGTCTACCTGTACTTCAAATTCTTCTATATCATCTGCGACCGCAGTTATCATGGACTCTAGTCTTTTCCGATGATCATGCTCATCTTGCAGTTCCATAGCTCTCCGCGAGCTAGATTCCTCCAACTGCTTATTCGCTGCTTATAGCTCAGCTTGTCCTTTTAGCACATCAATAGTTCTCTCATGCATTTCTTTGATGACCTACAGATGCAAGTAGTGTAGACCAGGCAGTGGTATCTTCACAAGGTCGAGCTCCACATGCTCGACATCCTTCATGTCCAATACTATTTGCTCTAGAAATGGAATCCTTACAGTTAATGGGTCAAGGTGAACAATGCGGGACTTCACAGGTTATGGTTAGCTATGGCTCCTTCTGCTGCGAAGTTCCTCCTGACTTCCCTTTGGACTCTGAGTCCCATGGCAGGGGTAATCTTTTGTGGACTTCTTCAATTTTCTTTATGATCCCCTGCAGCGTGGTCAAATTCTTCTGTAGACGTTCCTGAATTGCTTTGTCCTGTTTCTCCTTCTCAATCATCATATCTTCCATATGCTCTCTGACCTTTTCCATGATTGTTTCATAATCCTCATCATGGAGTACTGCATCTGACTGGCTTTTATCAGCTTTCTGCTTCTTCAACGCTCCCTTTTTCTGTGCTGGGCTCTCAAGTTCCTTCCTTTTCCCCATCTCCTTTTCTTTAGTGATAGGACATGGAATAGGTTCATACACGCTGGAGTCGCTTTCGACATCTACAATTTCCACTCAAAACTCGGTAGGCCATTCCTTCATTATATTATCAATATCATCTTCATACATGTGGTAGTTTCCTGCAAACCATTCAATGCTCCTCTTTTGTGCTTTGGCTGAAATGTGAATACTACGCATTTCAGCATAAAAATCAACAGTGCAAATGTACTTACTCGTTACCTACTTTGATATCCGTGACATGCTCAGGATTGCGTCGTGCAACTGGTTATAATATTGGTAGAAAAATTCAGCTGTCGCGTACTGTCTTTGGGAGTTCATATTTTTCGAAAGGTTTGAATAGCGAGATCCTCTACATTCATTGGTATTGGTGATTACGCCAACATAATCCTTTGCCTCCTTCCACCTTACGAAGGCGATCAACACAATTATCCATGTATAATGAAAGTTTCTGCCAATGAGCTGCGTGTCATTTAGTTCCTCTAGGAACTCATTCAACAGGTATTGACACCAGTTGAACTGCTCTCCCTCCATGACCACGGTGCCAAGTAGTACTGTGCCCGCAGGCAACTCCAGAGGCCTGCATTTTCTTAAAATATTTCCTGCTAATAGCTGTGTGATCAACTTCATCACTTTATCATCTATGTCATCCATCTGAAAGCCCCTCTTTCCTTTGACGACAGTTTGAGTTTTCTTCATCTTTGCCACAGCTTCCTTGTCCTTGATTTTCCCTTGGAAAAAATGCTTCGGATCTTTACCCCTTTTACTCAACCCGGTGATGTGGTGGATAATGTCAATGGTCTGGTCGACATTGCGGTCAAGCCACAAATATACCTTGTGAATGCGCGCCATCAGAGTTCGTACTACCATGTTCATCTCTGGTGATCTGTCAAAATGCGGGAGTCTAAGCAAATTGAGCAGTTTTGACTTGACTACTCCCGATAACCAACTTCTCGTGACCAAGGTGAGTTCACCCTTCATATGTTTCTTCCAGCACATGTACTGGTTGGGCTGGAACTGTGGGAACCTAGGTTCATTGGGCTCCTCCTTCTTCATCTGAAACAGATCATAATCTTCCCACTTACATTCTGGAATTTTACCCAGCAAATTTTTATCGATGTTGACATGCTTTGATATGGGTGATAGCTGGATGTCATATTTTGCATTCTTTGCTAACTTGAAGAACGGTGCGTCCAGTGCACACGGTGAGATATAATATGGGGTCATTGTCAAAGGTATCTCCTTATCAGTTATTAGCAGCTTCTGCACTATCGAACCCATCTTTGGTATCTTCGTTCTCAACCCCACTAGATCTTTTCCTTTATCCTGCATTGTTGGACTGTGTCTTGGTGATCTTCTAGATGCTTGACCCTTTTCTATGATGACGTTCTTGGCTGGGGTTCTCATTAACCCTTCGATCCCTCCATATTGGAACACCTTCACAGTCTCCTGGACCATGAATTATTCTTCAATGGAAGACCTCTCAGACATCCACTGGACAACTTCCAAAGGGTTTCAGATAGCTTACTGAAAACAACTTGCAAATTAGTGTGCGCAGGAATATTCTAAGTGTTCGGTAATTCCTGCGAGTCTGAATGTAGCATTACTTATAGGCACAGCTAACCCCCTCCACGCCATTCAACGCCTAGATAATCATTAAATGAGGTATCCGTTGGCCAAATCCGGCGGATTCTTTGGTCCTTTCCTTCATAAACTCATTCAGAATGGCTATTTGTGCGTTAAATGCCCAAGCGGTTTCTAGCGAAGTACTATATAATAGCTATTTTCCCGACCAATAGTGTAACAGCTATTTTTCTGGAGTGTGGCGTCGAACTACGCAACAGGTCATCTTTTCTCCTGCGCAGTTACTTCACGGTGCTTGACTTATTGCTCCTGAACTTAGCATCTTTCCTCATTCAACTTGATCTTTGCAATTTCCTTTTGGTCTTCGCAACTACGCGGTTCCTCTTTTTTTTTTTGTAGTGGCACATCTTAATAGAGCTGTGGGTATATATAGGTTCCTCATCATAGATTGCGTACAGAATCTTTCCCATTTCTAGTGCCCAATTTAAAATATACTTGGAAATTAGAAATTTCCCTCTTTCTGATCATCACATGTTCTGCGAAGCAGGACTATCCCGATAGGGTTTTAGTCTGCTTCCATTGACTAGACCTGGTAAGTTATCTCCTGCTACTGTGGCTGACTAGACTGCGCCACCATTAGTTACATGTAAAACAGTATATGGACCAAGCCAATGCATTTTAAACTTTTCAAGAAATTTCATGAATTTTCTATCATACAGGAGGACTAGATCACCTACTTGGAAAGACTTGTTCTTGATGTGGCGATCATGCCATGCTCTTTCTACACTTGTTGGTGAAATACTGCAATGAATTGATCCTCCTCCACACCAACCAAATGTATAATCCTTTCTTCCAATGCATCGTGATCTTCCATTCCTGTAAATGAAGCTATTCTCAAGCTGGGAACAATGTACTCCATTGGCATCATTGCTTCCTTTCCATAGGCCGGCCTAAAAGGTGTGTGTCCTATCAACTTCTTGCATGTGGTCCTATATTCCCATAACACAGCGGGAATGCGTAGGTCCCAATCATCCCTATTCACATTGCATACCTTAGTTAGCGCATTCTCCAGTACTTTATTGAATGCTTCAACAGTTCCATTCTCTTGTGGAGGATAAGGCGTACTTCGCTAATGATGAATGTGGAATTCTTCTGTCAACGCCTCAATGGTTCTATTCAAAAAGTGAGTTCCTTGATCACTCATTAAAATCTTTGGGAATCCAAACCTCATAAGGATGTCTTCAAATATGAATTGCGCGGTAGTACCTGCACTACAATCATTTACTGGATTTGCTTCTGCCCATCTGGTGAGGTAATCAGTTGCAGTAATATTGTACCTCGCACCTGTTCTTTTTCCTAGTGGGTTTATAGGTCCCACAAAATCAATTTCCCATTTTTCAAATGCCTGTAATGTCAACTGTGGACTTAATGGCATCTCATCTCTTCGCGATGGTCTTCCTGTCCTCTGACAGACATCACATCTCTGGCAATGCTCTTTCGAGTCCTTGTGAATGGTAGGCCACCATAACCCTGCCGACAATATCTTCTGCATGGTGGATATTCCTACGTAGTGACCTCCTACTGCTCCTGAGTGTGCATCTGCTAATATAAATGGTTTCTCGTGCTCTAACACACACTTGTGCAGTACTTGATCCGGTCCCAATTTATATGACGGACCTACGATAATGGTGAAATTTGCTGCTCGCACTACTCACTACTTATTTTGCTGCGTAGTGAACTCTATGGGTGCTAACTTAGTAGTAAAAAAGTCTATGATGTCTTTATAATAATCATCCTTTATTTGGATAGAAAACAACTGTGCGTCAGGCATATTGTCTTCAAGATTCGTAGGCTCTTCTCCTGACTCGATCCTTGACAGATGATTGGGTCCCAAGTTTAATCTGCTAGGTTTAACCACTATTTCAAAGTCATACTCCTGGAAGTGTAACAACCACGTGCAGATTCGCCCCCATAACAATGGCTTGTTGACCAGGTATTTTAAAGCATAATGGTCAGTGAACATAGCGAAGTGCGCACCCAGCAAGTTGTGCCTGAACTTTTGCAGTGTGTAGACCATAGCTAGGCCTTCTCTCTCAGTGGTGGTATAATTCTTCTATGCATATGAGAGCTTCCTACTCGAAAATGCGATGGGATGGTCAATACCTCCCTTTCTAGTTTGTGCTAAGACAACTCCCAATGCTATAGATGACACATCAACATGAACATGGGATGGCTTCTCCCAGTCTAGAAAAACTAGGATCGGTGCAGTGACCATTTTCTCTGTCAAGGTGTCAAAACCTTGTTCACAATCTGCGTTCCAAATGAACGACGCATTTTTCTTCAGCAACTTCTCCATTGCTGCGGTTATTTGTGCATACCCCTTTATGAACTTCCTGTAATAACTGGTATGCCCCAATGTAGTGCGCAACTGCTTGACTGAATTTGGCGTTGGCAGGTTTACAATGATTGGGATCTTCGCAGCATCAACCATCAAGCCCTGTTTGCACACAATATGTCCTAACAAAATTCTGTAAGGTACACAAAAAATACACTTCTTTAGGTTGAGTGAGATTTGATGCTGTCTGCACTTTTCTAGCATCAGTCTTAGATTTACGCAATGGTCGTTCAACAACCCGAATATTGTCCAATCATTGAAATAAGCTTCTAAAAACTTATGCAAGAAATATTTGAATGCTGCGACCACAACTCTGGAAAAGATGTCAGGCACGTTCTTCAGGCCAAATGACATGACTGTGTATTGGAACGACCCCTGTTCAGTGGAAAAAGTCGTCTTCTGTCTATCCGCAGGATCAATTCTTATCTGATGATATCCCGAAAAACCATCAGTAAAGGAATAGGCGTCATTTCCTCCAACATTATCAAGTACCTCATTAGTGAAAGGAGTAGGAAATGAGTCATGCATTGAAGCATCGTTCAACTTTCTGAGATCCACACAAATCATGATCTTGCCTTTTGTTTTCTTATCTTGGACAACCATAGGGCTTATCCACTCTGACTCTTCGACTGGCTCGATGATCCTTGCATCGAGCATTTTATCAAGTTCTGCCCTGACTCATTCTTTATATTGTGGATTCAGTCTATAGGGTCTCTGGGTAACAGGCTTCACACCCGGCTTAAGAGGTATCTTCATAACTCCTAAGTCTCCCAAAATTCCCTTCATCTATGTAAACTTTGTTGGGAACAACTACTGATACTCATGTAACAGGTCTACAATCTTCCCCACGATCTGATCATCCCAATAGTCTCCAATAGCCACGAACTTTGGCTCTTCGCTGGTGCCAATGTTCACTTTCCTCGTTTTCATAGGTCCACTCATATCTAGGATTTCCAGCGGAGGTCCCTCTACCTCACATGCACCTTTTGACTCAGGTGTCTTAATGTTGCGCAGGTCCTCCTCATCACTGTCTTCTTTTTCTTCAGCTTCCTCAGTGAGGTTATAACATTCCATGGCATGCTCTACCTGTTCATTCCATTCTATCTGTAGGCTTGTAGGTACACTGTCAGCTCCAATGAATTCCTCTAATGTCATGTTCTTATGTGCACATTCTATTATGAATATTCTTTCCTTAATAATCTGTAGCGCATCATTTATGGTAGGACTCTTGTCTTCAAAACTAAAACTCTTCTAGAAGTTCGCAGTCAGAGTAGGCCAATCTGTAGCTTCCCTGCGCAACTCCATATCTAAGTACCATTTCTATGGAATTTATTCCTCCAGTGTGTGCACAAACAGATGCACCCATTCTATCTTTGGTCTCTCGTCCCATGCTTGTGAGAAGACCTCAATATGCTGTCTGGGATCTGTTTGTCCATTATATTTCTCAAATGGTAGGGTAACCTTGTCAGCAAATTTGATCTGCATCTTAATTCTATATTGATCCCATGTGGTCAATGTCTGCTGATGCGCAGCCCACCATCTGGTAGGTGTCTTGCGTAGTGCCATATCTAGTGCTGGTATGCGATGTTCTTCTGCAATTGTTGTAGTATAGTCTTTGATAAAGGAGTAAACATTAGATAAACTGTCATAAGTTGGGATTGGGCTTACCTCCTTTCCAATCCAGCGCAGTGACTTTGTAACCTGAGCGCATCTCCTCGTGGATACTTTGTGCTTGCGGCTTTTCTAGTTCTCCAATCCTGCATCAGAATCTGAGATGCAAGAAATTTCGCATCTTCAGCTGAGTGTTCCATCCGTAGTAGGATTAATATAGTCTTCCTGGTTCGCAGTCATCTAGTACAAGCGATCCAAATATTGAGCTCTGGGTTCCTCCTGAATCGGCTCACTGCATCTGTCTCCATCTGTAGGGTCCAATGGTGTGATGACCCTGAGATGCTTTCCTTCAAAGACCATCTTATTTGTCTTCAGTTTTATTATGGCAAGGTTATCGATAGCCTAGTCAATTCCCAATAGCACAGGAAAAGGCTAACTATCATTGATAATCTTGATAACCTCAAAATCTACATGACTCTGCACTCCATCAATGTCAACAATCACATTGGCTAACCATCCAAAGGGTATGAATTTCTCTTGATTGGCCATTCTCAACTGGATAGGTGACCATGATAGCTTTGATCTCCCACTCTGCTGCCATGTCTGTTTGGTTAAGACATTTACTTCTGATCCCAAATCAAGAATGATCTCATCCATTTCATAATCTCGTATAAATGCACTGAGTCTCATTTCTCTTCCTGTTCTCTTGTGTTTCTTGATGTGATGAACTGCACTATCAGTAGTTTCACTTTTGCTGCATAGTTCATACTGATCTAACAACTTCTGCAATTTTTCTATAGTGTTTGGACTCTTCAACAACTTCATGTAGCTCCTGAGGAACTGCACAACAAAGGTGCCTGTCTCTGCTGTTATGTTCGTTCTATCATAAGCAGCCGGCATATCTTCCATATGCGGTATTTCACTGCACAACGGAATTCTTGGCGATCTAGGTGTTGATTCTTTGAAGATATCCTGCGCTTCTTCAAAGACCTCTCTACTTTTCTTCAAGTCAAAAGAAAGTGCTTTCCCAGTAGCTTACCTTATCCATATTGTTTCAAGAGGATTCTGCTTAGTATTAAAGTCTCCAGAAGTCGAAGTTTTTGCTCCTCTATCTCTCCCTGTCATAGCGCCACTTCGCGTCGCTACATTGATACTTGGATCTGCAGGTCTCCTTTCTGCTGCAATTAACTGGATGTTTGGGTTCGGCGCCTCGAGCCATTTTATTTTCTGCATTTCTACCTCTAACAATGGGGCAGTCTTCAATAACATGATCAAACGATTGACAATAACTACATGTAGTGCATGGGTTGGTACAATTTCTAGATACATGGCCTGCTTGGCCACAGTTATAACAGATTACTTGACCTCGGCCCCGTCCCTGCGCTGGGTTATTATTACTTCCTCTTCCGTGGTATCCTCCGTGGCCTTTGTATGCTCCCTGATCTTGCAGTGCATTTTCTTGTTTCTACGGAGTCTCTCCTTGGACTTTGTACATTCCTCCATACATATGCTCAATATCTTTCTTTCTTTCTAGCATGAGCTCATATGCGCGGCAATTGGGATCATCATGCCCAACTGACTTAGAGAAATTACAGTATAGGTTCTTAGGTGTTCTTACGTATTTCTATATCAAGTGGCAATCTTCTGGCCGATGTCCTCTAGTTCTGCAAATTTCACACCATGGCCCTTTATTCGGATTTAATGGGTTTGGTCTTACCATGTTAAGGAAGTCTTGGAATAAAGGACAATGATCCTTGGTGTGTCCTTCCCCTTTACAGCCTGTACACCAGACTTCCTATCTCTCTTGCATTCCTTTCTTGATATCTTGTAACTGTAGTGTCAGGGTAGCTAACTGGTTCAGGATCTACGACATGCCAGTGCTAGTTTCTCCCATGGGTGAAGCTTCCAGCTTCATTGCGATCTCCAAGGCTTCTGCCTGCGAAGCCACTTTCTGCTGCATCAACGGTTGTCTAATATGGGGCAACATCGTGGCTATAAACCACTCATTGTGCTGCTACAGTGCTATGATGAAGCTTACTTTGTCCAACAACGTCTTAAAATTCTGGTCAAATTCCCAGACCGTTTCATTAGGTTTCTATTTGATCTCTTTCAACTCTGTGATGCACTATGACTCTAACTTCAGCTTCTTAAATTTTGCTAAGAGTACAGCCTTGATTTCTACCAGGGTTCTCTTTTGTCCCTGCGAATATTTCATGAACCAATGCAAGGCTCTGTCTCTAAAAGTGGTGACGAGTTGTGATTTCTTAACATCATCGTCATATACTTGTTTAACACTCCACACAACTTCACATAGAAACCAAAGATGATCAGGGTCTTCTAGACCCATTCCTTTGAATATCGACAGCTTAATATCCTCGATCATTGTTCTTCTAGGTGGTGGAGGGTTCTGTGCAGGTTGATGAGCAGCAAATATAACCATAATGGTCTGAGTGCTAGGGATATTCGCAATAGGGGGGTTCTAGACTGGCTGAGTTTGTGCAATGGAATGCATGGTGTTCCCACCCGATGGATTCTGCAGAGTAATAGGATGATAGGTGGAAGATAGAGGTGTGGTTTGGCTATCAAGTTTGTCTTCTGAATCAATGTCTATGCGGAGTCCAGGTCCACTAGCAGTCTTCTTAGGTGTATATTTATACCTTTTCCCACTTCTTAGATTATGTGTCTCTTCGTCTGACTCACTAAAAATGCTATTGACCATTACAGAGTTCAAAATTTTTATTGCATTCTAAAACAACCTTTCTCAGCTAAAAGTATTTTAATGTATAGACTGAGGTTGTTCAGATACTTACCTCTGATTCCCTTGAAAAACTCTCTTTCGGCTGCGCTGTAGGACTTTAGCATGTCCAGAGCGAACTGCGTAACAAAACTTTGTAATGTACTATCGACCCAGAATTTGACTGCTCATAAGAATGGACTATCTAGTGCTTTGAGCCTTTCAATCAGCTCTAGTGTCCACTCGATCGGTACGTCTCACGAGGTACAGTTTCTTTGTTCTACGAGCCTTGACAACCACTCGTGTAGATCGTTCCCAAAAGACGCCCAGAAAAATTTGTGAACGTCTTTTCACATGTATTTATTCAACCACTCAATGTTAGAGAGATGTGGGTGTCTGTTTTCTTTCCTTGCAAAGTCTCTCTCTGTCTTGTCACACCAAGCCCAAATTTCTTTCTTGTCTGGATACCAAAAGTCGATGCCCAGTTCAACTTCTTCTACTTCGCACATCACGACTTCAACTCATCACGGATTCTTAGCGCGGAAACAGAACCATTTGTTGGCTTATAAATTGATCTAGAGGTTTCCAATGTAGACCCAGGTTCTTTGCGGTTTCAAGGAACCAACAAAACCCCTTCTCAATGGCCCTTTGGGGAATAGCCTGCGAATAGAATGAGGTCTCACCCGAGGTGTATCTATGGGGGCACTGCGGACTCAGTTTTCCACAATGATGTGATGAGTTGTTCGAACAGGACTACTGTGCAGTGCACTACTAGACTTGCGCTGCGGGCTGAGGGCTAAGGACTGTGCGACGATAGACTATGTCATGGTCCTTACTTCTGCCCGTGAAGATGCCTGCACATCCAGTGCATCTACAGACTGTGCGGTTTGGATAGAATGTGACTCATAGTATAGCGCAACTGACTTATACGCTTCTTCTTCCAAATTTAACCACTATGAAGACTTTACTTTAACACTTAATCATCCATCTACTACCTTAGATTATTTATCTTTATAACAAATGAAAGCAGACAAAACATAGAATGTTGCGCACTTCCAGTGCAATGTGTCTAAAGAGTTACACACCCCAAACTCTACATACACTTATGATTATTCAATAAAATGATACTTTCGTAGACTTAGAGTATTGATCATTGATCATTCATCCCTTCACATAATACTTAACATATTATTCCCATCTTTCTCTTATGGTGAATACATATAAAAGCATTAACATAACAGTTGATAAATGAGAACTCAAACATTTATTCGTAAGCAAACAAACAAGTGCAAAACGTAAAAAATCACACTACAAAGGATTTAACGTGGTTCACCCCCAGGATGGAGGGTACGTCCACAAGAACTGTTGTTGTATTAGTCTTTTGGGAAGGGTACAATAGTTCTTTGTCTGTGCACTCAGCTACAGACTCTCTTTTCTCTCTCAATAGGCCTCTGCACACACAGCTTGTAGAGCCTTTACAAAATGTTCCTCAACAGAGATTTATCAAATCAATAAGGAGAACAATACAAAATGAAGAGTAACCCTTTCCCATAAAAAAATGCCTTATTTATAGATCATGCTCGTAGGTCATGTCTTTACAATTCGAAGGCAAAAACCCTTAGGTTTACAAAACTGTCATGGTTTTCCCTTAACTAGACTGCTGGCTTCTAGTAGCGAATATTCCGTCATGGCCGCCTTCAGCGCATGCCTCACATCGCTATCGGCCTTTCTATCGCACGCATGCCAACAGGTCGCTTTCATGGAGCCGTTCTTCCTCTAATGGTCTCATGCGACTGGTTCAGGTAGTGATTCTCTTGCATGTGCAACCAGTCGCCTTCTTTTGCTTCTGCTCTTTACCCATCGCCTGGCACTCTTGGAGCATCTTTACCAAAAATAGACCGCCGACGGTCTAACCGAAATCTATGTCGTCTTCCATCCAACACTCTACTTTGCTAGATCCATGTAGACTGGACACATCGCAGCACTACCTCCTTGCAGCACTGATCTTTGCAGCTCTTCCGACGCTGCACTACACGCAACTTCGCAACATCCCAAAAACTTATACAAAAATCATTCCAACTGAACTACGTTCAGCTCCGCAGTTCCAAAACTCCTTCTTGCTCAAAATTCCCTACTTGGGCCAGGACTAATAGTTACTGAAACCAAATGACTAGGTTTATTGGAAGTTCAACCCACAAAAATTCGTATTGATATATAAGAGGTATTCCACAGAAAAGGTATTCTCTTAACTTGGTTACTTCCCACTCTAATATATCAAGTTCCTAGGTTGTGAAACTGTTAATCCTCTTTTCCCACCAAGTATGTGTTAGATACAATGGCTCACTAAGAGGGGGGGGGGTGAATCAGTGAGCTTGCACTTATTAACAATTTCAACTTCTTCTTTTCAGATCTTATATCATCAATTACAAATTCACTTCAATATCATATTCATCAATAAACTATATCACATTCATCAACACATTACAAGAGACAAGATATAAGCTTTGTAAAAAAATTGTAGTTGGAGACTTCAATCTCCAGAATAGGCTACAACCCATAGGTGGTGCCACCCACCAGAATGATTTTTTCAGCTACAACTGACTGGGATGCTTTAACCCCCCAACAAATATAGAATTGCAAATGATATTTCAGACTTTTCTTGAATCTGCAAATTGCATACATCATCAAACAAGAAACCCTTGTTTGTTTCCCAAATTACATCAACCTCGTTCTTCCCATAATTATACAATTACACCACATCACCTTTCTGTCTATAAACATGTCTTTAATATATCCAAAGGAAAATCATCATTTTGATGTCAGTTCATCACTCTGTCCACCAGCACCATGTCTTCATTAATCAGCTACTTAATGTATCATCATTCTGTCAAACAAGGAATCATGTCTTTACCATTATGACAGTACTGATGTTCTATCATTCTATCCAATCATATTATTTAATTCACCAGCATATCTTTTACACATCATCATTTGATTGTCCACTAACATATCACACTGCCATTTCTGTTGCCCTAGTTCATCAACAAGACTATCTCATATAGGCATGCCCATATCAACCTGCTGCCCCAAAATTAATCCAGAAATCAGAGATAACAATCATTGCACTTGTTGATCTACTGCTACTCCAAACCTTTCCTCAGGCATCTCCTCAAACCCCAAAAATCCGACTCTACTATACCTCCGAGATATTTTTCCTAAATTCCTCATGACAAATAAACGAATTGATCTTTTATTTATACTTCACTTATCCATATTTTTGGGAGGTCGACTTGTCACAATTTAATCTCATTTTATCAAATGATATCTATCTATCTATCTATCTATCTATCTATCTATATATATATATATTTTATTCCATGTTATCATCAAAATATATATATATACAATTTATTTAATTGTTTTTATCCTTCTTGGCCACATCATCAACATTGGTCTAACACCACTAGATTTTGTATGCCATGTCATCTCCTTTTCTTATGACCTTCACCTTCCTTAAAAGATGCCCGCAAGGGTGGTTAAAAAAGCCCGCAAGGGCCTTATTTATTGCCTCCATTTCTCTTCAGATTATGCCTGCAGGGCTTGTATTAAGGATTCCCACAAGGGCTATCATATGCCCGCAATGGGATTTCATTTATGCCCACATGGACTTACCATATGCCCACAGGATGTCCTTCTTTGTATGCCCGCAGGGGGTGTGAAAGATTTCCGCGTGGGTTCCATAAAGATGCACACACACCCCTTGAAATTTTCCCGCATGGGCTTGTCCAAGATGCCCGCAGTGATCCCTTCTTCGTTCCTCCAAAATACCCGCAGCATCCTTCATATGCCTGCAGCCATCCACAATATGCATACCTTGTCTTTGTCCATTTCCATTGCCATGTCATTAGTCATTTTTCTTTGTCAAAATTTCCCTTGTCATCAAGCTTTCTTTTCTTGTCTTTTCCATGACATCATTCTTTGGTTGTGATCTCATCAATGTTTATCATGCTTGCCAATTCGCCAATGTCCTCTATGTCATCTTCCATTCTTGCTTCTTATTATTCTTGCTTGGTCACCAACACTTGCAATGTCCTAACCATGTCCTTCTTGTCTTTCAATCCATCCACATCATTTGATTACCTTTATTACCAAGTATGTGGACTTCATTGCTCATCAAGGCACAAATGACCACAGAATGGGTCATTTGGCTTATTAGGTGTTCCAATGTCTCCAAGGCCCACATCCAATGTCCTTCTTGCCATGTCATCATCCTCCTTTTTCCATTGTCTTCCATATCAGCATTTGTCCTTGTATCCATGCTTGTTCCATCCTTTCTTTCCTTTGTCATCATTTCCTTGTCCTTGTTTGCTTGCTTGATCTTCATTGTCCTTTTCCTTTATAACCTCTACCACCTGTCCTGCTATCAATGGTTGTCTACTTGCCATGCTTTTCTCCATGTCATTCATACTTCAACTTGACCTTTGTCATTAATGTATTGTCATCAATGACAATCCTGTTCATCAATATCCCCCTTTGTCATTGATGGAAACTTCAACTTCTCTCCCCCTTTGTCATTGATGGAAACTTCAACTTCTCTCCCCCTTTGACATTAATGACAAAGGGCCAATCAACCATTAAGGGCTTCAAAATACAAAAAAAAAAACGTTGTATTTTATCATATGATGTCAAATTTTTATGATATCCTCCTTTGAATGAGCTTGGTGTTGTTTCATGTGCCTTTTCACTTTCCATACACATACTATCCATCAAAATATTTGCTGCTGGTTTTTCATGCCAAGTTGCTCCCCCGGAGCTTATACTGCTTCAAAATTTATTAAAGTTCTGTCTAGTAAATTCATAAAAGGTAAGCATGCGTCAAATCAGGTTGCTTCAATTTGTTGTAGCTTTCATTCTATCATACTCCCCCTATCAACCATGTCACCCATCTCTTTTTCAAATCTGGATGAATAATATTTCCTTCAAGTCTTCTAGCTCGTGCATGCACTGATTTTGCACCTTTCTAAGTGAGAAAATTGTGTATAGCAAATTCCAAACTTTTCATATCATTCTTGTCCATAAACACTTCAACATTCTTCATAGTCATGTAATTAACATGTCCATATGCATGTCTTCAAAAAAAATTTCATATGCTATCCTCAAAAATTCTTTATACAACCAATCTTGTGTTTGTTGTTCTTCTTTCCTTATTTCCTCCCCTATCCTACATGTTGTTGGTACCAATAGATGGTCTTACATGAATACTCTCTTGCTACTTCAATATGTTGTAATTGCCAATACCAGCTGATATTCAAATATAGTTGCATGCTCCCTAAGATATTACTCACTGTCAAGTCAGATTGTTCTCTGTTGTAGATTTCCTACTTTCATATGTTGTTGATTTCATTCATTATAACATGGCTTGATTTACTTTTGTTTTCCATTTTTCCTATAGTTTGTTTTTAAATATTCCAAGCTCACTCAATCAATTCTTGCCAAGTTATTGTCATGCAAATTTTACTTATCAACTGTTGTTCTTGTCATCAATTATAATTTACCAGACTTCCACAAACAATCCTCAGAATGCCTTCTTGTTTTACCTGACTTGATTTTTGTGGTTACCCATGTTGTCTTTGTATCTGAACTACACAGGACACTTGTAGCTATCTTCTTACTTCATGAAATTTATACTCTGACTCCCCCTAACAGTATGCCTATCTTGTTTTACATTTCAACCAAGATCCTTGGACCTGTTTGGAGCACCCTTCTCTTATCTTTCAGTTCATCCTCCAAACGCCATGAACTCAAAGTGTACTTAAGGTCTTCAAGAGACATCAAGCATGGCTTGCCATATGAAAGACACCTTCTTTTGTGCACTGATCATCAACTTCATTTAGGTTTAACAAAATATTTTTCTTCACCCATACCTGAGAATGTCCCTTGCTTGTAGTGTTTGTCCTTTTGTCTTCAAAACTGCTTGTATCATCCTTCTTCCAAGATTCATTGACCTTCCTTGCTGATGGGTATGAAAAACTTCTACCGAATTGTCTTCTTGGACTTGCACATACTTGGGCTTTATGGCCAATACCACCACATGTAAAGAATTTCAATGTGTGACAATTGGTAGCTATATGTCCAACTTGATTGCATGTCCAACATCCCACTGTAGTATTTGGACTTCCAACACTTCTTCTTCTACAATCCATAACCTTGTGACCAAAATTTGAACAGGAAAAACAATAACCATTGAACTTGTTTTCATACCTTGATGTTTGGTTCCATCTTGGAGTTGTCTCTCTTCTTTGAAATGAATTGCTTTGAGGAATGGGATCAACTTCTTGAGGCATATTTGATCTTCCAACTTCTTGGTTGTCATGTGTAGGTATATGAGGAGCTTTGCTTTCTCCTTTGGAGGATGTGGATCCAACATCAGGAGTCTTGGGAGACAACATGTCTTCTTCAAGTTTGTCTTCAACCTTTTTGTATCCAAGGCTAGATTTGTCAAAGGGAGACCTTTGGCAATCCAATATCTCATCTAGGATAGTTGAGCTATTCTTAAACTTGAAAATTCATTTTACTTTTAATTCTTCTTTCTCAATTCAGCTACTTCCATTCCAAGGTGCTCACAAATCTTCTCCTTTTCATCCAAGTGATTTTTCAAGACCTCTTCCATTCTTTTGGCTTCTTCAAGTTGAGTCTTCAGATTTAAATTGTCCCTTCTTCTTTCTTCAAGATCTTTTGAGTCAGCCACTCTTTGATTGATAAGTTCAGACCGTAGTCCTTTGAATTCATTATCCTTGTCTTCTGGCCCTGATTGTAAGCTTATCTTGAGAAGGTAAACAGTCTTCTATTTATCTTCTAGCTGGATCTTCACAGTTTGTTCTCTTCTTTTAGCTTCCTCCAACTAGATTTTTAGATCAAAATTAGCCCATCTTGTTTCTTCAAGTTCTTTAGGATCTACACCAATCTCTTCTCATTCTTTTGCTAATCCAATTTTCAATTCTTTGATTTCATCATTTTGATCTTCCAACTTATCTTGCAAATCTTTGTTCTTGAGTTTCAATTTCATGAACAATGCCTTTGTCTCCTTTTGGTATTTTTCAAATGCTCCCATAATCTTCTTTTTAATCCTTGAATTGGATTTGACATCCCTATCCATTAGGTTACATGCAAATGCCTCTTTGTCTTTCAATAAGTCTTCCTCCTCATCTTCTGTAAGTAAAGTTTCGACATTGTCACATTCCAAATTGTCACTGACGGAAGTGTGCTTACCTTCACTTACATTTGAAGCTTGTTCCTTCTTTTCTCCTAGCTTCTCATCTTCAGATATCTTCAATTTTGTTTCTATGTCTTGAACTTTCCTTCTTTGGTATTCTTCTTCTAGTTTGACCCAAAGATCTTTGGTTGAAGTGTACTTACCAATGTTTAGTCTTTCATTCTCTGATTGAGACAAGCCCCTCATGATCAAGCTTAGTGCCTTTTCATTGCTTTCATGTGGCTTCTTAGATGTTGCTCCTTCAACTGATTTCCAGATATCATACCCTTGTTCCTGTATATAAAACCTCATTCGGATGCTCCAGAATTCATAATTTGATCCATTAAATAATGGAACTTCATCTTCCGAATAAGTATTCATGATCTGCTTTCCACTTGTGTCTATGGATCCCTTCAATCTTGTTAGGATTATGATGAAGGCCTGCTCTGATACCAATTGTTAGACACAATGGCTCACTAAGAGGGGGGGGCGTGAATCAGTAAGCTTTCACTTATTAACAATTTCAACTTCTTCTTTTCAGATCTTATATCATCAATTAAAAATTCACTTCAATATCATATTCATCAATCAACTATATCACATTCATCAACACATTACAAGAGACAAGATATAAGCTTTGTAAACTTTTTATAGTTGGAGACTTCGATCTCCAGAATGGGATACAACCCATCGGTGGCACCACCCACCAGAATGATTTTGTCAACTACAACTGAATGGGATGCTTCAACACCCCAACAAATATAGACTTACAAATGATATTTCAGACTTTTCTTGAGTCTGCAAATTATATACATCATCAAACAAGAAACCCTTGTTTGTTTCCCAAATTACAACAACCTCATTCTTCCCATAATTATACAATTACACCACATCACCTTTCTGACTATAAACATGTCTTTAATCTGTCCAAAGGAAAATCATCATTGTGCTATGAGTACATCACTTTGTCCACTAGCACCATATCTTCATCAATCAGTTGCTTGTTGTTTCATCATTCTGTCAAACAAGGCATCACGTCTTTACCATTATGGCAGTACCGATGTTATATAATTCTATCCAAGCATATGATTCAATTCACTAGCATATATTTTACAAATTGTTGACACAACGTCTATCGACAGGGGTTCACTGCACACTGTCACCAACAAACACCAACCCAAACTCCCTTATGCACCAGCCCAAAAGGGTGTTAACCCTTACAGCAACACTCGTAGAGCGAATGAAGTCTCACCTGAGATGCACAAGGGGGCTGCAGGAACCAAGTTTCCGCAGTGGATTTGAGGACATGCATCCAACACACATTACCTTTGTAGAAACCAGAGATTATATCTTCTGCAGTACACTATTCATTATTTGCACATCATACCATTCGTAGATTCAACAGATAATAAACATTCGCAACAACATATTTAACCTACTTATTCGCATCAACAGTAATCATTCAACCCAGAGAGTATTAAACATGTTGCAAACATCCATATTCATCATTGCACAGATACAAAGACACAGATAGAAATGGAACCATAATCGAACATCCTCATGCATTCATTAAAACCTACAGAATGAACCTCACAGAAACAGTCAATACACCATGTGGCGGTTACAAAACAGAAAAAAAGATAGATCAACTTCTTATCACTTTCTTCTATCATCCATCGATAGACTATGCCCTTAGGCTTACAATCATTTCCCTTTTTATACAAAACTACATGGTTACAATACGGTCCACATGACCCTTATCTAACTAACTAACGGCTTCGTGCTTTCGCGATACCTGCAAATGTTCCATCTTTCACAGCTTGTCGACTTCCGCACTTCCTGCGGACTTATCCCGTTCCAATAGGCCCCCAACACAAACTTGTGGCTTGCCCTCAAGCCACCTCAGCTGGACACCACTGGTGCGTCTTGTCTGTTGCTGTGGTAAACTTTTGAAGCTGTTCTTGATGTCTGGAGCTCGCTGTCATGTACTTCTCAAACTCATCCTCCAGTCTCTTGCAACCTTGATTATCTACCTCGAACTCATCCTCCAGTCGCTTGCAACCTTGATCATCTACCTTGTCTACACTTGCTCTAGCTCTTTAGGCTTGCTATGTGTTGGGGACAAGTTCATTGTCGTTGCCAAATTGTGAAACAGGCCAACTGCTCTGGCACATCTGTTTCGCACATTTGATAGTCCACTGCTGGAGCCAGCGGGCCTTCGCCCCTAGTGTGCTGGTGATTGAGACAACCCCGAATCTTCTAACTAATACCGCACTCTTAGACATCTCAGGTGATACCTCGTCTCTGTTCCTTCCGAGTGTCCTCATGCCTTCCTTTGCTGGTTGTTCATGCACAGTCGTCGTTCTGGCTCTTAGTGCACCTGGAGTGATTCCGATTGAAATGAAGTGCACCATTGCAACTATCTCACTACCATTTTCCACAGCTTCCTTGGGATTCCCTATTGGACTTCCTAACTCTCTGCATCAAACCTACAGACTCGCATCATACAAATTACTACTGCCCTTCTTGGAACTTCCTTAGCATGCGTTCTTCACTCCTGACGCCGGTATTTATGCTTTCCTCTTGGTACTTACTCATCATTTGCAAATCGTATCCCCAAATAAACGAATCCATCATCATACCCTTTCGCTATTTTTTTGGGATTCCAATCCGCAGTGATCCGACTCGGATGTGACTCCCGCATGACGGTCTTGAGAAGCATCAGCGAGCGACCTGGCTGGCCATGCTTCCCGCATGCTTCCCGCTTTGTGTCATTATTGATTTTTTTTTCATTCTGCGTTTCTCAACCGCTATGTGCTTGATCATGGCGATAGGGTTTCAACCGATTCCCATTTACCAGTTTAGGCAACAGCTTACCATCTAAGCTCTTTAGCTACACCGCACCTCCGTCAATAACAAAATCAATAACATAGGGACCTAACCAATGCATCTGTAACTTACGTGGATGCTTGGTGAACTTACTGTCATAGAGAAGAACTATATCTTCGCACTGAAAGTGCTTTTGTTTAACATGGTGATCATGCCAAGCCTTCTGTCGATCCTTTTCCACCTTCTGATGAAAAACTATGATGAACTTGTCCTCATCGAGTTGTACCAATTGAGCCAGTTGCTCGTCTAGTGATATGTTGTCACTCATACCTATGACAAATGCAATTCGTAGACTAGGGACAATGTACTCCATCAGCATGATGGCCTCCTACCGGTAGACGAGTTTGAACGATGTCTGACCAGTCAAGCATTTGCAAGTGGTGCGATATGCCCATAGCATCACAGGGATTTTCAAATCCCAATCATCCCGATTCATGTTGCACACTTTTGTGAGCGCATGCTACATGATTTTGTTAAATTCTTCCATTGTTCCATTTGCTTGCGGATGGTAGGGGGTTCTTTTTCTCTATTGTATCTAAAATTCCTATGTCATCGCTGTGATTGTCCGATTCACAAAGTGGGCCCCTTGGTCACTCATTAATACTTTTGGGCACCCAAACTTGGTGACTACATTGTCAAAAAGGAACCTAGCTATTTTCGTAGCAGAGAAATCCTTCACTGGTGTTGCTTCTACCCATCGTGTTAAGTAGTCTGTTGTTGTAATTATGTAGCGCGATCCTGTTCTTTTTCCCAATGGGTTGATGGGTCCCACAAAGTCAACTCCCCATTTGTAGAAATATTGCAACATCAACTCAGGTACTAGTGGCATTTCATCCCTCCTTGATGGATTCTTAGTCCATTGACATACATCGCACCTTTTAGCATAGTCTGTAGCATCCCCATGCATTGTCGGCCACCATAGTCCTGTGCGCAAAATATTCCTTGCAGTGGCTCGTCCTCCATAGTGACCCCCAGCAATCTCGTCATGAGCTTCGGCAAGAATTCGCTCTTGCTCATGTGGAAGGACATGTCATCACAGTATTTCATCTGGACCCATATTATACAACTGTCCTACAATCAACTGAAAATCTGTAGCCCTTACGACTAGTTGCTTCTTCTGGTTAGTCCTGAATCCTGTCAGTGCCTCCTTGGTTGCCAAAAATTGAATGACTTGTTCATAATGGTCATTGACCATGCCAACCCTGAATAAATGAGCATTTGGAAATCCTTTTTCAATGCTCTTGGGTTATTCCCCTGACTCAATTCGTGATAAGTTATCTGTTCCTACATTCAGTCATCTTGGCTTTACAATTATTTCAAAATTGAATTCCTAGAATAGCAGCAACCAACGACAGATCTTCCCCCCAAACATAGGCTTGTTCACGAGGTATTTTAATGCTGAGTGATCGATGAACATCTTAAAGTGGCCCCCGTAGGTAGTGTTAGAATTTCTGTAGGGCGTACACCATCGCCAACCCTTCCCGCTCTGTGGTGGTATAATTCTTCTTTGCAGTAGATAGCTTCCTACTTGCGAAGGCTATCAGGTGGTCGATGTCTCATTCTCTTGGTTGGGCCAAGATAAATCCTAATGCGACTAATGACACATCAACGTGGACGTGAAATTCCTTCGTCCAATCCAGAAATGCCAAGATAGGTGCGACAACTATCTCTGCTTTTACTCTGGCACTCATCGTTCCACTCGAACTTGGCATCTTTCTTCAATAACTTCTCCATGGGTGTTGTGATTGTTGCATATCCTCTAATAAACTTTTGGTAGTAGCCTGTGTGGCTCAGCATGGCTCTTAATTGTTTTACAATCGTAGGTGGTGGGAGGACGACAATAATGGCCATTTTTTCCAGGTCTACCAGCATACCTTCCCTACAGACAATGTGCCCCAGTAAAATCCTGAACTAAGCACAGAAGATGCACTTTTTCAAGTTCAAGGAGATCTGATACTTTCGACAGTGTTACAATATTAACCGCATCTTTGTAATGTGATCTTTAACCAACCCATACATTGTCTAATCGTCCATATAGATGGCAATAAATTTGTGAATGCAGTCTTTGAACGCTGACACCACTAATCGTGAAAAAATTGTTTGGCGTTCTTTAATCCAAATGAAATTACTGTGTACTGAAAGAAGCCTCGTTCTGTGAGGAATGTAGTCTTATGCTGGTCTTCCTTCACAATCTCAATTTGGTGAAAGCTTGAGAACCCATCTGTGAATGAATAGATCTCTTGACCGTCGATTCCTTTGAGCACCTCATCCATGAAAGGTGTCAGGAATGGGTCGTGTAAGCATGCATCGTTCAGTTTCCGCAAGTCGACACATATGCGGACTTCACCAGTTTTCTTGTCTTGGAACACCATCAGGCTGATCCACTCGAATTTTTCTATGAGTTCTATGATGCCTGCTTCCAACATTCTTTCAATCTCGGCCTGCACTCGCTCCTTGTGCCTTGGATTCAACCAAAAGGGTTGTTGTTTGACGGGATTCACATCGGGTTTCAGGGGAATCTTCATTTCGCCTAAGTCCCTAGAAATTCCTTTCATCTCTGAGAATTTAGTTGGGAACATATCCTGAAACTCATGCAATAGATCTATCATCTTCACAATGGTGGATTCATCCCAATAATCCCCAATGCTTGCTAACTTCTGGTTCTCCTCTGACCCAATGCCCACCTTCTTAATCTTCAGTAGTTGCTGAAACTTGTCGGATGGAATTTTTGGTGCCTCGACACCACGATTACCTTATGATTCTGGTACATGCGTATCCCTCAGATCATCCTCATCATCTGGCTCTCATGTGATGTTTTAGCACTCCATCATCATTTATGGTGTCGCAGTCCACTAAAGTTCTAATGGTTGCTCTGCTGGTATTGTTTCAAATATCTTCTCGCAGATCACTTGTAGTGCACTATGGATGAAGGGGTTCTCATCTGAGAAACAAAACGTTTGGCTAAAGGCAAGTGTTAGCTGCTCCCAAGAAGTCATTTCGCGTCACAGTTCTACTGAGACATACCAACTCCGCGGTACTTCATCCATGTGATAATCTGCAGGGATCTATAAACTATAACAAACTCACAATCTAACTCTCAGGATTATTTGCAAAGAAGAAGAAGCATGCATTCAATAATCACTCATAAACACAGAATGATGGACAATGTCAATATCATACAATGAATAATGAATGTAGACAATGTGTTACAATAATCAATGATGAGGCATCATATAGGATTCGAATTATCCAAGTAGGGCATTCGAATCTGAGCTCAAAGTCTAGCATGAATAACTATGGAGATATCATCAAGTCGGTAGTATCAGTCACAACTGGTAAGATTCAGTCAAGTGTGACCAATTGAGTCTAACAAAACTATCTAGCCATAAATCAAGGAATGGAGACTCCAAGGTTGGTGCATGAGGCTGTCTAACTCAAAGTCTAGCTTGGATAATAGTGGAGACATCATCCAGTCAATAGTATCAGTAATAAATGGTAATAGTTAGTCAAGTATGTCTAACTGAGTCTAACAGAACCATCTAGCCATAAATCAGGGAATGGAGACTCCAAGGGGGGCACATGAGGTTGTCAAATAGTCAAGTGGAACTCTAGAACTAGCTAACTAGAAGCTATAAGAAGTCAGTATGAGTAATAAGTGGAAGAACTACTCAATCAATGCACTAACTAAATGATAACTCTCGGTAGGTGAGATAAGGTGCCCTAACTGAGTGATAACTGGTGGTAGGTGAGCAAAGGCGCCCAAACTGGCTGTGGTAGGTGGAAAAGGCTCACTTTCCATGCAGAAAAGTCAAAGAGTGTGCATTAGGTAGGTAGGAGGCCAATTGGGGGCTGTAGACAGGCTCTAGAGAGCTAGAACCAAGCTCTAGGTGTTGGGGAGACAACCATGATGATGACTAGATGCATGCAGTGACATATAAAGCATGCAAAACATGTAGATTTGCATGCATGCATGCAAAATAAAAAATTATGGTGTGAATATTCCAACACACCCCGCAAGCTATACTATGATATAATAATCGAAAAACAAAATAGGGCCCTGGTGACTGAGACCAAAGGTCACCCTATACAATCAAAATAAACTAAGTGAAGAAAGAGGGAAAACCCAGTGGGAAGAAAGCCCTCCCTCAAAATAAGCTGAAGGATGCTAAAATAGCATGTCATCACTCACCCTTGAAGGAGGCAAGTGTCCTTCTTTTCAAAATAAGGGTTGATCAATCTAAAAAGTATCAGTAATGGGAGAAGGATGAAACCTTCCATCCTGAAAACCTAATGTGGTTCTCCGTCGATCAACTAGATCACCAATGAGAGTAGTGGCTTCCTGTCTCAGAAGAGGAGGAAAATCAGTAGAGAGATCATAAGGGACTGAATCTCTCATGTCCTCATTAGCATTTGCTAAATATTCAGGTTCTTGTGGATCTGGATCTAGCATTTTCTCTTCATCCATACTCTGAATCTGATCTACCATGTGATGATGGTTTTCTCTCTTGGAGCTTGTTAACACTCCCAAGCTCTGAATCTGAAATGTCATGTGCAGAAGTATCCATAACTGGCTCATCATCACATCTAGGCTCTGAATCTGAACTCTCGTGAGGAGAAGCAAGTAGAACTGGCTCATCATGACATACAACCTCTGAATCTAAAATCTCATGAGGGGAAACATGTGAAGCTGATGTCTCATACTCCAACTCTAAACCATCATGTGATGGGCATTCACTCTCTTGAAACTCCTCATCACTCTCAAACTCCGAATCTGAAAGCTCATGTGAAGAAGCAAGTGAAGCTACCTCATCATAACTTTTAAACTCCGAATCTGATGAAGTGGGAACATGTTGAACCTGCTTCCAAAGCTGCATGTAGATCTTTGATATCTCCCTTGAGCCATCATAGATGAGATTTTTATCAAAATAACTATAATTTGATGATGGATCTTCAACAAGATCCCTAGTGGATGTAGTAGTGATGGTATTTTTGGCCATAGGAGTTGAACCAATAGGTGCTATATCTTTAGGCTCTTCTGGATCTGGATCTGACATTCGCACTTCTTCATGATTCCTCCTTTTCTCAATCCTCTTATAACAATCTTTTCAAGTGCCATGAGCAATCTTGCTATTTGGAAGAAATTCAACCACGTTTTGAGCTAGCTTGTGGTTGAGATGTGATAGTCTACTCTCTTCATGAATATGAGAGCGAAGAGAAGACTCCTTTGAGAGAGGTAAGAAGTGCGAAAACTCATCGAGTTTTGTCTCATGGTTCGCAACACCTTTTGAGATGATTTCCCCTGAAACCATGTCATGTACCTCGACTTCATTCGGAGAAAATATCACTCTTTTGGGCTCTCCAACATGGGTCATTTGGTACACTATAAGTAAATTTGTTGCAAGAGAAGGAACAGAAATCACATTAGAAAAGTAACCTGAGTCAAGATTGATTCTTCCACTCCCCTAAGAGGAGACTTTTGAATCATTTCCCAATCTGATAGAAGGGCCAATTGAGCTTTCGAAACTAGAGAAGAGATCTTTGGAGGAAGACATGTGTCTCGATGCTCCTGAATCTATGATGAAAGAAGAATCTATTGATGCATTTTCCATGAGGGCATGACATCTTTCTTTGCCTTCAGATCTAGAATGTTCAGTATCAAGATCTTTCTTCTTTGTACATGCAGGCATAGGAAGATTGTTCTTCTTAAGTAACTGAGCCATCATATCTATAGCTTTCCTCATACAGTCACTCTCAAGATGGACACCATTAAGAAAATCGGTGCACTTGGGTCTTTTCTTTTGAGAATGCTTAGTCTTCCTTGAGTTTGAAACCCCATCTAACTGGTATGAACTATCCGTGGACTTTGTGTCATTTGATCTCTTGTCAGAAATATTTTGCTTGCCTTTACCATCCGCTCTCTCTGCAGCTGTAAGAGATGAATCCAATTTGGGTTTGATCATTACCATAGAGATCAACTTCTCTTCCTCTTGAGTAAGAGATCAGATGAAATCATCAAGTGAGGGAAACTTCCATTTTGGAATGGACAACCTAGCTGACTGGAAAGTAGAGACACAAACTGAGAAGTTTGACCCCAACTTTGAGAGAATGGAAAGTATAAGCTGCTTGTCTTCTTTCACTATCTTGTATCTTTTCAACTGTGATATCAAGCTTTTAAACTTGGCGAGGAAGGCATTGATAGATTTGAAACTGTCAGGACTCAAACATATGAGCTCATTCTCCAATTTGTGTCCTTTCATATCATCTTTCTGTCCAAAAAGGGATTCGCGATTATCCCAAACCTCTTTAGGAGATGTAAGATCGATGACATGGAAGTGAAGATCATCAGAAATTGAGAGAAGGAGGAGACCAACTGCTTCATCAAGCCTATCCAAGTACTTGGACTTTTCAACTACACTGAGAGGTTTTACCATCGTTCTGTTGAGTATTCGAGTGAAGCCCTTGGTTCTCATGAAGAGAGCCATCTTGGATTTCCGGTCAACATAGTTGGAAGATGTGAGCTTTAGATCCATCTAAAATAGAGAAAGTCGAATAGTTGAAGAAGATTCCGAATAGGTGAATAAACCTGCAAAACAAGAGAAATTTTGCTGATGGAGAATGCTACACTTTAACTAAACACTACCTTAAGGACACTTGGCACATAGACTAAGTCCTTCACACTTGGCTAGACCTCACTTGATTTATCCAATGAATTCAAGTAATAGCACCAGGATTTGCTGTGGAAACTCAAAGGCTTTTGGTGCACATGTGAAAAGATAGCTGCTCAAAGAAATGATGCAACTGCTACTGTTGCAATGGCTGCAATTAGAATAGCTGCTGACTGCTCTGATACCATGTGATAATCTGCAGGGATCTAGCAATTGTAACAAACTCACAATCTAACTCTCGGGATTATTTGCAAAGAAGAAGAAGCATGCATTCAATAATCACTCATAAACACAGAATAATGGACAATGTCAATATCATACAATGAATAATGAATGTAGAGAATGTGTTGCAATAATCAATGATGAGGCATCATATAGGATTCGAATTAGCCAAGTAGGGCATTCGAATTTGAGCTCAAAGTCTAGAATGAATAACTATGGAGATATCATCCAGTCGATAGTATTAGTCACAACTGGTAAGAGTCAGTCAAGTGTGACCAACTGAGTCTAACAAAGCTATCTAGCAATAAATCAAGGAATGGAGACTCCAAGGTGTGTGCATGAGGTTGTCTAACTCAAAGTATAGCTTGGATAAAAATGGAGACGTCATCCAGTTAATAGTATCAGTCATAAATGGTAATAGTCAGTCAAGTGTGTCTAACTGAGTCTAACAGAACCATCTAGGCATAAATCGGGGAATAGAAACTCCAAGGGGGGCACATGAGGCTTTCAAATAGTCAAGTGGAACTCCATAAATAGCTAACTAGAAGCTATAAGTAGATAGTATGAGTAATCAGTGGAAGAACTACTCAATCAATGCACTAACTAAATGATAACTCCCGATAGGTGAGATAAGGTGCCCTAACTAAGTGATAACTAGTGGTAGGTGAGCAAAGGCACCCAAACTGGCTGTGGTAGGTGGAAAAGGTGCACTTTCCATGCAGAGAAGTCAAAGAGGGCACATTAGGTAGGTAGGAATCCAATTGGGGGCTGTAGACAGGCTCTGGAGAGCTAGAACCAAGCTCTAGGTGCTGGGGAGACAACCATGATGATGACTGGATGAATGCAGTGACATGCAAAACATGCATATTTGCATGCATGCATGCATGCAAAATACAAAATGATGGTGTGAATATTCCAACAATCCAAAGTGTGAACGAATGCATGGACCCATTCCTCTTTTGCTCATAATCCCCATTTGCTTTCACACTCTTCCAAATGTATGCTCGGGTCGCCTCTGTCGTCAAACTTCCTTCCTCTACATCCTTCTGCATCACCGAACCTAACTGTCATTAAGTGGAAACATAGTGGCTAGGTTGTGATATTAGACTTATGTGCTGCCCACTAGCGCGCAGGAGTATCCTTCAAGGCTTCCTCCAAGGCCAATAAACGTTGCGGCTCTGACACTTTCTCCTCAAACTCAGCAAGAAAGATGCTCAAATTAGGTAATCCTTCGTACGCTGGTAGTGCGCACTCCTCTGTGGCTACCCATCGCAGTGACTGTGTGATCCTCACACATCTCCTAAATGATACTTCATGCATCTGGTTCTACCAATTATGGAGTGCCTCATTTGAATCCGATGATGCTGAACTAACACTACGTCAACCCAATTCACTGTCTACTATAGGATTTATGTAACCCTCTAATATATTGTATATGCTATCCCATCCCTCCGTAAATTCATCTCTGGCCAGTTCAACGTATCGCTACCCTTCTGCAGGATCCAAAGGTGTGATGAACCTCATCTTGTGATTTTCAAATGACATCGTCCTCTTCTTAAAGTTGAGAAGTGCTAGATTATCGATTTCCCAGTCGATCCCTAGCAATGCTGGCTAGGGACTGGTGTTATCCACAATCTCAATAACATCGAAATCGGCATAAGACTTGAGGCCCTCAATCTCGACGGGAAGTTGGTACACCCGACCAATTGGAGTAACCTTACTCTGGTTTGCTAATCTCAACTGTACTGGTGACCATGCCAATTGTGGTTCCCCATGGTATCCCATGTCTACTTGGTCAGAATGTTGACATCCGACCCTAGGTCTACAATAATTGAGTCGACATCAAAAGCTCCAATTTGTGCTGACATTTGCATCCTCTCCCTATCTTCCTCTTGTGTATGCGATTAACCCTTACTGTTAGAATATTAAATCTTCCTACCTTGTCATTTAATTACATTGGTTGCATTAATTAATCTTCTATGGTTAATTCCTATGTAATAGACTAGGAAAATTGCCTTGTGTGGACCACAAGGAAACATTGGGGGGACCACTATACTTCTAAAGTGTGGACCACAAGCTACCTAGGCCATTTGGGTGCATTCCTAACTGATTCTGGATAAGATTTGGTAGGAAAGGCACACTTGTGAGTTTTACTGCTTTTTACAGCTTTTTACCCTATGGGGAAAGGCTAGTCACCTTAGGAAACTTGTTTTTTGCACCCATGACACTCCACAATGTTTCTTCTTTCCAAATTTCTTATTTGGAATTTTTTTTCATCATACATCACCTTTAGCTCGCTAATTTAGAAATTCGTGAGCCTTTGGAGAGATTTGGAAAGCATACTTGCCACCTAGGGGGGATGAGCATATTTTTAGTAAGTCTGATGATGAGATGAGTTATTTGGCATCTTTATCCATTTGAATCTATTTTTTAATGTTACATAACAACATCCTATTACTTTCATAAGGTTGGATGATGCATTTTATTCATGAGAAGTTAATACAGAATTGTATCTTTGTGAGTAATTTTTGTGTCTTTGACTAGTTGTGTGAGATCTTCTACGAGTGAGTGTAATTGTATGATCAGATCTTGGTGTGAACTAAATTTCACATGGTATCAAAGCTATCAAGCATTTCCTTTCTCCTTCTATTGTCTTGCAGGATCCAACCAGTCTCAAGGAGGGTGCATTGATCAATCCACCGTGTGAATTCAATTCTCTACAGGGCGCAATTTGGCATCCAGAAGTATACCAAAATCAGTCTGTAAGTTATTTCAGAGCAGCCATGGATCATTCACAGCAGATCATCCTCACTCCCTTCAATTACTTTGATTGGAAGGCACAGATGGAGATCTTTCTGAGGAGCAAAGGGCTCTATAGGGTGACAATGGCAATTGAAGCTAAGCCAACCTTAGCAGCAGAGAAATCTAAATGGCATAATCGAAGGGATGAATCCTACAGGATTTTATGTCTCACTACATCCAAAGATATTCTATTTCATCTTGATGGCCTCACTTCTGCCAATGAAGTATGGCTGAAACTTCAAGAATTGTTCGAGAAAACCGATGAATTGAGAGGCCACCAATTGGATAACAAGCTAGTCTCTTTGAGTCCACAAAATTTTGATAATCTATAGGATTTATTCTCCAAATTTAAATCTCTTGTATTGCAGCTGAAGCAATGTGGAATTTACAAAAAGGATGCTCAATTAGTTTTGGCCACTCTCTCCAAGCTTGGCCCCGACTACTCAATCTTTGTCTCAACCTTCCATTCCACCCGAAAAGCAATTAAAAATTGGAAGAGCTCGACACTTTCAGAATTCATGGAGTCTTTGACACAAGAACAAGACAAATTGGTCTTGATGGGAGCCATTAAAAATCCATCCAAAGACCATTGTCTGAATGTTGGAGATTCAAAGGGTTCGAAAGGCAAGAAGCCCACTAGTGAGAGGAAAGACAAGCATAAATTTAATGAAGAATATTCAAATTTCAAAAGGATTCCAAATAAGAAGAATGAGAGGACAAAGTGCAATTATTGCAGCAAGGGATTTCATCCTGAAAGCTCTTGCATGAAGAAAACCATTGACCAAATGGATCAACTCTTGGAGAAAGCCAACATTCCTCTTCCAGAGAGCGCAAGGAGGAAGAATGGAGGACAAAATTCTGATGATAAAGAGAGAGTTCTTGCACTAATGGAAAACACATCCAAACCTTCTTCATTCATTATTGATTTCGGTGCATCAAGACACACGGTGTCTACAAGTAAGTTTTTCACTTCACTTGACTCTTCCAGTGGTCCAAATATTGTATTGGGAGACAATTCTGAAACTTCTAGCAAAGGCAAAGGTAGCATAGATCTCGAGTTTTCCTCATTTAATAATGTTTTATATGTACCTGGACTTGCTGAAAACCTATTGTCAATATATCAGATGACCCATATAGGACTTCCCAAGAGAGTAACCTTTAACCCCAATCATGTTGATATAGCTGAAATTTCAAATGGAAAAATTATTGCATTTGGTACTGCTGATCACTGTTCTAGAATCTACAAGTTTTCTCACTTTGTGCCAAATCCCTCACCTTCTTCTCTTTTAACCTATTCTAATGAGTCTAGCAAACTATGGCATGAAATATTTGGCCACCTAAATTATAAATACCTTTCCCAACTTCACGAGAAAGAGATGGTTATAGGGCTTCCCAATATCAGATTTTCCAAAGGTGTTTGTCAATCTTGCATCCTAGGAAAACACCTCGACCATAAGTATGGGAGATCCAATTCTGAGAGAACCACTGCACCAATAGACCTTATTCATACTGCTATATCAATTCCATTCCCTCATGAGTCTTTGAGCCATGCCAAATACATCCTCACATTCATAGATAACTTTAGCAGGTACTATTGGATTTATTTCATCAAGCTAAATTCTGACGTTTTTGGTCTGTTCAATCTATTCAAAGCCTCAGTTGAGAATCAGTATAGTAGGCATATAAAAATTATCAGATCTTATAATGATGGTGAATATGTGAAATCATAGTTTCATCAATTTTGTGCCTCTTCAAGCATTCAGATGCAACACACAATTCCATATACACCTTAGCAGAATGGGGTTCCTGAGAAGAAAAACAGGTCTCTAAAAGAGATGGCCACATGTATGCTTGAGGCAAATTCATTGTCTCCCAAGCTATGGTATGAGGCAATAAATTGTTCCACATACATTTAGAATAGAGTGCCACACAAAAATCTCAAAGGTATCACTCCTTTCGAGGCTTGGACAGGTCACAAACCTGATATCTCTGATTTCAATATTTTTTGCTCAAAGGCTTGGGCTAGGATTCCACTTGAGAAGAGGAGGGATTTTCAACCCCAAATCCAACCATGTTTATTTGTTGGATATTTAGAGGAATCCAAAGGTTATAATTTTCTGAACATGACCACTCATAAAGCATTCATCGAAAGAAGTGTGCAGTTTGAGGAAGACCTTCTCAGAGCACTGAAATTGGAGAACCATGTTCACCACCACTTGAAGAAGAAGTAAGTGATGTTCTTGAAATTTTTTATTATTATATTTATGATGATGAGGATCATTTTATTACATATTCTAACTCACCTTCAAGGCCTAAATGGGCTGCAAAAAATTTGCAAGCAACAGGTGAACTAGCTAGCAATCCTCAGGACCAAAGGAGGACTAGATCACAATTTGAGACTGCTCTCAATGTGACTGATCCTTACCTTCCTACGAGATATTATATGATGATAGATTCTAATCCTCCAAAATATGAGGAAGCCTCACATGACCCAAGATGGAATATTTCCATGGATGAGGAGTTTCAGTCATTGCAGAAGAATGAAACTTGGGAGCTAGTCAAGCTCCCCGCAGGTAGAAAATTGGTAAGGTGCAAGTGGATTTTCAAAACCAAATGTGCAGCAGATGGTACAGCGGTAAAATACGAAGCAAGGCTGGTAGCAAAGGGATTTTCTCATTTCCAAGGCCTTGATTATAATGAAACCTTTTCCCATGTTGCACAGAAAGACTCCATTAGACTATTTTTGGCAGTTGCAACATCCAAGCACTGGGAAGTGCATCACATGGATGTGAAAAGTGCTTTCCTCCATGTGGAACTTGAAGAAGAAATATATATGCAAAATCCACAAGGGTATACATCAGATCCTAATCTTGTGTACATATTGAAAAAGTCTTTGTATGGACTAAAGCAAGCCCGCAGGTCTTGGTATGCAAAAATGGACAGTTTTCTTTTGTCTCAGTTTTATGTTCGGTGTAAATCTGAACCAAATTTCTATATGAAGTCAATAGATGGTTCTATAATGATCATAGTTCTGTATGTTGATGATTTGATGATCACAGGAATTTCAACAGATCAAATAGCCACTTTGAAGACCGCTTTGAATTAAGCCTTCTCAATGAGTGATTTGGGAATCCTTAAGCTATTTTTGGGGCTTGATATTTCTCAAACAAAAGATGGAACCAAGGTATCTCAGACAAAATATGTTTTTGATATGTTAAAGAAGTTTAAGATGGCTGATTGAAAACCTTCTAAGACTCCATTCCTTTCTGTAGTTAGACTAGAAGATGCAGAATCTACACCATTGTTAGACATCACTCTATATAGACAGTTGATTGGCAACTTGCTTTACTTGACACACACTCGACCTGATCTTGCTTATGCTATGAGTGTGGCATCAAGATACACGGAGTATCTACATGATATCCATTGGAGGGCTGGACAAAGAATCCTACATTATGTGCAGGGCACAAAGACTGATGGGATTCACTATGTTGCAGATTCGAGCCTAGATATCTTGGGCTTCACTGATTCAAATTGGGCTGGTGATAGCCTTGACAGGAAATCCACATCTGGATTTCTATTCATGCTTGGAGTTGGCCCTATTTGCTGGTCCAGAAAGACACATAATTCCATGTCATTATCTTTAGTAGAGGTAGAGTACAGAGGAGCAGTGAATGTTGCTACACAGTGTTTATGGTTGCAGGGTATTCTTTCAGAGTTTGAGATTACTTTTAGTACTCCTATTGTCATATTTTGTGACAATCAGAGTGCTATTAGAGTTTCATGTGATCCAGTACAGACACATACGACCAAGCACATTAAGATTCATATGCACTACATCAGAGGCTTAGTGCATGACCAGATCATTGATTTGCAGTATTGCCCCATAGGTGAGCAAACTACAGATATCTTCACCAAGGCTTTCACAGAGAAGACATTCAGCTATCTTAGATCACTGCTTGGGATGGATGAACATGTGGTGGAGTGAAGGGTTGATCAACAATCCTTCAATTTTGATATGTCCATGTTTTGAGGGGAGGTTTTTCCCATGAGGTTTTCCTTCTATCCTTGTTTTTGTGGACCGACAGTATTGTACAGGGTGACCAAGTCTTGTTACTGGGCCCTTAGCATTTCTATTTTCTGATATTTAGACCATAAAGTCATATTTATGCAGGGGTTTTGGAATATTAAATCTATCTACCTTGTCATTTAATTACATTGGTTTCATTAATTAATCTTCTATGGTTAATTCCTATGTAATAGACTAGGAAAATTGCCTTGTGTGGACCACAAGGAAACATTGGGGGGACCACAATACTTCCAAAGTGTGGACCACAAGATACCTAGGTCATTTGGGAACATTCATAATTGATTATGGATAAGATTTTGTAGGAAAGGTGCACTTCTTATTTTTACTGCTTTTTACAATTTTTTACCCTATGGGGAAAAGCTAGTCACCTTAGGAAACTTGTTTTTTGCACCTGTGACACTCCACAATGTTTCTTCTTTCCAAATTTCGTATTTGGTATTTTTTTTCATCATACATCAGCTTCATCTCACTAATTTAGCAATTCGTGAGAATTTGGAGAGATTTGGAAAGCATACTTACCACCTAGGGGGGATGAGCATATTTTTAGTAAGTCTGATGATGAGATGAGTTATTTGGCATCTTTAGCCATTTGAATATATGTTGTAATGTTATATAATAACATCCTATTACTTTAATAAGGTTGGATGATGTATTTTATTCATGAGAAGTTAATACATAATTGTATCTTTGTGAGTAATTTTTGTGTCTTTGACTAGTTGTGTGAGATCTTCTATGAGTGAGTGTAATTGTTTGATCAAATATTGGTGTGAACTAAATTTTACACTTTGTTGCTGGAATACACCCTCCCATTGAGTCAACAAATTGGATATCTCCTCCAGCACATCCTGATCCTTTGCCAACTCCAGACAGCTTTTTAAGAAAGCTTTTAGGGTATTAGCCTTTCCTTGCGACTTCGTCCTGTCGAACGTCAGTGGCATATCGTAGATAAATTATTCTTGAAGAGGTGACTGCCGCCTATGTATCATCTCCTCCTGCGCTTTCAAGAAGATATCCTTTTCGGCCTTCGCATCAAAAGTAAATTGTTTCCATACTATTGGTCGGACAGTAACTTGTGGGCCATTGCCTCTTGTTGTCGCTCCTCCTCGTGCCACCACTCCAACAGTATCATGTTGCTTTTGAGCCTCCATCGATATCATTTGCACAGCTAGTGTGTTGTTGATGCAACATCCCCCCCAAAAAATTCTTGTAAATGTTTGGGGCCCCTCCTTTTAATTTTGTTTGGAACCTTATTGTTCAAACTTAGTCATTTTTTCCTTTCAACTTTTTCCTAAGTGTTGATCATTTCCAAAAGTTTTTCTGTCTTTTCGGCTAAAGCATTTTTTCTATCTTTAAATACAAAACGCAATTTGAGTTTTTAAATGTGCGCTAAAAGTGCAAATTGCAAGTTTAACTTTGCACCGAAAGGCGCAAGTGTTGGTCTTAACCTCACCGCCATTGCACCAATGAGTTCCTTAAATTGCTCCCTTCCGTGCAGTTTTTTAGATGTAAAATCTATGCCATATTGGTGCATCATCTCGTCGCAATACTTAATCCTAAACTATCCACCATTGCGCGCAGTTTTAAACCTAAAGTCGTCGCCTGACTTTCGCGCCCTTTTGCCTTCCCATTAGTGCATCTTTTGAGCGCAAAACCTAACCTTTACTCCCCACCCGTTGCGCAAATCCTAATCCTAAGGTCGCCACTATTCTCAGTTTCCTTTTAATATTTCCTTCGTCGCATCTCTCTGGTGCAAATCTTAACGATAGCTTCCCCGTCATAGTTGCAAGCTCTGCGCTTAATAGTGCCACTGTATCAATTCCACGCCTTCGCAAGTCTTAAGCACAAAACACCGTTCGATGCGGGAAGATGTTGTTCAAATCGTTGTCGCTGCGCGCCTGAAAGTTTATGGAAATATTTGGTTGGTGAATCCATTGAATATGTCTTGTGCGGATTTAATGCACTGTTGTGCCGAGCCCCGTGCCCACCAAACACCAATTAATTGACACATGGGAAATTAATGCTCCTACCATATAAACACAAAATGGACTTTCGACTGTTCATTGTCCCCAAAGACGACTTAGCTTCTGGTGTAAGACGTTTGACATTTTTTTCAAGATTCCTTATTTTCCTGGGTGGACGCGTCAACCACGGGAAACCACTTTGAAGACACCAGGTAGGCATTCTCTCCTCCGTTTTCTTGTTCCGAGAAATAACTCCATTTGAGGCTTGTCTTTTGACAGTTTAAAAGGTAAAATTTGTTTCATTTACAGTTGTTTGATTCACCCATGGTTTTGTTTTTGTTTCTCCTCGGCCATACACCCTTCATTAGTTTTCCCTGTAGGACCTTAAAACACTAAGTCACCCTACATGCTTTGATGCAAACTCATGAAAGCCTCCCATTACGTGTGCAATGACATCCATCCTCCACTACTTTTGTGTTTACTATTGGAAAAGGCTCCCTCCAGTCGTATCCTTCAAAATGTTACAAGTTGATTCATCTTCGTCATGAATGCCTTCAAGAACCAATTTGACAGCACCATATCCTCCTAGTTCTATATCACACATTACCAATGAAAATTCACCCATGGCTATAGTGCTGCATTTGTCCGATGTGTAGGCTTAAGTTGAGCCTCTAGCAAAATAACCTTGGCACTAAAGCCAGTAACATGTGGTGGTTTATGTCTCATACCAGAATAGAAACCCACCACATGGTTGCAAATTAGCGCCTATATGAAACTTCAAATTATCACAATCTTGTAATACCGTCGTACTCATTGATCAATATGATGCACGCACTATACAGTCTTATTTGTTTAGTAATCATGAAAAGGTGGCCTCCTGCAGTTTGAACAAATAGGAAAACGAAACAAAACCTGTGTGCTCCCCAAATGGCCCGCTCCTTACTCAGATAAGAGGTAGAAACCCAAATAGTATAGTGTTCTTACCTTTAATAAAAGAATATTCTTGGTTCAACTCAATAAATGTGTTTGAATGAAACACCAGCAACTTCCAAATTTGTGCACTTAGTTTGGAGCTATTACGTGAAGGATATTTTTGTTGTTGTTTTGTTTTTAAAACTTGCTTGAAATTGGAAGAGTTCAGTTGCTATTACTTATTCGTTGATTATTTACTTTGTATTCTGGGTAGTATCTATGGTGTTGATTGCTTCTGAATATTCCCAAATCCTCATTTTTGCTACCTCGTCGACACAAGTCTGACATGCATAGAAGATCTGCAAGGAAGAAGGCCACGCAAAAGGTAGAGTCAAATTTAGACGTAAAGATCCTACTAGATACCTCACTTGAAACCTTGTTCAGTGATACGTAGGCCACCATTAATGTGCACCCAGGAAGCTCTTCCCCAGAGTTTCAGTGGGGTGACTTATATAGATTCATCACGGATCAGCAATACCCTAATGCCCCCCTAGAAGATACTTTGGTATATGAAAACCTCAAGAAGTCCTGTATCCATAAGGCAGAAACCCAACCTGAGTTATTTCCATGTTCCAAGGTCCTTGGCTGGTTGATCCCTCATGTCAAAACTGACACCAAGTTCATAAATGACAAGAATTGAATGAATCTGGCATTGTTCGCACTTGAACATATCACAGCCACTTACAGATTTCCCCCGACAAGATCTTGGTTGGACAATAACTGGATATCAGAATATCCCATGGACCCTCTGGTCTCTATTAGGAAAATGACGATAGTTGACAGACAAATAAGAGAAAGGCATACCAATGAATATGAAAGCAACCTCCTGAAAACCCCCTATAGACTCATTGTTTTGATGCTGAGCCAGATCTTCGGCATGCCTAATGGTAATATCTTCAAGCTTGGTTGGGTACCAGTAATATTCCATGTAGCAATGTCCGGTACCATTTTCAATTCGGCTGATATAATTTCAGAAAGCTTGGAATTGCAGTTAACCGCCGCCCAAGGAGGAATGACTCAGAAGAAAGCAGACTTCTTTATGTCTTCTTATTTGATACACTGACTGTTGAGAAAACACACCTTCCTAGACTTGGGTTGTTCATGGAACAGAAAGGAGACACTTCTCCTCATGGCCTATCAACCCACATGGGCAAGCAAGTATGCGAACTACTACAAGCAGGTTTGCGAGAAATTCATCATGCCCTTATATCAGCTTGTTTTTGTAGAGGAACCAAATTGCATGTCAGAGAACGCCATGCCCATTATTGAAGAATTTGGTGATTATTACCACGCCCAAGAAGGCACCTACATCCACATGAGTGGAGGATCTGTAGCTCCTTTTCTGCTTCCCAAATATGCTACATAATTTTTGATACACAGGGAAGCCTTAAGGCAACTCTTCAGCATTGGTAGAATCAATAGAATCCTCACCGAAAGGAAGAAAGGGATATATCCACCAATTCCTTTCACTATGTTGAAATATTGTAACTTCAAAGAATATTATATTTGTATATTATTTATTCCGGAGATGTTCCATACCTCCGATGTGATTATACTATAAATCCGGAGATGTTTATTCCTCCGAGTTGGGTGTGGTAACTAGGGTTATTAGACCCACCATGTGGGGGTCAGCCCAGTCAGTTATAATGGGGTATTTAACCTAATGGTTAAATACGAGCCTACATGTACTTGTGTAAAATACATATCAGAGTAGTGTATAAATAGAGGAGGTGTGTTCCTCATTTGATACACTCACACACTTCAGGATAGCGCACTTGTGGAGGAGAGGTCTGCTATTGTGGAGGAGGAGATCATGTCTCAGGGTTTCATCTTTGTATAGTGCTGGTCTTCTATATTGAGGAAGCTTTGCTGGGTTTTCTACCCCATGAGGGTTTCCCAGGATAAATCTCTGTCTCTTGTGTTCATGCTGTGCTTGTTGTTTCTTCAGTGATCCTGTATATGCTATTATTGTGAAATGGAATGTAATGCTGCTATTTTCTGTCTTAGTATATTGAATTTTAACACACTATCAGCGCATACAGCCTCCCGAGGGTAAAAGAGAGAGAAAACTATGTTCAGGACTTGGAAATCTTTCATTTTGGTACAAATGTTTTCAGAAGGCATGAGCCTTGTGGTAAAGTTGCCAGACATGTTATTGATGTCAAAACTTCTTTTGAATACACCCATCTTATAGACCTAAATGAAGAATTCTTTCGTAGTGCCAGGAACTTAACAGAGTTAGGGAAACGCTACAAGAAGAAAGGCGGAAAGACTACTACTACCAATCCTGTTGGTCTAATCAACTGGAGCAAGAGGCAGCAGCATCCCAATCAGGAGTTTCAAAAGACGTAGAACCAGAAGAAAGAGATAGAGTCCTACAAGAACAGATAGTCAAACAACACCAAGATGAAGAAGCTTCAAGACTTCAAAATGAACAAACTGCCAAATTACAACAAGAGGAGGCAACAAGGATTCAACAAGAAGAAGTAGCAAGAATTAAGTAAGAGCAAGCTATTAAGTTGCAGCAAGAAGAGGAAGCTACTAGAATCCAAAAGGAGCAGGAAGAAAAATCCTTGAAGGAAGAAGAAGAAAGAACCTTGTTGGAGGACGAAAATAGGATAAGAGTAGTGTGAGCCGAAAGGTGAGAGAAAGAGAAAGCTGCTAGAATCCAAAAGGAGCAGGAAGCAAAATTTTGATGTATATGTAACTTCGGAATGTATTTCACATATATGTATATTGTATTCCTATAGAGATGTTATTATTCCTCTATACGGAAGTGTCGTCATTTATATTGTAAGTGTCGTAACTTATACTTGATGGGTTATTAGACCACCTTGTTGGGGTCGTCCCTGTATAAGTCATGTGGGTCAAAGGGTTATTAGACCACCCTATTGGGGGTCGGCCCAATCAGCATTATGTTATGTGGTTAAGTTAAGGCCGACCTAGTAAGGGTTATTAGGCAAGTCAAGTCAAGTATAAATAGAGTGCGGGAGGTACTCTATTTGATCATTCTATTATCTCATACACTCTTTGGAGAGTGGCGCACTTGTGGAGGAGGAGAAGCTCCTGCTAGGAGATGTCTATCTCTTATGCTTGGGTTGTATCATTGTTCTATCTATCTCTGAGGAAGTTATTGGGGTTTTTCACCTTTATGGTTTTCCCCAAGTAAACTCTGTGTCTCTTGTGTGCTTGCATTATTGTGTCCATGATTTATATGCTATAGATATGTTGCACATGTTGTTCTCTTAGTTAAGATCCTTGATCAGATTGAAGTAAATTCTGAAAAACTAACATGGTATCAGAGCTAGCCTGAAAGAAGGCATGGTATGGCATGTATGAACTTGTTGCACTTGTGATGCTAGGGCTTGATATAGCAAAAACCAGTCATCGTAGCACTTTCGCTATAAATCCATTTTGGCAAAGTTTTCGGATCTGAAAAATTTTACAGATCGAAGATCAGATCCCCATGGACCTTGTGCCCAAAGGAAAACTTCAAATTCGTTGTAGTTTGTGTTTTATGATCTGTACAATCTAGGGTTTCTGCCTCTTCCATATCTAAGTCATAAACAGGTGACATAGGAAAAAATGTCATAACTTGGGCTAGGAAGATCCAAATGAAATTTCGTAAAACTTGACAGGTAGTGCACGGACTATACTTTCTCAGGTAGGTTTTTTAGAGGCTGAAACTAAAACAGTGACACATGGCATGCCGTATAAGTTTGCTCTCTTGTTTTATCCCATAAACAGGTCATGTTGCGACACTTGGCATAACTCTCTCTCAAAGAATCCAATTGAGGTCAGACCTATGGGGTTGGAAGGATGATAGGTCGGGATACTATAGGTATAAGTTTCAGACCTTGTGGATCAGAAAGTTCAGAGTTACACCAGAAACAATTAGGTACATATTTCTGTCAAAACATAATTATTTTTAAGCACCTTCGTTCATGGCTTCGAGAATTTAGGGTTTCGGAGAAAGTTGGAATTTTTGTTATCGGAGACCATGGCTGAATGCTACTCATCAAAATATAAATTTAGAGACCAAGATCATATTTTTTGGTTGGGCATAAGGCCGGGCTTGATCAGACCCTAGTTCGGGACTTTGATCGGAAAAGTGGAAAATTAGGGCTTCTGCAAAAATGGGAATTTTTGAAATCTATGACCACAGCTGGAAGCTCCTCAGAAAAATAGAAGCTTAGAGATTTGGATCGAACCTTTTGATTGGGAAAAAGGGTGGGATTTATTAAACCCTAGTTCGGGGTCATGTCTAGTGAATCCAGAAGTTTCAAAGGCAAATTTGAGGGGTAAAACTTTGCAGTTTTCAAATTCTGAGTATACCAGGTTGATCAGCTCATCAAGGCACATCTTTCTATCCTTTCAGAAGTTTGAAATTCAAAGTTTGAATTTTTAGGGTTTCTCTGACAAACCCTAATCCAGCTCCAGATCCAGTTTCTGTAAATCAAGTGGATTGGGTTAATCCTAGAAGAGAATCGTTTGGTCACCTGCATAAGTGAAGAACTTCCTATTTCAGAGGGAGATGAGGCTAAGGCCTTACATAAGAAGATTACAAGCAATCTCGACAGGTATGACTTATCCAGGTATGTTTCGAGATTTGTTCATGATTAAGTTTATGGTATGTTTATGTTCATATTAGTACGGTTAGTACAATCTTGATTAAATTTAGACTTGTCGTATCACCTTAATAAAATGATGAATGCATGATAGAAGATATTCATTGATTAGGGTGTTGACATTTATGATTGTACTAATGCATTATGGTGTTGTATGAGGTTTATGTTGTCCGCTAACATGAAAGGTACACCAAGAAAGACAAATCATGTTCTAGTTCAAGAACATATGATCATGGTGACATGAAGACAAAGATTCATCCATTGTCATGGATCACATAAAAGATCTATTTAGGAGGTATGTATAACTTGGTTCTATAATGGTTAACCTATGAGATATGCAGGTTACTAGCACAAGTCATTGAAGAAAACAAGAAGACATTATGCGGGTATGTTAGACATAACTAGCTAGCATGCTAATCTAGGTATGTTTTTCCTATATCAAATTAGAATCCTACATTTTGTTAGGATCTCTTATATATGAAGTTAGAAATTTAAGTAATCTAGGTTTTATGCATATTATGTCTCTTACCTTGATTGATGATATGACTAACCAGAAAAGTCTTTTGGTCAAATATGAAGATGCATGAGTAAGAGAAGTCTTCCTTAAAACATTGAATGCTAATGTTTATTATCTGTGTTTGAAATGATCATGACTATACATGTTTAAGATTATTGTAGTATTGATATTATACTAATGAATGTATGAGATCTCGAGGATATCACAATAATGATACTTGTAAGCATGCATAGTGATCGAGGATGGATATAAGTTCAAGGACAGGTAATCCAGGAAGCAAAGATCAAGAGGGAGCACACTCTAGTAGTTTCTGCAAGGATCTAGATATTCAGAGGGAGTCGACCACTTCTCACAATCCACATCAGAATGGAGTTGCAAAGAATGAGAGGGAGTCCACTCAACAAACAAACAAAGATAAGTATTTGAATTATCATTTCTTACATATTTGTTTGTTTAAATAATGTTGTTCAATGATGTATATGCTTATGTTCCTAGACTTAGGTTATGTATTATACATATTAGAATAATTGCATTAATGAACAGTATACTACTAATATGCATGTGATAGGTAAGTGGCCTATGGCACTATACAACATTCCATTTCTACTTATCTAGAATGAAACCTCTTTGCTGACATGTTGGGAGTAGTGCAAACTCTTAACAATGTTCTGGTAAAGATTGGAAGGCATCTAGAAAGTTACAAGATATGGATGAATGTTGTATTGAAGCATTGCCTAAAATAATTGCATGACTGTATGACATATTTCTTTATGTGTAAGAATTTGTTCTGAAAACTATGAGATGTTTCTAATCATGCAATTTAACTTGTTTTGTAGGAAAGATCGTATACCTTCACCTACAAAAGAAGGAATACAACATTTGTTCCAACAACAAAGATATATATTGAAGATATTGAAGTTCCCAGGATCTAGGATGAAGTAATGGAAGAATGCCATGATCAGTCGATCATGAAGAATGATGTTTGGGATGCAGCCCCAAGACCTGAAGGGAAGTCTACTGTGACTTCCAAATGGATCTATAAGATCAAGCATGTTGTATATGGTAGCATGGATAAATACAAAATGAGGTTTGTAGCTCGTGGCTTCTCCCAGAAAAAGGGATTGAGTATGAAGAGACTTCTACACCTATAGCTAGGCACACTTCCATCAGATCAACACTTGCTCTGGATGCAGTGATGAAATGGTAGATACACCAGATGGATGTCAAGACAACTTTCTTGAATGGTGTAGTCGAAGAGGAAGTGTATGTGGAGCAGCCACTTGGTTTTGAGACACATGATGGGAAGTCATATATGTGCAGAACTTGGTATGGTAGGATAGACAACTTTCTATCCATTTTGGGCTTTACCAAGAGTAAAGTGGATTCCACCCTTTACTACAAGTTTGAGGAAGACAATCCAGTGATACTACTTTTGTATGCGGATAACATGTTTGTTACAGGTGAGGATAGATTGATTGCTAACATGCAGCGGAAGCTTGCTGCCGAGTTCGAGATTAAGGACTTGGGGATGATGCACTATTTTCTAGGCATGGAGGTGTGGCAGAGTTCAGATGGAATCTTCCTTGGAAAAGGGAAGTATGCAGTGGAGATCCTGAAGAGGTTTAGGATGATGGACAGGAAGGCCATGGCCACACCTATGGCATCGAACCTGAACCTTCTGTGTGATGCTTCATCTGAGCCGGTTCATGTCACGATGTATCGTCAGATGATTGGCTCCTTGATGTACCTAACAAACACTAGACCAGATATTTGCTTTGCTATGAACACATTGAACCAGTTCCTGATGGATCCCAAAAGTGTTCACCTAGTTGCTGTAAAGCATATTCTGAGGTACCTGAAGGGTACAGTTGATTATGGGCTCAAGTATGATGCGAATCAAAAGTTTAACCTGCAGGGTTATGTTGATTCAGATTGGGCAGGCAGTGCTGCAGATAGGAAGAGCACTTCTGGGTGCTACTTCAGTATGGGATCAGGTATGATCTCATGGTTTAGCAGGAAGCAGTCGTGCGTAGCACTGAGTATAGCTGAAGCAGAGTATGTTGTAGCTTGTTCATCTAGTTGTGAGGCAGTATGGCTTCGGAAGCTGATGTCTGAGTTATTTGATCTCCCACAGGAGGCTACTGGTATCTTTTGTGACAACCAGAGTTATGTGAAGCTGTCTGAGAATTCGGTGTTCCACAACAGGTCGAAGCACTTAGAGATCAAATATCATTACATCATGGATATGGTGCAAAGAGGAGCAGTGAAGCTCCTGTATGTTGCGACAGATGAGAAGATTATAGATGTGCTGACGAAGCCACTAGCCAGAGTGAAGTTCGAGTACTTCAGAGAGAGGCTTGGTGTCCTTCAAATCAATGACACTTCGAGGAAGAAGTGATGGAGACATTTGCTGAATCCATTCCGAGCATGGTGAGAAAAGGATCCTTCCATGGCTGTGGATATAAGCGTTGGATGATGAGCATCAGGACGATGCTCCAGTTACTGCTCTATATGTGTATATATGCATCATGTTTGATGCTTGATATTCAGTTGGATCATTTATATGTATATGTATGTACGCATCATGTTGGATGCTGGATATGATCAATTGGATCATTTATATGTATATGTATGTACACATCATGTTGGATGTTGGATATGATCAGTTGGATCATTTATATGTATATGTATGTACGCATCATGTTGGATGCTGGATATGATCAGGTAGATCATGTATGTTGATATGTATCAAGTATGATCAGGTGGATCATGTATGTTGATATGTATCAGGTATGATCAGGTGGATCATGTATTTGTATATGTATTAGGTGGATATATTGTATGATCAGGTAGATCATGTATGATGATATATATCAGGCAGATATTGTGTATGCATTAGGTGGATGCATTGTATGATCATGGATGACGAGCTTCAGGATGTTGCTCCAGATGACATGCATCAAGGCCATGCAGTGATGATGATCAGGATGATCATGTGTACATCAGGATGATGTATGGTGAGTATCAGGTTGATACTTTGTGGCCGTGGAGTAGGTTGTGCAGATAAGCATATAATTTGTGCCCTAGGAGGTTTGCAGATAGTCTTTCGAGGTTTTTCCCATGGCATGTAATCTGGCCCTGGGATATATGGAAAATGCTCTTTCAAGGTTTTGCTTTGGGAGGACATATAATTTGGCCTTGGGAGATCTGCAGATAGTCTTTTGAGGTTTTTCCTATGGCATATAATTTGGCCCTGGGATATCTGGAAGATGCTCTTTCGAGGTTTTGTCCTATGGCATATAATTCGGCCCTGGGAGATCCGATAGGTTGAGCTGTGTGCTCATAATCATTCCTAGGATGCTCTTTCGAGGTTTAGCCATGACCACATGTAATAAGTCTTGGAGATATGGACAGGATGAAAAATGCCTCAGATGCTCTTTAGGGTTCTTGCTTGGAAAGACACACTTTTGAGGTTTTGTGGTGGAGGTCACATGTAATAAGTCCTGGAGATTTGGACAGGATGAAAAAGGCCTCAGATGCTCTTTAGGGTTCTTCCTAGTCAAGAGACTCTTTTAAGGTTTTGTGACAGTCACATATAATATGTCCCTGGGAGATCCAACAAGTAGAGCTATGTGCTCGTAACAGCCTGGATGCTCTTGCGAGGTTTTGTGACACATGTAATAAGTCCTGAGATTTCCACAGTATGGCCAGTGATGATGAAGACCTACTAGTGGTTGGCCTACATCCAGTATGAAAAAGGACTGGCTCTGTAGAACTTCCTATGATGAGTAGATTGGAGATTGATTGAGATAGCAGAAGCAGTGATGATGACGATGATTCAATGACGATGATCTAGAGAAGAAGACTTGTGCTAGAAGACCTGTGTTGAGAAATACCTTCCTAGTTAAGAGGGAGTGTTGATGTATATGTAACTTCGGAATGTATTTCACATATATGTATATTGTATTCCTATAGAGATGTTATTATTCCTCTATACGTAAGTGTCGTCATTTATATTGTAAGTGTCGTAACTTATACTTGATGGGTTATTAGACCACCTTGTTGGGGTCGGCCCTGTATAAGTCATGTGGGTCAAAGGGTTATTAGACCACCCTATTGGGGATCAGCCCAGTTAGTATTATGTTATGTGGTTAAGTTAAGGCCGACCTATTAAAGGTTATTAGGAAAGTCAATTCAAGTATAAATAGAGAGCGGGAGGCACTCTATTTGATCATTCTATTCTTTCATACACTCTTTGGAGAGTGGCGCACTTGTGGAGAAGGAGAAGCTACTTCTAGGAGATGTCTATCTCTTATGCTTGGGTTGTATCATTGCTCTATCTATCTATGAGGAAGTTATTGGGTTTTTTCACCTTTATGGTTTTCCCCAAGTAAACTCTGTGTCTCTTGTGTGCTTGCATTATTGTGTCCATGATTGATATGTTGTACATGTTGTTCTCTTAGTTAAGATCCTAGATCAGATTGAAGTAAATTCTGAAAAACTAACACAAAATCCCTAAGATAAGAAGAAAATAGGATCCTCCAGGAAAAAGATACTAACTTGCAAGAAGAAGAAGAGGAAAGACTCTTGGTAGATGAAGCAAATAGGCTGCAAGTAGAGTTAGCAAAGCTAGCAGAAAGACAAGAAAAAGAAGAAGCCGAGAAAGATGCGGAACAAAACCCACCCAACCCAAAAACCATGGACTTAGGTATTTCAAATATAGACCAACCAAGGATAGCTCATGAAGGGGTTGTTTCTACTGAAGAATTAGCACTTACCCCATATAACCCCAGAAAGCAGCGCCATGTGGCCAACCTGGATTCCGTCTATTTTCACCAAAGGAAGAGGGCTATTATTGATAGAAGAGTAAGGAAAATAGAGATTGGGGAGGAATTATATTAATTCAGAGTATCAAAGACCACATTTGTCCAAGGGACCGACATCGATCCTTCATTCCAGGAAGGATGCAATGTAGCTTTAGCCCAGGCAAGTAAAGCCAATGTCGATCGGTTAATGGAAACTGTTAAGAACTACAGAGAGTTGTGTTTCAAGATAAAAGCTGCCAGGAAGAAGGAGGTATTAGAAAGAAATGAACTAAAAAGGAAATACAAAGAGCTTGTAGAAGAGAAAGAAGAAATCACTTCGAAAGCCCTGCAACATGAAAATGAGAAGAATTCATTGGAAATGCAACTAGAAATTTCAGAAGATGAACAAAAGGACTTGAAAATTCACATATCAGAGTTAGAAAGACTAACAGAAGAAAAGACTAAGCTGTTGGAACAGCTCAGCGAATCCAATGAAAAGAGACAGGATCTGTCCACCTTTTACAAGCAGGCCTGCGACATGCAAGAAAGGATTCATTAATTGCTGGTACTAATTTCTGAAGAAGTTTGCAGGATGAAAGAAATGATCACAAAGATGACAAGCATTGAGGTTGAAGCGTTTCAGATTAAAATCAAGTATGCACAACACATGGTCAAGATTAAGGAGCAGTCTGAATGGAGAAAAGGAAAATCAGGTTTTCCCTCAAATCTGCGCACCTTAACCGAGGAGGAGCTAGATATGTATATAGGAGTCCTTGTATTTTTCAGAGATTGTGGCAACAGATTAAGTGTTGAAATCCAGAAGACTGTAAAAATGTGCTACGTTATCTATTCCAAGATCCGAGAAGCTCATGAGACATGTTAGATGCCTCTACCACAGAGTATTTTCAAGTTTCTTGAAAGAGACCAGCGCATGACGGAGTTGAAGAATAATTTGAACGCAGAGTTGGATTATTTAAAGAAGATAGAGGCTATATCCTCAGAAAACCTTAATTGATTCATTGGGAAGATTGTTTTCCACACTCACTTTCTGGAAATCTATGCGCAGAAGACTGTAACAGGGACAGTGACCATCAAATCAGATTTACGCAAGCACAGGATAGCGCGGAATGTTACAATATCATTAAGAGGGAAAACCATTGTAAGGGAAATTGGACAGTGGGAAAGTTACATTCAGAAGGAAGATAAATTGGCACAATCAAGCGAGCCTGTTGAAAAGAGCAAGCTAATAGCAGAAAAGCGACCTAATGAGTCAACAGAACCATGTGGGCCATAGTTTTCCTTATTATATTTTAGGAAAATAAGCTGGAAAGTTTTTGTGTATAAACACATTAAGAGACAACTGTCCTTTATTTTGTCTTTTGTGAAAGGCTCCTCACGAGTTATTCAATTTTGTAGTTATACACTAAATGACAAATTAGAAGGTTCCCAAAAATTTTAGGGTACACTTGGCAGCTCAAGGAGCAATTTGTAAAGCTATATATAGAGGGATAAAAGAAAGAGAAATGACTTTTGGTAGGTGAAAGAATTTTCTTCCTTGTACATGAACTATTTTACTACATGCTCCAAGAAATCGATTTTGCCTAATGAAACCCTGGGAGAAGACGTTTTTTCCTAGAGAATGTGTCAAATGTGTGCTGGATTATTCCTGTATCATCTGCATATTGTTGTGAGATCATTCCTTGCTATCATGAATTGCTTCTATGTGATGAATGTTCTTGTGATTTCCTGTGCAAAGTTGTTTTTTCTCAAATGAGTAATGGAATGTATTGATTGAATTAAAGCTATCTTTAATATCTTTTGTATTCGGTTGGAATTGAATATTTATGATTAAATGGCTATCTATATGATCTTTAGATGTTTCTTTCAATGTATTACTCATCTTTACAGTTTGGTCCTTACAAGGATAGGTTAAATTTGCTTACACAGTCTTAGATTAATTTAGGTTAATTAACTGCATTTAGCTTAGGGCACCTACATATCATCTTTAAAAATAAAATACATAAATGGTGGATCGGGCCGCAACCGGTGTAAAGAACAAGAATCTTTGAAATATTACGGTAGTCGAAACCATTAACCGGACGGGTTCCCCACACCAAACGGTGAACAATCTAATTGGAACTAATTACCAGGGAGAATCCCTTGCTCATTGATGCTACGATTTTTGAGGCACTAACACGGTGGATTCTGGCTCGGTGGAGGTGGAGGTGGTGGAATATGCTTGGTATGCCATTTCCCAATGAGCTGCGGACAATCTTCAATGCCATGATCCATAACGATATAATACGTGCATTGTTGTGGTGCTAGATTCAGGCAATCCCTCTGATAGTGCCCCTGTTTCCCACAATTGTAGCATATAATTGGTCCTTGCCCTTGTCCAAAAACTCCTCCTCATCCTGCGCGAGCACCTTGACCTCCACAGAATCCTCCCCTAGCTCCTTCACGTGGTGGGCCATATGGTTGGTACTATGGCTTCCCATACGACGGTTGTTGCGGTGGTTTATATGGTGGGTACTGCAGTGGTGGATACTGCGGTGTTGGACACTGGGGTGCTAGATACTGTGGTACCAGATACTGCGGTGTCGGATACTGCATTTTCCCATACTATGCCTGATCGTATTCCTGTGATTGGTGATTATATTGGGGCAACAACTAGTTATATTGTTGTTGTGGCTGACCCGGTGCCTATTGTTCTCCTTCCATGAAATATTTTGCTGTAGTTCTTTCCTGGAGTAAGCTATAAGCTCTGCAGTTGTTGACATCGTGTCCAACTGATTTACAAAACTTGCAATACAAGTTTTCTAGTTTCGACACCATTTTCTGCAGATAAACACACTCTTCTGGTCGATGGCCTCTTGTTTGGTAGACACGACACCAATGCAGCCCTCCCTGATTGAGGGGATTTGGTGCACTGGATTGAAAATACTCTCAGAAGTCTGGGCACTGATCCTTGTGGTGTTCCTCTGTCCTACACCTAGTACACCATATCTCGTCACGAGCTTCTTTCCCTGTATTCATGTCTTGTAGTTGGATCATCAAGTTTTCCAGCTGTGCTTGTATCTAATCCATACCCAACCTTGTTTTACCGATTGGTGAAGCATCCATCTTCATCGCAATCTCCAATGCTTCCGCTTGGGTCGCAACCTTCTATTGCATTAGTGGTCCTCGAATGTGTGGTACCAGTCCTGTGATGAACCACTCCTTGTGCTGCATGTCATTAATCCCAAAAATCACTTTTGATATCAACGTCTTGTACCCTTGATCAAATTCCCAAACCGGCTCATTCAAGAATTGCTTAATCTCCTTGAGCTCAGTAACATACTGTGACTTCGATTTCGGTTTTTTAAATTCATCAATCATTGTTGTTCTGATCTATACTAACGTCTTGGCTGGTGCTCCCATCGGAACCCTTGTAAACTTCATGAACCAATCGAACGCCCGGCCCCTAAGGGTCGTTGCTATCTGTCCCATTTTTATCGCTTCATCCTGGACCTACTTCACAGTCTAGACTACTTCACATGTGAACCAATACTGTTTGGGATCTTCAGTCCCATTCCCCTGGAAGGTAGGCATCTTTTCCTCGTCTTCCATCCTAACGTTCCTACTATTATGGTTTACTGATGCGCCACTCTTACCACTGCACATAGGGAAAATCTATGAATAGCTTGGATTTCCTCTTGTATAATTATGGGTTGTGCGTGGGGTTGCATGTATGTTGTAACTTATGATTCATGTCTCTTCTGCTTCTGGGGTATCCTGGTCACAGTCCTCATCGCAATAGGGTTGCTTTCTCTCTTGTGGTCCTATTTCGTAGCCTTCTATTCCAGTCCTCTCAAGATACTCTCTCTTAGTCCTCCTCTTCTTCTCAGGACACCAGAATATCACTCCACTCCTCAAGGTACCACAATTTTCGTCAGATTCCCATAAAAATTCATCATCGCTCATGTCCATCTACCCTGCATATTTCTATCAGATCCACATTCACGCAACACCTACAACCTCCGCACACTGATATTTCTACTTGTTAGAATTCATCTTTAGAATACCCTGTTTGCACACGAGCATTTTAATCCATATATTTAGAAATAGCAAGAACCTTCCCCTTGGTCCCTTGAAAAATCTCCTCTCTGTGTTGTTGTATGACTTGATCGTGTCTACTGCAAACTCAGTGATATATCCCTCTAGGATACTATCTACCCAGAAATCAACATCCGTTGATACTGTGTTGTCGACATGTTTTAGCTGTTGAACCAGTTTTGGCGTCCAATGCTCAGGTTCAGTCTCTTGGAAATGGTGCTTCTGGAATGTTAGCTGCGCTAACCACTCATGCAACAATACTGGGAATTCGCAGAAAAATATTTCATGGATATCTGAATAAATGTACTTCTGCAACAAACTTCTTACAGTCTATCTAGGGTTTTTCTTTTCTCCTTCTGCGAATTCTTCTATCTTTCTGTCAAACCACTCTTAGATCTTCGGTTTCATCAGATGCCACAACATATCCTCTTCTTTTCCTCCTCAAGGTCCCGCATCGGAACCATTTGTTGACACAACATCTATTGATAGGGGTTTACTGCACACTGTCTCCAACAAACACCAACCCAAACTCCCTTACGCACTGGCTCAAAAGGGTGTTAACCCTTCCAACAACACTCGCAGAGCAAATGAAGTCTCACCCGAGATGCACAAGGGGGCTGCAGGAACCAAGTTTCCACAGTGGAGTTGAGGACATGCATCCAACACACATTACCTTTGTAGAAACTGGAGATTATATCTTCCACAGTAAACTATTCATTATTCGCACATCATACAATTCGCAGATTCAACAGATAATAAACATTTGCAACAACATATTTAACCTACTTATTCATATTAACAGTAATCATTCAACCCACATAGTATTAAACATGTTGCAAACATTCATATTCATCATCGCACAGAGACAAAGACAAAAATGGAACCATAATTGAACATCCTCATGCATTCATTAAAACCTATGGAATGAACTTCGTAGAAACAGTCAATACACCATGTCGCGGTTACAAAACAGATCAAAAGATAGATCAAGTTCTTATCACTTGCTTCTATCATCCAGCGATCAACTATGCCCTTAGGTTTACAATCATTTCCCTATTTATACAAAACTACATGGTTACAAAATGGTCTACATGACCCTTACCTAACTAATTAACCGCTTTGCACTTCTGCGATACCCACAAATGGTCCATCTTTCGTGGATTACCCCTTTCATGGCTTGTCGGCTTCCACACTTCCTACGGAATTATCCCGTGCTAACACAAATCATCATTTGACTATCCACTAACATATCACACTGTCATTTCTACTACCCTAGTTCATCATCAAGACTGTCTCATATAGCCATGTCCATATCGACCTGCTGCCCCAGAATTAATCCAGAAATCAGAGATAAAAATCATTGCACTTGCTAATCTGCTACTGCTCCAAAAATTTCCTCATATATCTCCTCAAACCCCCTAAAATCCGACTCTACTGTACCTCCGAGATATTCCTCTTGAATTCCTCATGACAAATCAACAGATTGATCTTTTATTTATACTTCACTTATCCATGTTTTTTGGAGGCTGACTTGTCACGATTTAATCTCATTTTATCAAATGATATTTATATATATATAGATATATTATTCCATGTTATCATCAACATATATATATATATACAATTTATTTAATTGTTTTTATCCTTCTTGGCCACATCATAAACATGGGTCTAACACCACTAGAGTTTTTATGCCATTTCATCTCCTTTTCATATGACCTTCACCTTCCTTAAAAGATGCCCGCTAGGGTGGTTAGAAATGCCCACAAGGGCCTTATTTATTGCTTGCATTGCTCTTCAAATTATGCTCGCAGGGCTTGTATTAAGGATTCCCACAAGAAATATCATATGCCCGATATGGGATTTCATTTATGCCCACATGGGTACCATATGCTCATAAGTTGTCCTTCTTTGTATGCCCACAGGGGGTGTGAAATATGTCTGCATGGGTTCCCTAAATATGCACACACACCCCTTGAAATATGCCCGCATAGGATTTTCCAAGATGCCTGCAGGGACCCTTTCTGCCTTCCTCCAAAATTCCAGCAGCATCCTTCATATACCCACAGCCATCCATAAGATGCATACCTTGTCTTCGTCCAATGCCATTGCCATGTCATTAGTCATTGTTCTTTGTCAAACTTGCCCTTGTCATCAAGATTTCTTGTCTTGTCTTGTCCATGTCATCATTCTTTGGTTGTGATCTCACCAATGTGTATCATGATTTCCAATTCTCTAATGTACTCTATGTCATCTTCCATTCTTGCTTCTTGCCATGCTTGCTTGGTCACCAACACTTTCCATGTCCTTCTTTTCTTTCAAGCCATCCACATCATCTGATTACCTTTATTACCAAGTATGTGGACTTCATTGCTCATCAAGGCACAAATGACCACATAATGGGTCATTTGGCTTATTAGGTGTTCCAATGTCTCCAAGTCCCACATACAATGTCCTTCTTGCCATGTCATCATCCTCCTTTGTCCATTGTATTCCATATCAGCATTTGTCCTTGTATCCATGCTTATGCCATCCTTGCTTGCCTTTGTCATCATGTCCTTGTCCTTGTTTGCTTGCTTGATCTTCACTGTCCTTTTCCTTGATAACCTCTTCCACTTGTCATGCTATCAATGGATGTCTACTTGCCATGATTGTCTCCATGTCTTTCATACTTCAACTTGACGTTTGTCATTAATGTATTGTCATCAATGACAATCCTATTCATCAACATGAATACAACTTGTTACCACCAAAGTGTCCATGTAGTTAACAACGTCCAGTTAAGAACCAAGTCCCAACAATAGAAGCATTTGTTGGTGCAAAATGGAGACCAGGGTTCTTGCACATGGGCCAACAAATGGGAATCACTAAAGTCTAGTGTGCTAGCATTTTCAATCCCCTTAAGGGGGATGTCTCACCTGAAGCACAACCAATACCTTCATAAGATGGGTTTGGTTCACTATATGGTTGTGATTGTGGGTTTATAGTGGAAAAAATTACCACATCATCCAATTAAATATACCACAACACCACTTAACAATAGTCATTATTCATTGAACTTTATAATAATAAACATAACTAGACATAACATAATTACACATAACATAGAAAATTGAGAGCCTGAAAAATCTTTTCATTAAAAAAATAGATCTCTATTACAACAAAATTACATCAGGTATTTAAGCCTCACATTCACTGCAAAATTACCCACTGCAGGATGAACCACTCTCATAGATAGAACCCAAAATCGGACTACGTAAACCCCTCTATAGATCTATCTATCTCAGTCTCTTTTTATCTCTAATGTAGTGCTCGAATGCTCTTTGACTTTAATTGCATGCCTATTTTCTCTTTATCCTCTATTCTCTCTCTTCTACTTCCTTTTATACTTTTAGAGTAGGTCCAAAACTAGTCCAAAATTAGTTGTGGTCGTTACCATCTTTCCACAACTTCCAGTACTCTTTTCCAACTTCATTCCTCTCCATGACTTTATTCCTTTATCTTCACTTGTTTTTCTTTCTTCTTGGTCCACTTCAATGTGGATTGGTTACTTTCAGTTGCAAACTCTAGAATATAGCCAAACAAAGTACATTCGACCCAAAAATCAACATCCCTAATTACTGGTGATTCTAGCCGATTTAACCTAATCAGATCTCTTGTAGTCCAAAAAATAGTTCTCCTCTTTATATTACAATACTTAGATGTTTCCACAAGATGCATCAACCACTCAACTAAATTTACTGGAAGTTCATACCACAAAACTTCATACTAATCTAGAAGGGGTCCTCCATATAAAAGGTACTGTTTGAACTTGGTTACTTCCCAACCTTGTAGCTAAACTTCCTAGGTTGTGAAATTGTCAAGCTTATTTTCCCACCAATCATGAATACAACTTGTTTCCACCAATGTGTCCATATAGTTAATAAGGCCCCGTTAAGAACCAAGTCTTGGAAATAGAACCATTTGTTGATGCAAAATGGAGACCAAGTTTCTTGCACATGGGCCAACAAATGGGCATTGATGTAGTCTAGCGTGTTTTAATTTTAAATCCTCTTAAGGGGGAAGGCTTCACCTAAAGCACAACCAAGACCTGTATAATATGGGTTTGGTTAACCGTTGTTACAACCTATCTGGTTGTACTCAAGTTTATCCAAATGGATAAGTCACCTAATTGATAATAATTCCATAGTAAAAATATAATTGCCGAATAATTGATAAAATATATAAAAGATGATGTTTGCAATGAATGGTGTAGCCCATTTAAATAGGCTCACATGGTGACTATTCACCAAAGGGATGTGTCCCTTAATTAATTATAATCAATGTAATGTTATTTTAAATTAATTATAGTCAATGTAATATTATTTTATTATTATATTATTATTAATATATTCTAAAGTTACTTATTTATTTGTTCATCACATTGCCTCTCCCTTAGATATGCTTTGTCCTCAAAGCATAATTACGAATGACTTTTTCCAATGTTCTTGCTCGTAATGTTTTTTTTTGTGATGTTATGAAATTGCAACTTTGATTCTTGATGAAACAAGATGATATAATTTATGAATGCCCGAATTGAGACATTTCATTTCTTGGGAAGTGATCCATCTGAGATTTATCTTCATCAAAGCTATTTTTTGGTTAATCATTGGTAAATTAACTTCTTATTTTTTGTTCCCAAACAATTTGGCAATTTTGTATTTTCTCTCCCTCAAGGTAGTTAGTTTGTCTATAGGAGTAATTTTGTTTATTTTCCACTTCATTTTGTTGTTGGGAATAATGACTCTTATGATTAGGATGGCGATAAGGTACTTGAATTACTTGCGAAGTGTTTGCAGAGACTTCAACTTTTTGTGTTTCTGGTTATTTATTGTCTGATAATAATTCAATTGAGCATGTTTTTATTGCTTATATCTCAAATTGAATTTGTTTTCTTTAGAGTTTGGAAGCTTCCTTCTAGATTTGCTCTAATTGTTTCTCTAATAGAGTGTTATTACTCTAGATCTTTTCAAACATTTATTCTTGCAACTTTTTCTCCTCTTTTAACTTCTTGATTTTCTCTTCTATTTCTTGATTAAGATTTCTCAGGAGATTATTTTCTTCTTGCTTTTCTAGTATTTTTCCTTCGAAGTATTCATTAGAATGGCTTTTCTTTCGATCATTTTTCAGTTTGTTGATCTTTGTAACTAATGTCTTGTTATGATTTTTAGTCGAAATATCTATTCTGTATTGCTTGATATTGTGTTATTGATTTTCAAATTTCCCAACTCGTGCATCTTCTTAGTGTCATCCTATTTATGTTGGATTTCTTTCTTCTATTGCTGATGTCGACATATCTATGATTCTAGACTTTCTAACTTTCTTTAGACTTGTAACAATTCATTATCTTTTTCCATGATGAGTTTGTTTAGACGTTGTATTTCTTCTTATAATTATTCATAGATTCCATATGTTGATTCTTTGACTTCGTTTTGTGATGGGGGAATTCTCACTGATAGATCGTGTATCATTATTTTCATCTTCTCAAGGAAGAAGGTCATGAACTTCTTGTTTGCATTTAAGGTGAATGTTCCCAATATTTCCAGCCAGTTATAACCTACCATTATATCAATGAGATTGTTGTCTATAGCTGCAACAGTGAGTTGGGATGCACAATTATAATCATCGATCTGTAAATGTAATTCATTTATTTGATCTTCGTTAGAATCGTTCTTCACTATACTTGATTCTGGAACTTGTAGTTGATTAGCAAAATCAAAATTAATAAAATTTTCTTTATTGCATGGACAAATAGTGATGGCAATTGGAATTTCATCAAATATCCCATAAACTTTTAGCATTGCCATAGGCGCTTTTGACGGAACCTCGATGAATCTTTTCTTCTCGGGAGTAATATTTGTTTCTTCCATTTTAATATTCTTTTTTCCCTTAAGACTTATTCGACAATAAAGGGTCTTAGAATTCTCTTCTTCTTAAAAATTCTTTAATACTTACAAATTTCTAAACCTGGTATCATTTATTCGATGACTCAATGTTGTTGATGTAGAAAATACACTAATTGGATCCAAATTCTAACTGCACCAGTGACTCTGGCTCATGAAAATGGTGAATAATGACTATACACACTGCCATCTTCATCTCACAACTAGTCACAATAGTATTCTCCTTTCTCTGCATACAATACAAGCTCACATAGAGAAAGTTGTTCTCAAAAGGAACTTGGATCTCCACATTGGTTAAAATTTTTCTTTAGATTAACTTATTTGTGGATTGTGTGTATATTAGGTGGTTGGGAAGAATTATTTTTACCCACCCCACCCAAGTTTAATTCTCACTCGCTCCCAATTGGTAGCTTAAGACTTCTTATGCACTTCTAGCTTTTATGGTATTTAATAAAGAGAATTAAAGACTAAACTCAACCTAATAAAACCAAGGGTTGGTTTTATAAAACCAAGGGCTGGTTTTATAAAATCAAGGGTTGGTTTTATAAAACCAAGGGTTCGTTAAATAAAACCTATGTCGTGTTCTTTTTTTCATTTTTTCTTTCTTCTTTCCTTTTTTTATGGGATCTTCTTCCTTCTTCTCTTTTTTATTTTTACTTTTTCCTTTTTTCTTTTTTTGTACTTCTTCCTTTTTGTTTTACTTCTTCATTTTTTCCTTCCTGGTCAAATACGACCATTTTAGGGAAACCCTGGGATAATGGTTAAAAACCATAATATGGCCAAAGGCATGGATCATGAATGTATCTCTAATACCAATGTTACAACCTATCTCGTTGTACTTGAGTTTATCCAAATGGATAAGTCCCCTAATTCATAATTATTCCATAGTAAAAATATAATTGCCGAATAATTGATAAAATATATAAAAAATGATGTTTACAATGAATGGTGTATACCATTTAAATAGTGTCATGTTCCCATTTTGTCAGCACCATGAAGATCGAACCCCATGGATCCTAGTTACAGATTGAATTAATTAATTAATGAGGGGTTAAGATGAGGCAATTAATTAATTAGGAGTGTGCATTTAAATTTATCCATATTTTGCTACCTACATGGAATAAATAATTATGGAGCATTTACTATTATTGGTGCAATTAATATTTTTATTTGTTATGCTGAATAAATGGAGAAATTGGCCCACCAATACGAATTAGTGGATAAGGTTGGAGGAATGACTTGGACTAGAAGTCAAGTAAGCACTAGAGTCCAAAAATGATGCCAAAAATGAGAAAAGAGGAATATTTCAGGAAAAGAAGCATAAATCCAGAAAGCATGAAAGTATGAAAAGAAAGAAAATTCAAAAAAGAAGGAAAGTCAGAAAAAGAGAAAAAGAAGGAAAGCCAAAGCAAAGCAAAGTAAGGAAAGTATGTCCACTCATGGGTGACCTATTCTCACAGGTCACCAAGCCAAGTAACTTGCTCAATAGTTCAACATAAATTCTATAAAAGAAGCATCCCAACTCCATTTCACATCTTTTTCTAGTGTGAGGAATTTTATGAATGCATTTGTGCATCCAAGACTTGGGAGGCGTGCCTCGAGCCAAGCATGGGAGATTTGCCCCAGATTTATGTGAGAGGATGATGGCATCCAGACCTTACTGATTTCATTTGTAGGTATTGAATCTTACTAGGTCGAATCATAAGTTCAGAGCTATCTTCATCAAAGTCAGAGATCGAATCCTCCCACCTTCTTCTATTCTATAGCTAGTTTCTTATGTGCAAGAAGAGAGATTCTTCCTTCATCTTATGAGAGGAATATTGGCCTATTCCTGATTTTATAACAGAGTATTCAAGCTTCCCAGGTCTAAATAGAAGTTCAAAACCATCTTCACCAAATTCAGAAATCAAATCCTTCCTCCTCCTTCTATTCTACAGCTAGTTTCTTATGTGCAAGAGCATAGATTCTTCTATAATCTTCTAAGAGGAATCATGGCCTATTTATGATGTAATAAAAGAGAGTGTAATGTTCTGATATCATTCACTTCAATACAAATTATAAAACTCTGATTTCTTCTCCAATTTATGCACCCCTGCTAGATTTAGCTAGATTTTGACTAGCTTTCAATGAATGGTTCATAAATCAATGATTAAAGGTCCAAATGAAATCATTCTAGTTCCTTTATTTATATAAAATATCACATTTCATGATCCAACCACTGTTTCAAAATTTTGATTAACTTTTATCATTGTTTGGGAGTCCACAAGTCAAAGTAGTTGAGTTTTCCTGAATTGCTATTTTACTAGTTTTGTTATCATACTTTCCCAGATATGCATATAAATTTATGAAATGTTATTTTATGATTCAATGACTGCAAATGAATGATTATTAGCCTCTCTGATGTCTGCAACAACCATTTCCAACTTTCAGTCAATTTCCCTACACATACTAGTCTGCATATGCTGAGAAACCCAGGAGCATTGGAGTAGAGTTCAGATGGGATGTTCTTGAAACATAAATGGTCTCAGTACTTTGTGCAGAGGTATAAACTCATATCAGAACCTTCCATCCATTCCTATCCTTTGTTCTTTCCTATCTCCAGCAATTCTAGCTTCCTTAGCCATTGTTTTGATCAAATTTGAGAAGTCTTGAATTTTTGTGCCAAATCATAAGTTGGTACATCATAGTGGTATCAGGGCACTTTACTTGCCTCAGCCTATGGAAAGTAATTCTCAGTGGAAAATTAGCTCAGTACTATCTTCAAGTTGCAGTCGTGGAATTAGTTACAGTCATGGAAGATTTAGAGTTTGAGTTGCATGAAGAAGAATATTATTTTTATGAAGAGTATGATGATTATGATGAGCAGTATGAAGAATATTGTAGACAGTATGAGGAAGAGAATTTCCAAGAAGTACCTTCTAGAACTATCTCCCATGAGATCATGATTGGCAGAAAAGACTATGGTTATTCTGATAGCCATATTCAGGAAAAAGTTGCATGTTCTGCATGCAAAGGTCAACCTTCTATGGAAGAGATAATAAAAAATATGAAAGATTCATTGGATGCATGTGAATTCACAAGAATTTTTGGATCCTCTTCAAGAAGAGCCTCCACGAATATTTTTCCTAAGACAACCAAGGAGAATCAAGACCTAAAGACCAATCATGAGATTGTTGACAGAATGGAAGAAGAATATACTACAAGATTCTATGCGGAGGATCTCAAGATCACCTCAAAAGGGATTGGTACTATTAGGGGTGATGAGTCATATTTTGGATCAGATCCAAAATAAGAACATAAATCGGATCCAAAGTCACCAAAAGGGATTCATCAGGAAGCAGAAGACAGGCACACATCAGTTGGATGTGAACTGGAAGATTTGGTGGAAGGGAAAGCCATCACAGATCTGCCACATGAAGAGAAAGACATGATACACAAGTATTTCCACAATTCTGATTTTTGTATCCCTTTGTTTCATTCTGATATGGTAGCCCCTTACAGTGAGAAGGTTGGCATGGTTAATTCCTTCGGTATGGAGGCTCAAAATTTTGGTGTTAACTATGAAGGCATTCATGGAGATGAACCATTGAAAGAGCATGAGTCATTGCAAGGTGATATCAATGGGTGCTCACATCTCTATGATGGTGACATAGAGATCAGATTTGAAGATTTTGTTGCAAGACAAAGTACCATTGATCATGATGATTGAGTCCTTTCAATAGTGGAAGCAAGCCAAGGATCAATTTCTCCTTCACCACTTGAATTTTATGAGGGTGATCCAATGAAGTTTGAAGAAGAGAAGGTTCTATCTCATGAAGTTTCATACTTTGATAAAGGTGCCGCAAATATACTTTCCTTTGAGCATGAAGATGATGAATTTCAGCCATTGGTGAGGAGAAAGGATTAACATGGGAGTAACTTCACCATCACCACATAAGCTTCATGATGTTAATCCAAGAAAAATTGAAGAATAGGATGTTCACTGTCATGAACCATCCTTCCTTGAAGGGACATTAAATATGGACACATTGAAGATCAAGGAGACCCTTGACATTCTCCATGTCACTCATGCTTGTTATAGGTCAAACTTGCACCTCTCCGTCCATGATCACCTTGAGCTGTTGATCACACAAAAGGACAACTTGGATGGAGGAGCAAGTTGACCTGAGATGATACTTTGACTCACTCCATTTCCTGACATTACTGGAAAAACCCCAAAAAATATCATTTTGAGATATGAGTGCTACTCTACTTAAAGAGACTAGCGCCCATACGCTACTCCAGTGTATAATAGTAGCGCCCATATCCTTCTATACGCTACTCCTTCTCAGCATAGTAGAGCTCAACATTTAAAATTCGATGAGCGCTTATTGGTAAGCTCTAAAGTAGCGCCCTATACGCTACTTCACTGAATAATAGTCACGTACATATCAAAAGATGATTAAAAAATAATTAATTTTCTCGAGGAGGATTAGTTGCTGGTAGTTTTCCAACTTCCTCCATAACCATACATCGACCTGAACTACTTCTCTAATCCTATAAATACAAAGAAGACTAAAGAGAAAGGTTGGATGAATTAATGGAGAAACTTTGAGAGATAGAGATCTAAAGAAGAAACTTGCATTGGAGGAGTTGATGCTGAAGATATCCAAGCCAGAGAAGAGCCAGAGCCTAGAATCAAGTTGCAGGAGCCTGTCATAGAGTCAGGTATACTTGTACATCAATTTACTTTTGACAATAAAGGTTGAAGTGTCTTTCTTGTTCCAACTTAAATGTGTTCTGAAATAACATCTTAATTTGGATATGTTTTGGTCAATATTGAATGTTAAACATTGTTTTTGTTTCTTTCAAGCTTTATATATTGTCCAAGACGCTTTGAGAAAGGTATTGTTATTGCAGGTTTACTGAAAGGAAGGTGGATTTGAAAGTTGAGCACAAGATCAAGCAAAGGCTAGGATCGAACTTCGATTGAAAGGTGTGTTCTCAAGATCCATAACTTATTTTCTTTTCATAAATATCTTTGTAATATCATCAATACACTTACCTGTCACCCCACTCCAGTTGATAGCATTAGTTTCCTTGCTATAGGGTAGATTTTCCCGCTAACAGACTGGCGACTCCGCTGGGGAAAGTTGAGTTTTTTCTCTAGGAAACCTTGTTCTTGTTTGTCTTCCCAGAATTGTTTTGACTTCTTTGATGTGTTGAGAAACCCTGTAGGTATCCCCTTCCCGTTTCTTTCTGCTTTCATCAGTCTTTTGGTATCTTTCAAAGTCAGTTTTTTAAGCTTTTGAGATATGAGCGCTACCCTGTTGTACATACAGTAGCTCCCATACGCTACTGTGCTATACATACAGTAGCGCCCATCTTTGCAGGGGCGCGAGTTTCCCTACTGCACAGTAGGGTACGTTTCCTGAAGCATTCTGTTAGTGATTTGCTTGAGTTTTTAGCCATTTTTGTGGTTTGCTGACTTTTCTTTTGGATCTCTTTGACTGTTGTATGAGGTTTTTAACTTTTGTTTGAGTCATAGAACCTTTCTTTGTGGTTTTTTCCATCTTTTGAATCACTTATTTACCTTTAGAACGTTTGGACTGTTTATGACTTTTTTGGAAGACTAGGTTGTGTTTTGTGGTGAGCACTTCCATTTTTTTTAGGCCCTGACTGCATGTTGCTAGTTTACAAACCTGCATACTCTTGTATCCACTGTTTGTGGCAACGTTTGTCTTCTCTTTACTCATCCTATCCTTTGTTTTAGGTTTTGGTCCGTTTTAGAGCTTCTAGGGTGTCTTCTGATTTGGTCGATTTCCAATCTTCTTGGACTTATTGTCTTTTTCGGGTTACAAGTGCATTTAAACTGCTGTAGGTTGAATCATTTCTCAATTCTTTGTGTTAGTAATTGGCAGCTTGCTTGTCTACTTTTTCTTGGCATAGTGGTCTTGCTAGGGCTAGATACTTTAGGTTAGTCCTTTTGTATCTTTCTCCTTTGTTTTCTCCCACTTTGTTTCCGAGTTCAGAGGCTTTTTCTTTGCAAAAAAAACCTGTAGATCAAGTCTTTTTTGAGCTAGTGTCTTGACAGCTATAAGCTTAAGAAATTTTTAGCCATACTTACACACATTGCACATAAGTTTTATTTTGCTTTCCATCTTTTAGTTCTTTTTTGTTTATAGAAAAAGCAAAAAAAAATTGGTAGTTTAAGTTTAATAAGACTTATTTTTCTTGTTACAAGATAGCATAGGATATTTTATACAATTTCAAAAAGAAAACAAAAAAAGTTTTTAGTAGATTTACTCAGATTTTCAGTTTTGGAAAGAAGTAAATGAAAAAATGAAAAGAGCTTTGTTGTAGAAAGTCTTGATTTTATGCACTTTTGTTTTCTTGTTGCAACCACGCCACAGAAAAGCACTACCCTTTTTTGAGTAATAACAGCCCTAAATTTTTTTTAATAAAATGAACTAGAAACAATTTTTCTTTTTTAGGGATACACTACACCAACTAGTCTTGGTTAGGATCTTGAGTTTAAATCACCTTAAACCACTCAAGATCACACATTACGCAAAAATCGTAGTAAGACTATCACAGGTAAATCCATTTCACTCAAAACTTGCATGGGATCTATGCAGTAGGTCATTGCGAGATTAGATTGTTGGGAATACTCCTCCTACTTTCTGTTCGAGCATATGCTAGGATTGGATTGCATATTGGGGACTCTTTCGAGTTTCGGGCTTAGTTACCCTGCCCACGCTTTCTGGTTCGACCGGTGACTGTTCCCCCAGGAGTTTTCCGTGTTGTGGTATCCTTAGTATCTGATTCTAGATTCATACACAGGTGACAACAGAGGGTATATCTGCTATACCTAAGAAAAACGTGGGAGGAAATCCCTTGCAGGTCTTTGGGAGGGCGGTTGGATGATTCCAGTGCTTGCACCCTTAGTCATTGTATTATGGACCCCGGGTAACTGTCTTTATTCCTTCGTTGATTTGTTTTGGGCCCTCATCATCCCAAACTCTTCTCTGGAAGGCATCTTTGTTTGCCTGGTTTGTATACTTAGGACTTTTTAGTTGGCGTGCTGTTTGCCCCCTATTTGTAGTGGCCACTAGGTTCTAGCCAGTTATTTTATATTTATAATCACGGAGAATCAAGAGCTTCGTAGATCGAGGAGGTTTCAAAACCTTCCACCACTTAGAACAGAACCTTTATAGCCAGCTAGACGACATCGGGTAAACCCCGGTATTTCTTCAGAAACTACTCTTGAAACTGAATTTCCTGAAGAAATTCTTGTAACAGAAAACCTTGAAATAGAGGTTCCTGAGGAACCACTACAAGGTATCCCAGATCAGCGACACTTTAGTTCAGTTGAGGTGGAAGATCTTACTTCTGCAGAGTATAGCACTCCTTTCAATCCTCCTTTGACCAATACTAGAATTCCGCTTCTGTCACCTGTTGTTTTCCAGCAGCCCCATTTCAGTGTAGATAATTCCTTGCCAGGACATCTGATGTCTACTTTAGGAGGTGAACAGGGAGTTCCCCAAAATCCCACTTTAGGTATGAACACTAACACGGTAAATCCTTCTTTTACTGCTACACCGAGTCAGGCACAGACAACCTCTGTGTCTACTCCGTCTTTCAGTTTCAATACTGGTACATTAGGTATGCCAAGTTCAACAACGATGGCATCTATTCCGACACCTACTGTTGGACCTAGCAGTACAGCCAACTTTTCACTACCTCCTGCTTCTCAACCGTTATATCAGATACCTAGTACTTGGATTTCCACACCTGTTGTAGGACCAAGTGCTTCTGCAACCATGCCAATCATGAGTACCATGACTGCACCGTCTACATCAGTTTCCACTGGTTTCAATACCTTTGCAGGACCTAACATAAATCAATGTAATATGCCTGCAAGTAATGTCCCTTTTTCCTTATTCTCAGGGGGAGGGGGTAATATTTTTAACCACCAATATGGCGGGGCTAATACCCAGCCACAGTGGATGAACCCACAGAGCACTAATCCACTTTCATGTGGGTGGGGAAATGTTAATAACTCTTTCGCGCAAAAACAGATGGCAGGGGGCAACCCCTACCAACAAGTAGCTGGGGGCAACCCCTATCAACAGATGGTAGGTGGAAACCCCTATAAGCATATGGTCGGGGGAAACCCTCATCAACAGATGGTTGGGGGCAACCCCTACCAGCAGACGGCTGGGGGCAACCCCTACCAGCAGTTCATGGGTCAAACTATGGGTAGTTCCCCTTTTGCGACCCCAACTTATCAAGTACCGTCTTACCGACCCCGTTTACCATTTTTGGCAACTTTAAATTTGCCAGATCTTTCCAAACTGACCAACGATCCGGTGTGTCATAATATTGCATGGCCATCAGTTCCCACCAAGTTACCTTCGGACATTCCAAAGTTCGAAGGCAAAGCAGGTGAAGACCCTGGTGACCATGTCACTACTTTCCACTTATGGTGTTCCTCTAATTCATTAAATGAAGACTCCATTAGACTGAGACTGTTCCAAAGGACCTTAACCGGTGCTGCAGCCAAATGGTACATTGAGTTACCTGCAGCCACATTCTCAAATTTTGGGGATCTTGCGACTGTCTTTTTGAATCACTTCCAGCTTCCTGTTCGATATGATGCCGGAACAGACCTTTTGTCTACATTTAGGCAAAATAAAGCCACTCATTTATCTGACCACATTCAGGAGTGGCAAAGACGGAAGAGGCTCATTAAGGCCAACATACCTCCAGAGTTCCTTCTTGAGTGGTATTTGAAATCACTCCTTCCTTATATTTCTAAAGAAGTAGCTACATCTGGAGTATCTAATGAGGAAGAAGCCATCCTACGGACCCAACAGTTAGATCTTGTTTATGCACAATCTGGGTTACTGTATGAGATCATACCTGATGCACCATGATCGAATATCGATCCGATTAGACCGAAACCTGGACCACATGTTGACGGCATAGTGGGTTCAGTTGACTCTGCAGCTTTCGAAGCGTTGACTAAATAGGTTCATGCCTTATCAGTCAAACAATCGACTGCAGATGTTTCTTCCGTCACAACCTCTCCTTCTACTTCTGAGCCTGTCAATCAAGTTCAAAACAATCAAAAAGGCCCTCGGTAGCCCAATAACAAAAAGAAGGGCAATAAAGGAGAGGGGAACCAACAAAAGCCCAAAAAAGACAATGCCGAAGAGGGTAACAAAGAGGAAAAGAAGGTTAAGTTCCCTTGTAAACTTTGCAAGCAGAACCACCTTACTCGCCAATGCCCTTTGCTTGAAGAAGCCCAGAAGCTCTTCAGAGAAAAGAAGCCTGTCGTCCTGAAAGATCCATTCCCTAAAGGGCAGGGCTCAACTTCTGGCACCTCCAAAACTGGGGGCACTACAAATGCTATGGTTGATCAAACGTTTATCAACATGGTTAATTCGGATGCACTCTTACAAACGAGAGCCAGGAACTATACCCCGGATGCACATAAAAAGGATAAGGAGATTCCAGAATCTTCCACTCCACTCCACATACCTGTGGACCCAATGCCCAAGATCCTGAAAGGTGTCTTGAAACGGGCATCGCACAATCCCAACACACGGGTTGCTTCCAACTACAATGTGGTTGAAGATTTAGCCCAGACCCCTTGTGCCATGTCTACCTTAGAAGTCTTGCAAAGTTGTCCTTTACAACGGAATGCACTTCTGGCAGCTATTGGAAGTATGGAATCCCCTAACATGTCTGCGTAATTTGATATGACTGATGTCAAATACCGGTTTCCCTACCACGTTGCCCTTCAGATAGAAGTCCTCCATGGTCTAATGACCATCAGACAAGCTGTCATAGATGAGGGCGCGTCGACTTGTGTAATGTCAATTTCCTGTTGGAAAGCTTTAGGTTCTCCCGAGTTAGCCCCTTCTAACACACGGCTTACTACATTTGATGGCAGAACTTTCCATCCACATGGGGTTTTGCCATCATTCGATGTCACATTGGCTGGTAAGACAGTCGCTGTTGAAGTAGAAGTTCTGGATGCTCTGCTTGATTACAACATGTTATTGGGCAGGAGTTGGACATATGCCATGCAAGCCATTGCATCGGCAGTTTTTCGAGTTGTTATGTTCCCATTTGAAGGTAAGATCGTTACAGTCGATCAACTTTCTTTCACTCAGAGAAACAACCAAACTTCTTCGGAAACCACAGTTCCTTTAGTTGATCAAACCACCCCAGTTAATGAGAGTTTAGGAGCAGGGTTGTATGGTTCGTTAATAGGCACTTTCGACATCCCCTCCCCTGTTCTTTTTATGCGTTCTGATGTGGGTACTGCTACCGAAACATTCACGATTGGTTTAAGAACTGATCCTTGGATCCTTCCTACTACGTTATAACCTTTTGTGCCTCCGTCCATTGCAGAAGTGGCCTATATGGAAACACAACACACTACAATGGAACATATCATGACTCCACCAGTCTCTATTGAGTCAGATATGGACTATGCTCCGGCATGGTCACTGAATTCCACTCACTTGTTTGATTGTTTAGACACGGTTTTGCCATTTGATGAAGCCATCTTAGAAGTCATGATGGGCCTGGACCAACCTTGGGAACATATGCATCATAGGTCCTACATGCTTCCATATCTAGACAGGATTGAGAGAGGAGAATTCCCTGTGAGACCCGGTGGATTGGTTGATTTTTCATCTTCTCCTTCTACTTCGAGAGTTGTTTATGTTGAAGGAAATATGGCTAATATTTCAAGAACAATTCCAATCAACATTTCCACCAAACCCGGGGTCGTGGAAAACATTTTTTATTGGTGCATACTTTTCTCCAGAAGAGATCGCTCTGTATACAAAACTTTTTAAAGAATTCCGTGACGTTTTTGCCTGGTCATATGAGGAGATTCCAGGTATAGACCCAGCCATTGTGGAGCATGTCATTACGACATACCCTAACGCAAAACCTGTAAGACAAAAGCTTCGTCCCGTGAACCCTAGAAAAGCAGCCGCCATCAAGGCGGAGGTTGAAAAATTGCTTAAAGTCGGTTTCATTTATCCGATTGACATGACGGAATGGGTTTCAAACCCCGTCCTGGTTGATAAGAAGCAAGGTACTATTAGAGTCTGTACTGACTTCTTGGATTTGAAAAAAGCTTGTCCGAAAGACAACTATCCCACACCATTTATCGATCAAATTATAGATGCATGTGCAGGACATGAGATGTTCTCTTTCATGGATGGTTTTTCGAGATACAATCAAATAGAGATCAAACCCGAAGACCAGCATAAAACAGCTTTCATTTGCCCGTGGGGCACCTTTGCTTATCGAAAAATGCCATTTGGCTTGAAGAATGCTGGAGCTACCTTCCAGCGTGCGATGAATTTTGCTTTTCATGATATCAAACACATTGTAGAACCTTACTTAGATGATCTCCTGGCGCGATCTCGAAAGAGACGGGATCATCCAGCCCATCTTAGACAAGTGTTTGAAATATGCAGAAAATATAAGATTCGTTTGAATCCTAATAAGTGTGTGTTCTGTGTCGAATCGGGGCGTTTACTAGGCTTCATTGTCTCCAGTCGTGGCATAATGGTTGACCCGCTGAAAGTAGAGGCGATTGTAAATCTGCCTCCTCCTCGCACCTTGCGACAACTACAAAGTCTGCAAGGCATGTCTAATTTCTTACGACGATTCATCATAAACTACGCTAAAATTACCAAAGGTTTTATGAGGCTACTCAAACAAGACTCCTACTTTGTGTGGGACGACGCTACTCAAGCATCCTTTGAAGCTTTAAAAAAGGCACTCCTTTCAGCACCCTTGTTGAGCCCGCCAGATTACTCAAAAGATTTTCTTTTATATCTGGCAGCATCTATTAATACAATTGGTATAGTTTTGGTTCAGGAAGATGATATGCTCCAAGAGCATGTTGTCTAATATCTTTCTCGCGCATTGATAGCCCCTGAGGTTAAATATTCGCACGTTGAGAAGTTACTTTCCGCAGTCTATGCGGTACAAAGGCTTCGTCACTATATACTTTTATGAACCACTACTGTGATAGCAGAAGTCAATCCTTTCCAGTACGTTCTCACCCGACGAATCATCGGTGGGAAATATAATAAATGGATTGTAATACTACAGGAATTCGATTTGGTCTTCCAATCAGCCAAGTCGAAGAAATCACTAGTAAGTGACCTAGAACACGTTGAGGAAGAAACATCACTCCCTGACGAACATATCTTCCTCATCGCCTCCTCTGACCCATGGTACGGACATATCTTAGTATATCTCTAGACTTTGAGGTGTCTTACCACTTTTTCTCGAGAAGAGCGATGCAAGCTCAAAATCCATGCGAAGAACTACATTATCATCTCAGATACTTTATATTGACGTGGGGTAGATTCCATTTTACGACGCTGCTTAACTCGGGAAGAAGCCGAAGTAGTATTAAATGATGCCCACAGTGGAGCTTGTGGGGGACATCTTTCTGGGTTGGCAACAGCTCAGAAGATACTACGTGCCGGATATTTTTGGCCCACGATCTTTAAAGATTGTGTGGAAGCGGTGAAACGCTGTCGACCATGTCAGTTTTTCACTAAGAAAATGAGGGCACACCCAGCTCCTCTTCATCCTGTAATTACAACAGGTCCCTTCACAAAATGGGGGGTTGATTACATGACGTGCAATCCAGCTTTGGCTGGAGGACACCATTACATCATTGTTGTTGTTGACTACTTTACTAAGTGGGCAGAGGCAATGCCTACTGTTAAGGCAGATGGAGAAACTGCCGCTTATTTCGTGTTTAATCAGATTATTGCATGGTTTGGCATACCTAAAGAGATAGTGACTAATCATGGCAGTCATTTCCAAAATAGCATGATGACTGAGTTGTATACAATGCTTGGTTTTCAACAAGAACATTTGTCTTCATACTATCCACAGGCGAATGGACAAGTTGAAGCAGTGAACAAAACTCTAAAAGTTATATTGCAGAGAACTGTTAATGCCAGTCGAAATAACTAGCACATCATGTTGTACCTAGATCTTTGGGCTTACCGAGCCAATGTTAAGACTGCTACCGATTTCTCTCCCTTCCAACTTGTGCATGGGATAGAAGCAGTGGTACCGATTGAATGCGAGATTCCTTCGCTAAAACTAGCAGTTCAGTTACTACCAGATACTTCAATACTAGAAGAACGTTTGTTACACTTAGAACATCTAGATGAACAGCACCGAGACGTGCTCACAACAAACAAGGTCCACAAAAAATGAGTCAAAGGATAGTACAACAAATCCATCAAACCTAGGGTTTTCGTTGAAGGAGATTTGGTCCTGCTTTGGGATCAAGACAAAGAACCCTTAGGACCTGGAAAATTCAAATCCAGGTGGTTCGGACCTTTTATAATTCCCAAAGTATTGAAGAAAGGTGCCTACGAACTGATAGATTACGAAGGTAATAAGTTGGTTGAGCCTAGAAATGGGCTCTACCTGAAGAAGTACTATGCTTAGGCTGAAGTACTTTTTCTTGTAACATAGCTGTATATTTTTGTAAAGCTAGTTTTTTTTATGCTCGTTAGGTAATCTTATGTGTGTTTTTTCATTTCGTGTACCAGATGTCAACCGAACACTTCTTAGGATTTGTTGATGGCGCCAGTCGCCACACCTGTCAGTTGGCTACAGCAGCTTGGGTCATTTATTCACCCGCTGGCCAACTTGTCTCTTCGAGGGGGGTTTGTTTGGGTCCTACCATGAATAATGTGGCTGAATACAGTGCAGTTATAGAACTTCTCCGAGATGCTCTCAGTCATGGCATTTCACATTTGGAGGTAAGGCTTGACTCACAATTAATTGTATTTCAGTTAACAGGTGTGTATCAGATTAGAGATCCTGGATTGCTACGTCAGTTTCTACGAGTTAGACTTTTGGAAAGACAATTTGATTCTATTAGATATGAACACATTCCAAGAAGTTTAAACACATTATCTGATTCATTAGCAAACTATGTGTTAGACTGGCATTTGCATCATACATTGTCATAAACAACATTGCACACATAAAATTTAAACACATACACATGTAAATAACCGATACTGTATATAGCCGATACTGTATCAAAAAATATATGAGTTTTGAGGTCACAAGTCTATCAAGTCAAGTCATAAAAGTACAAAAACTGGGCATAGTAGCCTCAAAAATATATACATAGAATGTATCCCTCTCCTATGGAGAAGGAGGGACAACATCATCATCTACTGCATTACAATAGCATATGACAAGCCTAGCTATCTTCTGCAGCACCCTAAGCCATGCCGGGGGCACCCCAACTACATCTTCCTGCATATCCATAGGTACCTGATCCATACGGCATGCAGGAACTTCGTGAGTCAACCGACTTATTTTTCTCTCCAGGGTCCCCAACATAGCATCTGCTGCAGCAATATCAGCTGGCCTCACAAAAATGGTAGGATGTACCTCAGGACGAACAGGCCCAACATCTGCATGTGACACTTGATTAGAACTTCAAAATTCATTTATAAAAATCAAATACTTGAAAAAGTTTGAAAAAAATAAATAATTCTCAAAAATTTAAACATACCAATATCTCCCCAGACTCCACCTGGAGGAAGCACCAGTTCTGGATCATGACGAAAATCCAATCTAGCATATGGAAAATGCTCGAAAGTGGGCACTTGCCTCTCCCACCAACCCCAGAAATCATCAGTATGATAACAATAGTGACTTTCCCCACCACCCTGGTGGAGAAATATGTCACCCCAACGGCCAAGTCTGGGCTCACGGGGGTTAACCTGAGGTAGAGGCATCCCCAAACTGATAGCAGGCATCTTCTCAAAGAAGAAAGTACACAAAATACTACCGTACCCAAAATTCTTCATTGTGCCGGATTTGCAACCTATCAATTGAGATTTCATGTTTGCCAGTAAACTAGTACACCAATCATAGACATGACCGTGTAAGCATTGTACACCAATATGCATAGAGTGCCTGGAAGCTAAGTGCTGTGAAGCACTACCTGCTACTTGGTTGATCATGCTCACTATCACTTTCAAAGGGAGACCGTCAATAGTTGAAATCAAGACTTGGCTTCCCGATTTCTCATCTCCGGCAACACAATATGTATTCATGTACTCTTGCACAGATCTTACACCCACACGAGAAGACCCTTTCAGGTTAATCACATCTCCTCTCCGTGAGAGACCAGTAATGAAATATATGTCATCAACAGTAAACTCCAGAGTTTTCCCACGGATGACAAAGGTATTGGTATCCACATCCCAGTACTGAATAAGTCTTCGAAACAGTTTGTTTAAAGCCCTCATGTTTACGGTTCGGTAAAAATTCAACAAACCGCATCTTCGGAGAGCGTGGAGAGTGGTCGGATCTTGCATGGCACACCTATCCATGTCTTCATGCTCCCTCTCCCTCCATTGAAGGACCATCCTGCACAAAAAATCAAAATTTTTTGAGTCTCGGCGCTTGTATGTAGGTTTTCAAGAGTGTACGCTACTGTGTATACTACACAGTCACGTATGGGCGCTACTCTACTTGAGCATAGTAGCACCCATCACATTTACACGCTACTGTTATGGTTACACAGTAGCGCCCGCACAGCAACACTTGTGAGCATCACGTTGCAAGCTATTTTTTGCTCAAAAAATGAAAACTAAACCATGACAATGCAAGTAAAGTGAATTTTAACTTACTTGGTGGAGGAATAACGACGTTTGGATGCTTGGTTTGATCGCCACGGAGATTTGAAATTTGCAAAAGGTTGCCCCAATCCTTGCCCTACAAAACAAATTGAAAATTGATTTTTAAAATAAAATTATATATATGAATTGGATTTTGATTTTTACCCACCATTGTTAATTTTCTATAGTTTCAAAATTTTCAAAAAATCCCTAATTAATCAATTGAAACACACAATATGGTATAATACTAATCCAAGCTCAATTTTCATTTAGTTTTTGTCGGATTTGTCTCTTAAGTTTAAAAATTCTTGATGATAGACCTTGTCAACTAGCGAAATATTTCAAATTCATATATCATTCGAGATTTTTGCCGCATCGACTAATATTTTGTTGAAGACCTAGTTTTGGCAGAATATGAAGCTATGATCCTAGAAGCTGACCTTTAAGTCATTTTAAGCTCTTGTTTGGACTATTTAAACCTAAACAAGATTGCCGAGCAAGCTTGTCCTCTTCGAGCTCGTTAAAGTAATCGAAGGCTCATCCACTCAGGTATAGAATTACCCCTTTTCCGGGCCTAGGTGGATTAACTACGGAAAAGGTATACTCTAGGTATACTCCTGTATGCGCTAGAAGAGTTCTTCTTCCATTGTTTTATACTTTTTCGGGGGACGAGACTAACTGTAAGAAAAAGGACCTTTTGGAGCCTTTCTTTAGGGTTTTCAGGCTCTCTAAACATGAAAATACCAAGCGAGCATACACCTACTCGGGCTCGAGGTGAAATCCACGAGAGGGTAAGTAGAGGACTGTTTAAGTTTTTCAACTCTATAAACAAGAAAACACCGCCAAGCACAGACCAATCAGGGCTCGATATAAAATCCACGGATAGGTGAAAAGAGGATTGTTTAAGTTTTTCAGACTCTATAAACAGGAAAACAACGGCGAGCATTAATCTACTTGGGCTCGATACTAAAATCCACGAGCAGATATATGGAGTTATTGTTTAAGTTTTTCAGACTCCTTAAAATTGAAAACACCGGCGAGCAAGAATAGATCTCGGCTTGATATTAAAATCCAGAGATCAGTAATATAGAGTAATCTTCTATCTCTTCTTCGAACTCTATAAATAATGAAGAAGTCCTGAGTCTTCCTCCCATGGGCTCGTTCAACTATTTTCATTCTTTCTTGGACTTATTAAAACAACAAGAAGGGTATTCTTTTATCTAAAAAGAATAACGGACGGGAAAGACATATCATATCTTCATTGTCAAAGGCAGTTCAGTCAGTTCTATCCTTGAACACAGCACCTACTTGAGTCTATCTTGTTGGTTGGGTTTAGTTTTTGACCTCAGGGTGAACCTTTCCTCCGAGTTATTTACTCCCCCGGTTGGTTATTCTTCCAACCATATGGAGGGTCTGCTAATGTCTCTTACATTTCAGACTTATTATTTACCCCATTATGTCAAAAAATACCTGAGTCACTTTGTGTCGTGCTCAATGTTCAAGGATATACCCTGTGTCATCCATTCTGCAGTTTACCTTGACCTCATGTGTCGGCAATTCTGCAGTTTACCTTGACCTCATGTGTCGGCCATTTTGCAGTTTACCTTGACCTCATGTGTCGGCCTTCCTAGTGTCAGTCTTGTTACATATTATTCCATATCATCTCTTACCAGTTGAGTGTTCCTAGAGTTGGATGATGGAGGATGCCTTAAGGCCTTCCTTCCAACGGACTTCTTCCCATCGACATCAACTCATTTTATTCTGGGAATGAAGTTTAGAGTTTCGGTTAGTACCTTGGAGATTGCATTCACCAGTGGCAATTTTCCTTGCTGTTGAATGATGAGAATACATCAATGTCTCTTCTTCGACAGGATTCCCAAGTGTTCGACTCCAAGTCCATCTATTCACATTTGGCGAATCGTACTTGGTACCTTGGACCCCATCATCATTATCGGTGGAAGTCCTTGCGTTTGTTAATGGTATACATCAATGACCGATAATCAAACGATACCCACCATGTTCGACTGTCAGCTCATCTATTCACATGGTTAGGGTTTGTACCTAGAGTTGTTTTGGATGAAGATCTTGGGATTTTGGATGACATCACCTCATTTTGTTATCACCCAAGTTGCGCAAGACTGAGCCTCACTTATATTCGGATCTCCATGAGACATAGATCTAGTTTGTTGTTATGGTTATCATCTCTCAGTTTGACATGGATCCACGCTTGTATTCCAAGTGGCCATGCTTTATATACATCTCCTCGTTATGTATCGGAGATCATGTTGTATCACACTGCACATCTATGAGATGTCAAAAAATGTAATTGCTAGCTGACCTTGATCTTTATTGTAGGTGTTCTTGCAACTTGTTTTCTGCGGTTCTTTGCTCCTCCTCTGGCTTTGGATTATAATGTATTTCGGCCATCGTTTCCCTCTGACCTCACACATTAGGGGGGCATCTGTTATAGGTCAAACTTGCACCTCTCCGTCCGTGATCACCTTGAGCCGTTGATCACACAAAAGGACAACTTGGATGGAGGAGCAGGTTGACCTGAGATGATACTTTGACTCACTCCATTTCCTGACATTGCTGGAAAAACCCCAAAAAATATCATTTTGAGATATGAGCGCTACTCTACTTAAAGAGACTAGTGCCCATACGCTACTCCAGTGTATAATATTAGCACCCATATCCTTCTATACGCTACTCCTTCTCAGCATAGTAGCGCTCAACATTTAAAATTCGATGAGCGCTTGTTGGTAAGCTCTAAAGTAGCGCCCTATACGCTACTTCACTGAATAATAGTCGCGTACATATCAAAATATGATTAAAAAATAATTAATTTTCTCGATGAGGATTAGTTGCTGGTAGTTTTCCAACTTCCCCAACTTCCTCCATAACCATACATCGACCTGAACTACTTCTCTAATCCTATAAATACAAAGAAGACTAAAGAGAAAGGTTGGATGGATTAATGGAGAAACTTTGAGAGATAGAGATCTAAAGAAGAAACTTGCATTGGAGGAGTTGATGTTGAAGATATCCAAGCCAGAGAAGAGCCAGAGCCCAGAATCAAGTTGCAAGAGCCTGTCATAGAGTCAGGTATACTTGTACATCAATTTACTTTTGACAATAAAGGTTGAAGTGTCTTTCTTGTTCCAACTTAAATGTGTTCTGAAATAACATCTTAATTTGGATCTGTTTTGGTCAATATTGAATGTTAAACATTGTTTTTGTTTCTTTCAAGCTTTATATATTGTCCAAGACGCTTTGAGAAAGGTATTGTTATTGCAGGTTTACTGAAAGGAAGGTGGATTTGAAAGTTGAGCACAAGATCAAGCAAAGGCTAGGATCGAACTTCGATTGAAAGGTGTGTTCTCAAGATCCATAACTTATTTTCTTTTCATAAATATCTTTGTAATATCATCAATACACTTACCTGTCACCCCACTCCAGTTGATAGCATTAGTTTCCTTACTATAGGGTAGATTTTCCCGCCAACAATGCTTTAGTGTCACAATATTGTTGGGGAGTGGCATCACTAGAAAATCCACTCTCCATTGAAGACACGGAAAAGATTCAGAATTCAATGACAAACATCAAAGGTAAATTTTCACAATTGATTTCTGAAAGAGATTATTTGTTTGATCTTTCAGGATTGCATCATGATGTATTATTCAAGAATGAAGAAGAGTTTGAAAAGATCTCATATGAATTGGAATCCACCGAATATTCTTTGAGAATTACTCAAAGTACTCTCTTGGAATCCTAGATGCAAATTGAGCAACTTCAGCAAAAGTCTCTAAGGACTCATATTCCTTCCTATGTTCCAATCAGCCATTCCATTTTGGTTGATTATTTTCAGATTTCTATGGAGGAATCTCATGTGATGGTGGAACATGAGGAGCATGCTGATTTGAATGTGCTTGAGAGGGCTGAAATCAAGAAATAAGTCACATCACTTGAAGATGAGAATTGGGTGAAAGGATTTTTCTTGATAATGGCCCAAGAGGAGCAGGAGGCTCCAACAGTCATTCTGTTGATGTATATGTAACTTTGGAATGTATATTATCTATGTATTTCATATATATTTATTGTACCCTTATAAGAGATGTGTGATTCCTCTATAAGGCAGTGTCGTCATGTGTATTGACAAGCGTCGCAAGTGTGTGTACTTGGTGACGAGTTATTAGACCATCATGTGTGGGGTCGGCCCTGAAATATATATTATATTGTGGATGTACCTACCTAGACAAGCTGGCCCCAGAAGGTCACTGGGAAAACAGGTTAGTATAAATAGAGATCGGGAGATCTCTATTTTGATCATTTTCGGAAACTCACACTTCTCTCACTCAGAAAGTGGCACATTAGTGAGAAGGAGGATCATCTACTACTAGGAGACTATCTCAGTGTATTTTGGTTGAGCCATTTCTCTCTCTATCTCTGAGGAAGTTGTGGGGTTTTTCACCTTAGGGTTTTCCCCACGGAAACTCTGTGTCTCTTGTCTCTCATGCTTTTGATTCTTGTCATGCTTTTCATGCTTATTGTGATTGTTATGCATTGATATACTATATATGTTATTCTCTCAGTGAAGATCCTAGAGTATTGTGAATTAATGCTCAAAATTTAACATGGTATCAGAGCTAACCTAAGAAGAAGACATTTTGCAGTGATGAAAACTTGAGTTTATTGTTTATTGGGTTTCTCTCCACAGATTTTGGAAAAGCCGTATAGTAGATAGACTCTACTCATCAAGGAGAATCTATCTGTCCAATCAGAATTCAATTCTGAGCATTTTCAGATTTGGCCCTAAAAATTAGGGTTTCCACAAAAATAGGAATTTCTGAAATCTGAAGACATAGCTGGGAGCTCCTTGCAAAAATCAAAGTTTAGAGCTTTGGATCGAGATTTTTGGCTGGGTAGATCTCTGGGAAACTCAAACCCTAATTCAGGGCTCTCCCGAGTGAACCCGGGAGGACAAAAAGGAAAATCTGAACGGTAAAGCTTTGATGATCTCAAATTTTGAATACACCAGGCTGATTAGATCATCAACGTGCATCTTTCTATCCTTTCAGAAAGTTGAAATTCACATTTTGAATTTTTAGGGTTTTTTCGACAAACCCTAATCCGGGACCAGATCCATTTTTTCAGCAATTCAAGTGGTAAGACCTAAATCTTTTCTATTTCCATTTGAAGTACTCTTTAAGATGTCTCACCACACCAAGCTTGAAGATAAGCTTGAAGGGGTTGAAAACTTCTGAGCTTGGAAGTATAGGATTGGATTTATCCTGGAAGAAAATGACTTGGACTCATATATAAAAGAAGACATCCCTATCCCAGAGGATGAAGAGGATAAGGTATTGCATAAGAAGAACTTGGTCAAGGCAAAGAGAATCATTATTGATTCTATCAAAGACCATCTCATACCCCATGTGTCTTCTCTAAACACACCCAAAGAGATGTTTGACTCTTTGACCAAGTTATTTGAAGGGAAGAACATAAATCGGAAGATGACTCTACGTAATCAATTGAAAGGGGTCAAGATGTTGAATGGAGAAACCATTCAATCTTACTTCTCCAAGGTATCTCAGATCAAGGAACAACTTGAAGCTATGGATGAAGTAGTGGACAATGGTGAAATTGTTATAACCACTCTGAATGGCCTACCTAGGTCATGGGACTCCTTTATTCAAGGAATCTGTGCAAGAAAGAAATTGATCTCTTTCAGTAGACTGTGGGAGGAATGCTCTCAAGAAGAAGCTAGGCTTGTGGCCCGAGAAGAAAATATGGGAAATGAAGATCAAGCTCTCACAGCACATGCCAGGAAAGGCAAGTCCAAGAAGGAATCATCTCATAACAGGAAATTCTCACACCACCATTATCATAAAGATAAGAAAGATCTCAGATGCTTCAATTGCAATGAGAAGGGACACTTTGCTTCAGACTATCCCAAGAAGAAGAAAGACAACAACAACAAATTCAACAAGAAGAAGAAGAATAAAAAAAGAAGGTACCATGCTCATGCTGCCGAAGATGATGAACCTCCAAATAAGAAGGCTAGGGCAGAAAGTGATGATAGTGATGATGACTCATCAAGTGAAGAAGAGTATGTTCTAATTTCTGCTCTCACATGTACTATCTCCCATGGTTGTAATGATTGGTTGATTGACAATGGGGCTTCCAAACACATGACTGGGTTTAAAGAATATTTTGTAAATCTGTCTGAGCATGAATCACCCCATAAAGTGAAACTTGGGGATGATTATCAATATCCCATCAAAGGAAGTGGTGAAGCCTCCTACAACCTAGATTCTCGAAAATCTTTGAAGATGAAAGAAGTCCTTTATGTACCTGGGCTCAAGAAGAACTTACTCTCCATCTCTGCATTGGATGCAAAAGGCATCAGGGTTGCATTTGTGGATGGACAAGTCCTAATGTGTCCAAAGGGTAAATCTATTGATGATGTAGTGGTGATTGGAGAGCAAGAGGGAGGAATGTACAAATTGAAGGGACAACCTGAACATGCCACAGTGACATGAAGACAAAGATTCATCCATAGTCATGAATCACATAGTGGTATGTATAAATTGCTTTTGCAAAGGTTAACTTGTGAGTTATGCAGGTCATTGAAGAGAACAAGAAAACATTGCTAGACATAACTAGCAAATATGATGACCAGGTATGTGTTTCTTATATCATAGGATCTATTATATAAGTATGCATGACATGATTGATGATGTTTATTCATGAAGTCATAGGTTTGAATAATCATGGGTATATGCATATTATGTGTCTTACCTTATTTAATGTTATGACTAACCATAAGAGTCCTATATAAACCCTGAATGCTAATGCTTATTATTTATGTTTGAAATGATCATGACTATACATGCTTGCGATTATTGTGTTTTGATAGTATTGAGAATATACTAATGAATGTATGATGTTGTATGAGATCACAAGGATAACACAACTATGATACTAATAAGCATGCACAGGGACCAAGGATGAATATAAGTTCAAGGACAGGTAATCCAGGAAGCAAAGATCAAGAGGGAGCACACTCCAATTGCCCCCACAAGGAAGCAAAGATCAAGAAGAAGCACACTCTAGTAGTTCCTGCAAGGATGCAGATATTGAGAGGGAGTTGACCATCTTTCTACATTTCACAATAGAAAGGTGTAGAAGAAGCTACTTCAGATTAGGACTCCAGCAGCTTCTGCAAGGAAGCAAAGACTCAGAGGGAGTCCATCCAACAAACAAACAAAGATAAGTATTTCAATTATCATTTCTTGCATATTTGTTTGTTCAAATAAAATTGTTCAATAATGTATATGCTCATGTTTCTAGACTTAGGATATGTATTGTGCATATTAGAATGATTGCATTAATGAACAATATGCATATGATGGGTAAGTGGCCTATGGCACTATACAACATTCCATTGCTACTTATCTAGGATGAAACCTCTTTGCTGACATGTTGGGAGTAGTGCAAACTCTTAACAATGTTCTTGTAGAGACTGGAAGGAATCTAGAAAGTTACAGGATATGGATGAATGTTGTATTGAAGCATTGGCTAAAATATGTGCAAGACTGTATGACATATTTCTTTATGTATAAGAATTTGTTTTGGAAAAACTATGAGATGTTTCTAATCATGCAATTTAACTTGTCTTGTAGGAAATATCGTATGTCATCACCTACAAAAGAAGAACTACAACATTTGTTCAACAACAAAATTATATATTGAAGATATTGAAGTTCCCAGGATATGGGAAGAATGCCATGATTTGTTGATCATGTAGAATGATGTTTGGGATGTATTCCCAAGACCTGAAGGGAAGTTTGTTATGACTTCCATATGGATCTATCAGATCAAGCATGCTACAGATGGCAGCATAGAGAAATATAAAAGTGATGAAATAGAAGATACACCAGATGGATTTCAAGACTGCTTTCTTGAATGGTGTAGTTGAAGAGGAAGTATATGTGGAGCAGCCACTCGGTTTTGAAATACATGGCAGGGATTCATATGTGTACAGATTGAAGAAAGCCTTGTATGGCTTGAAGCAAGCTCCTAGAACTTGGTATGGTAGGATGGACAGTTTCCTATCTAGTTTGGGATTTACTAAGAATAAAGTGGATTCCAACCCTTACTATAAGGTTGAGGAAGGGAATCCTGTGATTCTACTCCTGTATGTGGATGACTTATTTGTAACGGGAGATGACATAATGATTGTAGATACTAAGAGGAAGCTTGTTGTCGAGTTCGATATGAAAGATTTGGGAATGATGCATTATTTCCTAGGCATGGAGGTGTGGCAGAGTGCAGGTGGGATCTTCCTTGGTCAAGGGAAGTACACAATAGATATCCTGAAGAGATTCAGAATGATGGATTGCAAGTCCATGGCCACACCTATGGCATAGAATCTGAAGCTTCTATGTGATGCTTCATCTGAGCCGGTAGATGTCGCTATGTATTGTCAGATGATTGGGTCCTTGATGTACCTGACGAACACGAGACCAGATATTTGCTTTGCGGTGAAGACATTGAGCCAGTTCCTGATGGATCCGAAGAGTGTTCACCTGGTTGCTGTAAAGCATGTTCTAAGGTACCTAAAGGGTACAGTGGATTATGGGCTCAAGTATGAAGTGAATCAAAAGTTTAACCTGCAGGGTTATGTTGATTCAGATTGGGCTAGCAGTGCTGCAGATAGGAAGAGCACATCTGGATGCTGCTTCGGTATGGGATCAGGTGTGATCTCTTGGTTTAGCAGGAAGCAGTCCTATGTAACACTGAGTACAGCTGAGGCAGAGTATGTTGCAGCCTGTTCAGCTAGTTGTGAGGCAGTATGGCTACAGAAGCTGTTGTCTGCGTTATTTGATCTCCCATTGGATGCTACTGGTATCGTTTGTGATAACCAGAGTTGTGTGAAGCTGTCCGAGAACCCAGTGTTTCATGATAGGTCGAAACACATAGAGATCAAATATCACTATATCATGGATATGGTGCAGAGAGGAGCTGCGAGGGTCCTGTATGTTGCGACGGATGAGCAGATTGCAGATGTGCTAACGAAGCCACTAGCCAGGGTGAAGTTCGAGTACTTCAGGGAGAGGCTTGGTGTTCTTCATATTGATGACACTTTGAGGAAGAAGTGATGGACACATTTTCAGAAACCATTCCAAGCATGTTGGAAGGAGAATCCTTCACATGGCTGTGGATGTAAGTGCTGGATGATGAGCATCAGGACGATGCTCCAGTTACTGCTCTGTGTATGCATCATGTTGGATGCTGGATATGATTAGTTGGATCATTTGTATGTATATGTATGTACACATCATGTTGGATGCTGGATATGATCAGTTGGATCATTTATATGTATGTACGCATCATGTTATATGCTGGATATGATCGATTGGATCATTTGTATGTATTTTGTATATGCATCATGTTGGATGCTTGGACCATGTATCTGTATATGTATCAGGTGGATACATTGTATGATCGGGTGGATCATGTATGGTGATATGTATCATGTATTTGTATTTGTATAAGGTGGATACACTATATGATCAGGTGGATCATGTATGATGATATGTATCAGGTAGATACTTGGTATGCATCAGGTAGATGCATTGTATGATCAGGATGATCATGGATGATGAGCTTCAGGATGTTTCTCCAGATGACATGCAACAGGATTTTGCAGTGATGATGATCGGGATGATAATGTGTACATCAGGATGATGTATGGTGAGTATCACGTTGATACTCTGTGGCCGTGGAACAGGTTGTGCAGATAAGCATGTAATTTGTGCCCTGGGAGATTTGCAGATAGTCTTTCGAGGTTTTTCCTATGGCATGTAATTTGTACCCTGAGATATATGGAAAATGCTCTTTCGAGGTTTTGCTTGGGAGGACATATAATTTGTGCCCTGGGATATCTGCAGATAGTCTTTTGAGGTTTTTCCTATGGTATGTAATCTGTGCCCTGGGATATCTGGCAGATGCTCTTTTGAGGTTTTGTCCTATGGCATGTAATTTGTGCCCTGGGAGATCCGATAGGTTGAGCCGTGTGCTCATAATCAGTCCTGGGATGCTCTTTAGAGGTTTTGCTATGACCACATGTAATTTGTGCTCTGGGAGATCCGTTAGGTTGAGCCTTGTGCTCGTAATCAGTCCTGGGATGCTCTTTCGAGGTTTTGTGGTGATCACATGTAATTTGTGCCCTGGGAGATCCGATAGGTTGAGCCTTGTGCTCGTAATCAGTCCTGGGATTCTCTTTCGAGGTTTTGTGGTGGGGTCATATGTAATAACTCCTGGAGATCTGGACAGGATGAAAAAGGCCTCAAATGCTCTTTAGGGTTCTTGCTAGTCAAGAGACTCTTTTAAGGTTTTGTGATGCACATAATAAGTCCTGAGATTTCCACAGTATGGCCAGTGATGACAAAGACCTGCAAGTGGTGGGCCTACATCCAGTATGAAAAAGGACTGGCTCTGTAGAACTTCCTATGACGACTAGAGTCAGAGATTGGTAGAGATAGCAGCAGCAGTGACGATGATGATGATGATGCATTGATGACGATGATCCTGAGAAGAAGACTTGTCTAGCAGATCTGTGTTGAGAAATACCTTCCTAGTTAAGAGGGAGTGTTGATGTATATGTAACTTCAGAATGTATTTCATCTATGTATTTCATATATATTTATTGTACCCGTATAAGAGATGTGTTATTCCTCTATAAGGAAGTGTTGTCATGTGTATTGACAAGTGTCGCAAGTGTGTGTACTTGGAAACGGGTTATTAGACCACCATGTGTGGGGTCAGCCCTAAAATATATATTATATTGTGGATGTACCTAGCTAGACAAGTTTGCCCCATAAGGTCACTGGGCAAACAGGTTAGTATAAATAGAGATCGAGAGATCTCTATTTTGATCATTTTCGGAAACTCACAATTCTCTCACTCAGAAAGTGGTGCACTAGTGAGGAGGAGGATCATCTGCTACTAGGAGACTATCTCAGTGTATTTTGGTTATACTTTGGTTGAGCCATTGCTCTCTCTATCTCTGAGGAAGTTGTGGGGTTTTTCACCTTAGTTTTTTCCCCACGGAAACTCTGTGTCTCTTATCTCTCATGCTTTTGATTCTTGTGATGCTTGTCATGCTTATTGTGATTGTTATGCATTGATATATTGTATATGTTATTCTCTCAGTGAAGATCCTAGAGTATTGTGAATTAATGCTCAACATTTAACACATTTTGGATGACTTGATGGTAAATACATGGGGTTTGGAAAATGATCATATCCCCCCCAACAACCATGATCTTGATTTCATGACATTGGAATTAAGTAGCAGAGATTTCTTTCCATCTATGGATAGATGCACTACCAAGTTGAAGACTCTAGGAGGTAAATTCTTTATGTGTAAATTTTTTAATCCCTCTGACATTGGTATGTTTTTTGATCAGCAACATAGGTACATATTGCTACCATTAGATACCATTCATCCATACATGGATTGGGTGGAAGATTACATGTCACACATGGAGTCTCCTAGCAGAAATATTTCTTCTCATGGTAGGTGGAAGAGAGCTAATCAAGCAAGCTTACAAAAGAATTTGTTGAGCCATTGGAGACATGCACTTGGAGAAACCAGAAGCTTCTTACTTGGACCTGATTTGATAAGTGTTTGTTCATCCACTAATGGGATGAGTACATAATTGATGGAGGTATGCAACACATGTTCTTTCCACTTGAGTGGAACCAGTGGAAGAGAGTTGAGCCATTGGGATAGTACATGCTTGTCTTTTGGATCCAGTGGCAGAAAGTTGACCCACGAGATTACTTCCTTGGAGATGTATGCCCTTAAGGGTATTGGATCTTCTTGCACTTATGGTTTTTCATTGTATTCATCGTATTTTACTTGTGAGTAGTTAACAAGGCATTTTTTCTCATATGATGCCTATCTTTCTCATAATTGGATAAGGGACTTCCACCCTTTTCATTTGAGCTATAGTGATGACATTTTTAATTCTTATGTGCATTCGGCATATGAGAACCTTATCGATGGAGTGGAAGGAATTGATAAGGTTAATTCGGCCTCACTCTTTGGAGGCATATTTGGTGATGCATAGCCTTGCCTTGATTGGTTCCTACCATGGTGAGTTGCATATATTGATTGAGGGGCCCTCAAAGCTTCAGGGTTGCATTGGAAATGATGATTTTCCAATATGGTGGTATGATGTTTTCATCTTTCCCAACATTTCATATGATGCTGATTTTTTCTTGTTACTAATGTTTGGGGAGATGCAGCATGAATAGTGGGATCTAGGCACTCTTTTGATTAACATATTTTGTTGGATGGTATTTCGATCCATGGGGGTGCCATACAAGCAATGGGATCCTGGCATTGTTGGTCCTTGGAGAAGTTGTTTGCATGTTAGCATGATGGAGCAAGCCAACCCTATTTTGCACTAGTTCATATATGTTGCACTTGGTTTAAGTTTCCCACATACAAAACACCTCCTTGGATGGACTTATAACAGTTTACTTAGTAGTGGTATCTTTGAATTTATGATATTCTTGTGGGATCTTGGCACACTTTCCAATTGCTTCACTTGGATAGAAGTAGGCACGTTCAGTTACAGATGTAGTGAATATTTTCTTGGAGAGATGATTATGATCAGAGTAGTGCAGCAAAAGCATGATGGACCTCCTAGGATATTTTGCTTGAGGACAAGCAATCTTGGGAGGGGAGGACTGTCATGTTCCCATTTTGTCAGCACCATGAAGAAGATCGAACCCCATGGATCCTAGGGTCAAATTGAATTAATTAATTAATGAGGGGTTAAGATGAGGCAATTAATTAATTAGGAGTGTGCATTTAAATTTATCCATATTTTTCTAGCTACTTGGAATAAATAATTATGGAGAATTTAATATTATTGGTGCAATTAATATTTTTATTTGGTATGCTGAATAAATGGAGAAATTGGCCCACCAATTTGAATTAGTGGATAAGGTTGGAGGAATTACTTGGACTAGAAGTCAAGTAAGCACTAAAGTCCAAAAATGATGCCAAAAATGAGAAAAGAGGAATATTTCAGGAAAAGCAGTATAAATCCAGAAAGCAGGAAAGTATGAAAAGCAAGAAAGTTTAGAAAAGAAGGAAAGTCATAAAAAGAGGAAAAAGAAGGAAAGCCAAAGCAAAGCAAAGTAAGGAAAGTATGTCCACTCATGTGTGACCTATTCTCATAGGTCACCAAGCCAAGTAACTTGCTAAACAGGTCAACATAAATTCTATAAAAGAAGCATTCCAACTCCATTTCACATCTTTTGCTAGTGTGAGGAATTTTATGAATGCATTTGTGCATCCAAGACTTGGGAGGTGTGCCCCTAGTCAAGCATGGGAGATGTGCCCCAGCTTTCTGTGAGAGGATGATGGCATCCATCCATTTTCAATCAGTTTATTTGCAGGTACCGAAGCTCACCAGGTTGAATCAAAAGTTCAGATCTATCTTCATCAAAGTCAGAGATCGAATCCTTCCTCCTCCTTCTATTCTACAATTAGTTTCTTATGTGCAAGAGGAGAGACTCTTCTATAATATTTTGAGAAGCATCATGGACTATTTATGATGTATTAATAGAGTATGTAATGTTCCAATATCAGTCACTTCAATACAAATTACAGAACTCTGATTTCTTCTCCAATTTATGCACCCCTGCTACATTTAGCTAGATTTTGACTAGCTTTCAATGAATGGTTCATAAATCAATGAGTAAAGGTCCAAATGAAGTCATTCTCATTCCTATAGTTATCTAACATATCACATGTCATGATCCGACCACTGTTTCATAATTTTGATTACCTTTGAGCATTGTTTGGGAGTCTGCAATTCAAAGTAGTTGAGCTGTCCTGAATTTCTTTTGTACTAGTTTTGTTATCATACTTTCCCAGATCTACATATAACTTTCTGAAATGTTATTTTATGATTCAATGACTTTAAATGAATTATTATTAGCCTCTCTGATGTCTGCAACAACCTTTTCCAACTTTCAATCAAATTCCCTACCCATACTAGTATGCATATATTGAGAACCCCAGGAACATTGGAGTAGAGTTCAGCCGGGTTGTTCTTGAAACATAAATAGTATCAGTACTTTGTGTAGAGGTATAAACTCATATCATAAACTTCCATCCATTCCTATCCTTTTTTCTTTCCCATCTCCAACAATTCTAGCTTCCTTAGCCATTGTTTTCACTATAACAAATCCCTATGATTAGCGTCTCTTTTATCTCCCTTTTTGGCGTCCACTAACACTTTTAGTGTATTTTTCTTCATTTTCTAGGTGCTGGCACTATTTCACAAGATGGCTCTTTTCTTGGCATTTTTTGCGTCCTTTTTTTAAATTAGGCGCTAAACAGGATGCTAATTACATCCACTTTCGCGTCCACTTTAACACCAGTAATAACGCCAAGCATAGCACCCTCAATAACGCCTATTTTTTCTTCCTTTAGTGCCAAAAATAGCGTCCTCCATAGTGCCAAGATTAGCACCAAGTTTAGCTTCATCTTTTACACCAGTATTTAAACCAAGAATTGCGCCTAGTTTGGCTCCCTAAGTTGCACCAATATTCAAGCCAGGATTAACACCATGTTTAGCGCCTAATTTAGCTTCCTAATTGTCGGTAGGTTTAGCACCAAGTTTTGCATCTACAATAACGTCTAATATAGCATCTAGTTTTTCTCCCAAAGTACCACCATGTTTTTGCTCCCATTATTGTGCCTAAATTTGCTCCCAAAATAGTACCTAGTTTTCCTCCTTGAATTGAGCCTAGTTCAACATATGAGTTACTTAATTGATGGTATAGAGGCTATTGGTTATTGGAGTTTAGGGTTGATTTGGGAGGGTGTGTTAGACATTGATATTAATGTCTATGATGATTATAAGGACAGCGATGGTGATGATGATGATGTCGATGATAATGATGATGATGAGGACGATGCATGTTATTGCAGTATTTGACCCTAAGTGGCCCTAATGGAACCTAATTGGCTCTTTTGGAAACTAAGAGACCATAATTAATCCTAAATGACCCTGATGGAATCTGAGTGTCCTTAGACATTTGAGTGACTCTAACGGCATGTTGATGATGATCTTGTTGTATCCTGAAAATGATAAATATTAGCATTGATGATATGTACTATGTTGACTAGGATGTTGATGATGATGATGATGTCAATGTCAGTAATTATGATGTAGGTGATTATAGCACTATTTGATCTTGATTAATCCTTTTGGAACTTAAATGACCCTAATTACATCTAAGTGAACCTAATAACACCTAAATGACCCTAATGGCATCTGATTGTCCCTAACAACATTTGAGTGACCCTAATGGAACTTGAGTCACCTTAACAACATGAGGATGATGTTGATGATGCATGATAACAATGTAATACCCCTATTCTGGAATTTGAACCCCTATTATATTTTATGCTAAGTATTATTTCATTTATACTTAGGAAAGTTTAGAAATCTGCTAAAGAGGTTTCTATTGACCATGTGGACCAGCACATTAAAAGAGGGAGTCACAATCCCCTAAGGTTGGAGGGAAAATGCCACTTAATAATAAGAAGAAGAAATTATTATTGTAGATAATTGGCAAACCCTAAAGAAAAGAACTGAGAGATTAATGAATTAAAAGAATTCACATAATGTGCAAAATTCCCCTAAGAGACTAAAAGGTGAAAACTCATTGAAACACTCATAATTTCATTATGCATCATTCACAATCTCATGAGCTGAATACACAAGAACAATGGGAATGGGAAAACCTGAACCTAAGACAATGAATGTTGGTGAGGGAGGACAAATTTGGGAGAACCAAACTTGTCCTAAATCCAAGTGATTGAGGGAAGATTTGGGAGGACCAACCTAACTTAGATCAAGAAGAATCATACAGTTTGGTATGAGCTTGGCCACTTAATTGTGTGCAGGTAGGAGAACTACCCCAATCTTGAAGGAGAACTGCATTTACCTAAATAGACTGTGATAGTGATTCTCTCCATGGCTATGGCTTACAAGCCCTTGGAGCATCCTAGAGCTCAAGAGTATTAAGTTGGGTGTTTGGTTTCATGTTGCCTTTGAAATATCCTAAATAACTTGGGAAAATAACAAGTTAAGGGTAACTAAAATCTATACTCTACTTGGGGGACTGTGAACTCAGCTTGAGGGTGACCTGAGAGCAAGGAGAACTTGCTGGTCAAAGGATGGGAGGTTTGTGCCTGGTTCCACTGGTCAGCAAATTCAGATAAGTGTTTATAATTTGACTTGCAAAGTATTTGTTTTGGATAGTATTTATATATGTGCTTTTGAATATATTGGATTTATTATTGAATGTCATATGTATCAGATCTGGCCATATATGTATTGTTCTTGATTATTCTGAGCATGAATCTCAACTACAAACTAGATCTATGTTATGAGTTATCTTATGATCATTTTTACAGATCTGGAATATTTGTGTTGTGGGTTGGCTGTGATAATATCTACATTCTAATGGCAGTGGATTTACAGCATTAAGACCCCCTATACTGTTGTAAATGTATGCAGCATCTAAAATAATACTGATATGAATCATGTGCTAACCTACGGTTTGCTGAGACATGTTTTCATATTGCAGGTTGTTGTATTTTAAATACATTCCACTATTTAAATAATATATTATGCCTTGCATTATAATGATGTAAATAGGGCAGGCAGGTAAACCTGAAGGTTTACATGCCTAGCCCTTATATTTATCACTCTTTTATAATGGAGTTTATTTCAGAAAAGATAACCCTGATAATGCTAGAATTTAGACATGTTATAGATCCGAGTTTTTGTTTTGGACAGAGTTTGTATTCTATTTAAATTTTCTCAAAATCAACTGTATGCAATTAATGGCATTTCAGTTTAAATTGCTGAGTATTGAAATAAACTATACATTGCTATATTTTTGAGTTAAATATATGCTTGAATATTATTCTGAGTTAAATGGCTAATGCTTATGCAAACAGTATTGTAATACTCATAATTAATATGGATGTGAATGTATTTGCTGATGGCGATATGCGACTCATGTATAACCTAGGTTGCCATAATCTATATATGCCTATAGACTGAATGCATTTTTGAAGTGCAGTAATTACTGATTAAAAACGATTCAAGTATCTAAGGGTTTTACCCTTAGTATGGCTGCAAATAATATTAATAGATGGTAAGATACATGTATACATTCACCTGTGCATTTTATATTAACCTGGCGTTTTTCATCTACTGTTTAAATAGTGTATTGAATACATCTAATAAGAAAATGATTGTTGGGTATAAACATAAGCTAGGTATATTAATAATTAAACTTTTCAGCATATAAACGCAATTTGTATGATAAACATTGTTGAAGAAAGAGACAGCGATTCATTGCACTAAAACATTCATTGGTGCATATGATGGGCAGGCTCAATGCCTTTACCCTAAAACATTATTTACACACAAATTAAAAACTATACTACGGTATGCCATTTTGAATGCAAACGAAATCATGGAAGATGCAAGATAATGAGGGTGATTCCTTCTAAATGAGCATTAAACGACGAATTCCAAGAATATGATGATAGCAACCATTCTATATGCTTCCATTAACATCATGCATATAACATTAAATCGATATGCATAAATAGTGGTGAAGCTAAGCGTATATAATGCATATTAAGATCAAGTGACGAGGGCATTTATACATTTAAAGTATGTAATCCAAAATACATATCATTTAAATAACCCACAGACCCGACAAGAGTCGCGACGGGCTTCAAGTCAAGTGAGTTTTGCATTTCAAGTTATCATTCGAATCCTAACTTCAAAAAAACCTACAAACACAATTTTGGAATCGTAAAGGCTATGGCATTGCAACTTTAAATTACAGCGAAGTCGATTACATAATCCTGACACCTCTGCCATGGGAAGAGCATCGTTGGATTGCTTTTCAACTACACATGATTGTGGGAGTCCCCTGGACTACAACTCTTGGAATGCACAACAACTTGGAAATGACAATGGAGTGCAATATAGGTCGTAGTAACACTCTAATAGGCTGGCTATATGCCCCTATCATTACAGCCAAGGGCCATTCTCCTTAATAATGCGCAAACAAAAGCAGGAGAAACCCTAACCTCATTGATAGCGTTTTAGCAACTCTTCCCCCACCAACGGGGTGAACCAAACCCAAGGGAGTGGGATGGTGAGTTACCTGTTGAGCTTAACAACTCACCACGACCCCAATGTTTGTTATAAGCTCGCGAGAGTGGTTCACTCCACCATTTCACCATTGGTTCCCTGCACATTACAACATGGCGAGAGGTCAAACCTCAGGGATACCGAAACCAACTTTTAACAAAAGTAAACAACGCCACGACAAAACTGAAAGATGGATTGTGATATTACCTAGTGAAGAAATCAGTCAGAGCGCAACTTGAATCCATTTTACCTGTCACAACAACATCACGAAGGTAAAACCTAAGCCTTTAACATGTAACTTACAATATGCAGCGACATCACATAAAACGTAAAGTTGGTAAAAGCAGTAAACGTTATCACTTACATTGCAATGGTGACCACGTTGAACAGGGTGACAACTGGTACAAGGTGCATATCTAGAAGCAAAGTGCCAAAGCTGTGCAATAAACCTTCACCTTACCCTATGCAGAGTTGAAGCTCTCATCGCAGCCAAACAAAAAATGAGATGAATTCCAAGTGAAGGGACTATCAATGCTGGATACTGGAGATGGCAGGTGTAGACCACTATAGCCAATAAAGAACGAGGTTAATGCAGGCATGGATATGGCTGGGCGCGAAAGCCCATAGACTCGATCGACGGTGCCAAACTCATCACAACTTCTCATGCACTATCTCAGATCACCATCAACGACTCAGAACGAAGGAAGGGATAATGCATTGCAGAGCTTGGTGTATGGTACGCCCCGGTGTAACCTTCCACTGACAGAGTTCCACGTCTCCAAGCCCATTAAACGCAGTGTGTGTCGACTCTCCATCCACGTGAGAGTGTGTCTATGTCACCTTCCAACAAGGCAGCAAGGAGAGGGGTTAAAACGTGTATTTGGATTTGTGAATCCTGAGTGGCGTAAGACACAAGCCACGTAGGCCACCGATTGGAGTGAGCTGACTTACAACCAGCTGAGTCAGATGTCTTTTGTCCACGTTTAACGTCAAATTCGAGCTACGTTCATTCATAGGCTCTGAGTATTACCATCGTGGCAGCATGAATACTCTTACATGGTTATGTGTTTATCGGTCTTAACCAAAAACGTTAAGTGTTGACGTTGTGGATGTGAGCCACGTCGAGGTGGTAGGGTTGGATTTCATTAGCGACCACTCATAACTTAATTAATCTTTGTATATGTTAAGTGTATGCATTGATCCTTAAGGTTAATGCTTCATAAGTTTATTATTCCATACTATGTGCAAAGTGTGGAGGCGCCTTAGAAAGGAGCATTGTATTATATATATAAATATATATATGGAACCTTATATATATTTATATCCACTTGTATGCATAAGTTTATGTTATGACCTGGATTTTCTTATGTATATTGTTATATGGGTAAGTCTATTTGCATGTTAGTGCAAAGTATTGAACTATTATGTTTATAATAATAAGTATGCTTTGGTTTTATGGAATGAAATTTATTAATTTATATATATATATATATATATATATATATATAATTATATATATATGTATTAATAGCCATGGTCATTTTAGCATATAGTTTTTATTTGTTTTATTAAAGAACTTTTGCACTATAGGAACCTTTGCATATGAGAGTATAATATTAATGTATATCATTAATATAAATCGATGTGTTAAATATTTAAATGTGTATGTAGTCAATACATATGTACTCTAAAGATGAGATTTGTGGCTAAGCCCATTAAAGTATTAATGACAATATTAGTTTAGGATTGCATGCCTATGTATAGTGTTAAATACATACAGATTGTGGTATAGGCTAAGTGAGCTGGAAAAGATACCAGGTCTGGGGCGTCATGGTTTTAATGCTTGCATATGTACTAGACCATAGTCTAAGTGTTATATGCGTACTTCTCAGGCATGCCATAGAGTGTTACACTCTTGGTGCAAATAGGTAGCTTGTGTCATCATGTCGGCATAAAGGACCTCTACATCACCCACGCTTGTTCTAATATGTCAGTGGTATGACACTTAAGACTTAAGGGTGCATATAGTCTGAAGGAATATAGCACTTTGGTAAAAGAGTCACGACAAGCTTTTCTGCAGAAGGGGTGATAGCATTACTTAATTTATTATGCTTTTGATATGCTTTTCTAAGTATAATTATTACCTAATGGTGTAACCATGAACATTAATGTATGTCTATGGGCCCGTGCAAAAAAAAAAAATTGGTAAGAGGAGACATGACAAATTGGTATCAGAGCACGGTCACTACACTAGGACCTTAAGCTCATTGCGTGTATGTTGTGATTTTAAATGCTTTTTAATTTGTTTATATAAATGCTTAAATATGTTCTTGTAGCATACTGCCTGTAAATTTTTTATTTTAATTACTTGTTGTTTTTAAATGTCTAACAAACAGTTGGTTGGCCACACTTAGACAACATATCAACTAAAACTTTAAATGGCAGAATTAAATTCTGCAGAGCAAGAAGGAAAACTAGCTATAGAAAACACCTAGTCAGCACGGAGAGATGGCCAGCAGGCATGGGAGAAACCCAAATTCTCCACTAAGACCAACACCATCCAGCAAGATGTTGGAACCAGTGAAAAGTCTGAAAGAAGAATTAATGAGCATCAAATAAGACAACATTAATGAGAAATCAATTCCATCCTATTGCAAAGACTGACGGAAAAGGAGAACAGTCACCTCCCAACACCGGAGGAACATCATGTAGAAAAATCAGTCACTAAAAGAAATTCCAAGTGCAAATCTACACCTCCAAGAAATTCTGCTAGTTTGAATATGGACGCCAGTGACGAATAGTCATAGGGCGAGGATTCTAAACAGTGTGTTCCTAAAAATAAAAATAAAATAGGAAAAGTACATCACTTACATTCAGAATTGCAGAAGATCAAGCCTCCTACTTTTAATGGAGAGATTAAAACTGGAGAAGAAGTAGAGATGTGGCTGAGAGACATGGAGAAGTACCTATGCATGTTCAATTACTCTAGCCTCATTAAGGCTAGAATTGTTGTTTTCAATCTATAGGGTAAGGCATCAGCTTGGTGGGATGATATCAAGCTAACCCACTTGATCAAGGAGAAGAAGGTAAAGTGGAAGACCTTTGCAACCTTCTTCAAACAGAAGTACCTATCTGAATGGTACTTAGACAAAAAGGTAAAATATTTCTACAACCTTAAGCTGAGACAACAAAACATGGAAGAGCTGATCAGTAAATTCCTGGAACTGCTGAAGTACGCTCCATACATTCAGGGAGAAAAAGTCATAATTCAGCGTTTCTTGCATTGTTTACCATTTGGGTACAAAGATCGGATAGAGTTTGACGATCCCAAGACCTTGGAAGATGCTTTCAAGAAAGCTAGACTGTGTTACGAACAAGGACAAAATAGGGCTGAAGTGTCCAAGAAGTGGAACGAAAAGAAGAAAAATAAATTTGAAATAAGGTAGAAGGGTCACAAACCCAACCATTTTAGAAACCAAAGTTTGCGGACACATTCCAGCAACAAATTTGAGCGTAGCAAGCCACAGTCTAAATTTCTTCCGCCGACTAAAAAGTTCAACAGTGAAGGCACCAGAAAACCGGAACCAACACCATTGAAGCCACCTATCAAGTTCTGGGGCTGCGGAGAGAATCATCGTTGGTATGATTGTTCTCATAAAAAGGACATAAGAAAACCTAGGCATAATCTTCAAGAGGCTTCTACGGTCCAAGACGTAGCAAGAAGTCCAAGAATCTATGCGGCATTGAACAACCGTCAGGTTGAACATCAAGCTTCGGTAATCGAGGTTGAAGGTATGCTTTCCGGGACACATGTTTCTATCTTAATTGATTTTGAAGCATGTAAGAATTACATAGATCCAAAAATCTGTGTGTCATGCAAACTTAATAAGGACAAATATACGCAGCCTTGGCTAGTATAAATGGCAACACGGATGAAACGGAAGGTTTCAGAGGTGGTAAATCAGTGTCCCTTGCAGTTAAATAAATGCTATAATAGTGCAGATTTAAATGTTTTGCCACTAGGATCATACGATGTGCTCATCGGTATGGATTGGCTGGAAAAACATAGGGCTGTTATAGACTACTACTAGAAATCTGTTGCATTTACTAATGTTGCAGGACAGCAGGAAAAGATCCAAGGGATCATGAGAGCAGTGAAATTAAGGGAAATTTATGCTCTCCAACTAAAAAGGAATGCACGAAAAGGGTGCAAACTGTATACTGTCCACATGACAGAAAATCAGAAAACTGAAAGCGCAGATTTCATAAAGCATCCTGTGTTGACTGAGTTTAAGGATGTGTTTCCCAAGGAAATTCCAGAGCTACCTTCTAGACAAGAGCTGGATTTTACCATTGACCTATCCCCGGGAACCGTTCCAAACTCTAAGGCACCGTATCAGATGAGTACACCTGAACTAATTGAGCTAAAAGAACAATTGCAAGAACTATTGGAGAAAGGCTATATCTGCCCAAGTGTGTCCCCATGGGGAGCACCGGTAACCTTTGTGCAGAATAAGGATGGCACATTCCGCTTGTGCATAGACTACAGACAGTTGAACAAGGTAACCATCAAGAACCGGTATCCTTTGCCAAGGATAGATGATTTGTTCGATCAGGTTGGAGTTGAAACTATCTTTTCTAAGATTGATCTAAGATCGGATTATCATCAAATCTAGATTAAGGAAGAAGATGTGCACAAAACAGCTTTCCGAACTCATTATGGACATTACGAGTTTGTGGTGATGCCATTCAGTTTAACGAATGCACCAACCACATTTATGTTCCTAATGAATAATGTTTTCAGCAAGTACTTCGATAAATTTGTTGTGGTGTTTATTGATGATATCCTCATCTATTCGAAGAACGAAGAGGAGCATGAGGAACACTTAAGACTAGTGTTGCAAGTCTTGAGATAAAATCATCTATATGACAAGTTATCCAAGTGTGATTTTTTTAAGGACCAAATCCAATATTTGGGTCATATTATATCAGTAAAGGGTATTGTGGTGGATCCTGACAAGATATAGACCATAATGAAATGGCCTACTCCCCAAAACATAAGTGATGTCCTCTCTTTCATGGGACTGGCTAGGTATTATCATAAATTTATTGAAGGATTTTCCAAAGTAGCCCATCCCATTACTTCGCTTCAGTGAAAGGAAGTAAAATTTATGTGGACAACCAAGTGTGAAGCAAGTTTCACAAAGATGAAATAGTTGCTCACTTCCGCCCCTGTGCTAAAAGTGGTAGATCCTTATGGAGATTTTGTTGTATGCATGAATGCATGCAAGGATGGATTGGGAGGCGTACTTACACAAGAGGGCACAGTAATTGGTTATGAATCAAGAAAACTGAAAACACATGAAGTGAACTATGCAATGCATGATTTAGAATTGGTTGCTTTCATTCATGCCTCGTGAATGTGGCGGCACTACCTTCTTGGAAAAATATTTGTGTTGAAAATCGACCACATTGGGCTGAAATATCTTTTCGAATAGCCAAATCTAAACGGAAGGCAAGCAAGGTGGTTGGCCTTCATAAGTGAGTTTGACTTTGAAATTCAGCACATCAAAGGTAAGGAAAATAATATTGCTGGCGCACTTAGTAGATGAATGCATTTACTAACTATGGCATCAATCAACAATTTTCAGTCTGATTTAATAGCGCAAATCTGAACAGCAACGGAAAAAGACCAAAAATATCTAAATATAAGACAAAAATGTCTTGCAGAAAATTCAGAACATCAAGCAACAGATTTCAGCATGTCCAAGGATGGATTGTTGCTGTTCAAAAACAGGTTGTACATGCTGGATGAGCCATCCTTAAAGCAATTGATTATGGATGAATTTCACATAAGACCGTATTCTGGTCATCTTGGCTACCAAAAAATGCTGACAGCAGTTAAAAAACAACATTACTGGCCAAGACTGAAATCAGAAATTGTTGAATACATTGCTAAATGTATGGACTGTCAGTGGGTGAAAATAGAACATCATCATCCTGCTAGTTTGCTGCAGCCCATACCAGTTCCAGAATGGAAGTGGGAAACCATTTCCATGGATTTTATCACCGGATTGACTAAAAACAATAAACAGCATGATGCAATCATGGTTGTTGTGGATAAGCTGATTAAGGCAGCACACTTCTTACCTATCGAATCCACTTTTAAGGCAATAAATATTGCATAGGTTTTCATGAAGGAAGTATTTCGACTTCACGGAATTCCCAAGGTGATTATATTCTATAGGGACACCAAATTAACCTCACACTTTTGGAAATATTTGTTTGCAGGTTTGGGGACTAAACTGAGCTTTAGTACAGCCTATTATCCTCAAGTTGATGGGCAGACTGAAAGGGTGAACCAAGTCCTTGAGGACATGCTTCACTTATATGTCATGTACAACCCGAAGCAATGGGAAAAATACCTACACTTAGCTGAATTTGCCTACAATAACAGTTACCAAACTTCTGCAGGAATGAGTCCATTCAAAATGTTGTATGGAAGAAAGTGTAAAACCCCTATGACTTGGGACGATCCGGTAAATTGGATTGTGATGGGTCCCAAATGTTAACTGAATTAGAAAACATTGTACATAAAGTTAAAACAAACCTGAAAACTACCCAAGATAGGCAGAAAATCTATGTTGATCTGCATATGGGAAACAAGAATTCGAAGTTGGGGATCACGTATTTCTAAGAGTGAGGGCCAAAAAGAGTTCTTTGAGCTTGGGCAAGGTTTCCACGCTTGCACCTATATTTTGTGGTCCTTTCCAAATACTTGCTAGATTAGGACCTGTTGCTTATCAATTAGCGTTACCAGCACATTTTAAAGTACATGATGTGTTTCATGTTTCATTGCTGAAAATGTATGTATATGATCCTAAGCATATTGTGAAATGGCAAGTGATTCAGGTGGAATCAGAAGGAGGTTTCCAAACAGATCCTATATGCATACTGGATCAGAAAGAGGTGGTACCTCGGAATCAAACCATCATTCAGGTAAAAGTGCAATGGGAGCACTACAAGCTCAGTGAGGCTACCTGGGAAATGGAAAGGGAAATGCAAGCAACATACCCCTTCCTGTTCGATGAAGACCATGACAAAAACTGAATTTTGTTTATGTTAATTTGTGTTTTTTTGCAAAACTGTTTAACACTAAGGACGGGGAAAAATTAAGGGGAGGGGAAATGTAATACCCCTATTTTGGACTTTGAACCCCTATTATATTTTCTGCTAAGTATTATTTCATTTATACTTAGGAAAGTTTAGAAATATGCTAAAGAGGTTTCTATTGACCATGTGGACCTGCACATTAAAAGAGGGAGTCACAATCCGTTAAGGTTGGAGGGAAAATGCCACTTAATAATAATAATAAGAAATTATTATTGGAGAAAATTGGAAAACCCTAAATAAAAGAATTGAGAGATTAATGAATTAAAAGAATTCACATGATGAGGAAAGTTCCCCTAAGAGAACAAAAGGTGAGAACTCATTGAAACTCTCATAATTTCATTATGCATCATTCACAATCTCATGAGCTGAATACACAAGAGTAATGGGCATGGGAAAACCTAAACCTGAGACAATGAATGCTGGTGAGGGAGGACAAATTTGGGAGAACCAAACTGGTCCTGAAGCCAAGTGATTGAGGGAAGATTTGGGATGACCAAACTGACTCAGATTAGGAGGAATCATATAGTTTGGTATGAGCTTGGCCACTTAATTGTGTGCAAGTAGGAGAACTACCCCAAGCTTGCAGGAGTACTGCATTTACCTGAATAGACCATGATAGTGATTCTCTCCATGGCTATGGCTTAAAATCCCCTGGAGCATCCTGAAGCTCAAGAGTATTGAATTGGGTGTTGGGTTTCCTGTTGCCTTTGAAATATCCTGAATAACTTGGGAAAATAACAAGTTAAGGGTAACTAAAATCTATACTCTACCTGGGGGGCTGTGAACTCAGCTCGGGGGTGACCTGAGAGCAAGGAAAACTTGCTAGTCAAAGGCTGGGAGGTTTGTACCTAGTTCCACTGGCCAGCAGATTCAGATAAGTGTTTATAATCTGACTTGCAGTGTATTTGTTTTGCACAGTATTTATATATGTGTTTTTGAATATATCTTTAATTTACTGTTGAATGGCATATGTATCAGATCTGACCATATATGTTATTGGCTATACAATGCTGACCAAAGGTTTTATGAAGACCCAGTTTTTTGCATGGTTACCTTAAACCAACAAAACCCCTTCGCACCAGCCCTTTCGGCAACAGCCTCTGAGCAAGATTAGGTCTCACCTGAGGTGTTTCTAATGGGGCACTGCGGACTCAGATGTCCACAATGATTGATGAGTTGATAACTGTGATGGAGTTCGCGGCAGCGCACCAACTGTGTGCTGCGAAGGTCAGACTGCGCGGCGATGGTCAATACCGTGGTCCGCACCACTACCTTCTTCCTTACTACAAGATTTAACACTACCACTTGACTTCCTATACTTGGACTAAGTGCAAAATGCTTAAGGCAGTGAGCTGAATACCACTTATACACTCAGTCATACACTTAACTAACTTACTACTTAATGCTCATAACACACACTTAGAATGTTACTATTTTAAGCATAACCCTCAGGTGCGAAATAACTATTATACATTCATCGACTGCATCCATTCAAACACATAAACAACTTTCTCCATGCTCAAGCAGATGATAGGTTCACTATTCCTAGAAGCAAAGCTAATATTAACCATACATCCATTCATGCAGAACTAACATATCATTCCATACTCTCTTGATGGCGAATGCATATAAAAGCCTTCTCATAACAGACTGCAAGCCAATATTCAAACATCCAAATACAGAAACAGATAAATATAAACACACATATAAACATTCAGTCACTCAACACACTATTTAACGTGGTTCACTCCCACGGATGGGAAGCTACGTCCACAAGAACTGTGTTTGATATTTCTTTTAAGGAAGGGTTCATAGTTCTTAGCCGCGCACTCAGCTGCGGCTCTCTTCTTGCTCAGATAGGTCTCTGCGCACTCGGCTACAGAGCCTTTACAATATTTTCTTGACTCTAAAGATATTACAATACAATATGGTCACAATGACCAACCTCTCTCGTCTGGAGGAACTAACCCCCCTTTCCCTATACAAAATTGTCTTCTTACTATAGATCACGCTGGAAGGTCGTTTCTTTACAACATTGAAGACCAAAACCCTTAGGGTTTCCAAACCACTACAGTCCCTCTTAACCGTCATGCAGGATTTTGGTAGCGATTCTGTTGTCATGGCAGTTCTCCACACCTTAGATCCGTCGCTTTTAGCCTTCCTGTTGTGAACACACCAACAGGTCATCCACTTCGAGCTGCCCTTCCACTAATGGATTCTTGTGACTGGCTCAGCTCCCAGTCGCTTTCCCTGTAGGCCGTCCATCCTCTAACGGTTGTGTACAACTGGCTCAGCTCCAGTCATTGTCCATTCATCATTTTCCTCTTAACGGTCACGTACTCTGCTGCACGCCAAACTGTCACTTTCTCGACCCATCCTCTGCTTAACGGACTCGTGCAGTTGGCTGCTTTCCTAATCCGCTTATGCCCTCAACTCGGCATCTTTCCAGTAGCCTTACCAACAATAGACTACCGCTGGTCTATCCACTATATCTGGCCATCCTCCATCCAGTACACAACTTTACTGGCTCCACGTGGCCTACTACCTTCGCAGCACTGAACCTGCGCAGCGCCGATCTTCGCAGCATCCTTCAAAAACTCGGTACTGCACACAGCTTCGCAGTACTCCCAATACTTAGCCAAAATTTACTTCTTTTCTGAGTTGCGCTCAGCTCAGGTCCATCTAGCCTCAAAATGGCCTTATTGGGCCAGGCCCAACATGCCCCTAACACTTACATGTGGCTCGTCCTCGAGCCACTTGCTGCTTCAGTTGTCTCACTTTGCTCTGCGACCGGTGGAACTAATTTGGCTGCGAACTCATTATATGCACCGAACAACTGCTCCACTACTTCTCTGGTATCCTGTTCAACTTGTTGTACTGTTTCAAGCAGCGCTGGAGTTATCTCTGCTCCAATCTATCCTTGTACCTGCTCCTGGTTGTCGCGCATTTCCTTCAGCTTGTCCTCTATCTACTGCGACACTGCTGTAGCATCCTCCAGGAGTTGCTATGACTGATTGTCCATCTCGGTCTCCTTCTCTCTTAATGCCTGGACTTGCTTCTTCAAGCTTGATACTTCCTTATACCTGGACAGCCTCTCCCTGGGTGGCAAAGCCTTGAGCTCTGCATCCAACTTCTCTAGCGCGGTCTGTTTTTATTTTACTGCAGTCTTTACCTGTAGCAGCCTTTGATCCTCCTCAAGGGCAGTGAATGCCTTGGAAAATTTTTCCAACAAATCTTGGCACTGAGCCATGCCACTTGTTATGTTCTACGTAGTGGCAGTCACTGCTTGCTCTCTTAACTGCTGCTCAGTTAATGGTCCCTGTATGTTCATTTTTGCCTTCAACGAGGCAATATCAGCCTCATAAAAAATTTCTTTATCGTGCATCTCCGAATGCAAATATTTCACCTTATCTCCGATCCTCAGAACTGTGTCCGCAGGATCATCCTGGATTTCTATGCCTTCAATATCCTTCGCAACATTAGATATGGTAGTCTCCAAGTTTTGTCGGTGGTCCTGCTCATTTTGTAGCTGCATTTCTGCACGCAACTCGAGCTGCCTGTTTGCTACGGTGAGCTCAGCTTGTGACTTGATTGACTCCACCATCCGTTCATGCATCTCCTCGATGATCTACATGTGGATGAAGTGCAATCCTAGTAAGGGGATTTTTGCCAAGTTGAGCTCTACCCGCTCGACTCCCTTTGTGTCCAAGACAAACTACTTTGTCATTGGCAGTGCAATATCCAATGGGTCCACATGGACAATTCTAGTCTTCGACGGCAGCGTTATTGTTAGTTGCATCGGTTCTTGCTGTGAGGTCCCTACCGACCTCCCTTCAGCTCCTACATCTCGTGGCAAGGTAAGGCTTTTCTGGACATCGTCCATTTTCTTCATCAGGCCTTGCATTGCGAGCCACGTCTTCTGTAGGTCATCCTGGATGACCATATCCTTCTTATCTTTAGCCGCCATGAGCTCCTTCATTTGTTTTGAGATTGTTTCGGCTATCATCTCATAATCATCTTCATTCAGGACTACCTCAGATTGAGTCTTTGTAGCCTTCATCTTCTTCCTTGCCTTTGGATTCTACGGAGTCTCTGGCTCTTTCCACTTCCCAGTTTCTTCAACAATCGGGCATACCAGCGGGATTGGCTCATCCTCTTCAGAGTCTATCTCAGCATCCATGACCTCCACATGGAAGTCGGCGGGCCAATCCTTCATGAGGGATTCAATGTCCTCCTCATACACGTGGTAGTTACTTGGGAACCACTCTAGTTTCTTCATTCTTGCCTTTGGTGAGATGAAGATACATCGCATGTCTGCGCTGAAGTCCAGAACGCGAATGTACTTCAACATTATCTGCTGCTATGAATATTAAATATTGTATTAAATTAATCAGTAAATTATTAATTAGTTTAATTGAAGGGACGTAACCCTTCTTAAGAATGCTCAAACCTTATAAAAGGCGAGCTCTTTTAAAATGTTAAGCATCTTATCAATTCAATAATTTATATTTTATTCAATATGGATCTCGTGTCCTAGATTTTCTGCCGCATCTGCTTTGTGATGCGGGGTGTATGGACAATCGCATCGCACAACTGAGTGTAATATTGGTAGAACACCTCAGCTGTCGCATGTTGTCGCTCTGCGATGACATTTTACCAGAGGTTGGCATACCGGAATCCTCTGGGATCATTGGTTTCTATGTTGATGCCCACATAGTCCCTTGGCTCCATCCATCCGCAAAAGGTGATGAGGATGATGAGCCATGTGAAGTGGAACTGTCCACCGTTTTCTTGGATATCATTGAGTTCATCCAAGAACTCATTCACAAGAAATTGACACCAATTAAACTCGATGCCCTCAGTCGCTGCGGCACCAGGTAATACTGTGCCCACTGTTACATAGAAATCTTCCACCTTGTGAGCATCAGCATTCTTTGGCCTGTAGGATCCATTTCAGTGACTCAGATCCATTTTCATCCTTCAGCGATACCAATTTATCCTATTTTTGTTCCTACCAGCATGTTGCATCACTATAGCATGCGTACCCACAAGTAGCATCCCTATAGCCCGCGGGTATCAAGTAAAATGGTAAAAACCACTATTTTTATTACTTTTTACTCCCAAAAAAGCGGTCATTGGGTGACCTTTGGCTCTCCATCTGCCCAAGTAACGTCTTGATGAGTCCTTTCACCTACCTTTGAGAGGACTATATATTGAGCACATATGGCTTATGGACAGGAGGAAGAAGAGAATAGTAAAGGCACTCTAGTGGATGTTTTCCCTATCTTGAGTCTACACTCATTGATCCTTGTAGTTGTGAACCATTTATGTTCACCTTCCAAACTCCTCTCTAGTTTGAGTTTGCCATTCATGGAGGATTGAAGTGGTGGAGGCACAAGTGGATTGATCTAGATCTTGGTTCAGATTGGTTTCCAGCAAGAGGTCGTATCACTTTGTACTTCTTCTTGTTCATTAATAGAAATACTCATATTCTCGTCCATTCATGGTGCGAATGTCATTTATTATACATTGGGTTGCATTTGCTTATGATATTATGGACCATTTTTATTGATAATGTTAATGTTATTTATATATCACATGTACTTGTTAGATATTAGTTGTCGATACTAATTTGCAGATTACAAGTGCTTGGATGTGCGTGGATTGAAAAGCTCCAACGGGGATCTACATCAAACGTTGGATCGAGGTTGGTTATATTTCTCCATTGTTTTAACATTGTCATTTATGATAGCATTGTTTTCAGAATTGAGTAGATTTCTGGTAGTCATCTGTCTGTTGTGGTATTCCCAAGCCATAGTGAGCTTTCTCCAATACAGAAATGGCGACTCCGCTGGGAAAAACATCCATGTTTGGGAAATTTTTTAAGCATTAGTCCATAATTAGAGTTGTTGTTTATCGAAGCTCTATGTCACTGATTGGCCATTAAGATACACTGTAGAAAACATGCTTTTTATGAGCGTTTGGACTCTCTGTTTGACCATTTGCTTTTCCTCACCCGTGGGATAGCTTAGCTATGCCCGCATCTACCCGCCTCTGATCGCGGGTACCCACAGGATTTCCTTCGACAGTAGCATGTAACTCCGACTTTTGTTGGTTTATGGCTATTGGTTGTTGCTGGGTGAGTTTGGTTGATTCCTGAGTCTTTGTTGGCCTCTTTCTTGATTGTTTCATGCCTTGGTTGTGACCAGATCTCTTCGTTTCTCTTGGTTGAGCCTTCTTGGTTTTTTACCAATCGTTGGTTTTAACCTCTTGGTTTTTTGCTGTTGAGCTCTTCCTTTTGGCTAAGTCTTGCTGTTTAGGATCTATTGGGTTGTCTTAGTGATCTTCTCGGCACTTCAGTGACTGAATAGTAGGATTTTGCTTACATTTTTTCATTCCATATATATTGAAAAAATACAAAAATATTCATTTAGTTTTTTCATTTTCCTTTCTGTTTATAAGAGAAAATACAAAAATATTTTATTTCCATGTACTGCATTTGCATGGAGTGCTTGTTGCCTTCATTTTAGGTTCTGCTTGTGCATTGAAAAGATAAAAGTTTGCATATTTATTTCAGAATTGTTGGTTGATTTTGCATATTAGTGACATTGTTTTATTGGATAGATGAGTCTAGGATTGGATGATGTTGCATACTATTGAGTCTACACATCACTAGTTTCACGACCATATCCCTTGAGTAATCACAACCACTAAAATTAATGCTTAATCATAAAATTGATTAGACTTATTTTATTTATAGGGTACACCAATAGCATAGGTTTAGAATCTTGGAATAGATCATTGTGAGTTAACAATCCAAGACTACTGAATGAAACATTAGGTGTCTGACCAGGGAGTGGAGGAATCCATGGTATAGATCGGTGTTCTCAGGAAAGCTCTACTCAAACCAGAGTTAAGCACGAGGTCACGGGAGGTTGGTTGAGGAGATATCCCTCTGATACCGAATGAACGTGGGAGATATATCCAAGATTTGTTTGTATCTGGGGGTACCGGAGGTTCATCCACTTGTGCTTCGGGCTTAGCTACCCTGCCCATACAACGGGTCCCACCTATGACTGTTCCCCTAAGCATTGGTTATATTGTGGTAGACATAGTTGCCTTACCTAGGTACCACATAGGGTACTTGCAGTGGTTATGCTCTTTGTGTCCTGAGTCAGATAGGGATTGGACAACACAGTTGTGTTCGTGCAGTGGACTTGACCCTGTCGACATAGTGAAGCCTGGGTGTCTCTATAACTAATTATGTTACCTTCAACTATAGTTTGGGAGTCTCAAGCCTCTCCTAGGCGAGACATACCAGCTCTAGTGTCGGGAGCTCATTTAGCCACTCTGTCTGTCTGCTCTTGGCTGTAGATTCTCTAGGTGTGTGCTTTTGATTTACTATTTTTTTATCAATAGTTGGCCTTTAGGAGACGCTGTGTCTCTCTCCGGAGAGAACATGGCGCGGATCCCTACTCTCGGTCGGTCCCGTCATTTGGTTGTTTTAAAGCCAGCTTTGGTTACACAACGTATTACCAGAGGACACCAGAGGGCTCCCTCTGAGTCTTCAGATTCTTATATGACTTACGTTGAAGATTACATGGCTACACATCCCGATATCGGGCAAGACCTTTCTACTCCTTCGGGTAGAGTTGAACATACTTCCGATCCCCAGACTCCTCGTGAGGATTGGGGAGGTGATCCACTTGTGACTCAACCTGGTTCTATTTGGCCTAATCCACTTGATAGGGATCCATTTGATCCTTCGAATCCGGACAATTATCTTTACGGGATGCTCGACTTACCCGAGGAGGAAGAACAGGATGAGCCTTTCATTCCTTCATTTCCACGCGATTCTAGATATAGGAGGCCTGAGACTCATGATGATTCCGGCCCTATGGTCAACCCCACTGCACTCTCTTTTGGTATTCCTAGTCACAATACTGTCGAACCTTCCACTATAGTTGGTACTCATGCTGGCACTAGTCAAAGTGTTAGCCATACTATACCCACTGGGGGCACTATGTTATCCACCCACTCACATAGTATGGGGACTGGTCCGATTCCTAACCATGCTAATGTTGGAATGCGACCACCTCCTAGGAATACCCAACCTAGTTGGAATGTTGTCTGAAACATGACTCACCATCCACCACCTAATACACATGTCACTACTTGTCAACCTAGGACCACTTTCGCACATGATACGGTTCCTCCCAACCACGGGGGTGGACACATACCGCATACTTTTGCATCCACTACCGCCGCTAGTAATAGTAATGTAGGGGGTGGGAATGTTTCCTATCCACATGGACATCACACCACCAACCCTGTTACTGGTCACGCCCATATTGGACTTGGAATACTTCTCATGTTTATGGTCATCACACGACTGCTCAAGCTAATCCTAATATTGGGGGTGGGAACATACCATACCATTACGGTCAATACAACACGGTTCCCACTATGAATAGTACATACATACCCCATACCCATGGTGGCAACCCTTACTACAACAAAGTCGGTGCTGGCCACCAGTATCACCCACCACCCCAATATGGTGCTCAAAATGCACACATACCTGCTTACTCTCAAATGGGTCAGGCAGGGGGAGGTTATCCATCTTATGGCCATGGGAAAGCTTATGGGATGTCAGGTCCTCAGTATCAGCAGTTTAACCCTCATGGTCAAGCTTTTGGTCCATCGTATAACACAGTTCCATTCAATCAACCTTTTATGGGAGCTTATAATCAAGCTTTCCAGCCACAGCTCCCGTTCCTTGCATGCCTGAATCTCCCGGATCTTTTGAAGCTCACGAATGATCCGGTGTGTCACGACCCTACTTGGCCCCCGGTCCCTACCAAGCTCCCTTCGGACATTCCAAAGTTTGAGGGGAAAGGTGGTGAGGACCCGGGAGATCATGTCACGACATTTTTCCTTTGGTACTCCTCCAACTCTTTGAATCATGATTCCATCCGATTACGACTATTTCAACGCACCCTCATGGGGGCAGCCGCGAAATGGTATGTGGAGTTGCCCGGAAACACCTATAGGGTATTCAATGAGATTTCTTTGGTTTTCTTAGACCATTTCCAGTTGTCAGTTCGTTATGATACTGGTACTGAGTTGTTGTCCACCTTCCGTCAGAATAAGGCCACGCATATTTCTGACCACGTTCAAGAGTGGCATCGACGGAAGAGATTAGTGAAAGCCAACATTCCTCTAGAGTTCCTGTTGGAATGGTTCCTCAAGTCTTTACTTCCATATATTGCTAAGGATGTTTCGATGTCCAGCATTATGACTAAGGAACAAGCTATCTTGAAAGTCCAACAGTTAGATCTTCTTTATTCTCAGTCTGGCATTTTGTATGACATTATTCCTGACGCACCGAGAACAAGACATGAGCCCATGTCAGTTCCTGGACCACATGCCGATGGCATCGTGGGGTTCGCATGCACTCGCCCTATAGACTTGGTAGCTAATCAAATGCAAAATTTGTCGCTAAACCAGTCTGCTCCAGGACAGGTTCACACCTTGTCCACTTCCACTCCATCGTCTGATGTACACAATGTGCAATCAACGAAACTGTCGGGTAACCAACAACCTGGTGGTAATAAAAAGGGGAGAAATAATCGTAGGGGTGGAAACAATGGAAGTAACAATAATAGCAATCGTAATACTCCTTGTAAAGAGAATGCCAACCCTCCTCGGGAAGGCGGTAATGCTGATGAGGATCGTAAACCTAGGCATAAGGTGAAATTCCCTTGGAAGCTTTGTGGGGAGGATCATCTTACTCACTTATATCCTCATATTGAAGAAGCATCGAAGAATTTGGCACAGAGCCCAGCTGTGTTGAAGGATCCCCTACCTCATCACCAAAACATGGCTTTGCATGCTCCCACCACTGGTTATGGTACTAATGAAATGATAACGTCTTCTTCCAATACTAGTGGTTATGGATGCATGAATATGGTTCAGTCGGAGGTTTGTGTTGCTACTTGTCAGCGTGATTATGGTGCACCACAATCGAATTTGGGGAATGAGCCTCCCCCTCCTCCTGATAATTCCTTGCATATCAAGAAGCCTTCTGTTATGCTGCGGATACCAAAAGGTGTTCTCAAGCACTCCACGCATAATCCTAATGCTTGAGCCACCCATAACTACCCCATCGTAGAAGATTTGGGCCAAACTCTATGTGCCATGTCGGCTCTTGAAGTTTTGCAAGCCTGTCCTTCTCAGAAGCATTCCCTTTTGAGTGCGTTAGGATTTCAGGATGGGGGAAATCCTAGTGTTATCAAGTTCGATACTACTGATGTCCAACCTCACTTGCTTTACCACATGGCTTTTCAAATCCAGTTGGTTTTCCTTAAGAGCTTCGTTAAACATACTCTGGTTGATGAAGGTGCCTCTGCATCAGTAATGTCGCTAACTTGTTGGAAATCTCTTAGCTCTCCTCCTCTACTCGCGTCTAGAACTACACTCACTGCATTCGACAGTAGATCTTTTACGTCGCATGGAATTATCCCTTCCCTTGTTGTCTCCTTGGAAGATAAGTCCATGCTTATTGAAGTCGAAGTGGTTGATGCGCCCATAGACTACAACCTTTTACTGGGTCAGAACTGGATGTATGCTAGGAAGGCTGTCACGTCTACTGTATTTCGAGTTATTTGCTTTCCACACGAAGGCAAAATTGTGACAATCGATCAACTGGATTATGTTGGCACTCCTTCCACAGCATATACAGGATCAGTAGTCCTGCAAGTTTATGATTCTTAGTCAAAAACTGGGAACATAGGTGTTGGAATGTACCCCTCGTTAATGGGAAAAATTAACCATTCTGCACCTGTGAATTTTATTGGAACCATTTCCGACAATGCGCCTCCTCCTTCGAATAGTATGCCATTCTGGATGTCCTATTGTGATGATCCATGGATTTTTCCATCTGCGGATTCTGTGTCTGGAGACATTGCACAAGTTGGGATGTCTATGCCCTTATCTGTAGCGGAGCTCACTTATGATCACATCCAACAAACCACTACAGATCCGGATCTCTCTTCTCCCCAAACAGTTGAAGAAGATCCCGTTACGCTGCCAGTTTGGGCAGCCAACTCATCTTGCTCTCACGATTGCCTCGATGATACTTTTCCATCTGATGAAGTTACCCTCGAAGCCATGTGTGGTAGTGAGAGGCCTTGGGAAGATATGCACCATCGATCTTATTTCCTTCCCAACCTTGAGCGTATTGAGTAGGAGGAGTTTAGGATGATTCTAGTTGAGATGGTTGGTCACCTTGTGGCTCTTTTGCAGTCGCATGATGTTTTCTTGGAGGGGAATATGGACAATATTTCCCCAACCACATCGATCAACATCTTCCACACTCCCGGAAAGATTGAGAATGTTTACGTTGATGACGATTGCACTCCTGAGGAGATTTCTATTTACACTGATTTGTTTACTAAACTCCAGGAAGCTTTCACCGGTCATATGAGGAGATGCCAGGAATAGACCCTCGCATTGTTGAACATGAGATTAAAACGTATCCTGATGCTAAACCGGTTCGACAATGCTTACGTGTTGTGAACCCTTGGAAGGCAGCTGCTATTAAGGCAGAGGTGGAGAAAGTGCTCAAAGATGGTTTCATCTACCCCGTTCCTCTTACCGAATGGGTGTCAAACCCCATTCCTGTGGATAAGAAGCAGGGAACGATCCGTGTATGCACTGATTTCAGAGATTTGAACCATGTGTGTCTGAAAGACAACTTCCCCATGCCATTCATTGATCAAATATTGGATGCTTGTGCAGGAAGTGAGATTTGTTCATTCATAGACAGATTCTCGGGTTATAATCAGATTCAAATCAAACCCACAGACCAACATAAAACGGCATTTATTTTTCCATGGGGAACTTTTGCGTACGGAAAAATTCCCTTCGGCCTCAAGAATGCTGGAGCTACTTTTCAGCGATCCATGACCTATGCCTTTCACGATCTTAAGAAGATTATGGAAGCTTTCTTGGATGATATTGCTGGCCATTCTCGTAAGAGAGTGGACCACCCCAAGCACCTCCGTATGATTCTTGAACGATGTATCCACTACAAAATTTGATTGAATCCGAACAAATGCATCTTCGCTGTTAGGACTGGTCACCTTCTAGGTTTCATAGTTTCGAAGGAGGGTATTAGAGTCAATCCTCTCAAAGTTGAGGCAATACTTCAGTTTCCTCCTCCGCGTAATTTGTTTCAACTTCAGAGCCTCCAAGGGAGATCTACTTTTCTGCGTCGGTTTATAGTTAACTATGCTAGTCTTACTAAAGGTTTCGCACGCCTGTTGAAGAAAGACACACCTTTTATCTTGGATGAGCGAGCCCAGTAGTCTTTCGACACCCTTAAGAAATCTTTGATATCAGCCCCCATGCTTAGTCCGTCGGACTTTACACAAGATTTCATTCTTTATGTGGCCGCGTCTCAAGAGACTATTGGCATGGTCTTGGTTCAGGTAGATGATGCGCTCATCGAGCATGTTATCTATTATATTAGTTGAAATTTGGTAGACGTTGAACTAAGGTACACCCACGTAGAAAAGCTGGCACTTGCGACTGTTCATGCAGTCCAGCGGTTACAGCATTACATTTTGCTTCAAACAACTACTATTGTAGCTCATACCAATCCATTTCAGTTCGTGCTATCATGACGCCTTATCGAGGGTAAGTATAATAAATGGATTGTGATCCTTCAGGAATTTGATCTTGAGTTTACTTCTGCAAAATTGGTGAAATCATTGGTGTTTGCTAAGCTTATGTCGGACCTTCCACGGCTTGATGAGGATGTCATTCATGAAGATTCCTTTGTGGATGAACACTTATTTCTTATCTCGACCGAGGACCCTTGGTATGGGGATGTCATTAGATATCTCCAAACTTTGAAGTTTCCTCCGCATTATTCACGAGGCGAGCGACGACGTGTGAGACATCACACTAAAGATTATACTATCGTCGGTGACACTTTGTATCGCCGAGGAAAGGATTCCATTCTCCGTCGTTGCTTGACTCGCGAAGAAGCGGAACGGGTACTTAATGATTGCCATGCAAGGGCGTGTGGCGGTCACTTATCCGGGCTTGCTACAGCCTAGCGTATTATGTGAGCAGGTTATTTTTGGCCTACTATCTTTAAAGATTGTATTAACGCTGTGAAGAGATGTCACCCTTGCCAGGTGTTTTCTCGGAACATACACTCGCATCCAGTGCCCCTCCATCCAGTCATCACTGTTGGTCCCTTCACTAAGTGGGGGGTAGATTTCATGGATTGCAAACCAGCTTTGGCTGGGGGGCATCATCATATTATTGTGGCTATGGATTATTTTTCCAAGTGGGCTGAGGCCATGCCTACCGTTAAAGCTGATGGTGCTACTGGAGCCCATTTCATGTTCAACCAGATTATCACTCGATTTGGTATCCCGAAAGAGATTGTCACTGACCATGGCAGTCACTTTCAAAATAAGATGATGGAGGATTTGTCTCTCAATCTTGGGTTTCATCAGGAACACTCGTCTTCCTACTATCATCAAGCGAATGGTCAGGTTGAAACAATCAATAAGTCTTTGAAGACCATTATCCAACGTACCATCCAACAAAGCAAGACCAATTGGCATATCATGTTATATCCTGCTTTGTGGGCATATCGAACCGCAGTTAAGATTGCCACTGGGATCTCATCGTTCTAGTTAGTTCATGGTGTGGAGTCACTTTTACCGATTGAATGCGAGATTCCTTCGCTCAAGCTAGCCATAGATCTCCTACCTGATATGACAGAGATTGAGCAACATTTAGTACACCTCGAGCAACTTGACGAGCACCGTCGAGATGCCATTGTGGCCATTGATGTTAACAAGCGTCGTGTCAAGGTTCAATATGATAGGTCTGTTCGTCCCCGGAAATATGCTGAAGGTGACTTGGTACTCTTGTATGACCAAGCTAAAGAGCCCCTGGGGGCAGGTAAGTACAATCCCATGTGGCACGGTCCTTACATTGTGAGGCATGTCCTTGAGAAAGGAGATTATGAGTTAGAAGATTACGAGGGAGTTTCCTTGAAGGAGCCTAGAAATGGGCTCTACCTCAAGCAGTATTACGCTTGCACCTTTGGTTCGGGCTGATACTTTTGTACACTATTGTATAGTTTTTCTGTACATAGTCTAGGTTGCATTTTTGGTTGTCGGGTCTGTTGATTAGCCTCTGTTTGATTGACAGATGTCAGCGGGATGTCCTACGTTCTTAGGTTTTGCGGATGGTGCTAGCCAACATACGCAACAACTTGATTCTGCTGCCTAGGTTATCTTTTCACCTGACCATCTAGTTGTGTCCTCAGGAGGTGCTTGTCTTGGTCCTACATCTAACAATGTGGTTGAGTATAGTGTCGTTGTTGAGCTACTTCGGGATGCCATTTCACATGACATCCAGTCTTTAGAAGTCCGCCTGGATTCACAACTAGTTGTGTCTCAGCTGAATGGGCAGTACCACGTACGAGACCCTACATTACTACGGATATTCCTTAAGGTACAACTCTTGGAGAGACATTTTGTTTCCATTACATATATTCATATTCCAAGAAGTCATAATTATATATCTTATGCATACGCTAACTATGTATTAGATTGGCATTTGTCACATTCATCATGAAGCACATAAATACAAAGACATTCATACATTTGTACCATACACACATATAGTAGAACCGAGAACCAAAGTTGTATATATATATAAATACGTCCAAAAAAGGTAGTGTCATACAAGACTGGAGCCCGTAGCCCTCAAAAATATACATATTGATACAAAAAATCATGAGACCCTGGGATATCTACTCCCTCCAAGGAGGTCTAGCTGCCAACTCGACAGGATGTGTCTCATAATAGTACTGTACTGCATTGGCCATCCGCTGCAGTAGCCGCACCCACTCACCAGGAACACCCACTACCTGGCGCTGCAGAGCCTCAGGTAGTCGGGCTACCTCTATCAGTGGTACTCGGGAAACCATCCGTGATATGTTGCGCCGCAACATCTGTAGTGTGTGCCCTGCTGTAGAATCTGCTGCCACCTCATCTCTACCCCGACGACCATGTCTCGGGAAGCCCTCAGGTCTCACTAGGCCTTTGTCTGCAAGCAAACAGTCACCCATTAGCACATGACATTACCACCAAAAAGATTTTTTGCATTCCAACTATAATAAAAAAATCCATAAAAATTTAAAAACACAAAACCAAAAGAGTACTCACTGATGTCTCCAAAAGCTGCACCTGGTGGGAGCGGCATGTCACGGTCCTGTCTGAAGTCTATCCCCGCATAGGGGTAGTCCTTGATAGCAATCACCTACCGGTTCCACCAGCGGAAGAACTCCTCAGTATATGGTGACGCCAGATGGCCACCACCCTATCATGTCAGTATCTCATCCCACCAAGTCAGGGCTGGATCTCGAAGACTGTGAGGAGAGACATCCACCCTTGGGCTAAGTCCCGAAACCCTCTCAAAGAAGAAACTGCAGAGGATGCTACCATACCCAAATTTTTTGGCCTTCCCCTCTTTGCATTCTGTTAGTTGTGTCTTCATAGACACTAGTAGAGTAGTACACCAGTCGAATATAGTAGGCTGCAAGCATTGTGATGCATAGAACATCATCGGTCTGGATGCCTGATGTAGTGCTTTGGATCCCGTGATCCACACTAGAGTTGCCACTATGATCTTTGTGCTCAAGTCCACTATGAGATTGACCGGCACTTGACTTCCCACTGGTCGTGTGTTGGTGGGACAATACCGCGTTATGTAGTCTTGCACAGTAATCCCACCACCCACGGTCCGTGACCGAAGACTAGCCACTTCCCCTCTACAGGACAAACCGGTAATGAAATAGATATCCTCTACATCTAGTGTCAGTGTTTTCCCATTGAGGATGAAGTGTTGAGCATCCACATCCCAGTAGTTGATCAAATGATGGAGTAGTAGGTTTTGGGCCCTTAAGCCACCGAGACTCCAGTATTTATATAAGCCACATGCTTGCAATGCTTGTTGTGCTTGCAATTCGTTGCGCACGGCCTCATCTACCTGGTCATGCTCTCTCTCCCGCCACTCTAGAACCATCCTGGAGTGCAAAACAAGAGATTTTTAGTCAGTTTCATGCTTAAAAACTTCTTCACGGCTATACCCGTGGGCTATATTGTAGACAGGTGCGGGTAGACGCGGGCAGTCAGTTTTTTGACTGCGCGTTTGATGCCCTACCCACAACCTGCACACTTACAACCCGCGGGTAGCACCGAAGCCATTTAGTTCTTGGCCAAACAAAATATCCCACCGACCAAAATTGAAATAAAAGCACTTAAATGAAAGGTATGGTAGTGACCACTAACCTGCTCTGAACGGTTGCTCATAGCTCCCACGATCGACGCTTGAAGTTTTAGGTGCAAACTTACCACTCAACTCCAAAATAGTGAATAATGCAAATGAATTGAAAATTATTAAATTTTATTACTATTTATAATTTTCTGGACCCACTTTTCTATAGTTTTGTCCATTTTGGGCCGTTATGAACTAATATCGTGTCATGGAGTAATGTTTTTTCAATAGATTTCCTCGACGAGAGTTGTTCTGATCCATTCCACACCTACGGCAGGTATATTTCACACTTGGCATATAGGTTAGATGCCATTTCCGTATGCATTATGCATTTGACCTGTTGACCATTTTCATAAACCCTAGGTGCGACCCCGCTTCATGACTGACATGGAACCTTCACACTGTTATAGAAGTGTCGTCATGTGGCGGTAGGGCTTTCCCGAACACGGGTACCCTAGTTAGAACCCTTTATGCATTTTGGTGCCCATGCCATTGTTTGTCCTCATGATTGGGAGTCCTTTGTAGTCATGCCATGACGTTGCGATAAAGACTCATACAACACATATTTCATTAAAATTGGAAACATTTAATTCCAAGCACATCACAAAATTGAGTCTTTTAGTTGTTTTGGAATTCTAGATCCACTATTTAATTCCAAATTTAAAGAAATATGTGTTATACTCTACTTTGTCTTATGCTATCCATCTCCCTTAAAGACTCCCCTTAGTTATATCATGTTGTGATTGCATTGCGTCATCCTGCTTGTCGCTTGAGCCTTGTGTCGGCTCCCGCTTACTCAATTGTTAGCCTAGTGCCTGAGCACTTTCCCTGTCGAGCCCTGCAGAGCTTATATATTTGCCCTTCACAATTTTATGACCCTTTGACCCTAACGGAACACACCCCCGAGTGTCCACATCTTGCACGCACTTCCTTGCATTGAGCATAGGTATGTTCCACTGCTTGGGACTAGTTTGCTAGCTATTTGACACTCGTTCCTTCACTTGTTGTACTATAAGCAATTTTATTCTTTTTCAATCTTTTCCCAAATATGAAAAAGACAAAAAAATCAAATATTCCAAAAAGGTGGATGGGATTATGATCACTATTTCTTGTTGGCATCTATTGTGTCGCCTTTGAACAGAGCATTCATTCCACTCCGTACATTATGAGTCGGGACTATAGTTGGGCCTTAGGAGCTGTACTTGTTTCTCAGTTATCTCCACTGATTGGTTAAGCTTCCAGTCATTATGGAGCCCTCTGTAATGCCTTCTGCATTGCACAGTTTATGTCAAGTCTATGCTTCCTAAGTCTATCCATCTACTCATGCTCTTGTTCAAAGGAATTCCTGAAACCAGTGTTGGCCAGCCTTAGGAGCTGTACTTGTTTCTCAGTTATCTCCACCGATTGGTTAAGCTTCCAGTCATTATGGAGCCCTCTGTAATGCCTCCTGCATTGCACAGTTTATGTCAAGTCTATGATGCCTAAGTCTATCCATCTGCTCATGCTCTTGTTCAAAGGAAGTCCTGAAACTAGTGTTGGCCACTCCTCATATATCTTGACTATTGCATGTCGGCCATCCTTATTGAGTTAGTTTGTTTCACCTGAGATCTTCCAAATCTTTCAGCATTGCTGGTACCTCGTGTTGGTTGATGGGGGATGCCTTAATGCCCTCCTTCCAGCGAGTCTCGTTCTGTCAACTTCAACTCATTTATTTCGGGACTTGAGGCTTAGAGTTCGGTTGAGTACCTTGAGGCTTGCAGTCATTAGTGGCAGGTTCTCTCGCCATCGATAGTTTTGGGAATACATCAATGTCCCCTGATCGATGGATTCATCCTAGTGTTCGACTTCAACCCATTTATTCACACTCTGATGATTGTGCTCCGTGCCTTGATGCCCAGTTTTATTATCGGTGGGTCATCTCGCATCTATTAACGGTATACATAAATGACCGGTAATCAGACGATGGCTCATCAGGTTTGACCCCAACTCCTTTATTCACTTGATGGGACTTGCACCGTCGAAGATTTGTGTAGAAGACCCCAAGTGATTGTGGCATTTAGTATGCTACATATGACTTTGACTTTACATCTGAGATATCACTTCTCAGATTTCAGCAGTTTGTACCTCCAGTTTGCACCAGTTGTCTTCTTTTCAGTAGAATACCATATCTTACTGTAGAGGGATCATGGCTATGATCACTTATGACATGTATCTACTTATGTACTTCCTATTCATGGCCATTGTATCAGATTGTTGTACTATACCGACATGTATTCAGAGATACTATTGTATTATGACGAGTGAGTTGTTCTTTCCACTTGTGTCTCCATCTATCCACTTCTGAGTTTTATAATGTATTTCAGCCATCGTAGCACATTTCAGTCTCTGACCTCACACATTAGGGGGCATATGTTACACAGAAATCTTCCACCCTATGAGCATCAACATTCTTTGGCCTGTAGGATCCATTTCAGTGACCCAGATCCATTTTCATCCTTCAATGATACCAGTTTATCCTATTTTTGTTCCTACCTGCATGTTGCATCACTATAGCATGCATACCCGTGAGTTGCATCCCTATAGCCCACAGGTATCAAGTAAAATGGTAAAAAACACTATTTTTATTACTTTTTACTCCCAAAAAAGAGGCCATTGGGTGACCTTTGGCTCTCCATCTGCCCAAGTAACGTCTCGATGAGTCCTTTCACCTACCTTTGAGAGGACTATATATAGAGCACATATGGCTTATGGACGGGAGGAAGAAAAGAATAGTAAAGGCACTCTAGTGGATTTTTTCCCTATCTTGAGTCTGCACTCATTGATCCTTATAGTTTTGAACCATTTATGTTCACCTTCCAAACTCCTCTCTAGTTTGAGTTTGCCATTCATGGAGGATTGAAGTGGTGGAGGCACAAGTGGATTGATCTAGATCTTGGTTCAGATTGGTTGCCGACAAGAGGTCGTATCACTTTGTACTTCTTCTTGTTCATTAATAGAAATACTCATATTCTCGTCCATTCATGGTGTGAATGTTATTTATTATACATTGGGTTGCATTTGCTTATGATATTATGGACCATTGTTATTGATAATGTTAATGTTATTTATACATCACATGTACTTGTTAGATATTGGTTGTCGAGACTAATTTGCATATTACAAGTGCTTGGATGTGCACGGATTGAAAAGCTCCAACGGGGATCTACATCAAACGTTGGATCGAGGTTGGTTATATTTCTCCATTGTTTTAACATTATCATTTATAATAGCATTGTTTTCAGAATTGAGTAGATTTTTGGTAGTCATCTATCTGTTGTGGTATTCCCAAGCCATAGTGAGTTTTCTCCAATACACCTACAGGCACCTCCGGAGGCATTGCCGTTCTGAGGATTTTCCCTGTGTGTAACTAGGTGACAAATTCTATCATTTTGTCCTCAATGTCTTATGTGGGAAAACCCCTTTTCCCCTTCACCAATGACTGGCTTTTCATCATTTTCTCGACAGCTTCTTTTTCCTTTCTCTTCCCTTGGAAGAACTGCTTGGGATCCTTACCGTGCTTGCTGAGACCTGTTATGCAGTGGATCAAGGCAATATTGACATCAATGTTTGTATCTTGCCACAAGTATCCCTGGTGGGTTCGCGCCATCAGCGTGCGAACCACAGCATTAACTTTCGTTGGACGATCAAAATGTGGCAGTTTGAGGAGGTTTAACAAGCCTGACGGAACTACTGGTGTGAACCAGCTTTCGGAAACCAAGTTAGGTGTGCCCTTTGCATCTTTCTTCCAGCACATGTACTGGTCAGGATGGAATTATGGGTATTTAGGCACATGGGGCTCTTCCTTTTGTATGCCTAGGAGGTCAAAATATTCCCACTTGTAATCCGGAATCTTTCCAAGCAGGTTCTTGGTAACCTCTACATGCTTTGAGATCGGTGACAATGGGATCTCATACTTAGCGCTCTTGACCAATTTGAAGACTAGGGTGTCCAACGCCCGTGGTGATATATACTCCTGTGTGAGTTTCAGTGGTTCTTTCTGAAAGACTGGCGATTTTTTTGCCGACGAGCCCATCTTTATGATCTTGCTTCTTGGTGCAGTTACGTCTTTCCCTTTATCTTTCCCTTTTTCTTGCATAACAGGATTATGACGAGGTGATCTTCTGGATGCTTGCCCTGGCTCGATTATGACCTTCATGGTAGGGGTTTTCATTAACTTTGCAATTCCCCCATACTGAAAGACTTCAAGTGCTTCTTCAATGGTCAGCTCTTCTTCTCTATAGGAGGGTTCGGAAATTCATTGGTTAGCTAAAGGCTGTGATAATCATATGATAGAAGAATACTAGCTCAGGGAGTGATCGCAAGAAAATTCTAAGTGTTGAGTAACGCCCGTGAGTCCTATAGCGGTGTTATTTATAGGCACAGATGGGTCCTCCCCGCGCCTCCCAACAGCTATATCCGCATTTAATGAGTTGTCCATTGGCCAATTTGAACAGATCCTTCCGTCTCTTCCATTGTCAGCCTATCCAGAACGGTTATCTTTCCTTTAAATGCTCAAGCGGTTCATTGCAACAGCCACATAACGGTTATATTTTTCCAACAGTAGTGTAACGGCTATTTTTCTGAGTGCTGCGCGAAGCTACACGGCAAGCCGTCTAAGATCCTGCGCAGTTACTTCGTAGTGCCACAAATTTTTCGACTACACGGATTTCCTTTTTCTTTTCTTACTTCTCTTTCTTTTTCTTTTTTTCCTTTTTTTTTCCTTCCGTGTAGCTTCAATAGTGTTGCACAGTACACACATTGCTCTATTTATCATACATGTACAGGCTCCTTGACATTTCCAGTGTCCAATTTCAACTGTACCTAACACTTGGAAATTTCTCCCTGCTTTTATCTTTCTGTATGCTGCAAAGCAGGACTATCGCGGTACAATTTAAATCTGCTTCCATTTATCATAGTGGGTAGAGTATAACCGGTTAAAGTGGCTAACTAGATTGCACCACTATTAGTAACATACATAACAATGTATGGACCAAGCCAATGCATTTTAAACTTGCCAGGAAATTTCATGAACTTGCTATCATAGAGGAGGACTAAGTCACCTACCTGAAAGCATTTGTTCCTGATATGGCGATCATGCCATGCCTTTTCACGATCGTTCTGGACTTGCTGTTGAAAGCCTGCAATGAAACGATCCTCCTCCAAGCCGACTAAATGTAGCAGTATTTCATCTAATGCTTCATGGTCTGCCATTCTGGTGAACGCAGCAATCCTCAAACTAGGGACAATGTACTCCATTGGCATTATGGCCTCCTGCCCATAAGCCAACCGGAAGGGTATCTGTCCCGTCAACTTCTTACAAGTTGTTCTGTATTCCCATAGTACAAACGAGATGCGCATGTCCCAATCATCCCTATTTACATTGCACACCTTCGTCAATGCGTTTTCCAGTATCTTATTGAAAGCTTCAATAGTTCCATTTGCTTGCGGATGATATGGCGTACTGCGGTGATGCCGAATGTGGAACTCCTCTATGAGGGATTCAATGGTCTTATTCAGAAAGTGAGTGCCCTGATCACTCATCAAAATTTTTGGATAGCCGAATCTTGACAAAATTTCCTCAAAAATGAACTACGTGGAAGTACCTATGCTGCAGTCCTTCACTGGTTTAGCTTATGCCCATCTGGTGAGGTAATCCGTGGCGGTAATGATATACCTTGCACCAGTTATCTTCCCTGGTGGGTTTATAGGTCCCACAAAATCAATTTCCCACTTCTCAAAAGCCTGTAAGGTCAACTGCAAGTTCAATGGCATTTTGTCTCTCTGCGACGGCTTCCCTGTCCTTTGACAGACATCGCAGTTCCTGCAGTATTCCTTAGAATATTTACAGATGATAGGCCACCATAGCCCTGTGCGCAATATCTTATGTGCAGTAGCCCTTCATGCGTAATGACCTCCCGTAATCCCTGAATGCGCATCTACTAGTATATATGGTTTCTCATGGTCGAGTACACATCTGTGTAGGACTTCATCTGGTCCGAGTTTGTATAACTGACCTGCAATGATAGTGAAATCCGCGGCACATACTACTAGCTGCTTCTTCTGCTGAATAGAAAATTCTTGCGGTGTCATCCCTGTTGTCAGAAAATCAATGATATCCTTATAGTAATCATCTGCAACCTATATAGAAAACATCTGCGTGTCAGGCAGACTGTCTTCGATGTCGGTCGACTCCTCTCCTGACTCAATTCGAGACAGGTGGTCAGGTCCCAAATTCAGCCTGCCGAGTTTAACAACGATCTCGAAGTCATACTCCTGGAATAGCAACAGCCATCTACATATACGCCCCCTAACACTGGCTTATTGACCAAGTATTTCAATGCAGAATGATCAGTGAACATAAGGAAGTGTGCACCAAGTAGATAATGTCTAAACTTCTAAAGGGCATATACCATCGCAAGTCCTTACCACTCAGTCGTGGTATAGTTCTTCTCTGTTGTCGATAGCTTTCTACTAGAAAATGCGATGAGGTGGTCAATACCCCCTTCTCCTGGCTGAGATAACACAATGCCCAGGGAAATGCATGATGCATCCACATGAACATGAAATGGCTTTGCCTAGTCTAGAAAGACTAGGATCGGCGCAGTAACCATCTGTTCTTTAAGGGTGTCAAAACCCTGTTCGCATTCATTGTTCCAAACGAACGGCACATCCTTCTTCAGCAACTTCTCCATTGCTGCGGTGATCTACGTGTAGCCTTTAATGAACTTCCTATAATAGCTTGTATGGCCTAAGGTAGAGTGCAGCATTTTAACTGAAGTTGGTGTAGGCAAATTTACGATGATGGCAATCTTCGCAGGGTCCACCATCAATCCCTGTTTGCAAACAATATGTCCCAGTAAAATTCCATAGGGCACACAGAAGATTCACTTCTTGAAATTCAATGATATTTGATGCTGGAAGCACTTGTCAAGCATCATCCTCAGGTTCACGCAATGGTTCTTCAGCAAACCAAAGATAGTCCAGTCACCAAAATATGCTTCCAAAAACTTATGCATGAAATCTTTGAACACCACAACGACAACTCTGGAGAAGATGGTAGGCACATTCTTCAGACCAAACAGCATGACTGTATACTGGAACGACCCCCATTCTGTAGCAAATGTCGTCTTATGCCTATCTGTGGGATCAATTCTGATCTGATGATACCTGGAGAAACCATTAGTAAAGGAATAGGCCTCATTCCCTCCAACATTGTCAAGTACCTCATCTGTAAACGGAGTAGGGAATGGGTCATGCATAGAGGCATCATTAAGTTCTCTGAGATCGACAAAAATCTTGATCTCGCCCTCCGTCTTCTTGTCCTGGACAACCATAGGACTAATCCATTCAGATTCATCGACATGTTCAATGATTCATTCCTCTAACATTTTGTCCAACTCTGCGTGGACTCTCTCTTTATACCATGGATTCACTCTATACGGTCGCTACTTCACAGGCTTAGCGCCTAGCTTCAAAGGGATTTTCATGACTCCTAAGTCACCCAATATTCCTTTCATCTCTGTAAACTTGGTCGGAAATAGCTCCTGATATTCGTGCAAAGTGTCTGCAATCTCCGCAACAGTCTGATCATCCCAGTAGTCTCCAATAGATGTGAACTTTGGCTCTTCACTTGTGTCGATGTTCACCTTCTGTGTCTTAATCGCTCCGCTCATGTCTGTGATTTCCAATGGTGGTCCTTATATATCACGCGCACCTTCTAACTCTGGTATATTGATATTGCGTGGATCATCTTCATCTTGTTCTCTTCCATGCTCATCATCTTCAACTAGATTATAACACTCTATCAAATGTTCTTCATGTTTTTTCCATTCTGAGTGTATGTTCGCAGGGCTATCATCTGTGCCGAATAATTCTTCCCATGACATATCTTCATGAGGACAATCTGCTCTAAATACTCGTTCCTTGATTATCTGCAGTGCCTCGTGTATCAAAGGGTTCTCATCCTCAAAGCTGAAATCTCTCTGGAAGTTCGCAATTAATGTATCCCAATCTGTGGTCTCCCTGTGTAACTCTAGGTCTAGATACCATTTCTTCAGAATATCCTCTTCCAAAGTATGCACGAACAAGTGCACCCACTCTTCAGGTGGCATTTCTTCCCATGCCTGCGAACAGGCTTCCAAATGCTGACTAGGATCTGTCTGCCCATTGAACTTCTCAAAGGGTAAGGTAACCCTTTCTGCGAACTGAATCTGCATCTTTGTTCTGCATTGATCCCAAGTGATCAATATCTGTTTGTGCGAAGCCCACCATCTGGTGGGTATTCCATGCAACGCCATATCCAATGCTGGAAACCTGTGCTCTTCTGGAACTGCTGCAGTATAGTCTTGAATAAAAGTATAAATGTTAGTAGAACCATCAAATGTAGGGATTGGGCTTACCTCCTTTCCAATCCAGCGTAGTGATTTCGTGACCTGCACGCACCTTCTAGTTGACACTTCATGCATGCGATTCTGCAAGTTTTCCAATTCATCGTCCAAGTCAGAAGCGCTGGTTCTATCGCATCTCCAGCTGAGTGCACCGTCTGCAGTAGGATTGATGTAATCCTCGTGGTTCGCAGTCATCTGGTACAGCCGGTCCAAGTCCTGGTCCTTAGATTCCTCCTGAATCAGCTCACTATATCTGTCCCCATCTGCAGGATCCAATGGTGCGATAACCCACAGATGCTTGCCTTCGAATATCATCTTCCTTGTTTTCAAATTTATAATGGCCAAATTGTCAATAGCCCAGTCAATTCCTAACAGCGTAGGAAAGGGCTGGCTATCGTCAACAATCTCGATGACTTCAAAGTCCGCAAGGCTTTGTACTCCGTCAATATCAACCACAACATTGGCTAAGCAGCCAAATGGTATAAATTTCTCTTGGTTGGCCATTCTCAGCTGGATAGGTGACCACGTCAGCTTTGGTTGACCCATCTGCTGCCATGTCTGCTTGGTTAAGACATTTACTTCTGATCCCAGATCAAGGATAACTTCATCCATCTCAAAGTCTCCTATCTGCGCAGTGAGCCTCATCTCTCGGCCTGACCTCTTTTGTTTCTTTATATGATGTAGTGCGCCATCAAAAGTTTTTGCTTCTGTCTGTGGTTCGTATAGATTTATGAGCTTCCCTAGCTCTGCTATTGTGTTTTCATTTTTCAGCAGCTTCATGCAGCTTCTTAGGAACTTCACAACATAGGTGCTAACATCCATTGTGTGTCTTGTCTTGTCATACGCAGCAGGTGTGTCTTCAACACGTGGTAATACGCTGCGTAGCAGGATCCTTGGTGATTTAGGTGCTGGTTCTCTGAAGGTATCCCGCGCATCAACAAATGATTCTTTGTTCTTCTTCAGATCTAGAGCAGGCATCTTTCCTGGAGCTTTTCTTACCCATATTGTTTCAAGAGGGCCCTGCTTCGCATTAGCCTCTTCTGAAGTGGAATCCTCTGCTCCCCTATCCCGACCTGTCTCCACGCCACTGCGTGTGACTACTTTAATGCTAGGATCCGCAGGTCTGTTCTCTACTGCGATCCACTGGATGTTCGGGGCTGGTGCGTCTGTCCTTCTTCTTTTCTGTATCTCTACCTCTAACACCGAGAAATATTCTATAACATGCTCAAATGATTTACAATAATTACAGGTGGTGCAGGGGTTTACACAGTTTCTGGATACGTGACCTGGCTGGCCACAGTTATAGCAGATGACCCCGTCGGGGCCTCTTCCTTGTGTCGGGCCAGTATTTCTTCCTCTACCGCAGTATCCACCACCACGGCTGGTTATCTTCTTGCTTTGGCTGGTTATCTTCTTGCACTCTATACAATCCAGTGCCTCTCATTGAATCCATGTCGTGCTTTCTTTCATTCATTAGTTTGTAGGCGCGGCAGTTGGATTCATCATGTCCCACTGATTTACAAAAATTACAATATAGATTCTTAGGCGTCTTCACATATTTCTGTATTAGGTAACAATCTTCAGGTCTATGACTGGTAGTTCTGCAGATCTCACACCAGGGTTCCTAGTTCTGATTGATGGGGTTAGGTGCACCACTACCGAGATAATCGCAGTATAGGGGACAATTTTCACGGTCATTCCCTTCTCCTTTGCAACTCGTGCACTAGATCTCGTGACGAGGTTCATATCATTGCTCTTTTCTATTCTTCATGCTCTGCAACTCTAGTGTCAGGGTGGTAAGCTGGTTCTGAATTTGTGTCATCCCAGAACTAAACTCACTGATCGGCAAAGCCTCCAACTTCATGGCAATCTCTAAGGCCTCTGCTTGCAACGTAACCTTCTGTTGCATCAATGGTAATCTAATGTGGGGTAACAACGCAGCAATGAACCATTCCTTGTGCTGATTCGGGGCTATAACAAAGCTTACTTGCTCTAATAGGGTCTTGAACTTCTCATCAAACTCCCAGACCGATTCAGTCGGTCTCTGCTTGATTTGATTCAGCTCAGTTATACACTGAGATTTAGACTTTGGTTTCTTGAACTCTGCTATCAGCGCAGCTTTAATCTCTACCATGGTTCTGGGCTACGTGGTAGAATACTTCATGAACCAGTGCAGTGCTCTATCTCTGAATGTGGTAATAAGCTGGGATTTCTTCTCATCATCATCTCGGATCTGTCTGACACTCCAGACAGCTTCACAAAGGAACTAGTGCTTATCAGGATCTTCTAGACCCGTCCCTTTGAATATAGGTAGCTTCATATCTGTATGGGCCATGGCTCTAGGGGGAGGTGTACACTCGAAGGGGCACCTTGAGGTGTGTCCTGAGGGGTGCTAGGGTGTCGTAAAGGACTCTAAGCAGTGAAAACAAATGAGTGTATAGGGGTAGACATACTAGGTTGTGTATTCGGCGGGGTTGGCTCTGCAAGTGGAGGATTCTGAGGGGTAAATGGGGGTGCGGCTTCGTTTTCAATATTAGAAGGAATCTCAGTATCTACATGGAGTCCAGAGCCTCCAGGATTCTTATTGAACTTGTATCTTTTCCCACTTCTTAAGTTGTGAGTATCTTCATCGGAATCGCTATAAATGTTATTTACCATGACAACTTGAAAAGATTACTGCATTCTTAAAACGCATTTCTCAGCTAACAACATCTTAATGTATAGACTGAGATTGTTCGGGAATTTACCTTGGAAACCTCCAAAAAAGTGTGCCTCTGCTTGGCTGTAGGATTTGAGCGTATCCACAACAAACTCTGTGACAAATCCTTCTAGCATATGATCAACCCAAAAGTCCACTGTGTGCATCAATGCGTTGTCTATTGCTTTGAGCTGTGATATGAGCTCGGGATTCCACTCTGTAGGAACACCTCCTTGAAAACAGGTTTTCTTTTCTGCGAGCCGCGAGATCCACGTGTGCAGCTCGTTCGAAAATGTAGCCCATAAAATTTTGTGAATATCGTCCAACAGATATCTATCCGACCACTATGTGTCACTTAGACGCGGATGTCTGTTCTCTTGTCTTTTAAAGTCTCTTATGGTCTTATCCCACCGAGCCTGGATTTCTGTCTTCTCAGGATGCCTGTTCAATGAATTTTCTAGGAACTCAGACTCTTCATCACTCATCACGACTGGAACTCATCACGGACTCTAGCACGTCAACAGAACCATTTGTTGGCTATACAATGCTGACCAGAGGTTTTATGAAGACCCAGGTTCTGCGCGGTTACCTTAAACCAACAAAACCCCTTCTCACCGGCCCTTTTGGAAACAGCCTGTGAGCAGGTTGAGGTCTCACCCGAGGTGTTTCTAATGGGGCACTGCGGACTCATATGTCCACAGTGAGTGATGAGTTGATAACTATGACGAAGTTCGCGGCAGCGCACCGATTGTATGCTGCGAAGGTCAGACAACGTGATGATGGTCAATACTGTAGTCTGTACCACTACCTTCTTCCTTACTGCGAGATTTAACACTACACTGCAAACACTACCACTTGACTTCCTATACTCGGACTAAGTGCAAAATGCTTAAGGCAGTGAGCTGAATACCACTTATCCACTCAGTCATACACTTAACTAACTTACTACTTAATGCTCATAACACACACTTAGAATGTTACTATTTTAAGCATAACCCTCAGGTGCGAAATAACTGTTATACATCCATCGACTACATCCATTCAAACACGTAAACAACTTTCTCCATGCTCAAGCAGACGATAGGTTCACTGTTCCTAGAGGAAAAGCTAATATTAACCATACATCCATTCATGCAGACCTAACATATCATTCCATACTCTCTTGATGACGAATGCATATAAAAGCCTTCTCATAACAGAGTGCAAGTCAATATTCAGACATCCAACTACAGAAACAGATAAATATAAACACACATATAAACATTCAGTCACTCAACACACTATCTAACATGGTTCACTCTCCCGGATGGGAAGCTACGTCCACAAGAACTATGTTTGATATTTCGTTTAAGGAAGGGTTCATAGTTCTTAGCCGCGCACTCAGCTGCGGCTCTCTTCTTGCTCAGATAGGTCTCTGCGCAATCTGCTGCAGAGCCTTTACAATATTTTCTTGACTCTAAAGATATTACAATACAATATGGTCACAATGACCAGCCTCTCTTGTCTGGAGCAACTAACCCCCCTTTCCCTATACAAAATTGTCTTCTTACTATAGATCACGCCCGAAGGTCGTGTCTTTACAACATTGAATATCGAAACCCTTAGGGTTTCCAAACCACTATGGTCCCTCTGAACCGTAATGCAGGCTTCTGGTAGTGATTCTACTGTCGTGGCATTCCTCCACGCCTTAGATCCATCGCTTTCAGCCTTCCTGTTGTGACCACACCAACAGGTCATCCACTTCGAGTCGCCCTTCCACTAACGGACTCGTGCGAATGGCTCAGCTCCCAGTTGCTTTCCCTGCAGGTCGTCCGTCCTCTAACGGCCGCATACAACTGGCTCAGATCCAGTCATTGTCGGTCCATTGTTTTCCTCTTAATGGTCACATACTCTGCTGCACGCCAAACTATCACTTTCCCGACCCGTCCTCTGCTTAACGAACTCGTATAGTTGGTCGCTTTCCTAATCTGCTTATGCCCTCAATTCGGCATCTTTCCAGCAGCCTTACCAAAAGTAGACCACCACTGGTCTATCCACTATATCTGGCCATCCTCCGTCCAGTACACAACTTTACTGGCTCCACGTGGCCTACTACCTTCGCAGCACTGAACCTACGCAGCACTGATCTTCGCAGCATCCTTCAAAAAATCAGTACTGTACACAGCTTCACAGTACTCCCAATACTTAGCCAAAATTTACTTCTTTTCTGAGCTGTGCTCATCTCAGCTCCATCTAACCTCAAAAATGGCCCTGTTGGGCCAAGCCCAACATATGTATTGTTCTTGATTATTCTGAGCATGAATCTCAGGTAGAAACTAGATCTCTATTATGAGTTATCTTATGATCATTTTTATAGATCTGGAATATTTCTGTTGTAGGCTGGCTGTGATAATATCTACATTCTAATGGCATTAGATTTACAGCATTATACTATTGTAAATGTATGCAACATCTAAAATAATACTGATATGAATCATGTGCTAACCTAGGGTTTGCTGAGACATGTTTTCATATTGAAGGTTGTTGTATTTTGAATATATTCTAGTATTTAAATAAGATCTTATGCCTTGCATTATAATGTTGTAAATAGGGCAAGCAGGTAAACCTAAAGGTTTACATCCCTAGCCCTTTGTTTATCAACTCTTTTATAGTGGAGTTTATAATTTCAGAAAAGATAACCCTGATAATGCTAGAATTCAGACATGTTATAGATCCGAGTTATTGTTTTGGACAAAGTTTGTATTCTATTTAAATATGGTCAAAATCGATTGTATGCAATTAAATGGAATTTCAGTTTAAATTGTTGAGTATTTAAATAAACTAGATACATTGCTATATTTCTAAGTTAAATATATGCCTAAATATTATTCTAAGTTAAATGGCTAATGCTTATGCAAACAATATTGTAATACTCATTATTAATATGGATGTGAATGTATTCGCCGATGGCGATATGCGACTCATGTATAACCTAGGTCGCCATAATCTATATATGCCTATAGACTGAATGTGTTTTTGAAGTGCAGTGATTACTGATTGAAAACAATTCAAGTATCTAAGGGTTTTACCCTTAGTATGGCTGCGAATAATATTAATAGATGGTAAGATAAATGTATACATTCACCTGTGCATTTTATATTAACTTGGCATTTTTCATCTACTGTTTAAATAGTGTATTGAATACATAATCCTGACGCCTCTGCCAAGGGCATAGCATCGTTGGATTGCTTTCAACTACACATGACTGTGGGAGTCCCCTAGACTACAACTCTTGGAATGAAAAAATTCCTGGAAATGACAATGGAGCGCAATAGAGGTCATAGTGACGCTATTATAGGATGGCTATACGCCCCTATCATTCCATCCAAGGGTCGTGCTCCTTAATAATGCGCAAATGAAAGCAGGAGAAACCCTAACCTCACTGACAATGTTTTAGTAACTCTTCCCCCACCAACGGGGTGAACCAAACCTGAGGGAGTGGGACGGTGAGTTACCTATTGAGCTTAGCAAGTCGCCATGACCTTAATGTCTATTACAACCTCGCGGGAGTGCTTTACTACACCATTTCGCCATTGGTTCCCTGCACATTACAACGTGGCGAGAGGTCAAACCTCAAGGATACCGGAACCAAATGTTAACGAAAGTAAACAACTCCACGACGAAACTGAAAGATGGATTGTGATATTACCTGGTGAAGCAATGAGTCGCAGCGAAACTCGACTCTATTGTACCTGTCACAGCAACATCACGAAGGTCAAACCCGAGCCTTTAACACGCAAACGAACACGTAATGTACAGTATGCAATGACATCACATAAAATGTAAATTTGGTAGAAGCAGTAAACGTTATCACTTACATTGCAATGGTGACCACATTGAACAGGGTGACGACTAGTACACGGTGCATCTCTGGAAGCAAAGTGCCGAAGCTGGGAAGTAAAGCTTCACCTTACCCTGTGCAGAGCCAAAGCTCTCATCGCAGCTAAACAACAAATGAGCCGAATGCCAAGTGAAGGGACTATCAACGCCGGATACCGGAGAGAGTAGGTGGAGACCATTGCAGCCGGTAAAGAATGAAGTTAATGCAGGCATGGAGTTGGCTGGGCACGAAAGCCCATAACGTGGATCGACGATGCCAAACTCATCACAACTTCCCATGCACTGTCCTGGATCACCATCAACGACTCGAAACGAAGGAAGGATTAATGCATTGCATATTTTGGTGTATGATACGCCTCGGTGTAACCTTCCACTGAAAGAGTTCCATAAATGGGACGAACCACTATGTTCACCACGTTTCCAAGCCCATTAAACATAGCGTGTGTCGACTATCCATCCATGTGAGAGTGTGTCTCCGTCACCTTCCAACAAGGCAGCAAGGAGAGGGGTTAAAACGTGTATTTGGATTGGTGAAGCCTGAGTAGCATAAGCCACAAACCACATAGGCCACCGGTTGGAGTGAGCCATCTTAAAACCAGCTGAGTTAGATGTCTTTTTTCCACGTTTAACGTCAAATTCGAGCTACGTTCATTCGTAGGCCCAAGTATTACCATCGTGGCAGCATGAATACTCTTACACGGTTATGTGTTGACTGGTCTTAACCGAAAACGTTAAGTGTTGACGCTGTGGATGTTAGCCACGTTGAGGTGGTAGGGTTGGCTTTCATTAGTGACCACTCATAACTTAATTAATCTTTGTATATGTTAAGTGTATGCATTGATCCTTAAGGCTATTGCTTCATAAGTTTATTATTCCATACTATGTGCAAAGTGTGGAGGCGCCTTAAGCCTTGGAAAGGAGCGATGTATTATATATATAAATATAAATATGGAACCTTATATATATTTATATCCACTTGTATGCATAAGTTTATGTTATGACCCCGATTTTCTTATGTATATTGTTATATGGGTAAGTCTAATTCAATGGTAGTGCAAAGTATTGAAATATTATGTTTATAATAATAAGTATGATTTTGTTTTATGGAATGAAATGTATTAATTTATATATATATATATATAATTATATATATATATGTATTAATAGCCATGGTCATTTTAGTATATAGTTCTTATTTGTTTTATTAAAGAACTTTTGCACTATAGGAACCTTTGCATATGACAGTATAATATTAATGTATATCATTAATATAAATTGATGTGTTAAATATTTAAATGTGTATGTAGTCAATACATATGTACTCTAAAGATGAGAGTTGTGGCTAAGCCCATTAAAGTATTAATGACGATATTAGTTCGGGATTGCACGCCTATGTATAGTGTTAAATACATACAGATTGTGGTATAGGCTAAGTGAGCTGGAAAAGACACCAGGTCTGGGGCGTCATGGTTTTAATGCTTGCATATGTACTAGACCATAGTCTAGGTGTTATATGCATACTTCTTAGGCATGTCGTAGAGTGTTACACCCTTGGTGCAGATAGGTAGCTTGTGTCGTCATGTCGGCATAAAGGACCTCTACGTCACCCATGCTTGTTCTAATACGTCAGTGGTATGACACTTAAGACTTAAGGGTGCGTATAGTCCAAAGGACTATAACACTTTGGTAAAAGAGTCATGACAAGCTTTTCTGCATAAAAAGCTTTAAAAAAAAAAAATTGGTAAGAGGAGACATGACAAACCATGATGATGATTTGATTACAAGATGATAAGAATGACAATGATGATGACTATGGTGATAATGCCGATCTCTATGATGATGTAAATTATGATAACGACAGTGATAACGATGACAATGAGGATCATGATGATGTCAATGTCAATGATGATGATCTGCATGTGCTAGCACTATCATATCCTGATTGATCCTAATGGCACCTAAACGACTCTAATGGATTTTGAGTGACCCTAATGTTTCTTAAAGTACCCTGAAGGCATCTAAGTGTCCTTAAAAACAATTGAGTGATCTTAATGGCATTTGAGTGACCATAACATCATGACGACGATGATGATGATGATGATGATGATGATGATGCATGATGAAAAGATGATGGTGTTTATGGTGATTTGATTATAGGATGATAACAATGACAATTGATGCCTACACTCCCAAGCAGAGGCAAAATCCCTTCTACGAAACTCATTTGATTATTAGGTGGTTGGATTCCCTTTTCATCATCGCAGTGATCATGACGACTATAATCATGACATTGACTATGATGATATATGATGATAACACTGCTTACACTATAAGAATTTACCATTTTAGGGGCGGTTTTGGCTTGAGGCGTTCTTGTTATATAATTCTCAATACTTTTTGGGGGGGTTCTAACATGACTGCCCCTAAATGTATTTTTTAGGGTGGTTTTCAGAAAATCCCCCCTAAAGGTAATGGGAATTGGAATTTTGGGGACAGTTTTAGACAACCGCCCCCAAAATTCCAATTCTCATGACTTTTGGGGGGGTTTCTAAAAGCCGCCCTCAAAAATACATTTAGGGGCGGTTTTTAGAACCCCCCCCAAAACAGAGTCATAAGAATTGGACTTTTGGGGACAGTTGTCAAAAACCTGCCCCCAAAAGTCACAACAACATCACAAAGGTCAAACCCAAGCCTTTAACACGCAAATGAACATGTAATGTATAGTAGTCAACGACATCACATAAAACGTAAAGTTGGTAGAAGCAGTAAACGTTATCACTTACATTGCAATGGTGACCACGTTGAATAGGGTGACAACAAGTATAGGGTGCATCTCTAGAAGCAAAGTGCCGAAGCTAGGCAGTAAACCTTCACCTTACCCTGTGTAGAGTCGAAGCTCTCGTCACAGCCGAACAACAAATGAGCTAAATGCCAAGTGAAGGGACTATCAACGCTGGATACCGGAGAGAGTAGGTGGAGACCATTGCAGCTGGTAAAGAACGAAGTTATTGTAGGCATGGAGATGGCTGGGCACGAAATCCCATAGCCTGGATCGATGGTGCCAAACTCATCACAATTTCCCATGCATTGTCCCTGATCACCATCAACGACTCGAAATGAAAGAAGGGTTAATGCATTGTAGAGTTTGGTGTATGGTATGCTCCGGTGTAACCTTCCACTAAAAGAGTTCCATAAATGGGACAAACCACTATGTTCACCACGTTTCCAATCCCATTAAACGCAGTGTGTGTCGACTCTCCATCCACGTGAGAGTGTGTCTCCGTCACCTGCTAACAAGGCAGCAAGGAGAGGGGTTAAAACGTGTATTTGGATTGGTGAAGCCTGAGTGGCGTAAGCCACAAACCATGTAGGCCACCGGTTGGAGTGAGCTAGCTTAAAACCAGCTGAGTCAGATGTCTTTTTTCCATGTTTAACGTCAAAGTTGAGCTATGTTCATTCGTAGGCCCGAGTATTACCATCGTGGCAGCATGAATACTCTTACACGGTTATGTGTTGACCGGTCTTAACCAAAAACGTTAAGTTTTGACGCTATGGATATGAGCCACGTTGAGGTCGTAGGGTCGACTTTAATTAGCGACCACTCATAACTTGATTAATCTTTGTATATGTTAAGTGTATGCATTGAGCCTTAAGGCTAATGCTTCATAAGTTTATTATTCCATACTATGTGCAAAGTGTGGAGGTGCCTTAAGCCTTAGAAAGGAGCGTTGTATTATATATATAAATATAAATATGGAACCTTATATATATTTATATCCACTTGTATGCATAACTTTATGTTATGACCTCAATTTTCTTATGTATATTGTTATATGGGTAAGTCTATTTGCATGGTAGTGCAAAGTATTGCAATATTATGTTTATAATAATAAGTATGCTTTCGTTTTATGGAATGAAATATATATATATATGTATGTATTAATTAATAGCCATGGTCATTTTAGTATATAGTTCTTATTTGTTTTATTAAAGAACTTTTGCACTATAGGAACCTTTGCATATGAGAGTATAATATTAATGTATATCATTAATATAAATTGATGTGTTAAATATTTAAATGTGTATGTAGTCAATACATATGTACTCCAAAGATGAGAGTTGTGGCTAATCCCATTAAAGTATTAATGACAATATTAGTTCATGATTGCACACCTATGTATAGTGTTAAATACATACAGATTGTGCTATAGGCTAAGTGAGCTGGAAAATATACCAGGTCTTGGGTGTCATGGTTTTAATCCTTGCATATGTACTAGACCATAGTCTAAGTGTTATATGCGTACTGCTTAGGCATGTCATAGTGTGTTACACCATTGGTGCAGATAGGTAGCTTGTGTCATCATGTCGGCATAAAGGACCTCTACGTCACCCACGCTTGTTCTAATACATCAGTGGTATGACAGTTAAGACATAAGGGTGCATATAGTCTAAAAGACTATAACACTTTGGTAAAAGAGTCACGACAAGCTTTTCTGCAAAAGGGGTAAGAGCATTACTTAATTTATTTTGCTTCTGATATGTTTTTCTAAGTATAATTATTACCTAGTGGTGTAACCATGAACAGTAATGTAGGGCTGTGGGCCCATGCAAAAAAAAAAAAATTGGTAAGAGGAGACATGACAAACAATGATGATGATTTGATTACAAGATGATAACAATGACAATGATGATGACTATGGTGATAATGCCGATCTCTATGATGATGGAAATTATGATAACGACAGTGATAACGATGACAATGGGGATCATGATGATGTCAATGTCAATGATGATGATCTGCATGTGCTAGCACTATCATATCCTGATTGATCCTAATGGCACCTAAACAACTCTAATGGATTTTGAGTGACTCTAATGTTTCTTAAAAGTACCCTGAAGGCATCTAAGTGTCCCTAAAAACAATTGAGTGATTTTAATGGCATTTGAGTGACCCTAACATCATGATGACGATGACGATGATGATGCATGATGACAAAGATGATGGTGTTTATGGTGATTTGATTATAAGATGATAACAATGACAATTGATGCCTACACTCCCAATCAGAGGCAAAATCCCTTCTATGAAACTCATTTGATTATTAGGTGGTTGGATTCCCTTTTCATCATCACAATGGTCATGACGACTATAATCATGACATTGACTATGATGATATATGATGATGACACTGGTTACACTATAAGAATTTATCATTTTAGGGGCGGTTTTGGCTTGAGGCGTTCTTGTTATACAATTCTCAATACTTTTTTGGGGGGGTTTCTAACATGACCGCCCCTAAATGTAATTTTGAGGGTGGTTTTCAAAAAATACCCCCTAAAGGTAATGAGAATTGGAATTTTGGGGGCGGTTTTAGACAACCGCCCCCAAAATTCCAATTCTCATGACTTTTTGGGGGGGGTTTCTAAAAGCCGCCCTCATAAATACATTTAGGGGTGGTTTTTAGAACCCCCCCAAAACAAAGTCATAAGAATTGGACTTTTGGGGGCGGCTGTCAAAAAACTACCCCCAAAAGTCTAATTCCCAAGACATTTGTGGGGAGGGTTGTAAAAAGATTGCCCTTAAATCTGTTTTTGAGGGTTGTTTTTAGAAACACCCCCCTAAAAAAATGTCATGAGAATTGGAATTTAGGGGCATTTGTTTAAAAATTTCCCCAAAAAATCCAATTCTGATGACCTTGGTGGGGCAAGGTTTAAAAAGATTGCCCTTAAAATTTATTTTTCAAGGTTTTTTTAGAACCCCCCCCCCCCCCTTTCCCCTCCCCCCCCCAAAAAAAAATCATGAGAATTGGACTTTTGGGGGTGGTTTTTTTACAACAGCCCCTAAAAATATGAGAATTTTACTTTTGGAGGTTGTGTTTTAACAAACACCTCTAAAAATTCAATTATCGTGATGATGACAATGGTGACAATGATAATGATGATAACACTAACAAAAACAATGATGATGGTGATAACGTCGATGCCAACAATGACAATTAAATTGATGATGATAATGATGATGATGTTATTATGTGATGATGATGATGGTGATAATGATGATAGTGATGATGATGAGGATGAATATGCTAATGTTGGCAATGCCAATGATAACATCGATGATGATGATGAGTTTGATGATTTCATTATATGATGGGGATGATGACAATGATGATGATTATATGACGACAATGATGATGATGATGACAATATTGATGATGATGATAATGATAATGATGTAATCCTTAACAATTGATTTGAGGAGTCATGGTTATGCTCAAGGTTCTATACTACTACACATGCGATGTAGATTAAAAATTTAGCATGTGCATGGGATGTGGGAACCATTGCATTTTTAGTTGTAGATTCTATAAAATCTACAAATGGAATGATGTTGTCAATTTTCTCTCAAGAGTTTAACGCCAATGGTGATATGCATAAAATCTACAAATGCAATGATGTTGTCCATTTTCTTGAGACAATTTTGAACTCAATCCTAGCCCTGGTTCATATTTTTGGGAGGGTTGGAGGCTATTTGGGTCGAATTGAAAGTTAATTAGTTGAGCTGTCATCATAGTCTAGAAGTATTCCTAGTCTTCCAAACTCTACCAGTTTGTCCTTGAATCTCAGTATTATTGTTTCCTTAGTTGGTTGGGGTTAAACACAGTCCATCAACCTTTTGATTGCACCCCAATCTTGTGAAAAAGATCTATTTTGCATATTCTGTTGTAACTAGGAAGCCTTGGAGTGGAATTCAGTGACAGTTGTTGTTAACACATAAATGGTCCCAATACATTGTGAAAATGATTATTGAGCTAGCTTAGCCCTTATTTTTTATGCTGCTACACATTTGATATCAAACATTCTTGATCCAAAGAGTCAAAGAGTCCTCTTGTGAAAATTTGGGTGGATTTAGCTCTGTTTAGTACTAGTTTCCCTAATTCTAATTTTAATAACTAGTCTATAGTCTTACAAATTTATGATTTAAAATTTGTGATTTAGTTAATATTCTCAAATATGATTTGGGGATATTATAAAAGTTTATGAATTTTTTTTATCATTAAATAAAAGTTTATCACATCCTTAAAAAGAAAAATTAACACGTCAACAAAGACTATCTCCTAACAACATGGACTTCAAACATAAATACTCTAGGTCATCAATCAAGAGGTAATAGTATAACAAGTGTAATATGGTTTCAACTCATACACAATAAGAACATGGCTAATTTTGACTTTTTAAACATATTAATCTTACATCAATATAATTTCAAATCTACTTTTGACTAATTTTTTAAATAAATTAAAAATCATCTATTTAATTATTCTCAAATAAAATTACAAGAATTCGTCATCCATTATATTAAATATTGTTATTATTTTTTTGGAACTGATTTTGATTCAAACCTCTTGAGATAATGATGCTTATAAACTTAAGTCACCCAAACAAAAATTATCACATCCGAAGTGCAGATATAACGACAATATTTGATTGTCATCTAGTCATATTCCAAACCACGGTTATCGAAAAAATATAATATCCACATCGGAAAAATAAATTACGTTTAAATGTACTGAAGTCCACCACCTAGGGTATAAAGGGATTATCTATTCCACGTAGGAGGTTTGAAAGCATTTAATATGTTTTTATTGAGGTGGTTCTTGCGCTTTCCTGCTATTGCATGAGTTTGTATGGCACTACCTTGCCTCTGCCACAAGGGCTTCGCCAACCCGCACCTATTATATCTAGACTACAAATATTCACGTAAAGTCACGCATAACTTGATGTTAAGTGACAATATATTAAATGCAACTAAGTTCAACACAACCAAGTTCATCCAACAATAGACACATGCCCAACCACCCAACAATACTTTTATATTTACCCAATATTTCAACGGTTCTTAGCCAACGCAATGCATTGCAAAGATTATAACATTCATCCAAGTAAAGACGCCACAACACACATGTATAGGTGGCACCCAAAGAAAATGCCTTAACTTTATTTATATGATGAGTGTTACAAATATATAACAAGGGATTGTGAACTCCTACCTACAACTATATTATAGGTACAATAAATCTAAATAAGACAATACTTCCCACTACCTATTGCCCAGTAGAATTGCACAATCCAACTCATGAAGCATTTGTAGGCCTAACTTTTGTCGGTACCGACTCTTGTACTATTCACTTAGCTAGTGTTTGATTCATTCTATTGTGCCAATCCCATTAGCACAATCATATAACTCATTATGCACTCTTGGATGAATGACCAAGCTTGAATGAACCTTTAGAACTTTAAGGTATCCTCTTTATATAAGAGTCAATGCCTTAGTTATTCCTCACACGAGGTGCCTTACGACCCACTCCATGCCAAAGTGGATCCAATGTGCCATCCATTCACTGATTTTAGTTGCATGTGCCCAAAGGTGACTTGTCTGCTCATTGTCTATTCCCGATGGTGCCTCCACACCCTTTGGTGACTTTTTCCGACATGCCCATGTGTCCAATGGTTTCCTACATTGATCGCGTCCATCAATTGTAACCCCAAGTAATGGAGCACCTATCTCCTTCCATCCACATGTTTCCCAAGACACCCAAGTCTATAAAGCCAATCTCTTTGCCAATTTAGGTGGGGTCACTTGTATGAAACTCCAACTTTTCTTGCCTTATTCAATCTCTCCACCAAGCTTCCCTTGGCATGTCTATTCGTTGCGTGGCGTTGCCCAATTGTTTGTGATGTGCTTTGTTGTCGTGCAAGGGTGCTCGGTAAGTCTCCAATGCACCTTGCCATCATGTAAAGGTACCCAAACCAACATGTTCCATTGACCAACCTACTGATACATTCATCCGTGTCGACCAATGACTACCAAAGTGATCATGTAAGAGAGATTCCTAAAGCAATCCATAGCTAAGGCCTCACACATATTTATTTAAATATTTTAGACTTACTATAATTTTCAAATAAATCCTCACATAAATCAATGTGTTATCCTATCACAAAATAGTTTATAAAACTTTTTATCATTAAATAAAAATAAATATCAAATTGCTTAAAAAAATTATTTAACATAATAACAATACATGGAAGCAAAAGAAACGCATTCAAAAAATACTATCTCCTAACAAGGTGGGCTTCAAATAAATGGAAGAAAGACTATCTCCTAACAAGGTGGACTTCAAACATAAAGACTCTAGGTGATTGAAGAGGTAAAAGTATAACAAAGTGTAATAGGGTTTCAACTCATCTACAATAAGGACATGGTTAATTTTGACTTTTTAAACATATTAATATTACATCAATATAATTTCAAATCTACATTTGACTAATTTTTGACTAATTTTTTTTATTTAAATAAAAATAAAAACAATTTATTTAATTTATTTTTTCAGCGAAAACATACTATGATTATTTATATTAAAATCAAATAATATAACGATGTTCGAGTCCTTACCAGAACTCAAAAATTTCAAAAAAACTCACAAAATCCTCAAAATTTTTCAAACCCTCGGATGGTGATATAGATATAGTCTATCCATTTGATTATTCTCAAATAAAATTACAAGAATGGGTCATCCATTATATTAAATCTTATTATTACTCTTTTTGAAAATGATTTATTCAAACCTCTCGAGATAATGAAGCAGAAGTGTGGATATAACGAAAATATTTGACTGTCATCTAGTCATATTCCAAACCACGGTTACTGGAAAAAACATAATATCCATATCTAAAAAAATAAATTACGTTAAATGTATTGGAGCCCACCACTTAGGGTATAAAGGATTGTCTATTCCGCGTAGAAGGGTTGAAAGCGTTGAATCTGCTTTTATTGAGGAGGTTCTCGCGCTCGCCTTCTATTCCACACATCATCTCAATTTTCGTTTTACATATCAAATCCAATTGAGTTGAATTCTGAATTCTGGATTGCTGAGGACTGGTATTCTGGGAGTACTGCCAGCCATGAGGATCAATGAGAACGTCGCCAGCGCTGCTCTAGCAGATATTTATTTCATCCCCTATGGTCATATGGTGAGAATTGGGGTCAGATCTATGTGATGGATGCTCTAATTAGGACTACTGCATGCTTCTTTAGAGAAAATTTCCTGGTCTCCCTGTGTTTTGAGGCTTTTCAGATTGGTTTATGGATCTTTATATTTCATGCTTTTTTATTTTTTTAGGCTTTTTTTTTTTTCGCGGGGTTTTGGGTGTTTGATACAGTAATTTTAAGGAATTTTCGCAGCTCGATCTGGCAGGAGTTCCCGGTTCATGATCTTTTGAAACTGGCTTGCCTGATCCTGTTTATGGCTGGCTTCTGTAAATTCCCTGCTAAGGGTTTCGTTTCATCTGTAATTTTTGGTTGATTTTCAAATTTACTGTGTAATTTATCAATAGTAAAATCCTTATATTTGATGGAAGTGTTAAATTGTGTATGCAAAACAACTCTAGTAGTAGGGCAAGTTATGCAGAGTTTTGGTATGGCGTTGCTTTGCATGTCTTTTGGAATGGTTAAGTTTCACAAAGCGTGGGCTCATTTGTCTATTATCCCGCATTTGAGGTCTTTTTTAATGACTACTGCAATTTTTGAACATTGTATATATTTGTGCTTTGGAGCACCAACATTTTTTATAATGCGCTCTTACTCAATTTGTGGGCACGGGCGAACGCCATTAGATTAGACTGCGATTGCACCATGGGTGTTCAGCAATAGTATAGATTTGCATTTACTGCATTTTGGTTGTTTTATCTTATGTGTTTTTATTTCATTAGTCATCAGTCATCACGTTATTATTATTCTGTTTCACCTGCAGTTATGAATGATATTTTTCTAGGTAATATATCTCAGGGAAAGGCACTTCTCCTCATGTAGAGGATTGCACATAGGGTAAATTCTAAATCTTTTATGGCAAAGGGTCATATCTAAGGTAAACCCTAGATTGTTCAGGGTATAAGTACAAGGTTAGGTGAACAATTTGTATATAGATCATATATAGCTCATCAACAATCATCTCATTACGAGCAATCATGTTACAAAGTGGGATTTGAACTCATGAAGAAGACAACCATTTGACACACACATAATTGGCACTGTTCTGAGTACTCATTTTAGTTAATTTTATTATTCTGTTCATTTCTGAATCATAATCTCTTAGTGCACAGAAAAATTTAAGAGATGGTTGACTCTGTTGTCCTGTTCATTTCATTGGCAGTGAATCTATCAGCTAAGAATCTTGTGGTAGTTTCTGTTATTTGTGTAATTGTGTTTTCAATTGAAAGTGTGCTAGTCATGCACCCTTCGCTCCTTAACCGGGCAACTAACAATGCATCACTGCTATTATGGGTAGAGACTAAATGGATTCTCGATTATGCATCCAAAACAGATAAGGAGTATGCATGCACCGTCCTCAACTTTATAACATTGATATCAGGGAAATGCCACTTTCTGGACAATAATGATAACCTGGAGTGCAGATATCAAAGGTTTTCTGCTTGAAATATCGTTATAAATAATTTATGAACTCTCACCCTACATGGAGATGAGCCCATCTTTGTGATTGTCCTTCCTATGGCTTGTTCATATAGTTGGATGGGGGGATATTCATTGACTATTATTGGTTGTCTCCAACCATCAAATCCTTTTTTACAAGCCTTTGGGCCTTGCTTTCCAACCTCAGTGCTCCTTATAGAGACAAGGCTTAATTTGATGCAGGAGTCAGTCTGTTTACTAGCAAATGCTGTGCTAAATTATTTTTAAAAGCTTGAGTTGCATCATATATTTTTTACGTTTTTAGATTTTTCCCTTTTAAATTTAGGTTTGAATCCTTTGGGCTTCCTAGCTGATATGAAGATACATATGGTGAAATGCTTTTTACCGTACGTGTTGTGTATGACTTGCAGATTATTTCCTTTTCATATATCCACCTTGATTTCCCTTTGCTCTTCCAAAAATGTGAATTAAAGCTTGTTGGTTTAATTTTTTGTTGCAATATTTGTTCCTTATTCAGTCATGGCTTTAGCCATGAATGTTAAATAACATGTGGGTGATCTGGTGCAATCACGGGGTGACCTAGGGGTGACCTATGCTGTCATTGTTTCCTGTGAATTGCTTTCTAAGTTAGTGTACAAGTTGCATAAACATTAAAGTTTCACTCCTTAAAAAACTATTTCTCAATTTTTTTTAAATTACCGTACCTTAACATAGCAGCAGGCGTTTTCATGGAAAGGACTTAAAGATGAAAATGGAATGGAAGTTTGCCAAAGGAATCGTGTAGGAACTATACATCTAGGCCACCTCAGGTGACCTCAAAAAATGTGAAAGAAATATTAAGCAATAACAATCACATTATCTAAAAGAAACATAGGTGACTATGGAAAATACTTGCAAAACAGTGAAAATATCAATTACTTAAGCATGCACGAAAAAGTGTTTGTGTGATGTTCTTTTCTTTCTCTGTCTTTTTGGTTTCATACAACTGTAGTTTGATTCACATTTCTTACTTTGATCGGATAGCACCCCCATCATTTGAATTTAATTTTGAAACCCTTCTGTAATGTGCTTTTTAAGATGGTATTTTTGTTCATGTTGAATTTTGTTATTACATGCTTCTTATCAGATAGTTTTTTGCATGTCAAATGACACGCTGTCGACTATATAAGCAATTTTGCTATAATGATCTTAATGGCAGCATTCATATTTAATTCAGATGGTGTAACCCAGAATCAGCTTTGGCTTTGGATTAATATTCTCAGTGAATTTGTCCATCAAGGAGTATTCATTGATCAGTCGGACTGGAGAGAGACTTACCTCTACGGAGGGGCAATCATCCCCGCTCCGGCTAACGAAATGATACTTTACTATTGCGGATGCAAGATTATACTATACTATCGTGGGGTGAAGCTGCTACTACAAATTTTTTGAGATGATTTATCTATTATCCAAATGGATTCCTTACTTTTACTTTTTATATGCTCAGGGCTGAATGATAGGGAAAAATGGCTAAAATAAAGGGAGGCTACTCTATTTTCTGGTTGCATTTCTATCTCTCTCGGTTCAAAGCTTTTCTATCTATCCTCGTGGTGTGGTATGATGCAAATCCGCTCTCAGGACAGCTTTCTTTTGCTCAAGGGGATCCTTCCTATTAAACATCCATTCGCTGGCTAATCAATGGGTTCATGGTGAAATAGAGCAAGATGCAAAGTTGTGAAACGATTTACTCGCATACAGAATGAACAGGGGATCATATTTTAACCATACAACTTACTTAACAAGGAAACTCATGCTTACAGAACTGCAAGACACTCTTATATTAGCCATACCCTTTTTGTGCTTACTGAACTGCAAAAACCTCTATGACTAAAATGGTGTCCAATGAGCATTCCCCTTTCGATGCCTTGCACATTATTTCGCATCTTATTAATTGAAATGAATCTTGACAGGTCAATTATTTATTGTGTTGATTAAAACTCCCTTTTCTCCCCCTCTGATTTGATATTTATAATAAAGGCTTATCGCGCCTACCTTTTTGCCATGTTTCCCTATACCTTGGAACGCGAAACTTACATTCTGCCATTCCTTGGACAATCCTGTGATATTATGGATATCTCGGGCATCGGTTGGATATGGCCAGTCCACTGTCCAACCACAATGCATTCTGATGTACGCAGATTATTAAGAATATGGTACATAGATATGCTTCACCCGTACTCCCGAATGAAGGTAAGTCCTGCAAAGTCATCAAAGTTTACTCCGACAATGGCCGGAATTCAGGTTTTAGCATGTGGGTGAACTCTACTTTCGGCACTGAGATCGTATTTATGTATACTTCTGACGGTAAGTCTGGAAACAAATAAGCATCTGCAAAGTCATAGTCGACGACCCTTGTCTGTTCCATTTTTCCATACAAATATTATAAAATCTTGACTCATGGATCAATTTATTATGCTGGTATTTTTTTTTATATAGTTAACCTCGATTTCTCTGTGATCTTGCCTATGATTGCTACTTAAAATGGTGCTCGGTTTTTAAACACTCTAATAATTGGTGGCTTAAACTATCGGGTGCCTTGGCGGGGAGTGATGGAATCCAGTTTTAATGATAACTCTTAACTCTTCACAATCCGAGAAAAGTGAGGAAAAAAAACTAACTGAGATTTATAAATAGGCTTTTTCGGCAATTAATACCTGTAAACAACAAATCCAATTAGCACGCGTGAGACTTATACTCTTTTAAATATCTACAGAGTGATAATTTTATTATCTTGTTATCATTTCCTTGTTCTCATAAGCGCAAGACCTCCGGAAACGGGCGTATAGTGATAATTTTTATTAATAATTTGGTTCTTGGTGTGGCAATGATTTTCGGGTGTCAGGTAAGTTCATAAAAAGAGCATAAGAGTGGGAAAGGGGCGTATTAAGGCGAACATAGAAAGTTTTATACTTTTATGGATACAGACCGGTAAATTGCTAACCAGTAAGTTGCTAAACGGTAAGTATAGGGTAAAGCTATATAAGGGAATGGAGGTGCGGCAACTTTATATAATTTCCTTCCGTTGGGGGGACGTAGCATTTAAGGGAAGGAGGTAATTTTTCATTTAAGGTGGGGGTAGCATATATATGCTCAGGGCTGTTCAAATTGTTTGCTCGTGTACTTGTTCTTTTAAGTTATCCACGAATAATAAGTCATAATTACATATATAAAGAATGAATCCCATTTTTAATAAATCTCTTTTCTTCTTGATGGGTAGCTTCTTCACACTTTTAAACGGCCCACTCTACTATGTTTCTATTCATGCGATGCATGTAGCTCCAATTTGGAATGGCAACTTCAAATCATAAACCACGCTTTTCTTTCACTGAACTGACTCTTTGGATTTCACATCTCAGTCTCTAGATAGGTTGGATAATGAACCTGCTCTTTAATACCATGTCAAAAAAATACAATAGATCATTAAATGTAAAACCCATATATAGAGTTGAGACAAAGATACACACAATAACACAATATTATATTAAAAAAAAACTTAACTCTATTACAATGAGATCCACCTCTATTATATAGAGTTTGAGAGGTCTTATTTGTCCAAAACCTTAAGAGCTAATAATAAACTAAAATCCTATATTTAAGTCTAAGTAACTAAGGTTAATTTATTACAAAGGTAAGCGCCTTATATTCTAACATACCAAATTATTTGCAGTGAGTCATTCTTGACCTTCCATGACCCCTTGTGGAGGGGCGGGATTTATGGCAACCATTTTCTAATTTTGTTTAGGAAATGGATTGGTAAAAAATGCAAGTTGTTGTGGGACTCCCTGCCAAGCAAAGTACCTCTAAATATCATCCATCCTAGGACACTGATGAGTAATATTATCACCCCCACAAATATTGCAAGATAATTTTACCTTATTTTATCCTTAGTTCCTCCAGTAGCAATGTTTTGGGCTTGTGAAGTCCCTTGCTCAGTATTCGAAGGTTTATTCTTGTTCTTCTTCTTACCTCCTGGTTGTTGAGGACTGTTTAGTTGCCTGGACTGAACTGAAATCACCTTAGAGGTTTGAGCAAGGATTGTAGCACTTTAAGCAATAGGCGCAGTAGCTGGGGGGTTTGATGATATAGTCAATTGTCCCAACTATTCAGCTAACTGTCCCATATACCACTAGAAATGGAACCCACCATGCCATCAACATGTGGTCTTGTATTGGGATTATGTGGATCATTTGATGGCCTCAGAAACATGTGGAATGATATTGTACAAGGTGCTAGACTAAGAATAGATAAGGTATAAATGCTGGCCATGAAGTATTTTCTGATCCTAAATGACCGCCCCTGACATAGAAACATCCTTAGCATTGGGTCGTAACAAAGACTTGGTAAACCAATCTGCTAAGATTTGGTCGGGAATATTGGCCCTTATGAGCCTACATCACCGCCTTCACTTATGAATATGATTAGAAATATGGGTGGTGGTATTTTGACACAAGGATGTAAAGAGCTTTGTACATGTCTCATACTGAATGGTAAACTAAAAATGCATTAATAACACCATGGCCAAGGTAGTAAAGTCGTGATATGAAGCACCTAGTAACTCAATGTACTACTTTGTGGCACTTATAGTAAAGGTTCATAGAAAAAGACGTAGTATAATGCTATCATCCATCAATTAGTTATATGAACACCAAAGATGGTAAGTCATATTGTGTGTAGATGTTTCTTCTCCAAGAGAGCCTATAAAGGGTGACATGCAAGCGGTTTAACAGACACTATTATTTTTAGTAGTTTTATTTCCAGGATTGCCATGTCATTATTAGTATTTTTAAGCTTTTCATTTTTTTTTGCTTTAAAATAAAAGACTGCTTTTGAGCATGTCTATAATCGGCAATTTCTATGTATGGCAAGTGCAGGGTGTAGTGGTTCCAAGCCTGTACTAGCGGGTCTCTTAGTTCTAGTGGTTGGAAGACTAACGAGTAAAGAATAGTGTTATACAATTGGATTATCTTCTTAGCATCACATGTGGAAGCTAGTTGGTGGGTGTCCATTGATATGAGGTTCTAAAGTTTACTTGTGCCAAAAGCCTAGATCAATTTGGTATTTTAGTTAGTAAAAAACCCTAATTTGGATTGTTATGATTAGTAGTCATTCTTGCCAAGTTTGACCCCTCTAAGACATTGGTTCCCTTTGCCAAATTTGTCCATTAAATCCTTGGTTCGACCCCTTTTTCCTAATTGGTTGGCAGTTTTTGCTAAATACATTGAGCCTCAAGGCCTAACAAGTATATTTGTCATATCCCTTGCCTATTTTAAAAGGCCTTAAAGCAAGGTTGTTGGGTTGGATTTGTCAAAGGATAAAAGCCTTTGAACTTTTTGTTTTTCTTAACAAAGGATATGAGTTATAAACCTGATTCCACTTGTTGTTTTACTCTAACCAAAAGCAACAAGTTCATTTTCCTTACCTAGTCTTTCCAAGCTTTGGCCTGATGAAACGCCTCATATAAACGAAATTCCCGTGACTAAATCTACTAAGCATAAAATTGAGTCGACTTCCTTTCATAATTTGTCTTTCAATGAGTTGGTCTAACCTCACCCAAATCTGATTTCATGTAGCTTGGACTTTCATGGGAAGTATTTTAAAAATTATATGCTGCAAAGTATAGTTTGTTGAAGGTTTAGTCATGGCAGATTTGGTTTGAGAATAATCAACTTCAATAACCCATCCTTTCAAAACTGTGTGTGACTTGAATACTCCAAGGGAATTCATGGTGAAAGATGGATTGCATATCCATCAGAGCAAGCATCCTATGGTTATGCTTCCATAGAAGTGGGTGTTGTAAAGTTATTTGGGAAATTCCTTGGAGTTACCACACAGAGCCAGCACCACAATTGCAAAGGAAACTAATAATGAAGTTGGAAAGTAGTGAGTGTGTTTAAGATTGTTAGAACAACCAAGTGACAAATAGCAGAATTCGCCCTTCATCAAAAGAAGTTTGAAGATGTCCCTAAAATGATAAAACAAAGCTACAGGAAATATAGATGATAGATAAATTTATCCAACAACCATTTCATTGGAGCACCTTAGATAAAGCTACACATTTACCACATGCATTATAGTTTTCAATTTAAAGGTGATCCACTACTTTTACTTCTTTAATTCCATGGGATTGTTCCTTCATAAAAAAAACAATATTATTTAAGGTTTTAGATCAATAAATAATATCTCGGAAAACTAGGGGGTATAACACCAACAAAGGCAGCGGTATAATTCTGGAAACAAGCTAAAATAACAGCATATACTTTGCAAGTGGCCTTTCTAGCAACATACGCTCAGAATAAAATATGATGGTATTTAAGCTAGCCTAGAATTGGAAAAGGCTACAAAAATAATTTAAAGAGGTTTAAAATGAGCTACAGGAAAAAGGAGGAGGGTAAAATGTTGTCCTAATGGATACATCTCAGCAGATTTATACTTATGCAGCCTGGCTAATGAACGCAAGCGTGCCATTCAGAATCTCGATTGTCACGATCCAGCTAATGAGTTATATGCCAATGTGAATAAAGTAGTGGAATGGAACTTTTAAAATTTGATGAACCTAAAAGTTTGGCTTTAGGTTTTGTCTTTGTTTCCATCCAAATAAGGGTCACAATTAATTTTCTCTATCCCTATAGTATATTTCACTGCTAACAATCTAGTGAAACATAAAACATATACACGTTGGGCTTTTGTGTTTAGTAATGGGTTAAAATTTGGACCTTATACCTTTAGATAGGATTCACCAAAATGAATGTTGTTGTTGCATGCTTTCTATCAGATATTCACTGACATGGTCTTGACTACCTAAGCAATTTTTCTATAAAGATCTTAATGGCAGCATTCATATTTAATTCAGATGGTGTAACCCCGAGTCAGCGTTAGCATTGGATCAATCTTCTCACTAAATCTGTTGCAATTTATTGTCTATATCCCTATAGTATATTATACTACAAAATATCCCAGAGTTTATTTGGTTTTATATTGTATATTATACTGCTAATGTAATACCCCAATTTTGACCCTTAGGAAATATTGGCTCTAATGTAAATATTGTAAATACGCGATGTATGTTTCCCTAGCGTGGAGCTCAAGTCCAAGGCCCTGCTAGTTTATGCTCGGATTTTATTTAAATTAGACACGCTTGATATTTTGTTACCCACGTGCTATTAAGCCATGGGATATTGTAAATTGATGTAAATGTTTAATATGGAAATAAAATACCAAAAACTGGCTATGGAGGCAACGAATGAGAAGGGGCCACGTGTATCCACTAGGGAGTGGTGAGGGGGCTATGGGATTAAACCCTAGGCTGCCATTTGTCATTATGAGAACCCATTGACTTCCCTAGGTGACATTAATGCCTGCTGTAAGAAGGTGGTTGAGATTTCAGCCCATGGCTTCAATGGAGCATGGGCAGCCCTGAAATTCGTATGGGTGGGCATGGGCTCTGATTACTTGGGCAAGAAGTCACTCAACCTCATGGGAGGTTGCTTGATTCTCACCCCAGTCCATTGTGAAAGGATCTAGCATCATTCTCATCCAAAAACGTGTGCCAGCAGTGAGGAAAAACCAGAAATCGCGACCTTGAGAGAACCCAGTTTTTGAAAGACCAAAAACGTCCAGATTTGGCAGGGAACAAGGAAATCCAATGGGGAATCCATTAGCATGAACCTTGGGGCGAATTTGGGAGCATTAGCTACCCCGAAATCAATGGGAAAACCCAGTTTTTGCAGCTCAGAAAACGAGTGACGAATTTGAGTATTTGGTGAGCAGAATGGTGAGAAATCAAGTGGGGATTGACTATGCAGAGGTTGGGTATGCTTGATAAACCCTGTGAAGGCTAGGATCTCAAGGATCAGCAGCTGGACCTTTCTATGCCCATCCTGAAGAGCACTGGAGGGAAGAGTTGCCTGAGGGACTGTGTAACAGAGAAGGGGATCTTCCTTGTGTTGGATGTGGTAGGTAATGTGGGTGCCTGACTGTTGAGCCCACTTGAGATGCCTGTAGCTCTGTGGTTGAGCTCACTGGCTTAGCATTACCCTCCTCTATCTGCTTGGATGTTTGACTGAAGCCGTGGCTATGAGTGAACCCAGCTAGTCCTCCTTAGTGGATACACAGCCCAGCTCGGGGGTGACCTCTCAGCTAAAAGAACACAAGCTGGACAGAGGTCTATGGTTGGGAGGAACGTTGCCTTCACGTAGCCAGTTGTTGGACGTCAACTTCTCAAGATAAGTGTTCTGTGGATTATAAATTGTTCCATTTTGTGTTCTGCAATATGTTAAATTGCCCATGTGTAATGAAATGAATTAATATAGAATCCATGCATGGCATATGAATGCGCTTGGGTCTCTGTATGTTGAATCATTCTCTGCTGTGATTGATATGATTGCAATTACTGTCTGTTTGAGTGCTTGTTAGCATGTTCATTCCGCTGTGTTTTATATGGAAATGAATTTGCATATAGAAGTTTTAAAATGTTAGGAATTTATGTGCAAAAATTATTGGGGCTAAGTCTCCGATAAGCCTGTGTGTGGTTAACGTTTTCCTTCCTTGCATCCAATGATGGAAGGGGGTGTTACAGCTAATAATCTACTGAAACAAAAAATATAAGCACTTTGGGCTTTTTTGTTTCCTAATTGGTTAATAATTGGACTTTCCAACTTAAGATTGTAGTCACAAACTACGAATATTTTAGAAGGAACCCATATATCTACTTGTCTGGAACATTCTTATATTGAGCTGTGTATTTTTCATCCTCTCAGTTTAGTTCTAAGTTGATGCCGATTTTTTCTTGATTTGTACCTACATAAATTAATTTATTTTGTTAATGTGATATTGTAGTTTTATCACTGACACCCCTTGTTGTAAAGGTGAATCCAAACCTGAATGTAGTCTTGACAACATGCTTTACTGTGTATGTTGGTTTCTATCGTTCAGTCAAGCCTGCACCACCTTTTGTAAGTGAATACAAATTGATCATTGAGCTTCTTTGTTTATTTTCCCGTTGTAAATACTGTAATCGGGAAGAATAAATGGGTTCATGTATTTATTTGATTTTATGCAATTGATGTGTTGCTTGTTGCACATGAGACCATGTCAAAGGAGCATGCTATGTGCTTTCCTTTGATCAGAAGTGTTGTGCTTGTTTCACTATTTTTGTTGTTCAAGTTCTTATCAAAAGGCTTGGTCAATGCCATTCTCACGAGTTACTTTTTTGTTCTTGGAATAATTGCATTATCGTACGTTTTTAAACCTTAGAGTTAATGAATATCAACTACTTCGTCCAACACTAGGCCACATAATGGTTGTTGAATCCACAAAAGTAACAAGGTAATGAATATCAACATTGCTATGCCTTGTGACTCGTCTTCTTGTAACAAAAACAAGATACATAAGGTTTATAGTTCTGAAACCTTTCTTACTTTCACTTGGGATTTCTCTCTCCCAAGTTACTTGTTCTTCCAACTGTTGGAATGTGCATGGGTGCTTAACTTGTTTTCTTGCTACCTTTCTTAGAGCTTACAAAGGGATGTCGATCATTCTTTGTGATCTATTCTTTGGTTGGAGTTGTTGTATTTCCTCAATCTTGAGCCTCCAAAAATATTATCTTTGAGGCTTCCACATTATTTAAATGTGTCTTAGAACATGCACCTTTGACTTCATTACCACCATAATATCCTAAATGAACATGTTGTAGTGTAGAGTTCGTTGCAATGGGGCTCTTCATGCCTTAACCATGATTTTCAAGACAATGGCCATCAAAACACATCCTTTGCAAAAAATTCAAGCCTATCTCTTTGGTATGAAATTCAAAACCACCAAAAGAGTCATATGTTGATTGAAATTGAGCAAGGGATGAAGTTGAAGTGCTTACCCTAAAATTCCCTCATTCATGGTATGCGCATCTTGAGTCAAAACACGGCTCCTTTATTTCTTAATATTTTCCACCTCCATTTAAAGAATCATCAATATGGCTTTCTTACAAGCCAACTATTACACTATATTTTCCACAACCTAGACATTTTTCTCCTTAAGAAGCTTCGCATGGATTTACAAATCTTTATGCAACTCTTCATTGTTCTCGTCCAACTACTAGAAAGTCTTTTCTAGTTGTTCATTATCCTCATAGATTATTTTATTCATCTCCTAGAGTTCCTAATGTATCACTCTCTTATGATATTTTCCCATGGATTTCTTACAAGTCCATAGATTCATAAATGTGTTTCTATGATACCAATCAATTTAAATATTTTGGATGAGTTGAAATCTCCCAATGGAACTAATATCAAATTTCAGTTAAAACCAAATAATAGGTACCTTGAATATTATCAACCATATATTATTTCCTTATTAAACAATAATAAAACTGAAGACAAATGAAATCATACAACAATATACCAATATTTTTAGGGAGAACCCTTTTGCACAAAAAACTCCAATATGATATTCAATCTAATAGATTGCAACCAATGCATATTGTCTTTTATTATAATTACGAATCATGCAATCTAGGTTTTAATATTGCTCCTCTCCCCAATTATCAAAGGGTTCTAGCTCAATGGAAGAGATCCTACCTTACAAGCAGGAGGTTGGTGGTTAGATTCCTCCATGCCCTAATGACATTGCAATGTAGTTCTAAAAAAATATTTGTTGTGATAATTTATATTAGTTTCTAAATGGTAAGAAAAATGTGGCGATAGTGTGGAAATAAAAATGGACGATAAATTGGGCACTAAAGTGGTAGCAAAACATGGTGCTGATGTTGACATCAATAGAGATGCAAAACTAGGCGTTAAAAAGAGGCCCAACACTTTGTTAGGATATTTAGACACTTAGGAGTTAGTTAAGATCAACTTGTGTAATATATCCGTTAGGGATAGTGTGTTTCTTTAGTATGCATTAGTATGCATTTGTAAATACTTAATCCGACGGTCACGATATGTTTCCGACATAGAGTGTTAGGATATTTAGATACTTAGGAGTTAGTTAAGATCAACTTGTGTAATATATCCGTTAGGGATAGCGTGTTTCTTTAGTATGCATTAGTATGCATTTGTAAATACTTAATCCGACGGTCACGATATGTTTCCGACATAGAGTGATCCGACGGCTCAACTTCTCTTAGATCAAACCTAACCTTGATCCATGGCTTAACACCCGATTGGTCCATGATCTCTATTTAAAGAGCATGGAGGGTCATTGTTTAGTTGATCGATTATGAGAAGCTCATTTGTAACTTTCTTTCTTTGCATAATAAATTGTCCCGTAGAAGCTATTTGGCCGGGGCCGTGGAGTGTTTCCCTCAAGAGGGTTTAAACCACGTCAAAACATCGGTGTGTTGATCTGTGATCTGTTTGTGTGAAGTGGTTGCTCTTGGTGTTCGGTCCTTTGGTAGTACCCTGTGTACCCAAACATGGTATCAGAGCTTTTATGAAGTGCCGCTTCCGGTTATGATCTAGATCTTGAACTGTTGTTGCCGAAACTCGAAAGAGTTTCTAGTTCTGGTATTTCTGTGCATTTCTGGGCTATGGGAGGTGTTCCATTGCGTCCGGAGCGTCGTTTCCATTGGGAAATAGTTTTCGTTTGATCGAAAACGGTTCCCGGTTGCTCCAGAAACGCGTATTTCATCAGATCTAAAGGTATAATGTTACAGTGACGCATTTTTTTTATTTCGTTTTTTAATAAGAAAAAAAAAATCTCATATTTCATTTTTTTTACTGTTAGATTTTTTTTTTTGGGTTCAGATTGTTGTTTTCCCGTCTGCGTATACTCTTTGCCGTGCACCTTGAGCGATCTCGGCAAATCAGAAACAGAAAGGGAAAGGGTTTTTCTCGGCTGCGTATGCTCTTTGCCGTGCACCTTTGCGCGATCTCGGCAAATCAGAAACAGAGAGAAAACGTAGACTTTCCGGGCAAGCTAACAAGATCTAATTCCACAAGTGTGGAAAAGTTTTTTTTGTTTTGTTTTGTGGTCAGGCAAACCGAGCAAGAAGAGTAAAAAAAAAAAAAAAAAAAAAAAAAAAAGAAGTCCCTCTTCCTCATTCCCATATTTTACATACCTTTTAATCTAGCTCACTTGGTTCAAAGTTGCTTTATTCCTTAATAGGTCTTGAGTTCAAGTCTTAGGAAGTTACTTTTAAAAGGAAAAGTGCATGCAATTTCTATTTTCAAGTTACTTTATTGTAAAAGTGCATCTCACTTAAATAATAAAAAATAAAAATACAAGTGAGTCACTTAAGTTTTTTATTTATTGTTGCACTATTTAAAAAGCAATATCATTGTAAAAGTGAAATCACTTATTTTACAAAAGTGATTCACTTAAAGCAACTTTTTTTAAAGTGATTGTCAAAAGGTTCATCTTGGGAAGAGGGGGGTTCTTTTTTTTGCTGGACATTCTCTAGCTGCCACGTCACTATTGGGGACGTCTTCAACAGTTTCTTTGTTCAAGCATAACTTCATCATACAGAGTCAGTTTTCAGTGCCGTTTTTTTTGAAACCGCCTATTTTTTCGAGCTCTTCACATCCAGACTATTGGTTTCTGCTTTTACAGCCATTACTTTACAAATATGGCCGCCCATTGTGATATTCTACTTAACAGTTCTAACTATTTCTCATGGAAATCTCGTATGGAGGATGTTCTACGAAGTAGGAGACTTTTCAGAATTACCACAGGGAAAGAAAAAGAACCCACTGATGATGATAAGAAAATAAAATGGGCAAATAGATGTGATGAAGCTCGTGGATTGATTGGGATGTCAATCTCTACTGATTTGCGATTCCACATATCTGGAATTGATGAACCTAATACTGCTTGGGACAAGTTGGAAACTGTGTTTGGTAAACACAATGAAATTCGAGGTCACCAACTCGAAAATGAGTTGATTTCTTTAAATCCAAGTGACTTTTCATGCATTCAAGATTATTTATCTAAGTACAAAACTCTCAAGCTTTTATGTGCAGAATGTAAGATTGAGAGGGAAGACAAACAGTGCATTTATCATATTCTTTCAAAACTTGGATCTGCATATTCTGTTTTTGTATCTACATTTTACTCCATGAAAGCATCCTTGAATGCAGCTAGCTATCAAGAGCCTAGTCTTGAATCCTTTTGTGATTCCTTGATTAGAGAACAAGATAAACTCATTCACCTTGGAATAATCAACAATGCAGATACATCTGGGAAAGCCTTATTGTCCCAACAGAAAGAAAAGTCCAAGCCTCCTAAGAAACAAAATTTTCGCAATAATAAGTCAAACAAGGGTCCTAAACCCTCTCAGTCAGCTCCTTCTTTAAAAAATGACAAAGGATCCAAGCCAAAAGGAAAGAAGACTGAGCGGCATTGCAACTATTGCGGGAAAGATAATCATGATGAATCAAAGTGTTTTAAGAAGATGGCAGCCTTGGAAGCAGCAATGAAGAAGCACCACATCAGCCTAGATTCGCCATCAGAATCTACCTCTCATGGACATGCACTTTGTACTTTTGGTTATTCTTATAATGCATCTTCTTCTTCTACTTCAAATGAATGGCTCATTGATTCTGGAGCATCTTATCATATGGCTAAGGATCAAGCCATCTTTTCTACTATGCATGAATGTAACACCAAACAAATATTTGTTGGTGATGATAGATCTCTAAGTGTTGTAGGAGCTGGAACAGTTCCAGTAGATAATGGTCATTTTAGTGATGTACTATGTGTTCCAAGAATTTCCTGCAATTTGTTATCAGTCTATCAGATCACTCATTCTGGTGAAGGTAAAACTGTGACCTTTACACCTCACCAAGTTGTAATCAAGGATTTTAAAGATCCTCAACAGGTTCTAGCTACCGGAATTGTTGATGATATTACCAGGTTGTACAAGTTTAACAACTTTGGGTCATCACCTTTCCCTTCAGTTTTTGTTGCTCATAGTGATAACTTGAGCAAACTTTGGCATGAGCGATTTGGTCACTTAAATTATCGCTCATTGCAACAACTATGTAAAGAAAATATGGTGACAGGTCTTCCGATGGTATCTTGCAGAGATGGTGTTTGTTCCGGTTGTGTACTTGGAAAACATCATCGGGACAGTTTTGACAAACGTGCCTCTTGACACGCCTCGGTACCCTTGGAGCTTGTGCATAGTGACTTGTGTGGCCCTCTTCCATCTGCTTCCTTTTCTGGTTTCAAGTATTTCTTAACTTTCATTGATGATTACACCAGACGCACTTGGGTTTATTTCCTAAAACTTAAGAGCGAAGTATTTAACATGTCCTTGGCCTACAAGGCCCTTGTTGAAAAACAATCTGGTCATCAAATTATTAAGTTAAGATCTGACAATGGAGGAGAATATGTTAACAAACAGTTCACTACTTTCTGCACTGAACAAGGCATCCAACAACAACACACTGTTCCATATACACCACAACAAAATGGTGTAGCTGAGCGGAAGAACCACACTTTAAAAGAAATGGCTAATTGTATGATCCAATCTAAGGGACTAAGTCTTCAATTTTGGGTTGAAGCCATAAATTGTGCAAATTACATAGTTAATCGCACCCCCACAAAAGCATTACAAGGTATAACACCGGAAGAAGCATGGAGTAAAATTAAACCTGATGTAAGTCACTTTCGTGTGTTTGGTAGTGAAGCATGGGCTCACATTCCGGATGAAAAACGGAAAGCATTGCAACCTAAAAGTGAAAAGTGCATATTTGTTGGATATTCTGAAGATGTAAAAGGTTATAGACTTCTTCAACCACATTCTCATGCTATAATCATTAGAAGAGATGTTAAATTTGATGAAAATATCTTGGCCTGCGAGCCTAACTCGGCGAGTGTGCCATCTTTGGCCTGCGAGCCTAATTCGGCGTTTGTGCCTTCTTCTTCTTCTTCCAACTTCCTTGACAGGTTTCCAACTTCAGTTTCTGATGATGACAGTGAGGATGAAAATCCACCTCCGCCTGCTCATGTTCCTCCAGTTGCACAAGCACAAGTGCTTCCTCGATGGGTCCGTTCAACATGTGAAGCAGCTGGTGATCTTGCCGGTGATCCTAGAGATCAACGTCGAACACGTTCTCAGTTTCAGCGAGCCTCTTCTCTTTTGGCTCAAGTTTTCGAGAATCATGATCCAGAAACTTTTGCAGAAGCTTCAGGGAATCCAGATTGGGATGCAGCCATGGATGAAGAATATCGTTCCTTAATGGCGAACAATACTTGGGATCTTGTACCTCTTCCAAAAGGAAGAAAACTTGTCAGATGTAAATGGGTCTACAGAACTAAGTATGCATCAGATGGAAGTGTTGAAAGACTTAAGGCAAGGTTAGTTGCCAAAGGTTTTTCCCAAGTTGAATGGATTGACTACAATGAAACCTTTGCTCCCGTCGCCAAAATGAACTCCATCCGCCTTGTTCTTTCCCTTGCAGCCTTACACAATTGGGAAGTCCATCAAATGGATGTCAAGTCTGCCTTCTTACATGGTGATTTACAGGAGGAAATTTACATGGAACAACCTCCTGGCTATGTTCAGAATAACTCTAGCCTTGTCTGCCACCTTAAGAAATCCTTATATGGCCTTAAGCAAGCTCCTAGAGCTTGGTATGCCAAAATGGATAACTTTCTCCTTGACACTGGTTTTTTTAGATGCCATTCTGACCCCAATGTCTATACCAAGAAAGTAGGAAACCATCTCATCATACTTATTCTATATGTTGATGACCTTATTCTTACTGGTAGTGACCCTAATCTTATAACCCATGTGAAATCCAGTCTTAAACAAACTTTTGAAATGTCAGACTTAGGACATTTGCATTATTTTCTTGGCCTCCAAGTTCTGCAAACCAAAGAAGGAATCTTTCTTTCTCAGTCTAAGTATGCTTGTGACCTTCTTCGTCGTTTTCACATGGAAGATTGTACACCAGCCCCTTCTCCCTTCCAGTCTGGAGTCAAACTTTCTGCCACTTGTACTTCACCTGAAGTAGATGCCACCTTGTATCGTCAACTTGTTGGTAGTCTTTTATATTTGACTCATTCCCGTCCTGACCTTTCCTTTGCCGTTGGTCGAGTTGCCCGTTATATGCAGACACCTCATGAAAGTCACTGGAAAGCAGCTAAAAGAATACTTCGATATATTCAAGGTACAGTTCAGTTTGGGATTCATTACAGTACAGGGGGGAAACCTTTGTTGGTTGGTTTCACTGATTCAGATTGGGCCGACGATCTTGATGATCGAAAGTCTACTGCAGGTTATGTTTTCAGTCTGGGATCTGGACCTATTACTTGGGCTTGTAAGAAACAACAAGCTCTTGCTCTTTCTTCAGCAGAGGCAGAATATCGAGCAGCAGTTAATGCCAGTCAGGAAGCTTTATGGCTTCGACAGATCCTTTTAGAGTTTGGATTCGAGCAGCAGCAGCCTACTCCACTTTGGTGCGACAATCAAAGTGCCATCAAGCTTGCCAAAGATCCAGTTCTACATCAACGCAGCAAACACATTGAGCTACATATGCACTTCATCAGAAATCTTGTTCATGATCGTGTTCTTGAAGTGCTCTTTTGCCCTACAGATGATCAAGTTGCAGACATCTTCACCAAGTCTCTTACAGAAGCGAAGTTTTCTAAACTTCGATCTATGTTAGGAGTTCAGGAACTTGTCATTAAGGGGGGATAGGCTCTAATGCCTCCTTCCTTCTCCTAATAGTGTCACTTTTGTAAATCCTTCAATCCTATCCCAAGTTGTTCTTAAGGGGGGATGTTAGGATATTTAGACACTTAGGAGTTAGTTAAGATCAACTTGTATAATATATCCGTTAGGGATAGTGTGTTTCTTTAGTATGCATTAGTATGCATTTGTAAATACTTAATCCAACGGTCACGATATGTTTTCGACATAGAGTGATCCGACGGCTCAACTTCTCTTAGATCAAACCTAACCTTGATCCGTGGCTTAACACCCGATTGGTCCATGATCTCTATTTAAAGAGCATGGAGGGTCATTGTTTAGTTGATCGATTATGAGAAGCTCATTTGTAACTTTCTTTCTTTGCATAATAAATTGTCCCGTAGAAGCTATTTGGCCGGGGCCGTGGAGTGTTTCCCTCAAGAGGGTTTAAACCACGTCAAAACATCGGTGTGTTGATCTGTGATCTGTTTGTGTGAAGTGGTTGCTCTTGGTGTTCGGTCCTTTGGTAGTACCCTGTGTACCCAAACACACTTGACGCTAATGAGGAAGCCAAACATGGCGTTGATATGGTAGCAAAATAGATGTTACTTTGGATGCAAAACATGGCACTACATAGGAAGTAAAATATGGTGCAACAATAGAATAAAAATTTGGCTCCATCTTGGTAGCAAAACACGATGCAAAAAAGGAAGCAAAAATTGGTGCAAAAATAGAAGCGAAAATTGGTGCATATTGGAAGTAAAATGTGGTACAAAATGGGATGCTAAAGTCGTAGCACATATGGATGCAAAATTGGATGCTAGTTTGGATTCAAATATTGCGTGAATGTAGATGCAAACATAAATGCTAACACACCGCTTTTAAGGATGCAAATAGGGCGCTTATGGGGACGTCATTTAGGAAGTAAAAGATGACGATCTTTGGGAAGAAAAATTGGATGTTATTTGGGAAAGAAACCTCGACATCATTTACGAAGCAAAATTGGACGCTATCCTGGAAGCAAAAAAATGGGCGCTATTTTAGAAATAAGAAAGGATGCTATCTAGGAAGCAAAAGGGATGTTATTTTAGACTCTTTAAATTTTGTCCATGACGCATCCCATTTAGCATCTACTTTGACCACTCAATGAAAAAAAAATTTACACGAAAAAGGGACGCTAAATGGGACGCTAATTCCAGGATTTGTTGTAGTGTTTGATCAAATTTGAGAAGTCTTTAGTTTTTGTGCCAAATCATAAGTTGGTACATCACAGTGGTATCAAAGCACTTTCCTTGGCTCAGCCTATGGAAAGTAAATCTCAGTGGAAAATTAGCTCAGCACTATCTTCAAGTCGCAGTCGTGGAATTAGTTACAGTCATGGAAGATTTAGAGTTTGAGTTGCATGAAGAAGAAGATTATTTTTATGAAGAGTATGATGATTATGATGAGTAGTATGAATAATATTGCAGATAGTATGAGGAAGAGAATTTCCAAGAAGTAGTTTCCAGAACTATCTCCCATGAGATCATGATTGGCAGAAGAGACTATGGTTATTCTGATAGCCATATTCAAGAAAAAGTTGCATGTTCTATAGGAAAAGGTCAACCTTCTATCGAAGAGATAATAAAAAATATGAAAGCTTCATTGGATGCATGTGACTTCACAAGAATTTTTGGATCCTCTTCAAGAAGAGCTTCCAAGAATATTTATCCTAAGACAACCAAGGAGAATCAAGACCCAGAGACCAATCATGAGATTATTGACAGAATGGAAGAAGAATATACTACAAGATTCTATGCTAAGGATCTCAAGATCACCTCACAAGGGATTGGTACTATTAGGGGTGTTGAGTCATATTTTGGATCAGATCCCAAAGAAGAACATAAATCAGATCCAAAGTCACCACAAGGGATTCATCAGGAAGCAGAAGACAAGCACACATCAATTGGATGTGAACCGAGAGATTTGGAGGAAGGGAAAGCCATCACAGATCCACCACATGAAGAGAAAGACATGATACAAAGGTATTGCCACAATTATGATTTTTGTATCCCTTTGTTTCATTCTGATATGGTAGCCACTTACAGTGAGAAGTTTGGCATGGTTAAGTCCTTCGGTATGGAGGCTCAAAATTTTGGTGTTAACTATGAAGGCATTCATGGAGATGAACCATTGAAGGAGCATGAGTCACTGCAAGGCGATATCAATGGGTGCTCACATCTTTATGATGGTGACATAGAGATCATATTTGAAGATGTTGCTACAAGACAAAGTACCATTGATCATGATGATGGAGTCCTTTCAATAGTGGAAGCAAGCCAAGGATAAATTTCTCCTTCACCGCTTGAATTTTATGAGGGTGATCCAATGAAGTTTGAAGAAGAGAAGGTTTTATCTCATGAAGTTTCATACATTGATAAAGGTGCTGCAAATATACTTTCCTTTGAGCATGAAGATGATGAATTTGCAGCCATTGGTGAGGAGAAAGGAGTAACTTCACCATCACCACATAAGCTTCATGATGTTAATCCTAAGAAATTTGAAGAAGAGGATGTTCACTATCATGAACCATCCTTCCTTGAAGGGACATTAAATATGGACACATTGAATATCAAGAAGACCCTTGACATTCTCCATGTCACTCATGCTTTAGTGTCACAATATTGTTGGAGAGTTGCATCGCTGGAAAATCCACTCTCCATTGAAGACATGGAAAAGATTCAGAAGTCAATGGCAAACATCAAAGGTAAATTTTCACAATTGATTTTTGATAGAAATTATTTGTTTGATCTTTCAGGATTGTATCATGATGTAATATTGAAGAATGAAGAAGAGTTTTAAAAGCTCTCATATGAATTGGAATCCACCCAAGATTCTTTGAGAAGTACTCAAAGTATTCTCTTGGAATCCCAGATGCAAATTGAGCAACTTCAACAAGAGTCTCTAAGGACTCATATTCATTCCTACGTTCCAATCAGCCATTCCCTTTTGGTTGATGATTTTCAGATTTCTATGGAGGAATCTCATGTGATGGTGGAACATGAGGAGCATGTTCATTTGAATGTGCTTGAGAGGGCTGAAATCAAGTAAGAAGTCACATCACTTGAAGATGAGAATTGGGTGAAAGTATTTTTCTTGATAAGGCCCCATTGCTAAGGCCCCATTGCAATTGTCACATCCCATTGCAATTATCAAGAACTCATAGTCACTTAGAAAATTTTTGAAAATTTTCTTAATTATCAGTGTTGAGCAGGAAGCATACTTACCTTTGCAACTATGATAGGTAGCCCATAAAGGCCCAATGCTGCAACCAACAACTCTGATACCATCTATCACGTACCCACCCATCCATCCAAGGCAAGGGAGGGAACATGATGCCAATCTCTGGGGCTTTCACATAATCTCATCCCATTCATTAGAATCATATGAATAAATCATTTGTGTGCATATGTAAAACAAATCAATTATGCACAGCGGAATTAAACTATCCACACACATTACTCATGCATACAACATATCAACAGTCATCAAATTAATACAGTGTAGAAGTAAATACATAGACATAAAAACACTTATATCCATTTTGCAACTGTCCCAAATGACTAGCTATGTCACTGCAATGTTCCACCCAACCATAGGCCAATTGTGTTCATCAATCTCTCAACACAAATACCACCCCCGAGCTGGGCATGATTCCTACAAGGAAAAAGGGGACATTCAGCTCATACACAACCAATTAAGCATTTCATTTGAGCCAAGTTAGTCCATAGCTAGGTTTATCAAGCTACATCATAACCCTGGATGCTTGCACTCAAGGTTAGGCCAAAACAATGGAGACCCATAACCCATACCCCAACATACTCTTTTCTCACACAACAAGCACAATCATAGGCAGGGATACACATTTAACAGGATGGTCATAAGTTTTCCCCAATTCGTTTCTAGCCAAAAACAAATTATGGGATGGGGAGAAGCAATCACAGGGAGGAAAACGATTTCTTCCCCAACTAACTGAGCATTTAGCAACCAAATGATCTCTATGGAACCCCAATCCCATTCCCCTTATTCCCCACTGGTATACAACACAAAACGCCCTTCTCCCAGCTAATAATGAAGGAAAACAGAGGAAACATGGCTGGAAAACGCCTAGGTAGCTCCAAACGTGTGAGGGAGAGCAACTGGTTGATGGATAATGGCTTGGGAAGCAATTCATGGCTCTTTCCTTGCTCAAGAAAAAAAATGCGATTTCCCATATAGGTTGGCTTTCCCATACCTGAAATTGGACAGCCATACCTCTCATTCCCACAAGGCATTAACTACCTCAACCAACTCTTGGGAGAAATCAATGATTGGGTACAAAAGTCAACATGGGTAGTTGAGGGTTTGATGGGTTCTCTCGTTGACACTTGGCTTGACTTGATTGGCTTGAAGGGTTTGAATGTTTTTCCTCCCAATTCTTTGTAAAATCATGCCCCCATCTCTTGTTGCATTGCATAGCTAATTGTGGGTATTTTATTAAATCCATATTTATATGATATTTACAATTCCATTGTGTCGGGCTAGCACGTAAACCGCATCAATAAATCGATGGCAGGGCCTTGGCCTTGAGCTCCTCAACACGATTATATAACAATATTACATCATTTACAATTTAATGTGATAGGGTCAAGATGGGGACGTGACATTTTCCTCCCCTTGGAATAACATCGTCCTGGATGTTCCAATACTTCAGAGTATATACCCACTTTACACATGCCTCAAAATTCACAACTGGTGGCAGGTCTGTCCTGTGTTTTATCTCTTGAATTTGAACTTTCAAGATCAAGTCCTTTGGATTCCTCAAGCTACTCTTGCTGGCTTTGATCTTCCATCTCTGCAAGTGGGCATTACTCCACAGCAATCCCTTCCTTTTATTCACCTTCCAGCTGATCTACAAGTATGGAATTTTCATGGATGGCATCTTTCTTACCATCCTAGCAACTTGTTGAGGAATATTTCCAGCCCAAAACAAATAGCCTCTGGTCTGCTGCCATGATCACGGTGCACAAATGGCTCTCTCTATTATCACCAACAACACTTGTGTCAAAACCCAAAATTTCTGAAAAATTTTAAAATTTTAAAATAGCAAGTAATATTAATAAATGCATTCATTGATCTTTTTGATTAGTTAAAGTGATCATAAATGTGTCTGAATGATCTGTTGTTACACTTAGATTTTGATATGAGTTTCTTCACTGTTGCTGATTGTTTTCTGTTTTTCAACCACAAGGGGGATTGCCATAGCAGACTGGGCTTACTTAGCTTCCGAGCTAATGCAACAGGTTTCTTTCTCTTACAGATATATAGGTAAAGTGCGGGTTGCTACAATTACATCTTTAAAGTATTTTAAATCCAATTACTGTACCAAAACATCCAGTGGAAGTTTAAGCATGCTAACCAGGTTTATCAAGTTTTTAAAGGTAGAGTTCTTCCTGCATTTTGCCAAATTCAATTTCAGAATATGTTTGATTTATATTTTATTTGCAAAGGGATTTGGGAGTTAGAAAATATCACTATGTTTGTACTTTTCTTATCTTTAGCAATTGCAAAGATTACCTGTCAATACAAGTCTTCTATTATCAAATTAAGGGTTTGCATTGTTTGGAATCTACTTTAGTTTCCATAAAATAACACTTGAATAACATCTAACAGTACTTGTAGAAATAGTCCTTAAGTATCATAACTGATTAAAACTCATTGGTATTAAGGTCTAGGGTAACCTTAGTCCAAATTTTAGGAGTTGTAGAGCTTGGAATCCACCAGTGAAAACCACATAACGAAGGAATGACATGTCTTATATCCTCTGTGCAAGACTATGACAATCGGCAATTTGAAGTGGAGATGTAACAACTAAACCCTAATATCAATTCATTATCTTACAGGCTTGAAGAATAATCTAAGTCTTGTCACATAAGCAAATAGGGTGAAAGGCCATATAGCGGTAAGTTTTTATAAACAACAAAAACATACTTGGAACTTACCTCCTTATAATTTTTATAATAATTTAACATATCTTCTATGTTTAACCAGACTCCAAGTCTTAATATCGAATGCTATTGGCAAAGCAAGGTTTCCTGGAATGTAAGGCAAGGTGTTAAAGACCATAATCCAATGTTTTGATTATTAGAAGAATGATATGTGAACCATGTATTGCAACCATTATGGGTAGCCATGCAATAGTTTTGTTACCCATACTAAGACTTTTATTTAGCAACAATAATGAGAACCTCATCGAATTCTTGAACATTATTGACAAGGTATGTTTTATTGATTGTAGGGCAATGTATTATGGTTCACATATACGAGTTCTAAAGCATTGTTTCAAAATGGAATAGGGCAAGTTTAAAGTATGGTATCACGACCATGGAAGAATATCCATGCTATGATTTTGGGTTACCTTCGTAATGATTTTTAATTGATTAACAAAATAATTGGGAAACTTGTTGAAAAACTATTGTACCTCGACCCACTTGCATGAAATTATTTGGATGTTACGTGGTGGCTTCAGGACCAAGTGTTGGTGGTATATAACGTTGACTTAACCCTAGCTGGGCACTTCTCCCTCGCCTTCGGGCTCGACCGCTCTGTGAAACCTCCAGGTCTGAGTTTTTGCTGTTACTGTGTGTTAGCAGCTCTTATGCTTACTCCAACCTTCATGTTTGTCCACTGTATCGTTTGGGAGTCGTTGTATTCTTGATGTTGGCAGCTATGAGGTAGTTATGACCTAAGGTTTATCCTTGTGCTTCCATTACTAGTCTGGTCATGGCCTGAGGGTATCGTTCGACTTGCTTTTGTCACGGCTTCCATCATGGAAGATATCATTCAATTTTTTTGCCAGCTCCTTCTTTTGGTGACCAAGGTGGGGTTTTTCACTTAAACAGCTCGTGGCTATCAGGCCCTTTACTGTGGTTGCAACTTCTTTCAAATTCGCTGGTAAGCTATACAAATTTGCTTCGTCGTTTTTTTCCAGATTAAAAGAAGTTATTTTGATTTTAAGAATAAAAGTTGGGACTGATTCGACTCTGTCCAATGCAGGTGCTGGCTACTCTTGAAGGTGTACAAGGCACAGCCGTCGGCGCTTGGCTCTTACCGGGTAAGCCTGGTTTCACCATGGCATATCCTCCTTGGTGGTTGTCTGTATGGTTAGGGTTTTGGTTTGACTGAAAAGCCACAGTGATTATGACAGCCTTGCTAAATCTTTTAACTGTATATTTTAATGAAATAATAGGGGTTTAACCCTGTGTTGTATTTGGATGTTACAGCTTCGGATCATCTTGTATTTACTAGGTCTACTTTCGTGTTGACAGGCTTCTGTAGATGAAACACGGTGTATAAATATAAATAGATGATAGAAATCGTGGGCCTACCTGTAGATGAGGTTACGGCCTCAGTAAATTTATTTTGTTACTACACTTCTTAAATTGTACAGGGTTTCACCCAGGTTTTTATTATAGGTTCTCCTGTATGTTTGAGCTTGTTCATGGCATGTATTCTAATTCTAGGTTTTTATAATTGCTTATGAAGTGAACTCAAGCTGCGGCCATAGGAGAAAATCAATGTGTTACTTCGTAGTATTTACTCTGTTTGCAAAATTTGGAATAATAGGGTTCAGTCTGAATCTTCAGTTGAGATTTGGGTTTAAATGCTTATTCTGTTATTATGATTTTAACTCTCTGTTGGTAAATTGAGAGTACACAGGAGAATGATAATACTATACTTGTTTTAGCTCAATAACTAAGCTAAAAAATATTGTTCTGCTATTTCTTGGTTTTTAAAAATAATAACTAGGTTTACGATTATGGTTCTGTCGTTATTTTTAGAGTCATGTGAAAAATATTAACATGATACTGAAGCTCAATAATGAGCTAGAATACTGTTCTGTTTATTTCCTTTTTGTAAAAACGATAACTGGGTTATTTAAAATTGTTGAAGTCTTTAGGTTATGGAGATGATAGCCTGTAACTAAAAATTTCTATCGTTTGTTTTAAACTGGGCTGGCAGGGTTGACTCGAACTAGTTTATGGTTGTGATTAAATTTGATTGCTTGATATGTCCTTCCAATTATGATTCCGTGGGTAAAAGAAAGTTTAAGGAAGGAAAATGCTGTACTGTTTAAACTCGATAACGAGATAAACATTGTTCTGTTACTCTTCTGTTTTTAATACAAATACTAGTTTATTTAACTGTGAATAAATTCCTAGTGATGAGTTTCTATTAGGGTTTCTGCATAGTGTTTTGTTGATATCTGAAGACTAGCTAACTTGTTAGCTAGGGTTTGAGTACGATTCTCCTGTAAAAGTAGTTGACGAGGATATAAATCCTGTATTTTCTATTGTTTCCTATGTCTGTATATTAAATTTTGTTTACACAAAGTATAAATAGTTTATATGTAAACCCTGCTTAGCTATTCAAAAATTATGATTTAAACTAGGTTTATAATTGTATTAAATAAACTGATACTGAAAGTCTCACAGTTGTATTGAATATATGATTGATACATTGTTATAAAAGTAATAATATGTTACTACTTAAATATTACTATTATATTGAATACAGTATGAATACCTAATTAGTAATATTCACTTCTTACTAAGGATGCTGATGAACACAGTAACTCTACCAAATCTAACTATGGATATTCTGAGATTCTAACTTTTACTAAACTAAATACCATTCAGACATATAACTGATAAATACAACATACATTCATTTATACTTAATAAACATAAAGAAATAAATAACAGAACCTGTTTCTATGGACAACAACAGCAATGGGAGGCTGTTCCTCCCTACCAACTCCTGGAGAGTGCCCAGACAGCACTTCTCAGGACCCCCGAGCTTGGTCTGGTCTCCCTGGCTGGAACTAGGTGCAACAAAGTAATTCACTCATCCCAAACAGCTATAATGGAACCAAGTTACTGCAACATTCCTCTCAAACAACTTCCTTACTGTTATTCCCTCTTCCTCAATAGGATTCCTGAATAACATTCACCTGAATGCATTCTCCCTCCAGAACAATTCGAACCCCCAGCTCTGTTCATTGAGTACTATTTAAAAGATTGCCTAGGTCTTTGTTGGGTTAACTGTCATTAATGAGTCACCTGCTCGGATTCCACTTTCTTGGGGAGTCATGACCCCAAATATAGGGAAGTTGCCACCTGCAACTTAGGAAGTGTTTGAGGATGCTGCCACTTGTCTTTTGCCTTTCCACCTAGTTCCATACACCAGTTTGACTAGTAACCTCTTTTTAACATCTCTCCCATGCTGTTGTCTCCATAATTCATTTATTAATAATAAAATATTCAGAATTGCATTCCATTTATAGTGACTTTGCTGAGTCATCAATTCCTACTTAGCATTAAATTTAACATAATGTCTTAGGAATATAATGAAATAATTACATAATTATTACAAAATTGGGGTATGTGACAACTTGGCTAGTAATAGCTGCAATCAATGGCTTTCAATTTCTCACCTGTGAGACTCATCATGCCAATTCCTTTTAGGACAAGCATAACACAATGTTAAAATTAGTCAATTATTTGCCCAATTGACATGGAATGTCCATGCTTTACTCATGAGACTTCCACAATTTCATGCTTTCCCAACATACACATGAACTCATTCATGTTCATCATTTCACAGGAAAATAACTAATTCAGCATTCACAATTCATTTCAGGCAATAAACACAATCAACTTCACCTATGACATGCACTCAACAATATTTTGTTTCTAAGATGCATTAGTCAAAAGGAAAGAGAAGAGTACGAGTTTCCCCCTCTTAGTCTTGTTCCAATCCGGAGCCACACCATCAATGTGGTTTCATGCTCCTTAGCCTCTTTCACTTCAATGTGAATGCTCGACATGCCATTTTTTGGCTATGAGACTTAGTGTCTAAGGTCTGTTGTAATGTCCCCAGTTTGACCCCATGGCATTAAAATCGTAAATGATGTAATATTGTTGTAAAATCGTGGTGAGGAGCTCAAGGCCAAGGCCCCGCCATCGATTTATCAATGCATATGGTTCACGTGCTAGCCATGCGCAATGGAATTGCGAACATTATGTAAATATGCATTTTAAATAAAATACCCACAACTAGCTATGCAATGCAACAAGAGATGGGGACATGATTTTACAAGGAATTGGGAGGGAAAACATTCAAACCCTTGAGCCAATCAAGGCAAGCCAAGTGTCAATGAGAGAACCCATCAAACACTTAACTACCATGTTGACTTTTGTACCCAATCATTCATTTCTCCCAAACGTTGGTTGAGGTAGTTAATGCCTTGGGGAATGAGAGGTATGGTTGTCCAAAAATTCGAGTATGGGAAACCACCCTGCATGGAAAAACGTGTTTTTGCTTCTTGGGCAAGAAAAGAGCCAGGAATTGCTGCCCAAGCCATTACCCATCAACCAGTTTTGCCTCTCTCACATTTTTGGAGCTACCTGGGCATTTTCCAGCCATGTTTTACTGGTTTTTCTTTGTTCTCTAGCTGGGAAGAGGGCGTTTTTGTGTTGCAGAACTGTTGGGGAAAGATGGAGTTCGGTTTGGGGTTTCAATGGATCCATTTTATCCATTGGAAATACCCATAACCTGTGGAAGAAATTGGGTTTCTCCCTGGGGACGATTTTTCCCTTTTTATAGTTCCTTTGGTGAGCCACAATTTGGGGAAAACCCATGGCCTTTGCCCTCTCACGCAGTCTGAGCTATCTGGGCTTTACCCATCATGTGTTTTCACCATTTTCCTGCATTTTCCATGCCTGGGAACTCGTTTTTGTATTGCACAATGGCTGGGAGGAAGGGAGCCACGATTTTGGGGTTATGGGGGTCATTTTTGTCCCTTGAATGCCCATAAACGTTTTCTGGAAACGATTTTGCTCGCCCAGGGTTGATTCCCCAATTGCCATTTCGTTTTTGGTGTGCCCACGATTTGGGAAAGTCCATGGCCATCTTATTTGTAAAATCCCATTGTTGAAAATGGGCATCCATGCCCAGTTTGAGTTGCTGTGTGTAAAAGAAGGTTGAGGTTGAGATGGGTTTCTATTGCTTTGGCTATGAATGAGCTAGAATGTTTGCCTTTCCTTGTAAGAATCATGCCCAACTCGAGTGTGGCAGTGGTGTTGAGAGCTCTATGAACACAACTGGCCTATGGTTGGGTGGAACGTTGTAGCAACATAGCTAGTTGTTTGGGGAAAATTGCACAAATGAAGATAAGTGTTCCCTATGTGCATTTTACTTCTGAAATGTTTTAATTTGATGTTTATTATTGATATGTTGAATGCATATGAAAGATGTGTGTGGGTGATGTTCTTATTCCACTGTGCATATATCTTTGATTTACATCTGCACACATTAATTTTATGGCTATGAGTCTAATGAATGGGCTGAGTTTTTGTGAAAACCCCATAGATTGGCATCATGTTCACTTCCAGGAATTGGATAGATGGGTGGGGACGTTACATTTGGTATCAGAGCTACTGGTTGCTGTCAGGAACCCATGTCTTTACTTTGTTAGTATATTGTTGTTAGACGCATATGCTTTGTAAGTCACCCCTTAGTATTTGTTGATCCATATTTTATATTAGCCCATAGTATTGGATGCATATGCTTTGTAAGTCGTCCCATAGTATTATATTTCCCATGGTTTTGACTCATAGTATTGGCACCTAGACTTAGCCCATGGTTTGTATTGACACATAGTATTGACCCATGGTATTGGCGCCTAGACTTAGTATATAAGTGTGTGTTGAATCCTATGAAGGCACCGTGAAGTTAATTGTATTGAGCTTGCTCAAAGGAGGTTGCCCCCTCGAAGTGGCTCGTGATCAATATAAAAGTGATTATGAGTTCTATTATTTTTGATATCTCGTGTATTTGCATTAATTAATTATTGAAGGTTCTTCACATCTGGTATCAGAGCACTTTCTTGGGCTCGTTGGGTGGAATTTCTACCAATTTTTTTTTTCGTATCTGTTGCAGCTTCGAATTTGGGAATAATCTCTATCCGCTTAACTGTGGGAAGTACTTGGGCATAAGCCCTAAATTTCATTGTGAGGAGTACCACAGGAACCCCAAAGTAGCTAGCCCATTGAGAGGACCTGTCAACGAAAATGAAAATGACCCCTACCTGATTGACTAGTTCCCACCCATGAGGTAAACCAAGAGTTGTCGTTTGTGGCAAAGTGGTTATCAGTTTTACCTTAGCCGTGGAGTGAGGGGTACTGCCCCAATACGCAAGCTGTCATACAGCATTGGTGGCCAAGTGAAACACTTGAACTGTTAGGAAGCCATACATACCTGGGGTCCATATCTATTTTCAGTTGAACTGTTGCCAATCACTTCCGCTCTAGATCCAGCCGTTTCAGATCTATTCTGAAAGTCATTCCAGATCCAGTCGCCATTTCAGATCCAACCGTTTTCGATCCCTTCCGTTCTGTTGCAGATCCATCTGTTGCGAATCCCTTCCGCGTCGCTGTTGTTGATCCATTTCTGGAAAAAACAAATTTGTTTTTTGGCCATATCTCCCTTGTTTCAACTCTGTTTTCCTTGAAACTTCACTGAAATCCCTGCAATCCCATTCTGCATATTTCATTCCTGAAGACCCTATCCCAAATTCCACTTTCCAAGACCAAAAATCCCACATTTGTCTATTTTTAGGGTTTGCCATAACTTCTTCAATTTTCACCCGATTACCTTCAAATTTTACCATAGAGTTCTCGCTTCTGAAATCCCCATTTTTTTGCTTCCCTGTCCCTCAAAATGTGTCAAAAACCTATTCAAACCCCAATTACCCCTCCGCGTTTTTCTCAAATCCAAATTTCCCCTTTCTAAATTAGCTTGTGTTTGTGTTTTTCTATCCATTCCCCTCCCCCCTACCACACACAAAAAAAATTATTGGTTATGTTTGTCACTCGCACAGTAGCAAACACCATGGAGGAAGCACTTGTAGCAATCCAAACCAAACTCCAAGATCTAGATGAAAAATTTCTCAGCCTCAATCTTTAGCATTCAGCCATGAACAATAACCGATAGCCAGAATCTTTTGCAACCACCGATTTCTCTTCTTCTAGCAATTTTCGTGGGTCGAAGCTTGATTTTCCTCGCTTCAATGGTACTGATGTTGGTGGATATTTCTAACCTATAGTCAGGAAACTAAACTATCAACTTGGTTGGGGTGACAGGTAAGTGCATTAATGCTATTACAGAGGCGTTTTACAAAAGAAATAGATTGTAGATTTAGGGAACACACCTTTTAACCAGAGTCTGATCCTAGCCTTGACTCGATCCCGTGTCCAGCTTCCAAATCTACTTTTCCTTCAGCAAACTTGCAACAGCAATACCCTCCTCAAACATTTTGGGCAATATATAAAGCATGAAATAAACAAAAACTATGTTTAATATTCAACATTGACCAAAATAAATCCAACTTAAAATGCCATTTTATAACACAGTTAGATTGGAACAAGGAAACACTTCAACCTTTATTTGTCAAAATTGGAATGCAGTACAAATATACCTGATAATGAAGCAGGTGTTAAATTTTCAGAATTTACTTCAATCTGATCTAGGATCTTAACTGAGAGAACAACATGTACAGCATATCTACAGCATATCAATCATGGAGACAATAATGCAAGCACACAAGAGACACAAAGATTTACTTGGGGAAAACCATAAAGGTGAAAAACCCCAATAACTTCCTCAGAGATAGATAGAGCAATGATACAACCAACCAAGAGAGATAGCCATAACCTAGCAGCAGATCCTCCTCCTCCATAAGTGCGCCACTCCTCCTTGAGTGCATGTGTGAGAAGTGAGTGAGCAAATAGAGTGCCTCCTGCACTCTATTTATACTTGACTTGACTTGCCTTTTTACCTAACTCATGTAGGCTCGAACTTAACCACATAACATAATGCTGACTGGGCCGACCCCCAATAGGGTGGTCTAATAACCCTTTGACCCACATGGTCGACCCCCAATAGGGTGGTCTAATAACCCTTTGACCCACATGACTTATACAGGGTCGACCCTAAACAGGGTGGTCTAATAACCCATCAAGTATAAGTTACGACACTTACAATATAAATGATGACACTTCCAAATAGAGGAATAATACCATCTCTATAGGAATACAATATACATGTATGTGAAATACATTCCAAAGTTACATATACATCAACACTCCCTCTTAACTAGGAAGGTATTTCTCTGTACAGTTCTTCTAGCACAATTCATATTCTCTGGATCATCGTCACTGGATAATCGTCATCGAGTCATCATCATCATCGTCACTGCTGCTGCTATCTCAATCAATCTCCGAATCTACTCGTCATAGGAAGTTCTACAGAGCCAGTCCTTTTTCATACTGGATGTAGGCCCACCACCTGCAGGTCTTCATCATCACTGGCCATACTGTGGAATCCTCAGGACTTATTACGTGCATCACAAAACCTCGAAAGAGCATCCCAGGATGTTACGGGTACACAACTCCGACCTGTCGGATCTCCCAGGGCGCTATTACATGTGACCCCACCACAAAACCTTGAAAGAGCATCTCAGGATGTTACAGGTACACAACTCCGACCTGAAATCTCCCAGGGCACAAATTACATGTGGTCCACCACAAAACCTAGCAAGAGCATCTCAGGATGTTACAGGTACACAACTCCAACCTGAAATCTCCCAGGGCACAAATTACATGTGGTCATGGAAAAACCTCGAAAGAGCATCTCAGGATGTTACGGGTACACAACTCCGACCTGAAATCTCCCAGGGCCCAAATTACATGCCATAGGACAAAACCTCGCAAGAGCATCTCAGGATGTTATGGGTACACAACTCCGACCTGAAATCTCCCAGGGCACAAATTACATGTCCTCCCAGAGCAATGTCTCGAAAGAGCATCCCAGGCTGTTACGGGTACACAACTCCGACCTATAGGATCTCCCAGACATGCTCATCTGCACAACCTGATCCACGACCACAGAGTATCAACCTGATACTCACCATACATCATCCTGATGTACTCATGATCATCCTGATCATCATCACTGCAACGTCCTGCTGCATGTCATCTGGAGCAACATCCTGAAGCTCATCATCCATGATCATCCTGATCATCATCACTGCAACGTCCTGCTGCATGTCATCTGGAGCAACATCCTGAAGCTCATCATCCATGATCATCCTGATCATCACTGCAACATCCTGCTGCATGTCATCTCGAGCAACATCCTGAAGCTCGTCATCTGTGATCATCCTGATCATCACTGCAACATCTTGCTGCATGTCATCATACCTGATCCACCTGATCATCAATGCATCTACCTGATGCATACCAAGTATCTACCTGATACATATCATCATACATGATCCTCCTGATCATCAATGTATCCACCTGATACAAATACAAATACATGATACATATCACCATACATGATCCACCTGATCATACAATGTATCCACCTGATACATATACAGATACATGGTCCAAGCATCCAACATGATGCATACATACATATATCAAAATGATCCAACTGATCATATCCAAGCAGAAACCAGAACATCATCCTGATGCTCATCATCCAGCGCTTACATCCACAACCATGTGAAGGATCCTCCTTCCAACATGCTTGGAATGGCTTCAGCAAATGTGTCCATCACTTCTTCCTCGAAGTGTCCTCGATCTGAAGAACGCCAATCCTCTCTCTGAAGTACTCGAACTTCACCCTGGCTAGTGGCTTCGTCAGCACATCTGCAATCTGCTCATCCGTTGCAACATACAGGAGCTTCACAGCTCCTCTCTGCACCATATCCCTGATATAGTGATATTTGATATCTATGTGTTTCGACCTGTCATGAAACACTGGGTTCTCGGACAGCTTCACACAACTCTAGTTATCACAGAAGATACCAGTAGCCTCCAACGGGAGATCAAATAACTCAGACAGTAGCTTCCGTAGCCATACTGCCTCACATCTAGCTGAATAGGCTGCAACATACTCTGCCTCACCTGTACTCAGTGCCACGCAGGACTGCTTCCTACTAAACCATGAGATCACACCTGATCCCATACTGAAGCAACACCCAGATGTGCTCTTCCTGTCTGCAGCACTGCCAACCCAATCTGAATCAACATAACTCTGCAGGTTAAACTTTTGATTCACCTCATACTTGAGCCCATAATCCACTGTACCCTTCAGGTACCTCAGAATATGCTTTACAGAAACCAGGTGAACACTCCTCGGATCCTTCAGGAACTGGATCAATGTGTTCACAGCAAAGCAAATGTTTGGTCTCGTGTTCGTCAGGTACATCAATGACCCAATCATCTGACGATACATAGAGACATCAACCAGCTCAGATGAAGCATCACATAGAAGCTTCATATTCGATGCCATAGGTGTGGCCATGGCCTTGCAATCCATCATCCTGAACCTCTTCAGGATCTCTACTGCATACTTCCCTTGTCCAAGGAAGATTCCATCACTCTGCCACACCTCCATGCCAAAAAAAAATAGTGCATCATCCCCAAGTTCTTCATCTCGAACTCGGTAGTAAGCTTCCGCTGCATGTTGGCAATCAATCTATCTTCACCATACCAAGTTCTGCACATATATGATTTCCTATAATGTGTCTCAGAACCAAGTGGCTGCTCCACATACACTTCTTCTTCAACTACACCATTCAAGGAAGCTGTCTTGAATCCATCTGGTGTATCTTCTATTTCATCACTTTTATATTTCTCAATGCTGCCATCTGCAACAAGCTTGATCTGATAGTTCCATTTGGAAGTCATAGCAAACTTCCCTTCATGTCTTGGAATTACATCCCAAACATCTTTCTTCATGATCGACGGATCATGGCATTTCATTTCTTCATCCCAGATCCTGGGAACTTCAATATCTTCAATATCTTCAATAGATATCTTTGTTGCTGGAACAAATGTTGTAGTTCTTCTTTTGTAGGAGATGGCATACGATCTTTCCTACACAACAAGTTAAATTGCATGATTAGAAAACATCTCATGGTTTTCAGAACAAATTCTTACACATAAAGAAATATGCCATACAGTCATGCAATTATCTTAGCCAATGCTTCAATACAACATTTATCCATATTCCGTAACTTTCTAGATGCCTTCCAATCTCTACCAGAACATTGTTAAGAGTGTGAACAACTCCCAACATGTCAGCAAAGAGGTTTCATTCTAGATAAGTAGCAATGGAATGTTGTACAGTGCCATAGGCCACTTACCCATGCATATTAGGAGTATACTGTTCATCAATGCAATTATTCTAATATGCATAATACACAACCTAATTCTAGGAACATCAGTATATACATTATTGAACAGTATTATTTAAGAAATGACAATTCAAATACTTATCTTTGTTTGTTCGTTGGGTGGACTCCCTTTGAGTCTTCGCTTCCTTGCAGGAGCTACTGGAGTCCTAATCTGAAGTAGCTTCTTCTACACCTTTCTGTTGTGGGATGTAGAGAGATGGTCAACTCCCTCTGAATATCTGCCTCCTTGCATAAACCACTGGAGTGTACTCCTTCTTGATCTTTGCTTCCTAGATTACCTGTTCTTGAATCTCATATTCATCCTTGGTCCCTATGCATGCTTATTAGTATCATGAATGTGTTATCCTTGTGATCTCATATAAAATCATACATTCATTAGTATACTATTAAAACACAATAATCTCAAGCATGTATAGTCTTGATCATTTCAAACAGAAATAATAAGCATTAGCATTCAAGGTTTATGTAGGATTCTTATGGTTAGTCAAATCATAAGAAACATAACATGTCTAAACCTGTAATTACTCAAACCTATGACTCTTCAGGTTAGTTGAATCATCAATCCAGATAAGAGATATAAAATGCATAAAACCTGTGATTATTCAAACCTATACCATCATGATTTTTCTGGTTAGTCATATCATCAATTATGGTAAGAAACATAATATGCATACAATCATGATTATTCAAACCTATGACTTCATGAATAATCATTATCAACAACAGTATAAGATCCTAACACAAGGTAGGATTCTATCTTCATATAGGAAAAACATACCTGGATTAGCATGCTAGCTGGTTATGTCTAACATACTCACACAATGTCTTCTTGTTCTTCTTCAATGACTTGTGCTAGTAACCTGTATATCTCATAGGTTAACTATTACAAAACCAAGTTATACATACCTCGTAAATGGATCTTCTATGAGATCCATGACAATGGATGAATCTTTGTCCTCATGTTATCATGATCATATGTTCTTGGACCAGAACATGATTTGTCTTTCTTGGTGTACCTTTCATGTTAGTAGACAACATAAACCTCATACAACACCATAATGCATTAGTACAATCATAAGTGTCAACACCCTAACCAATGAATATCTTCTATCATGCATTCATAATTTTGTTAAGGTGATACGACAAATCTAAAATCAAAATTGTACTAACCGTAATAACATGAAGACAAACATACCATAAACAATAAACTTAATCATGGACAAATATCGAAACATACCTCGATGAGTCATACCTGTCGAGATCGCTTGTAATCTTCTTATGTAAGGCCTTAGCCTCATCTCCCTCTGAAACAGGAACTTCTTCACTCATGCAGATGATCAATCCATCTTCTTCTAGGATTAACCCAATCCACTTGATTTGCAAGAACTGGACCTGGAGCTGGATATGGGTTTGTCAGAGAAACCCCAAAAATTCAAACTTTGAATTTCAAACTTCTGAAAGGATAGAAATATGCGCCTTGATGAGCTGATCAAACTGGTATATTCAGAATTTGAAAACTGCAAAGTTTCACTCCTCAATTTTGCCTTTGAAACTTCCGGATTCACTGGACGTGACTTTGAACTGGGGTTTGATGAAGCCCACTCTTTTTCCCCATCAAAAGGTTTGATCCAAAGCTCTAAGCTTCTATTTTTCTGAGGAGCTTCCAGCCGTGGTCACAGATTGCAAAAATTCCCATTTTTACAGAAGCCCTAGTTTTCCACTTTTCTGATCAAAGTCCCGAACTAGGGTTTGATCAAGCCCGGCCTTTTTCCCAACCAAAAATTCTGATCTTGGCCTCTAAATTTCTATTTTGATGAGTAGCATTCATCCGTGGTCTTCGATTACAAAAATTCCAACTTTCTTCAAAGCCCTAAATTCCGGAAGCCATGAATGAAGGTACTCAAAAATAATTTTGTTTTGACAGAAATATGTACCTGATTGTTTCTGGTGTAACTCCAAACTTTTCAATCCACAGGGTCTGAAAAAGTTTTTTGAGATATCCTGATCTGTTATCTTTCCATCCTGACAGGTCTGACCTCAATTGGATTCTCTGAGAGAGAGTTATGTCAAATGTCGCAACGTGACCTGTTTTGGGATAAAACAGAAGAGTGAACTTGTACGGCGTGCCACGTGTCACTGTTTGAACTTCGGCCTCTGAAAACATTTTCTGAGATAGCTAGGCCTGTTATATTTCCATCTTGATAGGTCTGACCTCAATTGGACTCTCAGAGAGAGAGTTATGCCAAGTGTCGTAACATGACCTGTTTATGGGATAATACAGGAGAGCGAACTTGTACGGAGTTCCACGTGTCACAGGTTCAACTTCGGCCTCTGAAAACTCTTTTTAAGATAGTGCGGACTGTGTACTACCTGTCACTTTTTACGAAATTTCATTTGGAGCTTCCTAGCCCAAGATATGACCTTTTTCCCAAGGTCACCTGATTTTGACTCAGATCTGGAAGAGGCAGAAACCCTATATTGTACAGATCATAAATCACAAAGTACAACGAATTAGAGATTGTCCTTTGGACACAAGGTACCTAGAGTTTTAATATTCGTCGTGTAACAATTTCAGATCTGAAAACTTCTCCAAAACGGATTTATAGCGAAAGTGCTACGATGACTTGTTTTTGCTATATCAAGCCCTAGCATCGTAAGTGCAACAAGTGTCATACATGCCATATCATGCCTTCTTTCAGGCTAGCTCTGATACCATGTTAAATTTTCAGAATTTACTTCAATCTTATCTAGGATCTTAACTGAGAGAACAACATGTACAGCATATCTACAGCATATCAATCATGGAGACAATAATGCAAGCACACAAGAGACACAAAGATTTACTTGGGGAAAACCATAAAGGTGAAAAACCCCAATAACTTCCTCAGAGATAGAGAGAGAAATGATACAACCAACCAAGAGAGATAGCCATAACCTAGCAGCAGATCCTCCTCCTCCATAAGTGCGCCACTCCTCCTTGAGTGCATGTGTGAGAAGTGAGTGAGCAAATAGAGTGCCTCCCGCACTCTATTTATACTTGACTTGACTTGCCTTTTTACCTAACTCATGTAGGCTCGAACTTAACCACATAACATAATGCTGACTGGGCCGACCCCCAATAGGGTGGTCTAATAACCCTTTGACCCACATGACTTATACAGGGTCGACCCCAAACAGGGTGGTCTAATAACCCATCAAGTATAAGTTACGACACTTACAATATAAATGACGACACTTCCTTATAGAGGAATAATACCATCTCTATAGGAATACAATATACATATATGTGAAATACATTCCGAAGTTACATATACATCAACAGCAGGCTCCTGCAACTAGATTCTGGGCTCTGGATTTCTTCTGGCTTGGATATCTTCTGCAACAACTTCTCCAATGCAAGCTTCTTCAAAGTTTTTCCATTAATTAATCTCACTAACTCCAATTTCTAACCCCTCTCCTTTAACCTTCTTGGTATTTATAGGTTCAAAGAAGCAGTTGAGGTCGAGATGTAGTTATGGACGAAGTTGGGGGAGTTAGGAAACTGCCATCAACTAATCCTCCTCGATGAATTAATATATTTTTTAATCATCTTTTAAGATATATGCGACTATTACTAAGTGGAGTAGCGTATAGGGCGCTACCCTATTGTTTAACAACTAGCGCTCATTCAGTTTTAAATGTCGAGCGCTACTTTGCTAAGAAGGAGTAGCGTATATATTGATATGGGCGCTACTATTATACACTGGATTCGCGTATGGGCGCTAGTCTATTTAAGTGGAGTAGCACTCATACCTCAAAATGATATTTTGTATGTTTTCCAGTATTTTCAGGAAATAGGATGAGTTGTCATATGGTCCAAGGTCAACATGCTCCTCCATCCAAATTGTCCTTTTGTGTGATCAGCAGCTCGGGGTGATCACGGACGGAGAGGTGCAATTTTGACCTATAACAGATGCCCCCTAATGTGTGAGGTCAGAGGGAAACGATGGCCGAAATACATTACAATCCAAAACCAGAGGAGGAGCACAGAACCGCAGAACAAGTCGCAAGAAACCTGCAACAAAGATCAAGGTCAGCGAGCAATTACATTGTTGACATCTTATAGATGTGTAGTGTGATACAACATGATCTCCGATACATAACAAGGAGATGTATATAAAAGCATGGCCACTTGAAATACAAGCGTGGATCCATGTCAAACTAAGAGATCATAGCCATAACAACAAACTGGATCTATGTCAAATGGAAAGCCGTATATAAGTGAGGCTCAGTCTTGCGTAGCTTGGGTGATAACAAAATGAGGTAATGTCATCAAAAAATCCCAAGGTCTTCATCCCACAATAACCCTAGGTACAAACCCGAACCATGTGAATAGATGAGCTGATAGTCGAACATGGAGGGCATCGTTTGATTACCGGTCATTGATGTATACCATTAACAAACGCGAGGATTTCCACCGAAAATGATGATGGGGTCCAAGGTACCAAGTACGATTCACCAAATGTGAATAGATGGACTTGGAGTCGAACACTTGGGAATCCTGTCGAAGAAGAGACATTGATGTATTCTCATCATTCAACAGCAAGGAAAATTGCCACTGGTGACTGCAATCTCCAAGGTACTAACCGAAACTCTAAACTTCAATCCCAGAATAATGATTTGGTGTCTATGGGAAGAAGTCCGTTGGAAGGGAGGCCTTAAGGCATCCTCCATCATCCAACTCGAGAAACACTCAACTGGTGAGAGCTGATATGGAATAATATTCGACAAAACTGACACTAGGAAGGCCGACACATGAGGTCAAGGTAAACTGCAGAATGGCCGACACAGGGTATATCCTTGAACATTGAGCACGACACAAAAGTGACTCAGGCAGTTTCTGACATAATGGGGTAAATAAGTCTGAAATGTAAGAGACATTAACAGACCCTCCATATGGTTGGAAGAATAACCAACCGGGGGAGTAAATAACTCGGAGGAAAGGTTCACCCTTAGGCCAAAAACAAAACCCAACCAACAAGATAGACTCAAGTAGGTGCTGTGTTCAAGGATAGGACTTGACTGAAACTGCCTTTGACAATGAAGATATGATATGTTTTCCCGTTCCTTATTCTTTTTAGATAAAAGAATACCCTTCTTGTGGATTTAATGAGTCCAAGAAAGAATGAAAACTCAATAGGTCCAACCATGTAAATAGTTTAACGAGCCCATGGGAGGAAGACTCAGTACCTTCTTCATAATTTATAGAGTTCAAAGAAGAGATAGAAGATTGCTCTATATGTACTGATCTCTGGATTTTAATATCGAGCCGAGATCTGTTCTTGCTCGCCGGTGTTTTCAATTTTAAGGAGTCTGAAAAACTTAAACAATAACTCCATATATCTGCTCGTGGATTTTAGTATCGAGCCCAAGCAGATTAATGCTCGCCAGTGTTTTCCTGTTTATAGAGTCTGAAAAACTTAAACAATCCTCTTTTCACCTATCCGTGGATTTTATATCGAGCCCGGATTGGTCTGTGCTCGGCGGTGTTTTCTTGTTTATAGAGTTGAAAAACTTAAACAGTCCTCTACTTACCCTCTCGTGGATTTCACATCGAGCCCGAGTAGGTGAATGCTCGCTTGGTATTTTCATATTTAGAGAGTCTGAAAACCCTAAAGAGAGACTCCAGCAGGTCCTTTTTCGTACAATTAGTCTCCTCCCCCGAAAAAGTATAAAACAATGAAAGGAGAACTCTTCTAGCGCATACAGGAGTATACCTAGAGTATACCTTTTCCGTAGTTAATCCACTGAGGCCCGGAAAAGGGATAATTCTATACTTGAGTGGATGAGCCTTCGAGTACTTTAACGAGCTTGAAGAGGACAAGTTTGCTCGGCAATCTTGTTTAGGTTTAAATAGTCCAAACAAGAGCTTAAAATGACTTAAAGGTCAGCTTCTGGGATCGTAGCTTCATGTCTTGCCAAAAACTAGGTCTTCAACAAAATATTAGTCGGTGTCGCAAAAATCTTAAATGATATATGAATTTGGAATGTTTAGTTAACTGACAAAGTCTATCATCAAGAAATTTGAGCTTAGGAGATGAAATCGACAACAATTGCATGAAAATTGAACTTGGATCAGTGTTATACCTTATTTTGTGTTTCAATTGATTAATTAGGGTTTTTGAAAGTTTTTGAAACTATGGAAAATTAAAAATTATGGGTAAAAATCAAAATCCAATTTTATATATAATTTCATTGTTAAAAAATCAATTTTCATTTTGTGTTGTAGGGCAAACATTGGGCACCATTTTGCGAATTTCAAATCTCCACCATGATCAAACGGAGCATCCATTCACCAAACTTCTTCCACCAAGTAAGTAGAAATCAACCAAACTTGCATTTCAATGGTTTATTTTTAAAATTTTGAGCAAAAATGGCCCGAAACACGATGCTCATAAGGTTTTATGCGCAGGCGCTACTGTGTATGCACAAGAGTAGCGTACAAACCCAATGGGCGCTACTTTGCTCAAACAGAGTAGCGCCTACACGCTACTGTGTAGTATACACAGTAGCGTACATATTTTCAAAGCCATTTTAAAGTGTCGAGACTCAAAATTTTTGGGGTTTTTGTGCAGGATGGTCTTACAATGGAGGGAAAGGGAGCATGAAGACATGGATAGACTAGCCATGCAAGACCCGGCTACCCTCCATGCGCTCGGTAGATGCGGTTTGTTGAAATTTTATCGAACCGTAAACATGCGTGCACTAAACAAGCTGTTTCGAAGATTGATTCAGTATTGGGATGTCGATACTAATACCTTCATCATCTGGGGGAAAACTCTAGATCTTACCGTTGAGGATATATACTTTATTACCGGTCTCTCAAGGAGAGGAGATGTAATCAATCTAAAAGGGACATCTCGTTTGGGTGCACGATCAGTGCAAGAATATTTAAATACATACTGTGTTGTCGGAGGAGAAAAATCGGGAAGCCAAATCCTGATTTCAACTATTGATGGTCTCCCGCTGAAAGTGATAGTGAGCATGATCAACCGGGTATCCGGTAGTGCATCACAACACTTAGCTTCTAGGCATTCGATGCATATCGGTGTACAGTGCTTGCATGGCCATGTTTATGATTGGAGTACTAGCTTGTTTGCAAACATGAAGTATCAATTGACAAGTTGCAAATCCGACACAATGAAGAATTTCGGGTACGGGAGTATCTTGTGTACTTTCTTATTCGAGAGGATGCCTGCTATTAGTTTGGGAATGCCTCTACCACAGGTTAACCCCCGTGAGCCTAGACTAGGCCGTTGGGGTGACATTTTTCTCCGCCAGGGTGGTGGAGAAAGTCACTACTGTTACCACACTGATGACTTCTGGGGGTGGTGGGAGAGGTAGGTTCCCGCTTTTGAGCAGTTTCCCTATGCTGGATTGGATTTCCGTCACGATCCAGAGCTGGTGCTTCCGCCAGGTGGAGCCTGGGGAGATATTGGTATATTTACTTTTGAGAATTTATTTAATTTTTTCAAACTTTTCAAGTATTTGATTTTTTATGAATGAGTTTTGGAGTTCTAATCAAGTGTCAAATGCAGATGTTGGACCTGTTCATCTCGAGGGCCATCCTACTATCTATGTGAGGCCAGCTGATATCACCGCAGTAGAAGCTATGTTGGGAACCCTGGAGAGGAAAATGAGTCGGTTGACTCATGAGATTCCTGCATGCCGCATGGACTAGGTACCTGTTGACATGCAGGAAGATGTTGTTGGGGTGCCCCCAGCATGGCTTAGATTACTACAGAGGGTTGCTAGACTAGTGATATGCTATCGCAATGCAGTAGATGATGAGGAGGTTCCTCCTTCTCCGTAGAAGAAGAAAAACATTATATGTATATATTGTTGAGGCTACCATGCCCAGCTTTTGTACTTTTATGACTTGACTGGAGAGACTCATGACTCAAAACTCATATTTTTTGATACGGTACCAGTTATATATACAGTATCGGTTATTTACATGTGTATGCGTTTTAAATTTTATGTGTGGAATGTTGTTTACAATGTATGATGTAAATGCCAGTCTAACACATAATTCGCTAATGAATCAGCTAAATTATTTAAATTTCTTGGAATGTGTTCAAATCTGATAGAATGAAATTGTCTTTCCAATAGTCTAACTCGTAGAAACTTACGTAGCAATCCTGGATCCCTGATCCGATAGAGACCTGTTAATTGAAATACAATTAGTTGTGAGTCAAGCCTTACCTCCAAGTACGAAATGCCATGACTGAGGGCATCTCGGAGAAGTTCTATAACTGCACTGTATTCAGCCACATTGTTCGTGGTAGGTCCCAAACAAACCCCCCCTACGAAACAAGTTGGTCAGCGGGTGAGTAAATGACCCAAGCTGCTGTAGCCAACTGACAGGTGTGGCGACTGGCGCCATCAGCAAATCCTAGGAAATGTGCGGTTGACATCTGGTACATGAAACGAAACACACACATAAGATCGCCTAACGAGCATAACAAAACTAACTATACAAAAATATACAGCTATGTTACAAGAAAAAGTATTTCATCCTAGGCATAATACTTCTTCAAGTAGGGTCGATGCCTGGATCCTCTTCAGGAGGCTGAGCAAAGGTGTTATGGAACTCACGGAAAAGATTGGTATACGGAATGATCTCATCGAGATAACATCCCGTTTCAAAGAGAATGTTTCCGTTGACCCCAGTGAAAATGTTCACCAACGAGGTATGTACTCTATTTGCTTCAACAATGGCAACTTGTGAAGGAGTGAGACCAGTATTCTCATCGGGTGGTGAACAAAATTCACCTCTCTCTAATAAGTGAAGAAAAGGAAACAAGAAGGACACGCGATTTATATGTTCACGAGGATGGTCCGGGTCATTCAAGGCTTCTAACATTTCCTCGTCAGAAGGTGAAGTAATTCCTGAACTGTCGAGAGAATGGATTGGGTCAGGTGTCTGAGTAGTGGCATGATCCATGTTTGACTCTACAAACATGGGCGGAGTCAATATATCTTCTGTTGTAGTTTGATAAGAATCTAAGTGAGTGACTTCTACAACAGGGATGGGTACTGAGGGGTTTGTATTAGTTGGGAGAAACTCGGAGTCAATTGTTGAACTAACCATAGGAGTTTCAGACGATGAGCATCCCTTAGTACCAACAAATAAAGTAGGAGCGGGTAGGTCAAAAGTGCCAATTAGTGATCCAAAAAGTCCTTCTCCTAAACTCTCGCTAACTGGGGTGGTTTGATCAATCATAGGAATCGTAGTTTCCGAAGAAGTCTGGTGTTTTCCTTGAGTGAAAGAAAGTTGATCGACTGTAACGATCTTACCTTCAAATGGGAACATGACCACTCTAAAAACTGCCGATGCTATAGCTTGCATGGCATAAGTCCAACTCTTGCCCAATAACATGTTGTAATCGAGCGGAGCGTCCAGAACTTCTATCTCAACAGCAACTGTCTTACCGGCCAAAGTGACATTAAATGATGGCAAAACTCCATGTGGACGGAAAGTTCTTCCATCAAATGCAGTAAGCATTGTGTTGGAAGGGACTAACTCAGGAGAACCTAGAGCTTTCCAACAGGAAATCGACATTACGCAAGTCGACGCTCCCTCATCTACTACAGCTTATCTTATGGTCATTGGACCATGAACGACCTCAATCTGGAGGGAAACATGATATGGCAACTGGTATTTGACATCAGTCATGTCAAATCGCGCAGACATGTTGGAGGACTCCATACTCCCAATAGCTGCCAGAAGTGCATTTCGTTGCAATGGACAACTCTGCAAGACTTCTAGAGTAGACATGGCATAAGGGGTTTGGGCTAAATCTTCAACCACATTGTAGTTAGAAGCAGCGCGTGTGTTGGGATTGTGCGATGCCCTCTTCAAGACACCTTTCAGAATCTTGGGCATTGGGTCCACATGTATGTGGAGTGGAGTGGAGGATTCAACAATCTCCTTATCCTTTCTCTGCATTTCTGGGGTATAGTTCTTAGCTCGGGTTTGCAAAAGTGCATCTGAGTTAACCATATTTATAAATGTTTGATCAACCGTGGCATGCGAAGTGCCCCAAGTTTTGGAGGTGCCAAAAGTTGAGCCTTGACCTTTAGAAAATGGATCTTTCAAGACGACAGGCTTCTTCTCTCTTAAGAGCTTCTGGGCTTCTTCTAGTAGAGGGCATTGATGAGTAAGGTGGTTTTGTTTGCAAAGTTTACAAGGGAACCTAACCTTCTTCTCTTCTTTGTTACCCTTTTCGGCATTGTATTTTTTGGGCTTTTGTTGGTTCCCCTCTCCTTTCTTGCCCTTCTTTTTGTTGTTGGGCTGCCGAGGGCCCTTTTGGTTGTTCTGAACCTGATTAACAGTTTCAGAAGTAGAAGGAGAGGTTGTGACAGAAGCAATGTCTGCAGTCGAATGTTTGAAAGTTAAGGCTTGGACCTGTTTGGTCAGTGCTTCGAAGGCTGCAGAGTTAACTGAACCCACTATTCCGTCAGCATGTGGTCCAGGTTTGGGTCTACTTAGATCAGTGTTTGATCTCGGTGCGTCAGGTATAATCTAGTACAGTAAACCAGATTGTGCGTATACAAGGTCTAACTGTTGAGTCCTTAAGATGGCTTCTTCTTCATTGGATACTCCAAATGTCACTACTTCCTTAGAAATATAAGGAAGGAGTGATTTCAAGTACCACTCAAGCAGGAACTCTAGAGGGATGTTAGCCTTTATGAGCCTCTTCCGTCTTCGCCACTCCTAAATGTGGTCAGATAGGTGAGTGGCTTTGTTTTGTCTAAAAGTAGAAAAAAGTTCTGTTCCGGCATCATACCGAACAGGAAGTTGGAAATGGTTCAAAAAGACGGTTGCTAGATCTCCAAAACTAGAGAAAGTAGCCGTAGGTAACTCAATGTACCATTTGGCTGCGGGACCAGTTAAGGTCCTTTGAAACAATCTCAATCTGATGGAATCCTCGTTCAACGAATTTGAAGAACACCACAAGTGAAAGGTAGTGACATGGTCACCAGGGTCTTCACCAGCTTTTCCTTTGAATTTTGGAATATCCGAAGGTAATTTGGTGGGAACTGATGGCCACGTGGCGTTATGACACACAGGATCATTTGTCAGTTTCGAAAGGTCTGGAAAATTCAAAGTTGCTAGAAAAGGTAGACGAGGCCGGTAAGATGAAGCTTGATAAGGGAAACCACCCATCGTTTGTCCCATGAATTGTTGGTAGGGGTTTCCCCCAGCCATCTGGTGATAAGGGTTTCCCCCGGACATGTGTTGATAGGAGTTGCCACCTACCAACTGTTGATAGGGGTTGCCCCCAGTTAACTGTTGGTAGGGGTTACCCCCAGGTATTTGTTGGTAGGGGTTGCCCCCTGCCATTTGATGTTGTTGTGAGAAAGAGTTATTAAAATTTCCCCACCCATACGAGAGAGGATTAGTGCTTTGCTGGTTCGTCCACTGTGGCTGGGTGTTAGCCCCGCCATATTGCTGGTTGAAGATGTTGCCCCCTCCCCTTGAAAATAGGGAAAAAAGAACGTTATTTGCAGGCATGCTACCCTGATTCAAGTTAGGGCCTACAAAGGTGTTGTAACCAGTAGAAGCTGATGTGGACGGTGCAGTCATGGTACCCATGACTGGTATGTTTGCAGAAACACTTGGTCCTACCACAGGTGTGGAAACCCAAGTACTAGGAATCTGATATAACGGTTGGGAAGTAGAAGGTGGTGCACAGTTGGTCGTACTGCTAGGTCCAACAGTAGGTGTAGGAATAGATGCCATCGTTGTAAAACTAGGCATGCCTAAAGTACTAGTGTTGAAACTGAAAGATGGGGTAGGCACAGATGTGGTTTGTGCCTGACTAGGTGTAGCAGTAAAAGAAGGGTTAACTGTGCTGGTGTTCATACCTAAGGTGGGAGTTTGGGGAACCCCCTGTTCACCTCCTGAGTTAGACATCAGATGTCCTAGAAAAGAAAGATCTGCATTGAAAAGGGGCTGCTGGAAACCAACAGGTGACAGAAGCGGGATTATAGTATTAGTTAAGGGAGGATTGAAAGGAGTGCTATACTCCGCGGAAGTAAGATCTTCCACCTCAACAGTACTAAAGTGTTGCTGATCTGTGGTACCTGGTAGTGGTTCCTCAGGAACCTCAATTTCAAGGTTTTCTGTTATAAGTATTTCTTCAAGCAATTCTATTTCAGAGGTAATTTTTGAAGAAATACCGGGGTTTACCCGTTGTCTTCTAGCTGGTTGTATAGGTTCTGTTCTAACAGGTGGAAGGTTTTGAATCCTTCTCGATCTACGGAGTTGTTGATTCTCCGTGATTATAAATATAAAATAACAAACTAGAACCTAGTGGCCACTATGACTAGGGGGAAAACAGCACACCAACTAAAAAATTCCTAAGTATACAAACCAGTCAAACAAAGGTGCCTTCCGGAGAAGAGTCTGGGATGATTAGGGCCTAGAATAGATCAACGAAGGAAGAAAGATAGTTACCCGGGGTCCACAATACAATGACTAAGGGTGCAAGCGCTGGAATCACCCAACCGCCCTCCCAAAGACCTGCACGGGGTTTCCTCCCACGTCTGTCTTAGGTACAGCAGATATACCCTCTGCTGTCACCTGTGTAAGAACCTAGAAGTCTGATACTATGGATACCACAACACCAAAAATTCCTGGGGGAACAGTCACCGGTCGAATCAGAAAGCGTGGGCAGGGTAGCTAAGCCCGAAACTCGAAAGAGTCCCCAATACGCAATCCGATCCTAGCGTATGCTCGAAAAGTAAGTAGGAGGAGTATTCCCACAAACCGATCTCGCAATGACCTACTGCATATGCTCCCAGGCAAATTTTGAGTGAGGTAGGTTTACCTATGATAGTCTCACTACGATTGTTGCGCAATGTGTGATCTTGGGTGGTTTAAGGTGATTTAAACCCAAGACCCTAAACAAAACTAGTTGGTGTAGTGTACCCTAAAAAGAAAAAGTTTCTAGTTCATTTTATTAGCAAATTTTAGGGATTTTATTACGCAAAAGGGATAGTGAGTGTGTGAGCGTGGTTATAACAAGAAAACAAAAATGCAAATATACTCAAATCTTCCAACAACAAAACTTTTTTATTTTTTCATCTACTTCTTTTTCAAAACTGAAAATCTAAGCAAACTTTCTTAAAAAAAATAATTTTGTTTTCTTTTTTAAAATTATACAAAATATGCTAAGTTTAATGATAAAGACAAGTTCTATTTTAACTTAAAGTACCAAATTTTTTTTGCTTTTTCAATAACCGAAAAAGAACTATGCAAAAAATGGAAAGCCAAATAAAACTTTTTATGCAAAGTGTGGAAGTATGGCAAAATGTTCTTAGGCCTATAGCTGTAAAAAACCTAGCTCGAGAAAGACTTGTTCTACAGGTTTTTTACTAAGAAAAAGCCTATAAACTTGGACACCAAGTGGGAGAAAACAAAGGAGAGAACACCCAAGGACTAACCTAAAGTGTCTAACCCTAGCAAGACCACGAAGCCAAGTATAAGTAGACAAGAAAGCTTCCCTACTAACACAAAGAAACTGAGAGGTGAAACTAGCCTACAGCTGTTTAAAAAGTACTTGTGACCAGCTGAAGACAAGAAGTCCTGGAAGATAGAAACTTGACCTAAAAGAAGACACCCTAGAAGCTCCACCTAAGATCAAACCCTAAACAAAGGACGGGGGTAGTAGAGAGCAGACAACTTCACCACAAACAACAGACACAGGAGTGTGCAAGTTTGTAAACGGGCAACAAGCAGTCAGGGTCTGAAAAAAGTGAAAGTGTTCGTCACCAAACACCACCAAGTCTTCCAAAAAGTCAATAAAAAGGTCTCAACAATTCCAAAGGTCAACAAATGGTTTAAAAGATGGAGAAAACTTTAAGGAAAGGTTCTATGACTTGAACAGCAATTAAAAACCTTATGCAATCATCAAAGGGACCCTATAGCAAAGTCAGCAAATCACCACAGGGCTAAAACACAAGCAAACCAAAAATTGATTGCTTCAGGAAATATACTCTACTGTGTAGTAGAGCAACTCGCGCCCATGCCAAAACGGGTGCTACTACTGTATATACAGAACAGTAGCATATGGGTGCTACTGTACATATATCAGAGTAGCGCTCACATTTCAAAGGCCTGAAAACTGACTTTGGAAGGTATAAAAACTGATGAAAGCAGGCAAGACAAAGCCAAGGGATACCTAAAAAGGTTCTTGACACATCAAAGAAGTTACAACAAACTAAAAAGACACCCAAAAACAAGGTTTCCTAAAGCCAAAAACTCTATTTCCCCAGCGGAGTAGCCAGTCTGTTGGCGTATATTTCTACCCTATAGTCAGGAAACTAAACTATCAACTTGGTTGGGGTGACAGGTAAGTGCATTAATGCTATTACAGAGGCGTTTTACAAAAGAAATAGATTGTAGATTTAGGGAACACACCTTTTAACCGGAGTCTGATCCTAGCCTTGACTCGATCCCGTGTCCAGCTTCCAAATCTACTTTTCCTTCAGCAAACCTGCAACAACAATACCCTCCTCAAACATTTTGGGCAATATATAAAGCATGAAATAAACAAAAACTATGTTTAATATTCAGCATTGACCAAAATAAATCCAACTTAAAATGCCATTTTATAACATAGTCAGATTGGAACAAGGAAACACTTCAACCTTTATTTGTCAAAATTGGAATGCAGTACAAATATACCTGATAATGAAGCAGGCTCCTGCAACTAGATTCTGGGATCTGGCTTTCTTCTGGCTTGGATATCTTCTGCAACAACTTCTCCAATGCAAGCTTCTTCAAAGTTTTTCCATTAATTAATCTCACTGACTCCAATTTCTAACCCCTCTCCTTTAACCTTCTTGGTATTTATATGTTCAAAGAAGCAGTTCAGGTCGAGATGTAGTTATGGAGGAAGTTGGGGGAGTTAGGAAACTGCCATCAACTAATCCTCCTTGTTAAAATTCAAGATGCTAAGATAGAAAATAGAAGCATTACATTCCATTTCACAATAATAGCATATACAGGATCACTGAAGAAACAACAAGCACAGCATAAACACAAGAGACAGAGATTTATCCTGGGAAACCCTCATGGGGTAGAAAACCCAGCAAAGCTTCCTCAATATAGATGACCAGCAATATACAAAGATGAAACCCTGAGACATGATCTCCTCCTCCACAATAGCAGACCTCTCCTCCACAAGTGCGCTATCCTCAAGTGAGTGAATGTGTATAATGAGGAACACACCTCCTCTATTTATACACTACTCTGATATGTATTTTACACAAGTACATGTAGGCTCGTATTTAACCATTAGGTTAAATACCCCATTATAACTGACTGGGCCGACCCCTCTAGGGTGGTCTAATAACCCTTTGACCCACATAACACATACAGGGCCGACCCCCACTAGGGAAGTCTAATAACCCAAGTTACCACATTCCGACGGAGGAATAAACATCTCCGGATATACAATAAGATCTTCACGGAGGAATGAATCATCTCCGGAATAATAAAGTACAAATATAATATTCTTTGAAGTTACAATATCTCAACACCCCCCCTTAACGAGAAGGATATTATAACAGCATCTGCACGAGCAAGGAGTCATCAACATCATACATGATACATCTATAAATCATTGGAAGCTTTCTCAACATCATCAGTAACTCAACCAGTTACTGGAATATATTCAATACTGGAACATCAACATCTTCAGTACTGAGTCTTTATCTTCTGCAGCACTCAAACAGCTACAGCAACATCAATATCTGAATCCTCACAATTGTCAGCATCGCCATCACATGATCATTAGCATCGTCATCACATGATCAACAACATCGTCATCTCACTATCATCAACATCGTCATCACACGATCATCAACATCATCATCTCAGGATCATCAGCATCGTCATCACACGATCATCAGCATCGTCATCTCACGATCATCAGCATCGTCATCATACGATCATCAACATCATCATCTCACGATCATCAGCATCGTCATCACACGATCATTAGCATCGTCATCTTACGATCAACTGCATCGTTATCTCAAGATCATCAGCATTGTCATATCATCTCGATCTACAGCATCTGGATCATCTTGATCTACAGCATCTGGATCATCACGATCTACAACATCTGGATCATCTCGATCTACAGCATCTGGATCATCTCGATCTATATCATCTGGATCATCTCGATCTATAGCATCTGGATCATCTCATCTACAGCATCTGGATCATCTCGATCTACAGCATCTGGATCATCTCGATCTACAGCATCTGGATCATCTCGATCTACACCATCTGGATCATCACGATCTACAGCATCTGGATCATCTCGATCTACAACATCTGGATCATCTCGATCTACAGCATCTGGATCATCTCGATCTACAGCATCTGGATCATCTCGATCTACAACATAAGTATCCTCAACCATACAAGTACATTAATCAATACATGTATCATCAAAAGTATGTATTCTCACCAATACATCTATCATCAAAACATGTATTCTTACTAATACATATATCATCAAAAGCATGTATTCTCACTAATACATCTATCATCAAAAGCATGTATTCTCACTAATACATCTATCATCAAAAGCATGTATTCTCACTAATACATCTATCAATACAAGTATCCACACTGATACAAGTATACACAACAGCAGCATACCCTGCAACACACATGATCCAATTACGGGATGGTCAATCCCTCTCACTTTAGGACATAGGTCCAAGGATGATACAATCCTGATCCACTTATGGGATGATCAATCCCTCTCAATTTAAGACATCTCTCATGTCTATGGATGATGCAATCCAGATCAACTTACAGGATGATCAATCCTTATCCTTTTAAGACACCTCACCATGTCTAAGGATGATGCAATCCCGAATCAACTTACAGGATGATTAGTCCTTATCACTTTAAGACACCTTACCATGTCTAGGGACGATGCAATCCCAATCTACTTACAAGATGATTAGTCCTTATCACTTTAAGACACCTCACCATGTCTAGGGATGATGCAATCCCAATCTACTTACAGGATGATTAGTCCTTATCACTTTAAGACACCTCACCATGTCTAGGGACGATGCAATCCCAATCTACTTACAGGATGATTAGTCCTTATCACTTTAAGACACCTCACCATGTCTAGGGATGATGCAATCCCAATCTACTTACAGGATGATTAGTCCTTATCACTTTAAGACACCTCACCATGTCTAGGGACGATGCAATCCCAATCTACTTACAGGATGATTAGTCCTTATCACTTTAAGACACCTCACCATGTCTAGGGACGATGCAATCCCAATCTACTTACAGGATGATTAGTCCTTATCACTTTAAGACACTTCACCATGTCTAGGGACGATGCAATCCCAATCTACTTACAGGAGGATTAGTCCTTATCACTTTAAGACACCTCACCATGTCTAGGGACGATGCAATCCCAATCTACTTACAGGATGATTAGTCCTTATCACTTTAAGACAAGTCTCATGTCTAGGGACGATGCAATCCCATCACGTACATTTTGAACCCAGTTCATGGACGATGCAGTCCTCACGTACATTTTGAACCCAGTTCATGGACGATGCAGTCCTCACGTACATTTTGAACCCAGTTCATGGACGATGCAGTCCTCACGTACATTTTGAACCCAGTTCATGGACGATGCAGTCCTCACGTACATTTTGAACCCAGTTCATGGACGATGCAGTCCTCACGTACATTTTGAACCCAGTTCATGGACGATGCAGTCCTCACGTACATTTTGAACCCAGTTCATGGACGATGCAGTCCTCACGTACATTTTGAACCCAGTTCATGGACGATGCAGTCCTCACGTACATTTTGAACCCAATTCATGGACGATGCAGTCCTCACGTACATTTTGAACCCAGTTCATGGACGATGCAGTCCTCACGTACATTTTGAACCCAGTTCATGGACGATGCAGTCCTCACGTACATTTTGAACCCAGTTCATGGACGATGCAGTCCTCACGTACATTTTGAACTAGTGGTTCGGGGATGATGCAATCCCCATCACTTTATTCTCGAAGACCATACGTCTACGGATCAATTCAGGGACCAAGGTCCGAGGATGATACAATACCCACTTCTCGGAGACCTTACATCTACGGCTCTCTTTAGGACTGAAAGTCCAGGGATGATCCAATCCCCTCAACTGTCCACTAAGGACTTCATTCTCGGAGACCTCACGTCTACGGCTCTCTTTAGGACTGAAAGTCCAAGGATGATCCAATCCCTTCAACTGTCCACTAAAAACTTCATTCTCGGAGACCTCACGTCTACGGCTCTCTTTAGGACTGAAAGTCCAGGGATGATCCAATCCCCTTAACTGTCCACTAAGGACTTCATTCTCAGAGACCTTACGTCTACGGCTCTCTTTAGGACTGAAAGTCCAGGGATGATCCAATCCCCTTAACTGTCCACTAAGGACTTCATTCTCGGAGACCTTACGTCTACGGCTCTCTTTAGGACTGAAAGTCCAGGGATGATCCAATCCCTTTTCTTTCTCGGAGACACCTGTCTACGGCTCACTTTAGAACAAGTGTTCAAGGATGATACAATCCCCACATGTATTCTCATCAATATACTATCGATCCTGGGAACCCATACAGAACCTGATTCACACTTCTTCTTTAATTGCACCATTAAGAGAATGGTCTTATCTAGCCACTTGGAGCAAACATCTCATCATGATTCTCTTCCTCTTTCTAAGAGAATCTTCTAGCCACAAGCCTTCTATATTTTGTTTGATTTGTAAATCTTCTTGTTGAACATCCATCACTTGTTCGGTGTTCATTATTCTTCATGATCTTTCCTAAAAAACAAAATTAAGTACATGATTAGTAATCCTTCATAATCATGAAATCATGATAACCTATTATGCATACAGATATCATTTATATAGTTATGCAACTATCTTGACCAATACTTTGGCACAACACTTTCCCATATCCTGTATGCATACAGTGGCTATCTAGATGCCTTCCATCTCTACCAGAACATACTATCGAGAGTGTGCACAGCTCTCAGCATGTCAGCAAAGAGGTTTCATTCTAGACAAGCAACAATGGAATGTTTGTCCAACTTACCAATCATATGCATATTAGTAGTATAATGTTCAATGCTCTATGAATGTTTGCACTCAGCATGATATGTTCTAGGAATACAAATATGCATACAAGAAATATCATTTACTATTTCAAATAAAAACTCAAATACTTATCTTTTATGTTTGTGTGGTTGCCTCCCGCTTGATCTTCTATATGTCCTTTGAACTTCTATTCATTCTGTACCACTGTGCATGCTCAAGTGTGCACTAGTGTCATCTCATGATCTCATACACAAACATTCATTCATTAGTATATTCTCAAAACATTCTAATTCTAAATAATCTTGAATATGTATAGTCATGATCATTAGTATTCAGGGTTTCAAGTAAGTCTTCTTTTACTCATGCATATTCTTGTTTGATCATAGTACTCTTCTGGTTAATTAAATCATGCATAAACCCTTGATTACTAACTTTATGAATAAGCATAACCAATCATATCAAGTATACTTATATAAGGGATCCTAACACAAGGTAAGATTCATGGGAAACATACCTGGATTAGTATACCTACTTGGTTATGTACAACATACCTAAACAATCTCTTCAATGATTTAGAGATCCTGAGCTAGAACCTGCATGTCTCATAGGTTAAGCATAATATAACAAAGTCATACATACCTCGTAAGTAGAACAAAGATTATGGATGAGTCTTTGTCTTCATGTTTTCATGGTCATGGAACCTGATTTGTCTTTTGTGATGTACCTGTATCTTGTTAGCAGACAACATCAACCTCACACAACATCATAATGCATTAGTACAATCATAAGTGTCAACACCCTAACCAATGAATATCTTCTATCATGCATTCATAATTTTGTTAAGGTTATACGACAAATCTAAAATCAAAATTGTACTAACTGTAATAACCTGAAGACAAACATACCATAAACTTAATCATGGACAAATATCGAAACATACCTCGATGATTCATACCTGTCGAGATCGCTTGTATTCTTCTTATGTAAGCCCTTATCCTCATCTCCCTCTGAGACAGGAACTTCTTCACTTATGTAGGTGACCAATCCATCTTCTTCTAGGATTAACCCAATCCACTTGATTTGCAAGAACTGGACCTGGAGCTGGATATGGGTTTGTCAGAGAAACCAAAAAAAAATTCAAACTTTGAATTTCAAACTTCCGAAAGGATAGAAATATGCGCCTTGATGAGCTGATCAAACTGGTATATTCAGAATTTGAAAACTGCAAAGTTTTACTCCTTAATTTTGCCTTTGAAACTTTCGGATTCACTGGACGTGACCCTGAACTAGGGTTTGATGAAGCCCACTCTTTTTCCCCATCAAAAGGTTTGATCCAAAGCTCTGAGCTTCTATTTTTCTGAGGAGCTTCCAGCCGTGGTCACAGATTTCAAAAATTCCCATTTTTACAGAAGCCCTAATTTTCCACTTTTCTGATCAAAGTCCCGAACTAGGGTCTAATCAAGCCCGGCCTTCTGCCCAACCAAAAATTCTGATATTGGTCTCTAAATTTCTATTTTGATGAGTAGCATCCAGCCGTGGTCTCCGATTACAAAAATTCCAACTTTCTTCAAAGCCCTAAATTCCGGAAGCCATGAATGAAGGTACCAAAAAATAATTCTGTTTTGACAGAAATATGTACCTGATTGTTTCTGGTGTAACTCCGAAATTTTTGATCCACAGGGTCTGAAAAAGTTTTCTGAGATAGCCTGACCTGTTAGCTTTCCATCCTGACAGGTCTGACCTCAATTGGATGTTCTGAGAGAGAGTTATGCCAAATGTCGCAACGTGACCTGTTTTGGGAAAATACAGGAGAGCGAACTTGTACGGCATGCCACGTGTCACTGTTTGACCTTCGACCTCTGAAAACGTTTTCTGAGATAGCTCGTCCTCTTATATTTCCATCCTGACAGGTCTGACCTCAATTGGATTCTCTGAGAGAGAGTTATGCCAAGTGTTGCAACATGACCTGTTTATGGGATAATACAGGAGAGCGAACTTGTACGGCGTGCCACGTGTCACTGATTCAACTTCGGCCCCTGAAAAAGTTTTCTGAGATAGTACAGTCTGTTTACTACCTAAAACTTTTCACGAAATTTCATTTGGAGCTTCCTAGCCCAAGTTATGACCTTTTTCCCAAGGTCACCTGATTTTGACTCATATCTGGAAGAGGCAGAAACCCTATATTGTACAGATCATAAATCACAAAGTACAACGAATTAGAGGTTGTCCTTTGGACACAAGGTACCTGGAGATTTTAGCTTCGTCCTGTAACAATTTCAGATCCGAAAACTTTGCCAAAACGGATTTATAGCGAAAGTTCTACGATGACTGGTTTTTGCTATGTAAAACCCTAACCTTCAAATTGTCGTAAGTAAAGCAAGTGTCTTTAGTGCCATACCTTGTCTTCCTTCAGGTTAGCTCTGATACCATGTTAAAATTCAAGATGCTAAGATAGAAAATAGAAGCATTACATTCCATTTCACAATAATAGCATATACAGGATCACTGAAGAAACAACAAGCACAGCATAAACACAAGAGACAGAGATTTATCCTGGGAAACCCTCATGGGGTAGAAAACCCAGCAAAGCTTCCTCAATATAGATGACCAGCAATATACAAAGATGAAACCCTGAGACATGATCTCCTCCTCCACAATAGCAGACCTCTCCTCCACAAGTGCGCTATCCTCAAGTGAGTGAATGTGTATAATGAGGAACACACCTCCTCTATTTATACACTACTCTGATATGTATTTTACACAAGTACATGTAGGCTCGTATTTAACCATTAGGTTAAATACCCCATTATAACTGACTGGGCCGACCCCTCTAGGGTGGTCTAATAACCCTTTGACCCACATAACACATACAGGGCCGACCCCCACTAGGGAAGTCTAATAACCCAAGTTACCACATTCCGACGGAGGAATAAACATCTCCGGATATACAATAAGATCTTCACGGAGGAATGAATCATCTCCGGAATAATAAAGTACAAATATAATATTCTTTGAAGTTACAATATCTCAACACTCCTCGATGAATTAATATATTTTTTAATCATCTTTTAAGATATACGCGACTATTACTAAGTGGAGTAGCGTATAGGGCGCTACCCTATTGTTTAACAACTAGCGCTCATTCAGTTTTAAATGTCGAGTGCTACTTTGCTAAGAAGGAGTAGCATATATATTGATATGGGCGCTACTATTATACACTGGATTCGCGTATGGGCGCTAGTCTATTTAAGTGGAGTAGCGCTCATACCTCAAAATGATATTTTTTATGTTTTCCAGTATTTTCAGGAAATAGGATGAGTTGTCATATGGTCCAAGGTCAACATGCTCCTCCATCCAAATTGTCCTTTTGTGTGATCAGCAGCTCAGGGTGATCACGGACGGAGAGGTGCAATTTTGACCTATAACAACTGATCCGACTAGATGGATATACCGAGCAGAACAATATTTCAGTTTGCATAATACTTTTGATGTTTAGAAAGTTCCACTTGCATCCTTTCATTTGGAATAGGAATCCATTCAATGGTACCGCTAGTACATCAAAGCTCATCCCGAGCCAAACTGGAGAGATTTTTGCCAACTCCTTTTGCCACGATTTAGTCCTAGTGTGTTTGACGAATTCATAGGAGCACTCACTAAACTTCACCAAACTGGCACAGTGAGAGAGTATTAGACGGAATTTGAGAAACTAGCCAATCACACAGAAGGATTGTCTGATGAATTCTACAGGAGTTGTTTTATCAGTGGTCTCAAGGATGAGATCCACTCAGAGGTCAAAATGTTTTGTCCCAACACAATGATGGAAGTCCTAGGGTTGGCTGAGCTGGCCAAGGACAGGATCACAACTCAACAACGCTCCAAACCCACCTTTGTTCCCTTCAAAAATATGGGTTCCCAACGACCTCCCATCACGCCTACTCCTCAACCAACTCCTATCAAGCAATTGTCTGAAACAGAGATGCAAGCACGCAGAGAAAAAGGGATTTGTTATAATTGTGATGAGAAATTCACTCAGGGACATAGATGTGTTCAACAAAATCTCTATCTCTTGGATGTGGATTCTCCGCCTGCCTTAGAACTTGATGAAGAAGCTCCAGATACAGTAGATGATCAGGTCAACATTCAACATTCGCCTGTTGACACCCCATCTCAGAACGACCCACCCAAGATCTCTATCCATGCTGTAACTGACGTCACCATCCCACAAACAATGCGAGTCAGGGGATACTTCAAGAAGCTCCCTCTTACCATAGTCATTGATTCTGGTAGCACTCATAACTTCATTGATCCTCGGATTGCCAAACAGGTTGATTGTTTTGTCCATCCTTGCTCCAACTTTGAAGTCATGGTTGCCAATGGGGGAACCTTAACTTGCAAGGGGAAGTGTCACAATGTGCATATCTCTATGGAATATTATAACCTGCGCTCTCACATGTTTTCCTTGTCCTTAGGCGGTTGCCAATGGGGGAACCTTACCTTGCAAGGGGAAGTGTCACAATGTGCGTATCTCTATGGAAGATTATAACCTGCGCTCTCACATGTTTTCCTTGTCATAGGCAGTTTTGGGCGTTCAATGGTTACGCACACTTGGCCCCATCTTATGGGATTTTGCTGAACTTTGGATGCAGTTTTCAGTCAATGGGGCACAACACAAATTTATGGGCTTACAACCAGGGTCTCTTTGCATCATCGATTCACATCGCCTGGAAAAAATACTTAAGAAGAATTCACATGGTGTCATCGCTCAGCTCCATTCCATTCAGATGCACACATCAACAGTCTCCACTACTTCCTTGGATAGGTATGTAGGTGTCTTTGCTGAACCAATGGGCTTGTTGCCTTCAAGAGACCTTTCCGGTAAGAATTTAGCCGCATCTACCTCTCAGCAGGAAATGATGACTATTTTGCATATAGTATAGAAGTGGCAGCTAACCCTATTGGGTAATTATTTCTATATCAAGACTGATCTCTAGAGTCTGGAAACTTTCCTGGAACAACGGGTCTCCTCCCCAACACACTTGAAATGGGTTATCCAACTCATGGGTTATGACTATGCAACCACTTACCATAAGGGTAAGGACAATATGGTGGAAGATGCTCCTCCTCACACATTTGATGACCCAGTTTCTCTTACAACTATTTCGCTGCTTGTTCCAAATTGGTTGCAATCTACTCAACGGGGCTATCTCTTCTATGAACTCCATGCTTCTTCATTAGTAGGGCACTCTAGGTTCCTCAAAACGTATGACCAGGAACAATGTAACTTCTTTTGAAAGGGACTCAAAAGGACAATTCAATGGATGGTGGTTGACTATGATACTTTCCAGGTCAACAAGGGTGAAACGACCCTCCTTTCGGGACTGCTCGAGCCCTTTCCCATCCCTCCACAAATTTGGACAACTATTTCTATGGATTTCCTAAAAGCACTTTAGTGGTATAGTACCACATCTCAAAGGACACCATATGAAGCAATCTCTGGATAGGCACCACTAGTTCTTCTTCCATACACCTTAAGCAGCTCCCCAGTTCAAGCAATTCACTCAATTCTTCGAAACTGTGATCAGCTTCTTCTCATTCTGTAGGACAATTTTCACATGGCAAGAATTTGACTGAAACAACAAGCCGATCAGCACCGTTCTACGTGCACTTTTCACATCGCTGATATGGTTCTTCTTCATCTACAACCTTCCATGCAATCCTCCCTGAAACTCCAAAGGCGCCAGTGGCTCGGAATGCAACCCGAGGATTCTACAGGGGACCCACTCCTTCAGATTCTGCATCAATTTCCACATCTAAAGCTTTGAGGAAAAAGCTTTTTCTAAGGGAGAGGGGATGTTAGGAACCCATGTCTTTACTTTGTTAGTATATTGTTGTTGGATGCATATGCTTTGTAAGTCGTCCTGTAGTATTTGTTGGTCCATATTTTATATTATCCCATAGTATTGACCCATAGTATTGGACGCATATGCTTTGTAAGTCGTCCCATAGTATTATATGTCCCATGGTTTTGACTCATAGTATTGGCACCTAGACTTAGCCCATGGTTTGTATTGACACATAGTATTGACCCATGGTATTGGTGCCTAGACTTAGTATATAAGTGTGTGTTGAGGCCTATGAAGGCACCGTGAAGTTAATTGTATTGAGCTTGCTCAAAGGACGTTGCCTCCTCGAAGTGGCCCGTGATCAATATAAAAGTGATTCTGAGTTCTATTATTTTTTATATCTTGTGTATTTGCATTAATTAATTATTGCAGATTCTTCACAGTTGCAGCATTGGGCCTTCATGGGATACCTATCACAGTTGCAGAGGTAAGTATGCCTCTTTCCCAGCACTAAACATCAAAAAGAAGGAAAATATTTCAAAAAAAATTCTGACTATTTCTGAAAATTTGAAAATTTTTCTAAGTGTCTTTTTTTGAAATTTTGCGCCATGAGAGCGACGGCAAAGTTAAGCATAACTTTGCGCGCACGGCGCCAAAATTAGCATAAATGCTGCGCTGAAAGGGAAGAGAGATTCAACAAATTTTGAAGTGTCTTTTCTTAAATTTTGCGCAGCGCTGCGGCAAAGTTAATGGTAAGTTTTGCGCAGCGCTAGTGGAAAAGTTAATGGTAAGACCCGCGCGACGCAGGCGACAATTCTAACACTAAAAATTGTGATGCGCACGCCACACACAGCGAAAATAATGATAAATTCTGCTACACTCGGTGGAAATTTTAGGCTTAAAAATTGCGTGGGTGGCAATTTTAGCCTTAAATTTTACGACGCGGTTGCAACGACGGAGGATTGCGGGGGGCAAAGATAAGGCCAGGACCACCGCGATGGGAGCAGAAGTTAAGGTTAAAATCTGCACCAGTTGGCGGCGACATTGGAGAAACGGGCGCAGAAGTTAAGGATAAAGCTGCGCCATGGCGGGGATTTTAGGGTTAGATCCAGCTCCAAGGGCGACAATGTTAAGGATAAAACCTGCGATGCGGCGGCAGCTTTAAGGTTAAATCCAGTGACGGTTGCAGGGGGAGGAAAAAAAAAGTATAGAGCCAAAAACTTGATTTTTGGATAGAAGGAGCAGTCGGGCTCAGAATGGGATGATTCCTGTGAGGTTTGGAGGCCATTAACGAAGGTCATGAAAGAACTAGAGAGGGTCCTGAACCCAGTGTGCTCCAATTTGACAGAAACTAGAGAATAGTGACTTTTGTACGACAGTGTCCCGAGGCTTTACGGAAGGTTAGTTTGAGCTGAAATTGATATGGCGTGGCCATGGAGCAGGCACAATGTTAAGTTTGGAATCCTAGAGCCGAACTCCTGTAACGTCCCCTTCCATCATCAAATGCTGGGAAGGAAACGTTAACAACACACCGGGCTTTTGGCAGACTTAGCCCCAATATTTTTTTCTCATAAAATTCATAACAATTAAGAAACTTTTGTGTGCAGATTCGAACTTCAATAAAACACAGCAGAATTAAACATAACAACACACATAAGAACAAACATAAGATGATTCCATATGCAGGGATTCAATCCCATTCTTATGCTATGCAAAGACTTCATTTCAATTTCAACCTCATGAATAAATAACATTCAGATTTAGCACCTCGCAGAGCACAGAATATATATATAAATTAAAATCACAGAGAGCACTTATCTTGCAATGCAAATATCCAACGACTAGCTACGTGAGAGCAACGTTCCACCCAACCATAGATCTCTGTCTAGCCTGTATTCTTTCAGCTGAGAGATCACCCCCGAGCTGGACTGTGTATCCACTAAGGAGGAACTAGATGGCTCACTCACAGTCAGGGTTTCACTCAGACAGCCATGCTAAGCCAACACACAGTTGGGTTTTTCAAGCATGCAATGGGAAATGGAGGAGGATGCTAGTCCACTGAGCTCAATCCCAGAGCCACATACACTTCAAACTGGACTCAACAATCCCATCCTCTGTTCATACATCCACAATTGGATTTCTCACAACTCTGTCACAAATAACCCCAAATCTGTCACTGATTTTCTGGGTTGTTAAAACTGGGTTTTCCCATGGATTTTGGGTAGCTAAGGCTCCCAAATTCTCCCCAAGGCTCATACCAACGGATCCCCCATTGGATTTCACTGTCCAATACCCATTCTGGGCGTTTTTGGCTTCCCAAAACGTGGGTTCATTCCAAGTTGCGATTTTCTGGTTTTCCCCCTCCTGAGAGATCATTTTTGGATGGATAATGATGCTGGTTTCTTTCACCATCCCCTGGGGATGAGGAAGAAGCAACCTTTTAAGCGGTAGAGTGACTTGTGGCACAAGTAGACAAAGCCCATACCTACCCATACGAATTTCAGGGTTGCCCATGCTCCATTGAAGCCATGGGCTGAAATCTCAACCACTTCCTTACAACATGCATACATGCCATCTAGGGAAGTCAATGGGTTCTCATAATGACATATGGCAGCCTAGGGTTTAGTCCCATAGCCCCCTCACCACTCCCTAGTGGATACATGTGGCCCCTTCTCATTCGTTGCCTCCATAGCCAGTCTTGGAAATTTTATCGCATGATGTTTATTTACATCATATTACAATTTCCATGGCTTAAGAGCACATGGGCATCAAATATCAATGCTTGCCCTTTTAAATCAAATTCGGGCTTTCACTAGTGGGGCCTTGGCCTTGAGCTCCACGCTAGGAAAACATACATTACATGTACACATTATTTACATTAAATGCTAATACATCCTAAGAGTCAAAATGGGGTATTACAATCCCCTCCCCCTTAGAATAACACCGTCCTTGGTGTTACAAGACTTAGGCATACATATACAATTTACACATGTCCAAAACTTCAAAAACTTTGCAGATCTGCCCTACATTCTGTTCTTTACTTTGAACTTTCAGGATCAAGTCCTTTGATTTTCACGAGCTGCTCCTGCTGATTCGGATCTTCCAGCTCATCCATAAGTCTGAAAACTTTATGGCTGCTACCCTCTTGAGGTTCTCTTGTTGGGCAGTTGCGGAGGCGATGATCCCCTCCACATTTCCAACACTTCACTGGTTGCTTCATATTTACCTGCTCAATTTCCTTTGAGTCTTCCCACCTGGAGTGTTTCTTAATCGGACGATTGGATGAATGCTTCTTCATTGATCCACTTTTCTTTCCCTTGCTGATTTCCCTCATAATGCTTTTTACCTCTTTCTGCAGACGAATAGAATCCTGCAAGACCTTGTGGTTCATCTCGTTCTGCTGCTTTTGCATCTTGAGCATCTCTCCAAGATTTTCTTGGGTTTTGGCAATTGTTTGAAGAAGACTTTCAGCTAATTCTAATAGCCCTTGGTCTGCCACTATGGTCAATGGAAACAACTGACCACACTTTGCTCACTAGCAACACTTTCCTGCACCGACTGCAACCAATTGATTCAATTTCCACCTGTGAAATTCATCATTACAATCCTCATTAGGCCAAGCATAACCCAAACATTAAAAAAAATCAGTCAATGATTTTTCCCCAGTGGACATGGATAGTCCATGCTTTACTCATGAGACTTCTACACTTTTTATGCTTGCCCAACATACACATGAACTCCTTCATGTTCATCCATTCACAGGAAATTCATTAATTAGCATTCACAATTCACGTTAATCAAATAAACACACTTTTACTTTCAGTCATGCATGCATTCAACAATTTTCTAATTCTATAAATGCATCAATAAAAAGGAAAGAGAGAGAGCAGTAAGAGTTTTCTCCTCTTAGTCTTGTTCCATTCTGGAACCCACACCACCACTGTGGTTTTCATGCTCCTGTCCTCTTTCACTTCAACGTGAATGCTTGACCTGCCCTTCTTGGCTATGACACGTAGTGTCTATGGTATATTCCAGGCCTCTCAACCATGGAGTTCCTCCACTTGGTTGGTCTAACTCTTGGCTGCTAGGAATCACACAGTTCCACTAGCCCCATCTTTCATTACTGCTCATGCTGAGCTCTTTAGTGGTGGTTACATGTCCACATGCATCCTTAAGATGCTTCAAGGTTCTTGCTTCCAACAATACCTGCGTTGGATGTCTTCACTTTATTCCATAGGACCCTTCTTTGCTTTACAAGCCTTGGATCTCCTATGGGTATAATAACGAATGTTGGGATAGCACGCAGGCTACTCCTCAACATCAATTAATTTTGCATGTTTGGTCAGCGCACAGGCTGCTCCACAACATCAAACAATCTTGCTCAACCAACCACTTTCTGGATTTACCAAGCAGCTTACAGTTCTTTTAGGGTCCTTGCTTCTTGCATTGACCAAGGTTTCCAACAAAGAAACAAAAATGCATCAGCTCACTGTTACAATATTTATGCTTAAAACCTTCATTATTTCAAATAAGAAATGAATGAAATTGAATACTTATTTGTATTGTGCATTTCTTCTCTGGTCCACAGGGTCCTGCTTTTACTTTATAAGCCTTAGTATCCTCCCGCGGACTAGGATGTTTGGCTAGCATGCAGGATACTCCAAATCATCAAATAATTAATGCCCTACCAGTACACCTTCACGCCGACTGGGTTTACCAAGCATTTGGTGGTGCCCAACCAGTCCCATACCTAGTTGGCTCTCTCCATTGTCGAGACAGCACATACGTCTGGGTCATCGTCCAATGGAAGGTAACTGCGCCACCGACCATTACAGGTCAAGGCTCCACTACTCTGCCTTAGGCTTGCATCATCCTTTCACATGTATCACAATCCCTCAATGCACATAACGATTCTTCACCCACACAAGGGTGGCACTTCTTCTCTTGTGTAAGCTGACAGTTCCATGTAGGAATTTTTTAGGTGACTTTCTTAACTGCAGTCTATCATGGACCCATGATACCCACTCAACCTACACAAGGGTTACCACTGCTCATACAGTCCTCTTGAGTATTCTTTTCTTCACTTTTCCCTTTAATGTGCAGTACTAAATTTCATATGTATAATCTATCAACACAAAATGGATAGCAAGCTCATTAGTATTGCTTCTCTAGAATTGTAAACATATTTCATAACATCCACTATCCAACCTTGAAACACCAGGAATGCGTCCATTCCCTTAAGGCGTAGTCAATATTGGCATCCCTAACATAACTCAGCACCAGAAAGGCGTGCACTCCTTATTGATGTGAACTATGAAGGTCCTAATCATACTTCAAGCAGTTTGCCATAATGGAAATAAAATCAAAACATGCTCTGCATATTAACTCTAATAATTAGACATGCATGTATGTATATATATATCATTCAGGGTTTCTGGAACACTTATCCATTTTGCAGATGTTATTTCTCTTCTTTAATGAGGAATGGAGGCTCCTTCTCTAAGTTGACAGTCCCTCGGTTTTCCATCCCAATTCCTTTTGATGTTACATAACCTTCATATGTCTTACTGACATAATCTTCACCATCCCACTCATATTGTTTACCAATCATGTAGTGCAGATGAGACATTAATAATGTCTTATGGCATTTCACCTGAAACCCATTTTCAAATCATGGAATCCCTTCCCATGAATTTTGGCTTCTGCAGGACCTCTCTATTGGTCTTACTGCAATGTGTCTCCCTGACACACTCATTAAATAGCCAAACAGTCGGCAACATTTAACAATACAATTCAAATCCGATTGTTACATAACCAATCCATGGCACTGATAATTAAATTCAGTATGAATTTGCAACTTTGTCTACTACAGAAATTGGTTTTCTTATCCATGAGGCTATCCTCATATTGTTTGGCTCCTGTAAGTGACACCACTCTGCCCGTTATGGTCTTATGCCCGCTTCCATACATGAGCATCCACTTACAGCATGTCCTCCTGACACATTTTCATATGAGCCAAACAGTCATTAGCAATTATTAGCAAAATTTCAAATCCGAAACATTTACAAATCTGAGATTTACAACTGTTCTTACTAACATAACTTAGAGCTCTCAACCATGAGAACCTTCTCATAACCTTTGGCTTCTGCATGTGGTAGATCCCAGTCTCTACTATGGACTTATCCTCATTGCCATATGTAAGACCTTCCTACCGGAAATTGAAACTTCAATCAGACAAACACTTCGTAAGTCTCTATGCATATAATATTTCATTACTGCAACAGTTACTGAAACATTTTCAGAATTATAACATTCCATAATTCAAAATTTTCAGCTGTTAATATATCAATATCACCAAAATTTATTTACTTCACGTGCATCATTAGCATACTCAGTTGCAAGGTACAGTCACATCATTTATGCAATTTAATGAGACTTTGGGATACTCATTATTTCACAGTCGTATCATTCATACAACTCTGTCCTTCCACAAAGCATTCTAGCAGCCCATCGATCATGATTGGGCTCTTCATGCACTTACTATTCTGCATTCATAACAGCCCATGAAATGATCCTAGAATTATCATCAATTCATCATTTCATTCATTATTTATTTTGCAATAACATATGCATCATCCCTATGCATTCATACAATGCATCACAAGATTTATAAAATCTCTTAATGCTCATCTACTTAAAGCTACCTTGCATTGTTTCATGAGTACTATGCATTCAAGCATATTATGATCGAAACATGACTATCTCATATAACTTGCATTACCATAATCAGGACCACCAGTCCTCAATTGCTTTGGCTATTAAGCACATAACCAACATACACATGGCATGATATAAATTCATATGAATGCATTGAGATTTATAAACAGTCATAGGGTGTAGGGATCATTTCCTTCACTTACCCACACCTCACCAAGCTTGGTAGGTTAACAGTCCCAATCGTTATTCAATATCACATGCAAACTAACTCAACATAGCTCAATCATAGTTGAATAGATCTTACCAAATCCTCTTTCAGCATTCATGCAATTTGGCACCAATAATCATTACCTGCATGGTTACCAATAACATCGCCTGATGTTACCTGATTAGTTGGCCTCTTACCAAGGCTGTTCAGTCCTTTTTCCAACTTTATGATCCTAGATTTGTTGCACCATCCTTTCTGCATAAGGTTGTTGGCTTCATGGAACAACATCCTCAGCACATTTAGCCATGCTCTTTGTTATCTTTGGTCCTACAACCAATACCAACATCAATAGTGATTATCAACCACAATATATCCCATTGGTGGTTCATTGCATATGCAGACTTCATTATTCTACCAATATGAAATATCCCATTTATGCACAAGCATTTCCATATGCACTATGCAATGTTTGTTAAGATGCCATCTAGTGCATATACATCTATGTAATCCCTTAAATTTTTAACATTTTTATGCCATATGACAATTTCATAATTATAAGTATGATAACAAACAGGGGTTTAAAGAATTATTCCCTTTTCGATCCCTCATTGTAACATGGAATTCCTCTTCCATATCATGCAATTGTAGAAATTGCCCATATCGACAACCAGATTTGTTTGTCAAAACAGCTGCTGGCACTCTTCTGCACTAAATATCTATGATATATGTAGGCCTCATTCAAACTATGGTCATGCATCATTTTTCCCTGCTGGACAAGCTTTCCAATGTCTATCTTCATGCCCCATTTCGACATCAGGTGCGGAAACTGCATCTCTTCAAAAATGACCACTTTCACTCCAATTCTGCACATTTTACACAGTTGCATTTTGGTCCAAAATGCCAACTTTAGCCACCCGCGGAACAAAATATATGAGGAATCACGAAAACTTATATATCGGGAAAAGTTAGTCCATATAACAAGGAACACTCATAAATTCACGGATTTCAATTCCCATGCACCATTCATCTTCTATGAATTTCTGGGTTTTACTACTTCTCACTTTTCACATTTTTCCAAAATTCCAAATTTTGGGCCAAAAATGGCTATCTCCCAAACAATGCATTTCTGGGAAATCTTCGTCTAATGGAAATTGTCCGTCTTAATGAGAATATGAAATGTCTAGTTCACTAAGTTTTTTGATTCCCACATCTAGGTCACTTTTACTATCCACTAGCTTTTCAAAATCCCGAAAAAGTGGTCCGGAATAGTGCTTTTTGGCCTTCTTGCTTACCCCGACTTCACATCCTTTGGAGTTTGGCTCCAAGATTCTGAAGTTAACACTGTTCCCGCTTCATGGCCGCGCCTGATCAATTTCAGCTCAAACCGACCTTCCGTCAAGCCTCGAGACTCCATCCTTCAAAAGTCTCTATTATCCATTTTCTGTCAAATCGGAGTGTAATGGGCTCGGGGTCTTCACTGATCCTTTCATGGCCTTCGTCAATGGCCTCTGATCCCTACAGGAATCATTCCATTTTGATCCCGGATGTTCCTTCTATCCAAAAATCAAGTTTTGGTCACTTTACTCTTTTTTCTTTTTTTGCTGCCGTTGCGGGACGGTTCACCGAACACTCCCGCAATTGCGGAGCAATTCGGCGAAGGCTCCCATAGTTGCGGAGCCATTCGGCGAATGCTCCCGCAATTGCGGAGCCTTTCGGCGAATGCTTCCGTAATTTTGGAGCCATTCGGCGAATGCTACTGCAGTTGCGGAGCCATTCGGCGAACGCTCGCGTTGCGGAGCAATTCGCCGAACGCTATCGCAATTGCAGAGCAATTCGCTGAATGCTTCCGCAGTTACAGAGCAATTTGGCGAATGCTCCCACAGTTGCAGAGCCATTCGCGGAATGCTTCCTTTGCGGAGCGATTCGGCAAATGCTCCTGCAGTTGCGGATCCATTCGCGGAATGCTTCCGCAGTTTCGGGAAGATTCGCGGAACTCTTCCACAAATTTCGGAAGAGAATTCCTTCCGAAAACTTCCTTTTGACGCCGAACACTTAGAAAATTTTTCTGTTTTTTCGGAGCAATTCGTCGAATTTTTCCGCGTTGCGGGACAACTCGCGAAATCCTTCCGCAAATTTCGGAAGAGAATTCCTTCCGCAAATTTCGGAAGGGAATTCCTTCCGCAGTTTTGGGGCAACTTCCCGAACTCTTCCGCGTTGCGGAAAAACTCGTGGAATGCTTCCGCAGTTTCGGAGCAATTTGCCAAATGCTTCCGCAGTTGCAGAAGATATTCGGGAATTCTTTCCGAAACAGACTTAAACAAATTTTCAAAAACTTTTGAAACAATTTTCGGATTCTTCTTTCCTTGTGACTGCAATTGGATTTGGCCCATAGAGGCCCAATGCTGCAACCAGCAGCTCTGATACCACTCTGTAATGTCCCCTTCCATCATCAAATGCCGGGAAGGAAATGTTAACAACACACCGGGCTTTTGACAGATTTAGCCCCAATATTTTTTTCTCATAAAATTCATAACAATTAAGAAACTTCTGTGTGCAGATTCGAACTTCAATAAAACACAACGAAATTAAACATAACAACACACATAAGCACAAACATAAGATGATTCCATATGCAGGAATTCAATCCCATTCTTATGCTATGCACAGACTTCATTTCAATTTCAACCTCATGAATAAATAGCATTCATATTTAGCACCTCGCAGAGCACAGAATATATATACATATATATAAATTAAAATCACAGAGAGCACTTATCTTGCAACGCAAATATCCAACGACTGGCTACGTAAGAGCAAAGTTCCACCCAACCATAGATCTCTGTCCCGCCTGTATTCTTTCAGCTGAGAGATCACCCCCGAGCTAGGCTGTGTATCCAATAAGGAGGAACTAGATGGCTCACTCGCAGTCAGGGTTTCTCTCAGACAACCATGCTAAGCCAACACACAGTTGGGTTTTTCAAGCATGCAATGGGAAATGGAGGAGGATGCTAGTCCAGTGAGCTCAATCCTAGAGCCACATACACTTCAAACTGGACTTAGCAATCCCATCCTGTGTTCATACATCCACAATTGGATTTCTCACAACTCTGTCACAAATAACCCCAAATCCGTCACTGATTTTATGGGTTGTTAAAACTGGGTTTTCCCATGGATTTTGGGGTAGCTAAGGCTCCCAAATTCGCCCCAAGGCTCATACCAACGGATCCCCCATTGGATTTCACTGTCCAATACCCATTCTGGGCATTTTTGGCTTCCCAAAACGTGGGTTCATTCCAAGTTGCGATTTTCTGGTTTTCCCCCTCCTGGGAGCTCATTTTTGGATGGATAATGATGCTCGTTTCTTTCACCATCCCTTGGGGATGAGGAAGAAGCAACCTTTTAAGAGGTAGAGTGACTTGTGGCACAATTAGACAGAGCCCATACCTACCCATACGAATTTCAGGGCTGCCCATGCTCCATTGAAGCCATGGGATGAAATCTCAACCACTTTCTTACAACAGGCATAAATATCATCTAGGGAAGTCAATGGGTTCTCATAATGATATATGGAAGCCTAGGGTTTAGTCCCATAGACCCTCACCACTCCCTAGTGGATACACGTGGCCCCTTCTCATTCATTGCCTCCATAACCAGTCTTGGAAATTTTATCGCATAATATTTATTTACATCATATTACAATTTCAATGCTTGCCCTTTTAAATCAAATTCGGGCTTTCACTAGTGGGGCCTTGGCCTTGAGCTCCACGCTAGGAAAACATTGTTATACCTCTATGTTTCACGGTGTCGCGTCTCCATCACAAAACAAATTGACGACACTTTCCCTACTGTTTTAAACCATCCAGAAGAGACAGATGATGAGTCAACCTTGAAGGTGAATCCACCCTGGCAAGTTTTGACCCACCTTAGACTTTATTTACACACACTGCCGCGCCTTTCTAGTTTTCCAACACGCGATACTAGACACTACCGCGTTCTGCTTTTTCCCCAAAGCGCGGCAGTGCCGCGTTCTGCAGTCTTTGCAAAACGCGGTACTCTTTTAATAGATTTTTTCCCTTGGCTTGTGGGATTTTGGATTTTCGAAGATAATGGAAGATTGGGGTCCTTGATTCGATCTCAACTCATCTCCTTCGATTAGAAACCCTGATCCACTTATCTCTCCTTAGATCCACCCATCTCTCTTGTTGGTTAACCTCACCATTCACTATAAAAGAGAGGCATGCCATTGGAAAAGAGGAGGACTCTTGAGAGCACCAAACTTATGGTCTTGCAGCATTGTGGAGATAGCTAGAGGAGAAGACACTTGGAGCTGGAGGATTGGCTTGGACATCAAGCACCTTTTGTAAGTATTCTTCAAGTTGTAATGGAATAACTTGTCTTGTTTTCCCAAATCATGTGTGTTAATTTTGTTTTAATGATATGATTTGTATCTTTCATAGATTTAGATCCTAACTCATGTTTCAGGTTGCTAGAGAATAGTGCATTCTTGTGTTTTGGTTCCATTTTAACAGGTTCACTTGTGAGGGCTTGGAGCTTGGAGCAGAGACCAAAAACAAGCGTTTGGATAGAAGGTCAGTTAAACTCCTTCTATTCTCTTCAGCATTTTAATCCTGAGATGTTTGTTAGATCTAGGGATTCAAGGTAGCATTTGTTTTGACTTGTTTCTTGCTTTAGAGTTAGTTTAAATTCTACTTTAAAGTTAAGAGAGTTTTGGCTTATCCGTAGGACAAAATTCTACATAACAAGAATGGCGACTCCGCTGGTTTTGATTACTGCTTGATTGATTCAATTCACAGTCATTTATCTTTGAATTGTGAGTTTTTGTTGCACTTCAAACCAGTTTGAATCTTGGTCCCTTTTTGACCCTTATTCACCCCTCCTCGCAGTATTTATCTCCCTGTTTAATTACTGAGTCCCCTGGGTTAGCAACAACCCTGAAAATCTTACTTTTTCTTCTCAAGTTGCGCTTTTTTCTTTCCCTTGCCACAGTACCGCGCCCTCATAACCACTTCCAGCGCGGTAGTACCGCGCCCTAGGCCTTAGTACCAGAGCGGTACTTACACAGTGCCGCGCTTCAGCCAGACTATAGCACGCGGTAGTGTCTGCAAGTGTTTAAAATTTTTTTTATTTTTGCTTGGTTTCCTGAGTTTCTCTCTGCCTTGGATAGTCTTTACTGTTGCCTGTTAGCATCCTGGTTAGTTTCCAGTCTGTATGGTATGCTTATTACCTAGTTTGTGAGCTTGATTGATTGATTGAATTAAGTGGTACTTTTGACATATTGTTCATTTTTCAATCTGATTGCATTGACTTGATTTTTCCCCACAACCAACTCAACACCACTGTCCTCTGTTACTGAATACTATAGTTTTTACAGTCATATTGTCATTATCATTTTCAGTAAATTAAAAATATCATTGGTTGAGAGCAAATTTTGTTGTTTAAATTGAAAAAGTCTAGTGGTATTTTGCATAGGGAAATGAACCATTAATTTTGCCATCGAAATTCTCATTATAGAAGCATTGTAGATTGTAAAATCAGTGCATTGAAAAGAGTGTTTACTTCAGTTTGGCTTTGTTTATAAATTGAAAAGAAAAGAAAAATCTTTTACTTTGATTGCTTGTGAAAATTGTTATGCATATTTGATCGAAGAACCTCTATCTTTACCTTAGCTAGATTTCATCGAAGACAAAGGCTTGTTTGTGATTCATTCTCATTTGCATGGTTTGAGTCGTCATAACACCATCAAGTTTCACGTCCACTACCCGATTGAGTAAAGACAGCCACTAAAATTAATCACCCTAATTAAACCAATTTTAACCTCACTTGAGGAAATCAAAAGAATTTGGTAGTTAGGTAGGACACCGGGGATAGGCATCAAAATAATTCCCCCTTGTCATTTTCATCTGAGACATAGTCGTTGTCTTTAGGGAACTAAAATCCTCTAGTACTTATTGACACGGTCACAGCCAGTTTGTGGAGGGGCCTCCTGACTGTTTCCAACTTTCAGGGGTTAAACGGCCGCGAGATTGAGAACCGGACGGACTCTGTGGAATACCGCACTCCACTTAGCCCTAAGGCAACATCGATCGCTGTCTTCTTCGGAAGGCTGAAGTGCCCAAAACCTTTTCCGACGTGTCATGAACGAGGTGGCTTAGTATCTATTCTACTAGGGCTCTTTTACCCAGGATCCCTTTCGGTAGAGGGATATCCTTCTTATATCGGTCTCTCATGTTGTATTGTTCGACTTGGATTTCATCACCTTGCGAAGGATACAGCCTGCTGAGGTCTCCAGCTCTTAGTTAGGAGTTTGCTTGCTATCTCACCTTTGTAGAGGGTCATGTTTTTTATATAGGGACTGCTTGTTGGCATTTTGGCCATTTTTGTTGATCAGCTCGCTTATTGAGACACCGGTCTCAGTATAGATTTTAGAGCTTGCTTTTTTGGCCTGTGAGCCTTGCTTTTTCTAGCTCCTCTTCTACACACTCAGTTGCATTAGAGTTTTTGAGTTCTTTGTTCACGTTACTGCCCCCGATTTTCATTTTCCTGTCATCATGTCAGATCTACCACGAAGATCACGAAGACAACAGGGCCAAAGCCCTCCACCACCACCACCGCCACGGACTACTGGTCCGCTTGCATCACGCATTCCTGCTCCTCCTGGCCGCGGTGCTGGTCGAGGCAAAATTCCACCACCGATGCGTACAACATCTTCAGTTACGCCTGTAACTGCCACACACAGCACAGTCTCAGGATCCATTGCAGCTTCTGCAACCACTAGCACGTCCGAGACTTCCACTGTCACCTCACCCACTGTCATTCCAGATTTATCTGTTACAGTGGACACAGTTACTGCAACTGAACCTAGTACAACCTCGAGTACTAGACCAGAGGTCATCCTTCTACCGGATGCCAACACTTCCCGTCCATCAGACACTTTTCACGATGATATAGACGGATCTATTGGCACCACAGAAGGTTCCAACCAAGACATACCTGGCCTAATTTTAGTCCCAGGCGGATACGTTGAAATCGTTGAAGATACTCGTCTACCTGACACACCCTTTGAACCTGATTATGGTTTCATCACTTCCCAGGCAGATCTTCCGCCTGTTATCACTACATCACCCAGTGTTCATCCTCAGGAGACAAGTTCTTCTAGCAACGTACCTCGTACTACAGCTCTACCCAACCTCCCTCCGGGACATGAAATCATGGCTTCCATCCAGTCTAGTATGGTTAGTCTAGCGAACAATCCGTTAGCATCGGCACGGTTTAGACGCAGCACAGAGCACATGCTCTCGCCAGTCTCTAGATATCCCCCTCACACACGTCCTTCGGACTATAGGGATCCCAACACCCCGTCTAGCACAGAGTTTCGACACTCCTTTGCAGACGGCGTAGGACCTTCAGATGTTACCATACCTAGTTTCCTGCAGGACCCCCAAAACCTTTTCCAGGACATGAATTCGGACCCAGTTTTCGAGGGTCCTCCTACCATCGAACATGTCATGGACAACGCTAATACCCCTGGGCTAAATTCCCCGCATTTGTTGTCATCACCTATATTTAATGCACATTCTATGAGGAATAACCCAGTTTTTTCCCCGTCCTCACCTGTTCGATATGGACGACCCCCTCCGCAAATAGGTACTTTTGGTGCCGTTGGCCAATCCACGTTATCATATTTGACCAGCGGTGGAAGAACGCTTAGTCACACTGCTGGATCTTCTGGCTGGACCGGAGGATCACCCTCAGCCACCATTTACACTATCTCAGGAGGTGGACAACCGACTACAGTGGTCCCCAACCCTAGCTACCAAATCCCCCCTGGTGGGCCATCAACCCAACCAGTTGGTGGACAACCTTTTGTTGGGAACCCTGTTCCGAGTCAACAACCTCCAACTGGTGGGCCATCAACCCAACCAGTTGGAGGACAACCTTTCGTTGGGAACCCACTTCCCAGTCAACAACCTCCTCATATAGGGTCATCCAACCTAACTGCTGGCGGACAACCTATTGGTTCGATCCAACAAGCATCCCAACCAGCAGCGTCTACTCAGTTCGGTATGTACAATCCACCTGGCAGTGGGCAACTTTATTCCGGCGTTCCAACCGGGCCTTACTCTCAACAACCCCTGTCAGGCATGCTTCCTCCTTGGGATCATCAAATCCCACAGAGTGGGGGGTACTCACTTTTTGGAAACTGGAACCAAGCTAGGGGGCAATCTCAGATTTCCCCCAACTTGAATTCTGGCTTCCCCTACCCTTCAGCTGCTACAGTTCCATGGAACCCATCACTTCAATTTCCACTCGCTCCTCAAGCAGGAACGAGCCTTCCATGGACACCACCGTCGCAGCCACCCCCCAACCCTGCTATGGGAAATCCTCCACTTACACAGCATGGTGGCAATATCCCTGGAACACAACAATTCCAAGGAACTTTTCCCCAACAAGGAACAACAACCATTCCTGGGTATCAACAGCCTCAGGGTACTATACCCACTCAGCAGAACACTCACCAACCGGTTGCCTACAATCAACCGGTTAACCAGATGGCTTACCATCCACAAAATTTCCAGCAGTATCCCGCGGGAAACTCATATGGGTATAACACACAGCAGTATGCTATGCAGGGCCCTCCAGGGTTCTCGACACCACATGGTTATTACTCATTCCCGCAGCCCAACCGTCAACTTCCCTTTTTAGCCACACTTGATCTACCTGATTTGTCGAGGCTTATCAACGATCCTATATGGCACGAACCTCACTGGCCACCTATCCCAGCCAAACTACCATCGGACATTCCTAAGTTCGATGCCAAACCCGGGGAAGACCCCAAGAACCACGTAATGACCTTCCATCTTTGGTGTTCATCCAACTCCTTGATGGATGATTCCATCCGACTTCGGCTCTTCCAACGCACGCTCACCAGAACGGTAGCAAAATGGTATATCGAGCTGCCACAACACTCTTTTCGTGATTTCAACACTTTGGCTATGCAGTTTCTGACACATTTCCAGCTTCCCATCCGGTATGAGACTGGAACAGAACTGCTAACTTCACTACGTCAAACCACTTCTACACATATTTCGGATCACATCCATGAGTGGCGAAGACGCCGTAGGCTAATAAAGGCACCTATTCCGGATCAGCTACTTGCTGATTGGTTTACAAAATCCTTTTTGCCTCCCATAGCCAGAGATATTGCTATGCGCGGACCGGTTACAGAAGAACAAGCCATCTCGGCAGCACAATACATGGATTTAGTATATACTCAATCCGGTACTTTACATGAACTTCTTCCACATGCCTCCCGCGTTCACACTGATCCTACAAAGCCTACTACTGAACCACCCATTGATGGTATCGTTGGTTCAGTCAAGGCTCAGCCTGCTACCAACTCGACGGGGCAACAAGCTTCTGCTTCCCCCGCTTTTACCCAGGCCGCTTCAAAAGCTTCCACCTCTCCTGCTGTCTCCTCCGAAGTGAATGCAGTCCAATCTACATCACAACCATCCGGAGGAAAGAAGAAAAACAATCATGGTAAACCCAAGAAGAACCAGCAGGAGAACCCCAAGCCACAACCTACCCAGAATGACCAGAAACCACGTCGGAAAGCTAAGTTTCCCTGCTTGATTTGTCAAGATGATCATTATACGCGTGACTGTCCCTACAAGGACGAGGTCCATAAGTTCGTTAAAGGATCCTCTCGACCGGCAGTGCTAAATGACCCTTTCCCCCAACAGCAACAGCAAATGGTTGCCCAAGAATCCCCACAAGGGGGCAACCCGACCAACCCTTCCCGTGGAGAGACGTCCACAAACCGCGAAATCCTAATGACAAGTAATGAGGAGATTAATATCACCACTCGTTCAAAGACGTATGACAATCCTCCAAGTTCAAACAAACAATCGGAGATAGCCAAAGGAAAATCTCTTGTTGAAGATCCGATTCCTATTCCCCCCCCTGACGGTCATCTCCATATCGAGAGACCACTTATGGATACAGTGCTACGCCCACCCAAGGGCACCATACGAAAGGCGACATTCAACCCGAATGCGCGAGCTGCCCAAAACTACAACATTGTTGAAGATTTGGCTCAAGCACCTTGCGCTATGTCAACTCTCGAGGTTCTCCAACACTGCCCTACGCAGCGTAGAACCCTACTTTCAGCACTGGGGGCACTGGACCCAGATATTTCAAACTCCATCATATTTAACTTGGAGCACGCTAAACCTAGGCTTTCTCACCAGTTAGCCTTCCAGGTGCATACGAAAATCCGTGGAAATGTTATCCACCACACTGTGTTAGATGAGGGTGCTTCCACGTCGATTATGTCTTTGAACTGCTGGAGAGCCTTAGGCTCACCCGAGGTCACAACTTCTCCCACTACTCTTAGGGCGTTTGATGGACATGGTTTTCAACCATACGGACTCATTCCCTCAATCGGTGTTGAACTGGGGGGAAAAACAGTATCCGTACACATCGAAGTCGTAGATGCACCTTTGGATTACAACCTCCTACTTGGTCGGAACTGGTTCTATGCCATGACTGCCATAGCATCTACAGTCTTCCGGATCGTACAATTTCCTCATGAAGGAAAAGTTGTCACTATTGATCAATTGGATTACTGTATCCCAGACTCCCATCCGAACTCCACCAATACCGTTCCGTTATTGGATCAACCTCGGTACCGGTTCCAAGACATAGGTGTTGGTCTCATGAAGGATTCATCCCTCATTGGAGTTTTTCCAGAGCTGGGAACCCATCTTCAACCAGTCAACATGATTTCGTCGCATGTCACCCCTTCCGATGATTCATGGGTGATTCCGAGTCCTACTCAGATCCAAGGTTATGGCAATTCCATGCCTTTGAACAGAAACCTTGCAGCATATGACGCGATCCAATCAGCCACAGATTGGGTCGACTGTTCTACTGATCACACAGTGGCACAGCTCTCGACTGAAACTCATACACACCCACCATTGTTTGATCCTCTCAACTTGATTTTTCCTACTGACGAATCAATCATAGAGGTGATGTGCGGTAATGAGCCACCATGGGGAGATTTTCATCATCGATCTTCATTCCCCACCATTCAGTCACTTGAGCCCGATACCAAATCCAGTGCTTCACTTGGGATGGTTCAAACCAAGTTCCCTACTTCCCTCGACGAAGTATTTTCCGAAGGCAACTTGGCCAACCTTATGGCAACCACTCCCATCGATATCTCAGTAAAGCCCGGTATCATGGAAAACGTACACATTGGCAAAACATGCACTCCTCTCGAAACGGAGTTCTATAATGCCTACTTTAAAACTTTCCGCGATGTTTTTGCTTGGAGTTATGAAGAGATGCCAGGGATTGACCCGACGATTGTGGTCCACGAAATTCCAACTTTCCCTGGCACCCGACCTGTTCGGCAAAAGCTTCGACCCGTCCATCCTCGTAAGGCAGCCGCCATTAAAGCAGAAGTTGAAAAACTTTTGCGTGCTGGTTTTATCTATCCTGTCCCATTGACAGAATGGGTATCCAACATCGTTCCCGTAGCCAAGAAACAGGGAATGATTAGAGTCTGTGTTGATTACCGTGATTTGAACAAAGCTTGTCCCAAGGACAACTACCCAACTCCGTTTATCGACCAGATCATCGATAACTGTGCCGGAAGTGTTATCTTTTCATTTATGGATGGCTTCTCTGGCTATAATCAGATCGATATCCTCCCAGCCGACCAGCACAAAACGGCCTTTATCTGCCCTTGGGGGATTTTTGCATATCGAAAGTTACCTTTTGGCCTCAAAAATGTCGGGGCAACTTTCCAACGAACGATGTCCTACGCATTCCATGACATCAAACATATCGTAGAGCCATATCTTGATGACCTTCCCGCTCACTCTCGAACTCGGGAAGAACATCCAGATCACTTGAGTGCCATTTTCGAAAGGTGCAGGCGCTACAATATACGTTTGAACCCGCATAAGTGCGTCTTCTGTGTAGAAGCTGGAAAACTGTTGGGCTTCATAGTCTCCAAAGACGGGATACGTCTAGATCCCGCAAAGGTAGCAGCTATCATAGCCCTACCTTCACCTACCAATATTCCAGAACTTCAATGTTTGCAAGGGCATGCAAACTTTCTACGCCGTTTTATCTGCAATTTGTCCGAGATAACAAAAGGCTACATGCGGCTTCTCAAGAAGAATGTTCCCTTCATATGGGATGACGAAGCCCAACGCTCCTTTGACAATTTAAAGGCAGCCTTAACCAAAGATCCTGTGATTCAACCCCCCAATTACACACAGGACTATATCCTTTATCTCGCAGCCTCGATTTCCACCATTGGTATGGTGTTAGTCCAGGAAGACCACAACGGCATAGAACATGTGTTGTACTATCTCAGCAAGAGTCTTCTTGACTCTGAAACTCGCTACTCACATGTTGAAAAACTGGCTCTGGCAACAGTATTCGCTGTCCAGAGATTCCGTCATTACATCTTACTCCGCCGGACCACCGTCATCGCTGATTTCAATCCAATGTACTATATCCTCACACGACAAGTGCTTGGGGGCAAGTACTCCCGTTGGATTGTCATCCTCCAAGAGTTTGACTTGGAATTTGTCAAAGCCAAGTCTAAGAAATCTCTGGTCTTTGCCGAGTTAATTTGTAACCTGCCCCGTGCTACTGAGCAATCCGAGCCCATTGATTCTCTCCCTGATGAATCATTGTTCCTCATTAGCACGTCTGATCCGTGGTATGGGGATATTCTCTTATATCTCCAAACCCAACGCTTCCGTCCCGACCTCACCCGCGATGAACGACGACGTATCAGACATCACGAAAAATACTACCTTATAGTGAACGATACTCTGTATCGATGTGGTGTCGACACCGTCCTTCGACGCTGTTTGACCTTAGATGAGGCGGAACGCGTTCTCAATGACTGCCACGCAGGAGCATGTGGTGGTCATCTCTCTGGGATGGCTACGGCCCAGAAAATACTGCGAGCAGGATACTTCTGGCCCTCAATTTTCAAAGACTGCGTTGAAACAGTCAAGAAGTGTCCGCCATGTCAATTCTTTCATAGCAAAGCACGCTCGCATCCTGCTCCACTCCACCCTGTCATTGCCGTCGGCCCCTTCTCCAAATGGGGCATCGATTTTATGCACTATAAGCCCACTTCAACCGGGGGGCATAGCTATGTCATAGTAGCTGTCGACTATTTTACAAAATGGGCTGAAGCGATGCCTACATATGCTGAAGACGGCAAAACAGCAGCGCAGTTCATATTCAATCATATCATAGCCAGATTCGGTGTCCCACAGTCTATTGTGACCGATCATGGTTCCCATTTCAGGAACCATATGATCGAAGAACTAAGTGCCAAACTGGGTTTTCGCCATGAAAACTCAACCCCGTATTACCCACAAGCCAATGGCCAAGTTGAAGCCATTAATAAAGTCCTGAAACGAATGATTCAGCGCATTGTGGGTACCCAAAAATCCAATTGGCACTCAGCTCTGTTCTCAGCACTGTGGGCATACCGAACCTCAGTGAAAAGTGCTACTGGGTTTACACCATTTCAACTGGTGTACGGCCTAGAAGCCATTCTCCCGATTGAATGTGAAATTCCATCACTCAAGATAGCCATAGAGCTACTTCCACACACTACTCCCGAAGAAGAACGGTTTCTATACCTAGCCAAGCTAGATGAAACCCGCCGCGACGCTGCTTTGGCTAATGAAGCTCACAAAAAACGCGTCAAAGCTCAATACGACAAATCCGTTCAACCTCGGATCTTCAATGAGGGTGACCTCGTACTTACATATGATCAGATGCATGATAAGCTTGGAAAAGGTAAACTTGAATCTATGTGGTACGGCCCCTTCATTGTAAAACGCGTCTTAGAAAAAGGAGCCTATGAACTAGTCGATTGTGATGGTACGCCATTGGCACGGCCCCGCAATGGGCTATACCTCAAGCGTTTCTACGCATGAGGTTACCCTACGCGGGTTACTTGTTGTACATAATGTACTTAGTTTGCTTTTTGCTTTCTGTTTAGTGTGCGCATGGACCTTATGTATCTACTCTTACGTTGACTCGTGACTTTATGCGCAGATGTCAGCCTACTTTGGGTTCGCCGACGGTGCAAGCCGACATACCCGGAATCTCGCTTCCGCAGCATGGGTGATTTATTCCCCCACTGGCGAGTTGATTTCTTCAGGAGCCAATTGTTTAGGTCCTGCAACCAACAATATCGCAGAGTACCATGCAGTCATTGGTCTCTTGACAGAGGTTGCTTCACTCGGGATTGACTCCTTATCGGTCTTTTTAGACTCCCAAGTCGTGGTTTCTCATCTAAACCGTGTTTACACAGTTCGCGATCCTACATTACTTCGTTTATTTCGAAGAGTACGCCTCTTGGAACGATCATTTGATTTTATCACATATCAACACATACCGAGAGAATTCAATTGTATTGCCGATTCATTGGCTAATTACATTTTGGATTGGCATCTTGCCCATACATAAAAACATCATAAAAAATAAAATGCATAAGTCATTGTAAATATTTAGGTCATAAATAGGTCCATATCACTGTATATAAGAGCATTTTTTCAAAAATACATAAAGTTTGTGTCAAAGACAAAATTGGGGATCAAATCCCATATACAAAAAATTGGCCCTCAAGGCCTACATATCGCATACATGCCGCAAAAAGATCAAAGGACCATCTATGGAGACTTAGGAGACCTATCATGTCCCTCATCGGACTCCTCCCGCTGCTGGTGGTAACACACCACAGCTCGAACTACCCTGCGAAGAAGTCGACTGATACGACCAGGAACACCCACAGTATGCCGCTGGAGGTGGTAAGGAACATCATCCATCCGCATAGCAGGAATACCATGGGTCAATCCCTGCAGGTTCCTCTCAATGTCCCGGACGCCTCCCACCTCGTCTTCATCTTCCTCTTCGTCAGGAGCAGCTTGACGATCCACACCGCCACGACGTAGTGGAGAGTATCCAGCTGGCCTCTGTGGTCCACGGTCTGCAACATGCATGCGAGTATATATCAGACATCTTTTACACATTCTAAAAAAGCAATAAAAATTAAAATATTCAAAAAAGAAAAAATACATATCCATGAAGGTCATACCAGAGTTGTCCCAGTCATCGTCCTCCGGCAATGCCAAGTCCATATCCTCACGGAAATCTACCCCTGAATAAGGATAGTCGTCAATCATGACTATCTGCTCCTCTAGCCAAGAGAAAAAGTCCTCTCCAAAGGCTAGCCGCTGAGGTCCCCCGAGGCGTCCAACATAGTCACTCCATCGAGCCATCCATGGCTCAGTAGGTGGACGAGGGGGCATAGATATCTGTGGGCGCAGTAGTGGCACCCTCGCCAGAAAGAAAGTGACCAGGATGCTCCCATAGCCAAACTGGGTATTTTTCCCAGTCCTACACTTGTGCACCTGTTCCTTCAGATTGGACAACACTGCATCACACCAGTTGAAAACTGTTCCTCCCATGCACTCTGCTGCGAGATTCACCTGCGTGCGGGATGCCTGATGTGGACTCACGCTTCCCGCTGCATGCGTGATAGTGAATAGCAAGGTTTTTAAAGGAAGATTTGTGACCTCTTTTATGGCCACCTTCCCACTTTTCTTACTCGAACCTGCCTGGCAATATCGAGCAATTAAATCATCTGTGCTTGATTCTGAAGCAGTGTACCCGGTAAAGCTCGGCCGGGCCCCTCTCTTTGAGAGGCCCGTGAGGAAGTAAATATCCTCAAGTTGGATTTCAAGCACATGTTCTCCCACTCGGAAAGCTTGAGTGTCAGGCTCCCACAATTGGATAAGGTGAGTAAGGAGTTTAGGCTGCTGGCGGATCCCTTTGGTCTTGAAAAACTTTAGCAAACCACATTCTCGCAATGCGGTCACGGTTGGTAAGTCATTTTCGGCTGCAAAATCATCCGCTTCGTGCTCCCTCTCTTTCCAACTCACCATTTTGCTCCAAATAAGTTGCAAATCCCTGCAAAAAGGCAAACAAAGCAATTAGTAACTATTTAACAACTTACTTCCAGCAAAAAATTAGAGAAAATTTGATTTTTTGAACTTTAAATTCGCACGTGCCGCACCTGGAGGACACCCTACCGCGCGGCAGTCCACAGTGCCGCGCCTCATTTTGGGGTTACAGCGTGGTACTGTTCAACAGTACCGCGCCTTTCAATAGGGCCCCCGCGCGGTAGTACGGAGGGCGATTCTTGCCCAAAAGGGCTTGCCAAAAAATTCATTTTTTCCTGGTGAAAGCAAAATATTCTTATATGAAATGAAAGAGGGGGTCAAGCACTCTTACCTGGCACAGATGGCGGTCGAAATGGTGTCCCAGAACTCCCGGTATGGATCCTTGAAATTTTGCTCCAAAATAGGTGAAAATGTCTCCTTTGGGTAAAAAACACAAATGAATAGTAATTTCTATTTTTACCATTCCTTATATAGCATTTCTTCACATTTTTTAATTAATTAATTAATTACTATTTCAAATAATTGAAATAAACCCTTGTCCACATGGCTAATGTCCAGTTTTTGAGCATTTATTGACAGGATCCGCAGTAGAAATGGGATGCATTCACACCGGTGTTTATTCGTAATTTGACCTTCATTTTGAACCCACTTTATCTTTTTCGTGCTCTGGATTTAAAACTTGAAAAAGATTCCAAGTGCTTTCACACCTGTGTCGTGCTTGTCAAACTCAAGTAAACGGTGTCGAGTACGGTCAGCTTTACTCATGCTCGTTAAACGATGAGGAAAGTATTATCCTGGTTGTATTTTATTCTTTTTTCGGACCAGAATAATTCGAAATTACGAAAAAGACCATGGGAGTCCATAGTTAAGCTCTTTTCAGACTCCTTAAAATTGAAAAGATTGCCAAGTGATCTTGACTCTTTCACACTTGTAAAAGTATTTGAAAGGTCGTCTATTCGGTGATAGGTTACCCCTTTTTCGGCCCGTCTAGACTATTTACGAGAAAGGTATACCTCAGTCAATCTCGGCTGGGAGAGTTCTCTCGGGAATTGTTTTACACTTTTTTCGGGACCGAGGGACTAAATTTTACGAAAAAGTACGTTATGGAGCTTCCTTTAAGTTTTTTAGGCTCTCTAAATATGAAAAACTACCGAGTTTTCCTTCCTTGGGCTCGTTAAAATGTTTACATCGAAGGACCCACTTTGGGACGAACCCCTCCTTTCTCAGGTTCGTAAAACATGTGAGATTGGACTCATCCACGAGATGAGCTACACCGAGCATCTGTTATCCTCTTCAAGCTCGCAAAACAAGAAAGAGGTACTCGTCCATCATGTCGGGGAAATATGGGGAAATAAGTCAAGTTTATCTATGGCAGCTTGTCAGTCGTTACCTTTGAACATGGCATGTGTCCGTCTCTTGTCTATATTTGGGTATCCGTCTTTCATTGAGTTATAGTCATCATCATGGGTCGTCTCCCTGGCCACGAGTCCACTCATCCGGTGTCTATCCTCTACTCATCAATAATCCCTGCTGCCAAGTCCTGTTACATGCCGTTACATGTTCAAAGGGTTGCATTGTTTCGAGTCATTCATTGTGTCAGGCCTCCGTTGTGTCAGTACATACTCCATTTCTTCACCATCCTATAATATGTGCCGATTTCGTGTCGATGATGTGGGAATCATCATGGCCCACCTTCGACGAGTCTATTCCTGTCGACACCAAATCACTATCCGGGAATTAGACTTAGAGATCAACCATTAGTACCTTGGTACCTGCATGCCTCAATGGCAGGTTTCCTCGTGTTTGACAGCAGGTTCACATCATTGACCTCTGATCAAGCAATCTTTTCGATGCTCGACATCAACTCATTCATTCGCATTTCGTTGAGATGTACTATTGATACCTTGGGAATCATTGTCATCATTGGTGATCTCCCTCGCATTTGTTAACGGTCCACATCATTGACCGGTAATCAAATGGTTTCTACCATGTTCGACTTCAACACCTTGTAATCGTATCTTTTTGCGATCGGGTAGAAGTCCCTGGACGCACCTCTACATTTTGACTGCGTCCAGGCTGCGATGGAGATGTCCCTTGTATTGTCACACAGATCCACTTATTTTATTGGTCGTGGCTGTGTCATTATTGTCTCATGGATCTACGATTGTTCATAGTAGCCATGATCTGTCCACAGTTTACATTATTTCAGTACTCATGGATCTGCAATGTATTGGTCGGCAGCCATGCTTTGAGTCATCTGTTTCTGAGCATGGGAATGCCCGCCTTGGTGGTATATCTAACACTTTGTTTCTATTTCAGCTCAGTGTCGCTCTCCTCGATGCTATCTCTGCACATTATGTTCGTAAAGTCTTTCGGCCATTAGTCCCTTCTGACCTCACACTTTAGGGGGCATCTGTTATACCTCTATGTTTCACGGTGTCGCGTCTCCATCACAAAACAAATTGACGACACTTTCCCTACTATTTTAAACCATCCAGAAGAGACAGATGATGAGTCAACCTTGAAGGTGAATCCACCCTGGCAAGTTTTGACCCACCTTAGACTTTATTTACACACACTGCCGCGCCTTTCTAGTTTTCCAACACGCGGTACTAGACACTACCGCGTTCTGCTTTTTCCCCAAAGCGCGGCAGTGCCGCGTTCTGCAGTCTTTGCAAAACGCGGTACTCTTTTAATAGCTTTTTTCCCTTGGCTTGTGGGATTTTGGATTTTCGAAGATAATGGAAGATTGGGGTCCTTGATTCGATCTCAACTCATCTCCTTCGATTAGAAACCCTGATCCACTTATCTCTCCTTAGATCCACCCATCTCTCTTGTTGGTTAACCTCACCATTCACTATAAAAGAGAGGCATGCCATTGGAAAAGAGGAGGACTCTTGAGAGCACCAAACTTATGGTCTTGCAGCATTGTGGAGATAGCTAGAGGAGAAGACACTTGGAGCTGGAGGATTGGCTTGGACATCAAGCACCTTTTGTAAGTATTCTTCAAGTTGTAATGGAATAACTTGTCTTGTTTTCCCAAATCATGTGTGTTAATTTTGTTTTAATGATATGATTTGTATCTTTCATAGATTTAGATCCTAACTCATGTTTCAGGTTGCTAGAGAATAGTGCATTCTTGTGTTTTGGTTCCATTTTAACAGGTTCACTTGTGAGGGCTTGGAGCTTGGAGCAGAGACCAAAAACAAGCGTTTGGATAGAAGGTCATTTAAACTCCTTCTATTCTCTTCAGCATTTTAATCCTGAGATGTTTGTTAGATCTAGGGATTCAAGGTAGCATTTGTTTTGACTTGTTTCTTGCTTTAGAGTTAGTTTAAAGTCTACTTTAAAGTTAAGAGAGTTTTGGCTTATCCGTAGGACAAAATTCTACATAACAAACATACATTACATGTACACATTATTGACATTAAATGCCAATACATCCTAAGAGTCAGAATGGGGTATTACAACTCCAAAGGATGTGGAGTTGGGGTGAACCAGAAGGCCAAAAAGCACTATTTCGAGCCACTTTTTCGGTATTTTGAAAAGCTTGTGGACAGTAAAAGTGACCCTAGATGTTGGAATCAAAATTTTTACTGAACTAGACATTTCATCTTCTCATTAAGACAGACAGAAGATGAAGATTTTTCAGAAATGCATAGTTTGGGAGATAGCCATTTTTGGCCAAATTTTGAGATTTTGGGGAAAAAGTGAAAAGTGAAAAGTAGCCAAACCCCGAATTTTATAGAAATTGACTGGTGCATTGGAATAGAGACCTGAAGGTTGCTGAGTGTTTCTTGTTATATGGAATACCTTCGCCCAGTATATACATTTTCATGATTCTTCCTAAATTTACTTCTGCAAGCAGCTAAAGTTGGCCTTCTAGAATAAAATTGTAGCCGTGTAAAAGTGCAGAAATTTGGGCAAAGTTTGCATTTTTTGAAGAATGTAAATTACATGTCTTGGGTCGGAATGGAGCACGAGGATAGGTGTTGGAAATCTGTCCAGAGGAGAACAGGGATGCATGACCAGAATTTGAATGAGGTCTGCATATATCATAGATATTTGGTGCTGGAAAGTTCCAGTGACTGTTTTTGACAAAAAAGAATTGTTGTAAATATGAGCAATTTCTAGAATTGCATGACTGGAAGGAAATCATACCAACTATGATATGGAAGAGAGATTCCATACTGTGATGAGGGATTGGAAAGGGGGAATTCCTTAAACCCTGTTTTGCTATCATATTTATAGTTATGAAATTGTCATGCATATAAACTATGGCATAAGAATGTTAAAAATGAAAAAGATTGCATAGATGAATATGCACTAGATGGCATATCAATAAACATTGCACAGTATATGTGAAAATGTTTTACATGTGTATGATATTGCATATTGGTAAAATAGTGAGGTTTTTCATATGCAATGAGCCACTTAAGATAATGATTGTGGTTGCTAATAATTAGTGGTGTTCACATTAGTTATAGGATCAAAGGCCACTGAAGCATGGCTAAAGACGAGGATGATGTTGTTGTGTATGACCAACAACCATATGAGGAAATGATGGTGCAACAAATCTATGATCATGAGGTTGGAAAAAAGGACTGTGTAGCCTTGGTAAGAGGCCAACTGACTAGGTAACATCAAGTGATGTTAATAACAGCCATGCAGGTAATGGTTATTAGTGCTTAATTGCATGAGTTTTGAAAGAGGATTTGGTAAGACCCCTTCAACTATGTTGATTTAGTTTGCATGTGGTATTGAGTTCCAAATGGGAATGTTAACCTACCAAGTATGGTGAGGTGTGGGTAAGTGAAGGCAGTGATCCTTACACCCTATGATTGCTTAGAAATCTCAATGCATTCATATGAAATTATATCATGCCATTTGTGTATGCCGGTTGTGAGTTTAACAACCAAAGCAAGTGAGGACTTATGGTCCTATTGTGGTAGTATATGCCATATGAGATAGGCATGGTTAGGCCATGATATGTTAGAATGCATAGTATGCATGGATTAATGCAAGGTTACATTGAGGGGTTATGCATTAAGCGCATGTACATCAAAATATTATGTAAATGTTGTGAATGTGCATGCACATGTGCGGGTGCACATGTTGAGATGCAATGTGTGAATGCATGGTTATGAAATATATATGTTTCATTGCATTTCAAATGTTAACAACTGAAGGTGTTTGAATTATTGAGTGTTATAATTCTGAGATCACCTCAGTGATTGTTATAGCAATGAAAGGATTATATGCATAAGATACTCACAACGTGTTTGGTTGATTGAAGTTTCAGATTTTAGGTAGAAAATTCTTGCGTATGGCAATGAGGATAAGCCCATAGTGAAGACCGAAATCTACCAAGTATAAAGGCCAAGGGTTATGAGAAGGTTCTCACGGTTGTGGAGTTTAGCTAATGCATGAAACATATTTGTGAATTTCAAATTCAAAATTTTGCTAATAATTGCTAATGACTGTTTGGCTTATATAAGATTGTGTCAGGAGGACATGTTGTAGCTGGATGTTCATGTATGGTAGCAAGGGTGAAACCATAATGGACAGAGTGATACCACTTACAAGGGCCAAACAATATGAGTATAGCCTCATTACTAAGCGAATCAATTTCTGTAGTAGACAGAGTTGCAAATTCATATTGAATTTAATCATTAATGACATTGATTGGTTATGGAACAATCAGATTTGAAGCTTATTGCTAAATGTTGCTGACTGTTTGGCTATTTGATAGGTGTGCCAGGATGACACATTGCAGGAAGGCCATGTGTGATGGCCTACAGAAGCCAATCTAGATTGGAAGGATCCCATGCTTTGGAAATGGGTATCATCCTTGTATAGTGGGGGTATCATCTTTGTGCTATCAGGTATCCCTAAAATCAATATGCTAAGCTAGTATGCAGACTGGGTTTATCAAGCATTTCAAAAATCAGTATGCTAAGCTAGTACGTCGACTGGGTTTATCAAGCATTTCAAAAATCAATATGCTAAGCCAGTATGCCGACTGAGTTTATCAAGCATTTCAAAAATTAGTATGCTAATCCAGTATGCCGACTGTGTTTATCAAGCATACAATAACCATTTCCAAGCCAGTTCTCCGACTGGGTTGGCCAGGAAATAACACCCTTCACCAATACCTCCACAACATGCAAATAACCAATGCCAAGCCAGTGCACCGATTGGGTTTGTTAGGCATCAATTTAACAACATGCTAAGCCAGTACACTGACTGGGTTTATGAAGAATCCAACAACCCTTTTCCACAACACCTAAATAACCAACGCCATGCCAGTACACCGACTGGGTTTATTAGGCATACAACAACTATTGGCAAGCAAGTACATCGACTGTGTTTATCAGGCAATATGAACAACATAATATGATTACGTGGCTCCTTCTCTTATGAAACCAGTGGTTCCCTCCAAGAACTCCATAGGTGACGCACTTGACTGTAGGCTAGCATGGCCCCACAATACCCACTCACACTACACAAGGATGATGCCCCTTTTCTACAACACAGCTCCTCGGGCCTATCTATCTCTTCTAGTGTCCTTTAGTGTGAGTGTAGAAAGGTTACCACTTCCCATATAGTTCTCTTGAGCACCCTTTCTTCACTTTGCCTCTTACATGCAAAACCAAATTGCATCTGTGTAAGCTGATAGCACAAGAAGGATAAGGAGACTCATTAGTATCGCTGCTCTAAAATTGTAACAATATTTCATAACATTCACTATCAAGTATTGAAACTCCAGGAATGTGTCCATTCCCTTAGGGTGTAGTCAATATTGAAAACCCTAACATAACCCATCACCCGAAAGGTATGCATACCTTTCCAATGTGAGCCATGTAGGCCTTAATCCCACTCAAGTAGTCTGAAATAATAAAACATGCTCTGCATATTAAATCTAATAACCAGACATGTATATCCTCAGTTAGGGTTACCGGATACTCATTTGTTTCACATATGTATCTTTCCTTGATTAGCGAAGAATGGGGCTTCCTTCTCTGAGTCAACAGTACTTCGGTTTTCCACCCTATTATTTCCACATTTCATAACTCACACATGCCTTCTTGGCATAATTTCACCCTCTCACTCACATGCAGTGCAGCTAAGGTGTTATCAAAATTTATAATGGCGTTTCACCCAAAACCCATTTCCAAGGCATGGGATCCTTCCCATCTAGTTTGGCTTATGCAGGCCATCACACATGGTCTTCCTGCAATGTGTCATCCTCACACACTTATCAAATAGCCAAACAGTCAACAACATTTAGCAATAACTTCAAATTTGATTGCTTCATAACCAATCAATGGCATTAATAATTAAATTCAACATGAATTTATAATTATGTCTCCTACAGAAATTGATTTGCTTAGCAATGAGGCTATCCTCATATTGTTTGGCTCTTGTAAGTGGAATCACTTTGTCCATTATGTTTTTACACTTGCTACCATACATGAACATCCACCTATGACATGTCCTCCTAACACAACTCTATATAAGCCAAACAATCGTTAGCAAATATAAGCAAATTCTCAAATCTGAAATTTGTAAATCTGTTTTCCTACAGAAATTAGATTTGCAACCATGAGACTATTTTCATAAACTTAAACTAGATAATTTTCAGATTTGTATCATGCATAAATTACAACCATGAGAACCCTCTCATAACCTTTGGCTTCTGCACATGGAAGATCTCGGTTTTTACTATGGACTTATCCTCATTGCCATACGCAGGACTTTTCTACCTGAGAACTGAAACTTCAATTAGCCAAACATGTTGTGAGTATCTATGCATATAATCCTTTCATTGCCACAACAATCACTGAAGTGATCTCAGAATTATAACACTCAATAATTCAAACACCTTCAGCTATTAACATTTGAAATGCAATGAAATATATATAGTTCTATATATGCATCATTATCACAATAAAATTGCAAGACACAGTCACACTATTCATGCAATTTAAATAACTGCAAGTACTCATTACTTCACATTCCATGCAATTCTGTCCTTCCAGCAGAGTGCTTTGGTATCCCATCACCTGTCTACCTTCTTCATGCAATCTTCCTCCTGCATTCATAGCAGCTCGTGAAATGGTCTCAGAATTAACGATAGTCCACCATTTCTTCTGCTTTGATAGGTTACTAGTGGAGTCGCCAAAACTGTAGCTAGGGTTTTACCCCTAGCTTGTGCCAATGAGCACCTACTAAGGAGAATGGACTCCTTAGTAGCAGTTCAGTATATTAAACTAATTATGCAAAAAACAAAAATTAAATTATTTCTAAGACAAGCATGAAGCATTAAACACCAAAATGAAAGAATGACTTTGTATTGATGTTACCTTGAGTGTCAAGGTTGGTGAAGCCCTTTGCAGTGTCCAAGAGGATGCTCCAAGCTTCTGAATGCTCCTTCTCCTTCTCCAATGTTGGGGATGGGCCAAAGGTGGCTCTCAAGGCGAAAATAGTTCAAAGGTGAACTAGGGTTTCGAGAGAGATTTTGGCAGAGTAAGGGTGCTTGTGATTGTGGATATGGAATAAGGGATCTCCATCACCTATTTATAGTTTTTTGGTGGTGGAGTGCTGACCCATGGTTTTAGGAAACACATGGTTTTCGGCAGCTGTATAGGGTTTTTTCCTCCTTTTCCTCATTATTTTATATTTTTATTCCATTTTTAGGGGATTTTTGCTATTTTTGGAGGAAAAGGGGGTTTTTTAGCCTTTTTTAGGCTATTTTGATGGTTTTTTGGCCTTTTGGAGGCATTTTAGGCCTTTTGGAGGCTTTTTAATGGGTTTTTTGGGATTTTTAATGGAAATATGGTAGGAAAATGGACAAATGAGTCATATAATGTGGTAAATGAGCTAGTGAGCACTTTTTGGGTGTTAACACACATGGTTAGATTCGTATCTTTTTGCGATCGGGTAGAAGTCCCTGGACGCACCTCTACATTTTGACTGCGTCCAGGCTGCGATGGAGATGTCCCTTGTATTGTCACACAGATCCACTTATTTTATTGGTCGTGGCTGTGTCATTATTGTCTCATGGATCTACGATTGTTCATAGTAGCCATGATCTGTCCACAGTTTACATTATTTCAGTACTCATGGATCTGCAATGTATTGGTCGGCAGCCATGCTTTGAGTCATCTGTTTCTGAGCATGGGAATGCCCGCCTTGGTGGTATATCTAACACTTTGTTTCTATTTCAGCTCAGTGTCTCTCTCCTCGATGCTATCTCTGCACATTATGTTCGTAAAGTCTTTCGGCCATTAGTCCCTTCTGACCTCACACTTTAGGGGGCATCTGTTATACCTCTATGTTTCACGGTGTCGCGTCTCCATCACAAAACAAATTGACGACACTTTCCCTACTGTTTTAAACCATCCAGAAGAGACAGATGATGAGTCAACCTTGAAGGTGAATCCACCCTGGCAAGTTTTGACCCACCTTAGACTTTATTTACACACACTGCCGCGCCTTTCTAGTTTTCCAACACGCGGTACTAGACACTACCGCGTTCTGCTTTTTCCCCAAAGCGCGGCAGTGCCGCGTTCTGCAGTCTTTGCAAAACGCGGTACTCTTTTAATAGCTTTTTTCCCTTGGCTTGTGGGATTTTGGATTTTCGAAGATAATGGAAGATTGGGGTCCTTGATTCGATCTCAACTCATCTCCTTCGATTAGAAACCCTGATCCACTTATCTCTCCTTAGATCCACCCATCTCTCTTGTTGGTTAACCTCACCATTCACTATAAAAGAGAGGCATGCCATTGGAAAAGAGGAGGACTCTTGAGAGCACCAAACTTATGGTCTTGCAGCATTGTGGAGATAGCTAGAGGAGAAGACACTTGGAGCTGGAGGATTGGCTTGGACATCAAGCACCTTTTGTAAGTATTCTTCAAGTTGTAATGGAATAACTTGTCTTGTTTTCCCAAATCATGTGTGTTAATTTTGTTTTAATGATATGATTTGTATCTTTCATAGATTTAGATCCTAACTCATGTTTCAGGTTGCTAGAGAATAGTGCATTCTTGTGTTTTGGTTCCATTTTAACAGGTTCACTTGTGAGGGCTTGGAGCTTGGAGCAGAGACCAAAAACAAGCGTTTGGATAGAAGGTCATTTAAACTCCTTCTATTCTCTTCAGCATTTTAATCCTGAGATGTTTGTTAGATCTAGGGATTCAAGGTAGCATTTGTTTTGACTTGTTTCTTGCTTTAGAGTTAGTTTAAAGTCTACTTTAAAGTTAAGAGAGTTTTGGCTTATCCGTAGGACAAAATTCTACATAACAAACATACATTACATGTACACATTATTGACATTAAATGCCAATACATCCTAAGAGTCAGAATGGGGTATTACAACTCCAAAGGATGTGGAGTTGGGGTGAACCAGAAGGCCAAAAAGCACTGTTTCGAGCCACTTTTTCGGTATTTTGAAAAGCTTGTGGACAGTAAAAGTGACCCTAGATGTTGGAATCAAAATTTTTACTGAACTAGACATTTCATCTTCTCATTAAGACAGACAGAAGATGAAGATTTTTCAGAAATGCATAGTTTGGGAGATAGCCATTTTTGGCCAAATTTTGAGATTTTGGGGAAAAAGTGAAAAGTGAAAAGTAGCCAAACCCCGAATTTTATAGAAATTGACTGGTGCATTGGAATAGAGACCTGAAGGTTGCTGAGTGTTCCTTGTTATATGGAATACCTTCGCCCAGTATATACATTTTCATGATTCTTCCTAAATTTACTTCTGCAAGCAGCTAAAGTTGGCCTTCTAGAATAAAATTGTAGCCGTGTAAAAGTGCAGAAATTTGGGCAAAGTTTGCATTTTTGGAAGAATGTAAATTACATGTCTTGGGTCGGAATGGAGCACGAGGATAGGCGTTGGAAATCTGTCCAGAGGAGAACAGGGATGCATGACCAGAATTTGAATGAGGTCTGCATATATCATAGATATTTGGTGCTGGAAAGTTCCAGTGACTGTTTTTGACAAAAAAGAATTGTTGTCAATATGAGCAATTTCTAGAATTGCATGACTGGAAGGAAATCATACCAACTATGATATGGAAGAGAGATTCCATACTGTGATGAGGGATTGGAAAGGGGGAATTCCTTAAACCCTGTTTTGCTATCATATTTATAGTTATGAAATTGTCATGCATATAAACTATGGCATAAGAATGTTAAAAATGAAAAAGATTGCATAGATGAATATGCACTAGATGGCATATCAATAAACATTGCACAGTATATGTGAAAATGTTTTACATGTGTATGATATTGCATATTGGTAAAATAGTGAGGTTTTTCATATGCAATGAGCCACTTAAGATAATGATTGTGGTTGCTAATAATTAGTGGTGTTCACATTAGTTATAGGATCAAAGGCCACTGAAGCATGGCTAAAGACGAGGATGATGTTGTTGTGTATGACCAACAACCATATGAGGAAATGATGGTGCAACAAATCTATGATCATGAGGTTGGAAAAAAGGACTGTGTAGCCTTGGTAAGAGGCCAACTGACTAGGTAACATCAAGTGATGTTAATAACAGCCATGCAGGTAATGGTTATTAGTGCTTAATTGCATGAGTTTTGAAAGAGGATTTGGTAAGACCCCTTCAACTATGTTGATTTAGTTTGCATGTGGTATTGAGTTCCAAATGGGAATGTTAACCTACCAAGTATGGTGAGGTGTGGGTAAGTGAAGGCAGTGATCCTTACACCCTATGATTGCTTAGAAATCTCAATGCATTCATATGAAATTATATCATGCCATTTGTGTATGCCGGTTGTGAGTTTAACAACCAAAGCAAGTGAGGACTTATGGTCCTATTGTGGTAGTATATGCCATATGAGATAGGCATGGTTAGGCCATGATATGTTAGAATGCATAGTATGCATGGATTAATGCAAGGTTACATTGAGGGGTTATGCATTAAGCGCATGTACATCAAAATATTATGTAAATGTTGTGAATGTGCATGCACATGTGCGGGTGCACATGTTGAGATGCAATGTGTGAATGCATGGTTATGAAATATATATGTTTCATTGCATTTCAAATGTTAACAACTGAAGGTGTTTGAATTATTGAGTGTTATAATTCTGAGATCACCTCAGTGATTGTTATAGCAATGAAAGGATTATATGCATAAGATACTCACAACGTGTTTGGTTGATTGAAGTTTCAGATTTTAGGTAGAAAATTCTTGCGTATGGCAATGAGGATAAGCCCATAGTGAAGACCGAAATCTACCAAGTATAAAGGCCAAGGGTTATGAGAAGGTTCTCACGGTTGTGGAGTTTAGCTAATGCATGAAACATATTTGTGAATTTCAAATTCAAAATTTTGCTAATAATTGCTAATGACTGTTTGGCTTATATAAGATTGTGTCAGGAGGACATGTTGTAGCTGGATGTTCATGTATGGTAGCAAGGGTGAAACCATAATGGACAGAGTGATACCACTTACAAGGGCCAAACAATATGAGTATAGCCTCATTACTAAGCGAATCAATTTCTGTAGTAGACAGAGTTGCAAATTCATATTGAATTTAATCATTAATGACATTGATTGGTTATGGAACAATCAGATTTGAAGCTTATTGCTAAATGTTGCTGACTGTTTGGCTATTTGATAGGTGTGCCAGGATGACACATTGCAGGAAGGCCATGTGTGATGGCCTACAGAAGCCAATCTAGATTGGAAGGATCCCATGCTTTGGAAATGGGTATCATCCTTGTATAGTGGGGGTATCATCTTTGTGCTATCAGGTATCCCTAAAATCAATATGCTAAGCTAGTATGCAGACTGGGTTTATCAAGCATTTCAAAAATCAGTATGCTAAGCTAGTACGTCGACTGGGTTTATCAAGCATTTCAAAAATCAATATGCTAAGCCAGTATGCCGACTGAGTTTATCAAGCATTTCAAAAATTAGTATGCTAATCCAGTATGCCGACTGTGTTTATCAAGCATACAATAACCATTTCCAAGCTAGTTCTCCGACTGGGTTGGCCAGGAAATAACACCCTTCACCAATACCTCCACAACATGCAAATAACCAATGCCAAGCCAGTGCACCGATTGGGTTTGTTAGGCATCAATTTAACAACATGCTAAGCCAGTACACTGACTGGGTTTATGAAGAATCCAACAACCCTTTGCCACAACACCTAAATAACCAACGCCATGCCAGTACACCGACTGGGTTTATTAGGCATACAACAACTATTGGCAAGCCAGTACATCGACTGTGTTTATCAGGCAATATGAACAACATAATATGATTACGTGGCTCCTTCTCTTATGAAACCAGTGGTTCCCTCCAAGAACTCCATAGGTGATGCACTTGACTGTAGGCTAGCATGGCCCCACAATACCCACTCACACTACACAAGGATGATGCCCCTTTTCTACAACACAGCTCCTCGGGCCTATCTATCTCTTCTAGTGTCCTTTAGTGTGAGTGTAGAAAGGTTACCACTTCCCATATAGTTCTCTTGAGCACCCTTTCTTCACTTTGCCTCTTACATGCAAAACCAAATTGCATCTGTGTAAGCTGATAGCACAAGAAGGATAAGGAGACTCATTAGTATCGCTGCTCTAAAATTGTAACAATATTTCATAACATTCACTATCAAGTATTGAAACTCCAGGAATGTGTCCATTCCCTTAGGGTGTAGTCAATATTGAAAACCCTAACATAACCCATCACCCGAAAGGTATGCATACCTTTCCAATGTGAGCCATGTAGGCCTTAATCCCACTCAAGTAGTCTGAAATAATAAAACATGCTCTGCATATTAAATCTAATAACCAGACATGTATATCCTCAGTTAGGGTTACCGGATACTCATTTGTTTCACATATGTATCTTTCCTTGATTAGCGAAGAATGGGGCTTCCTTCTCTGAGTCAACAGTACTTCGGTTTTCCACCCTATTATTTCCACATTTCATAACTCACACATGCCTTCTTGGCATAATTTCACCCTCTCACTCACATGCAGTGCAGCTAAGGTGTTATCAAAATTTATAATGGCGTTTCACCCAAAACCCATTTCCAAGGCATGGGATCCTTCCCATCTAGTTTGGCTTATGCAGGCCATCACACATGGTCTTCCTGCAATGTGTCATCCTCACACACTTATCAAATAGCCAAACAGTCAACAACATTTAGCAATAACTTCAAATTTGATTGCTTCATAACCAATCAATGGCATTAATAATTAAATTCAACATGAATTTACAATTATGTCTCCTACAGAAATTGATTTGCTTAGCAATGAGGCTATCCTCATATTGTTTGGCTCTTGTAAGTGGAATCACTTTGTCCATTATGTTTTTACACTTGCTACCATACATGAACATCCACCTATGACATGTCCTCCTAACACAACTCTATATAAGCCAAACAATCGTTAGCAAATATAAGCAAATTCTCAAATCTGAAATTTGTAAATCTGTTTTCCTACAGAAATTAGATTTGCAACCATGAGACTATTTTCATAAACTTAAACTAGATAATTTTCAGATTTGTATCATGCATAAATTACAACCATTAGAACCCTCTCATAACCTTTGGCTTCTGCACATGGAAGATCTCGGTTTTTACTATGGACTTATCCTCATTGCCATACGCAGGACTTTTCTACCTGAGAACTGAAACTTCAATTAGCCAAACATGTTGTGAGTATCTATGCATATAATCCTTTCATTGCCACAACAATCACTGAAGTGATCTCAGAATTATAACACTCAATAATTCAAACACCTTCAGCTATTAACATTTGAAATGCAATGAAATATATATAGTTCTATATATGCATCATTATCACAATAAAATTGCAAGACACAGTCACACTATTCATGCAATTTAAATAACTGCAAGTACTCATTACTTCACATTCCATGCAATTCTGTCCTTCCAGCAGAGTGCTTTGGTATCCCATCACCTGTCTACCTTCTTCATGCAATCTTCCTCCTGCATTCATAGCAGCTCGTGAAATGGTCTCAGAATTAACGATAGTCCACCATTTCATCTATTATCTAACTACATTGAAACATATATATGTCACACCCATGCATTCACACAATGCATATTCACAACATTTACATCACCCACATAATCTTTCAATACAACCTTTCATTAATCCATGAATACTATGCATTCCAACATATTATGGCTTAACCATGCCTATCCCATATGGCATACACTACAATAGGACCATAAGTCATCACTTGCTTTGGTTGTTAAACTCACAACCAACATACACAAACGGTATGATATAATTTTCATATGAATGCATTGAGGTTTCTAAGAAACTATAGGGTGCAAGGATCCTTGCCTTTACTTACCTGCACTTCACCATACTCGGTGGGTCAACATTCACATTTAGGCACTCAATACCACATGCAAACCAATCAATCATAGTTTGAACATAGTTGAAGGGATCTCACCAAATTCTCTTTCAACATTCATGCAATTTACGCATACGTAATCATTACCTGCATGGCTGTTGTTAACATCGCTTGATATTACCTGATCAGTTGGCCTCTTACCAAGGCTACACAGTCCTTTTTTCCAACCTCATGATCACAGATTTGTTGCACCATCCTTTCTTCATAAGGTTGTATGCAACAATCATCATCCACATCCTTAGCCATGCTTCGGTTGTCTTTGGTCCTACAACCAATGCAAACACAACTAATTATTAGCAACCACAATCATTATCTTAAGTGGCTCATTGCATATGTAAAACCTCATTATTTTACCAATATGCAATATCATATACATGCAAAACAATTTTCACATGCACTGTGCAATATGCCATCTAGTACATATTCACTTCATCTATCTATCCTCTTGACTTTCTAGCATCCCTATGCCATAATTTTCAGTATAGACAACTTAGGAAATATAAATATAATATAAATGGAGGAGTTAAGGAATTCTCCCTTTCCAATTCCTCATCATGACATGGAGTTCCTCCTCCACATCATAGTTGATCATTTTCTTGGCTTCCCTAACAGCATACAAGAAATCATTCGCTATGATCTTCTCATGAATTAGCAATTCAACATATACAAACGTGTATAATATTCATTCTTGCTATATGCAATTATTATGCTATAAACATAAATAGTTTAAGGTGAGGAATTTCCCTTTCATCCTCCACAATGGGTATTAAAACCCATTACTCTTATTGATATTTCACAACCCCTGCTATGCAATTCCTGCTTCTCATTCCAAGCGTAGAGAATGCATTTTACACTTTCAATGACTATCTCTGGGGGACGACGGGGGTCAAGGGGGCTTGCCCCCTTGTGGCTTCCGCCACTATAGGGCGGGTCGAGGGTAGTGCCCTCATTTTTTTGTTGTTGGTGTAAATCCTTCGATTTCGTGCAATCTGGCGCATGAGTTCCATGGCATTTTTCAACTTTCGGCACCTAAAAAATCTCCCTAGAAAACGACTGAAACTCCTTGTTTCGGAGCAACTCACCGATTTCTTCTGACTTGTTTTGGAACAACTAACCGAGTTCTGCTGCAGCTTTGAGCCAACTTTCCGAGTTCTACCGCCAAAAACACTTAGAAATTTTTTTGGACCAACTCACCGAGTCCTTCCGCCATTGTGGACCAAGTCACCGAGTTCTTCCGTCGTTGCAGACCAAATTGCCGAGTTCTTCCACCATTGCGGACCAACTTGCCGAGTTCTTCCACCGTTGCGGACCAACTTGCCAATTTATTCCGCTCAAAGACACTTAGAAATTTTTTTGGGCCAACTCGTCGAGTCCTTCCGCCGTTGCGGACCAACTCGTCGAGTTCTTCCACCATTGTGGACCAACTTTCTGAGTTCTTCCACCGAAAGACACTTAGAAAATTTTTTGGACCAACTCGTCGAGTCCTTCCACCATTGCGGACCAAATTTCCAATTTCTTCTGCCGAAAGACACTTAGAAATTTTTTTGGACCAACTCGTCGAGTCCTTCTGCCATTGCGGACCAATTCGCTGAGTTCTTCCACCATTGCGGACCAACTTGCTAAGTTCTTCTGCCAAGGGACACTTAGAAAAAATTTTGGACCAACTCGTTGAGTCCTTCCGTCGTTGCGGACCAACTCGCCGAGTCCTTCCACCATTGCTGACCAACTTGCCGAGATTCGCCAGCACAGTTTTTGGCAGAAAACTCATAGTCACTTAGAAAAATTTTGAAAATTTAAAAATTTTGAAATTTTTCTTAATTATCAGTGCTGAGCAGGAAGCATACTTACCTTTGCAACTATGATAGGTAGCCCATAAAGGCCCAATGCTGCAACCAATAGCTCTGATACCATCTATCATGTACCCACCCATCCATCTAAGGCAAGGGAGGGAACATGATGCCAATCTCCGGGGCTTTCACATAATCTCAGCCCATTCATTAGAATCATATGAATAAATCATTTGTGTGCAGATGTAAAACAAATCAATTATGCACAACGGAATTAAACTATCTACACAAATTACTCATGCATACAACATATCAATAGTCATGAAATTAATACAGTGCAGAAGTAAATACATAGACAGAAAAAGAATTATCTCCATTTTGCAATTGTCCCAAACAACTAGCTTTGTCACTGCAACGTTCCACCCAACCATAGGCTAGTTGTGTTCATCAATCTCTCAACACAACTGCCACCCTCGAGCTGGGCACGATTTCTACAAGGAAAAATGGGACATTCAGCTCATACACAACCAACTAAGCATTTCATTTGAGCCAAGCCAGTCCATAGCTAGGTTTATCAGGCTACATTAGAACCCTGGATGCTTGCACTCAAGCTTAGGCCAAAACAATGGAGACCCATAACCCATACCCCAACATACTCTTTTCTCACACATCAAGCACAATCATTGGATAGGGATACACATTTAACAGGATGGTCATGGGTTTTTCCCAATTCATTTCCATCCAAAAACAGATTGTGGGATGGGGAGAAACAATCATAGGGAGGAAAACGATTTCTTCCCCAACTAACTGAGCATTCAGCAGCCAAACGATCTCTATGGAACCCCAATCCCATTTCCCTTCTTTCCCACTAGTATACAACACAAAAACTCCCTTCTCCCAGCTAAGAATGAAGGAAAACACAGGAAACATGGTTGGAAAACGCCCAGGTAGCTCCAAACTTGTGAGGGAGAGCAACTGGTTGATGGATAATGGTTTGGGAAGCAATTCATGGCTCTTTTCTTGCCCAAGAAAAAAAATGCGATTTCTCATGTAGGGTGGCTTTCCCATACCCAAAATTGGACAGCCATACCTCTCATTCCCCCAAGGCATTAACTACCTCAACCAACTCTTGGGAGAAATCAATGATTGGGTACAAAAGTCAACATGGGTAGTTGAGGGTTTTATGGGTTCTCTCATTGAAACTTGGCTTGACTTGATTGGCTCCAAGGGTTTGAATGTTTTCTCTCCCAATTCCTTGTAAAATGATGCCCCCATCTCTTGTTTCATTGCATAGCTAACCAAATGATACGAACCATTACACCAAAACCTTGAGATGTTAGTGAAGGCCGCCCACTAGGATCTTAACATCCCACCACGCTCCGCAGTCTAGACTCTGGGATGGATGTGCACCCGTACGATGGTGTCCCCTCTGCGTCGTACGAGCCCCGAGCGAACACTGCAATGCCGGCGTTGCCACCCGCTCTGTGACTTGAACCTGGGTGGAGGCTCTGATACCAAATGATATGAACCGTTACACCAAAACCTCGAGATGTTAGTGAAGGCCGCCCACTAGGATCTTAACATTGTGGGTATTTTATTAAATGCATATTTACATGATATTTACAATTCCATTGTGCCGGGATAGCACGTAAACCATATGCATCAATAAATCGATGGCGGGGCCTTGGCCTTGAGCTCCTCACCACGATTATATAACAAGATTACATCATTTACATTTTTAATGTGATAGGGTCAAGATGGGGATGTGACAATTTTGTTGGATGGTATTTCGATCCATGGGGGTGCCATACAAGCAATGGGATCCTGGCATTGTTTGTCCTTGGAGAAGTTGTTTCCATGTTGGCATGATGGAGCAATCCAACCCTCTTTTGCACCAGCTCATCTATGTTGCACATGGTTTTAGTTTCCCACATAGGGAACACCTCCTTGGATGGACTTATAGTTTACATAGTAGTGCTGTCTTTGCATTTATGATATTCTAGTGGGATCTTGGCACACTTTCTAGCTACTTCACTTGGATAGAAGTAGGCATGTTCAATTACAGATGTAGTGGATATTTTCTTGGAGAGATGATTATGATCAGAGTAGTGTAGCAAAATCATGATGGACCTCTTGGGATATTTTTCTTGAGGGCAAGCAATCTTGGGAGGGGAGGACTATCATGTTCCCATTTTGTCAGCACCATGAAGAAGATCGAACCCCATGCATCCTAGTGACAGATTGAATTAATTAATTAATGAGGGGTTAAGATGAGGCAATTAATTAATTAGGAGTGTGCATTAACATTTATCCATATTTTTCTACCTACTTGGAATAAATAATTATGGAGCATTTAATATTATTGGTGCGATTAATATTTTTATTTGTTATGCTGAATAAATGGAGAAATTGGCCCACCAATTCAAATGAGTGGATAAGGTTGGAGGAATTACTTGAACTAGAAGTCAAGTAAGAACTAGAGTCCCAAAATGATGCCAAAAATGAGAAAAGAGTAATATTTCAAGAAAATCAGCATAAATCCAGAAAGTGGGAAAGTATGAAAAGTAGGAAAGTTCCGAAAAGAATGAAGGTCAGAAAAAGAGGAAAAAAAAGGAAAGCCAAAGCAAAGCAAAGTAAGCAAAGTAAGGAAAGTATGTCCACTCATGGGTGACCTATTCTCATAGGTCACCAAGACAAGTAACTTTCTCAACAAGTCAACATAAATTCTATAAAAGAAGCATTCCAACTCCATTTCACATCTTTTGCTAGTGTGAGGAATTTTATGAATGCATTTGTGCATCCAAGACTTGGGAGGTGTGCCCCTAGTCAAGCATGGGAGATGTGCCACAGATTTTCATGAGAGGATGATGTCATCCAACCATTATCATTGAGTTTATTTGCAGTTACTGAAGCTTACCAGGTCGAATCATAAGTTCAGATTTATCTTCATCAAAGTCAGATATCGAATCTTCCCTCCTTATTCTATTCTACAACTAGTTTCTTATGTCCAAGAGGAGAGATTCTTCCTTCATCTTATGAGAGTAATATTGGCCTATTCTTTATTTTATAGCATATTATTGAATCTTCCCAAGTTGAAACAAAATTCTAGAACCATCTTCACCAAATTCAGAAATCAAATCCTTCCTCCTCGTTCTATTCTACAACTAGCTTATTATGTGCAAGAGGAGAGAATCTTATATATTATTCTGAGAGGAATCATGGCCTATTTATGATGTGATAATAGAGTATGTAATGTTATGATATCAGTCACTTCAATACAAATTATAGAACTCTGATTTCTTCTCCAATTTATGCACCCCTGCTACATTTAGCTAGATTTTGACTAACTTTCAATGAATGGTTCATAAATAAATGAGCAAAGGTCCAACTGAACTCATTCCAGTTCCTATAGTTATATAACATATCACATTTCATGATCCAACCAATTTTTCATAATTTTGATTACCTTTGAGCATTTTTTGGGAGTCCACAAGTCAAAGTAGTTGAGCTGTTCTGAATTGCTATTTTACTAGTTTTGTTATCATACTTGCCCAGATTTGCATATAACTTTCTGAAATGTTATTTTATGATTCAATAACTGTAAATGAATGATTATTATCCTCTCTAATGTTTGCAACAACCTTTTCCAACTTTCAGTCAATTTCCCTACCCATACTAGTTTGCATATTTTGAGAACCCCAGGAGAATTGGAGTAGAGTTCAGCCTGGTTGTTCTTGAAACATAAATGGTCTCAGTACTTTGTGCAGAGGTATAAACTCATATCAGAACATTCCATCCATTCCTAACCTTTGTTCTTTTCCATCTCCAACAATTCTAGCTTCCTTAGCCATTGTTTGGATCAAATTTGAGAAGTCTTGAGTTTTTGTGCTAAATCATAAGTTGGTACATCACAAATAGGCTCACATGGTGACTACTCACCAAAGCGATGTGTCCCTTAATTAATTATAATCAATGTAATTTTATTTTGTTATTATTAATATTTTTTAATGTTTACCTATATATTTGTTCATTACAATTGTATGGTTGTGATTATGGTTTTATTGTGGCAAAATTACCATATAATCCAATTAAATACATTGCATCAACACTTAACAATAGTCATTATCCATTCAAATTCATAACAATAAACAAAACCATACATAACGAAATTACACATAACACATAAAATTGAGGGGCCAAACAATATTTTCAGTGTTGTTAATAGCAATAGTAGCAGGGTTGTTTCTACTCTAATTAGCTATCTTGCTATGGATTTGGTGAGGTTCAATGATATAAATACATGCAATACTCATTCATTCCTTTGATATTTCTAAGTAATTTTCAAGAAAATAGAATGGAGGAAGAGAGTAGAATACCTCTTGAAGCTAGCCACTTGAAGAAGATCCCCTTGCTTGAGCATATATGGCCTTTAGGCATCCGTTTGCAGCAACTTGCTAGGGTCTTACATCTAGCTTCTATCTCTAAGAACTTGAAAAACTTTTCATAACTTGAAATTTACCTACCAAATTTGAATTCAAAATTAGATCTAAAACATAGATTCAAACTTAGATTGGGGGGGGGGGAATGAATTGCATCATATTGAATTGAAGAAAATAAATACTTACAACCTTGTTGCTTGAGGTGAATCCTTCCTCCTTTGATTTGAGACAACCTTCTCCATCCTTTTCTTTGATTATTCAATAGCTTTATGTTGAAGATGAGCTTTCCAACCTTGAAATCCGTCCAACATACCTTTACTCTCACTTTATGTATATTACCATTCCCCAAATGACTTTATTGTATAGCATTGGGAAATGGGAATTCATGTTTCAAATTTAAATGTAGGATAGTACATTTTCTTGATTTTTTATTATGTTTACTCAAAAACCCACTTTCTATAGTATTTTCAGGATTTTGTCACAAATTCATAATTCTCAGGCACAATTAATGCAATTTTTGTGAATTTTTTCTCAATATTGATGGGTGGAGACTAGATTTGAGCCTTCAAGTGATCATTTCAATCAATGAGCCTTGCCTCTTTAGGATACCTCTTTCTTCACTCAATCCTTATGATTATGGAAGTAGTAATTAGATAAGAGAGGATTGTTCTCTTATGTACTTGTCTTTTGTCTTTTTGTTGCGAGCACATAGTAAAATGTGCTTCTACCTTTCACTTTGTTAAGGGTGTTAATTTGATTATTAACAGATGATTCCCCCTAATGTGTGACATCCGAAGTGGAGCTAAGGGCCAAGATACATTATTTATTTATACTTATACTCTTCATACTAATACTCTTTATTGATCAAAGCAAGGATGAAAAAGGATTAGCGGATAGGCGCAAGATTCAGGAGAACACCTGCAAGTCAAACATAACAATTTCTAAAATATACAGTATCTTCTCGAGGTGGGCATAACCATGCTCAGCAGTAAATAAGCATGGACACAAACAATACACATTGGATCCATGTCAAAAGTAATTTTTTAGAAGTGTAAATATGCACTTTGATGAGTGCAAGAACAAGGTATTCGTCAAACTTCTGACATGGTAGTTTAATCTTACGCAACTCTAGAAGTGAATCAATGAGTGATAGAACTCTTTTTTCCAAGGTCTTCAATAGAAAATGACGAAAGTACGAGTTTATATCATGTGAATAAATGAATTGATGTCGAGCATAATAAAAAACCATCCAAGGTACTGAGTACTGAGTACAAACTAGCAAGTGTGAATAGATGTTATGAATTCTAACACTTGTAGAATCAAATAATCAGGGGTCATTGATGTATACCCACTGTCATTTGTGAGGAGACCTACCACTAATGACTACAAGATCCAAAGTACTCCTGGGTTTCTAGATGCATTTCCTAGATGATGATTTGGAATCGATAGGAATAGATCCATCAGAAAGAGGGCATTAATGCATCCCACATCAGCCGATATGAAACAAAGATCAATAGTTTGATATAATTTGGTAGAACTGTGAGATCCAACATTGCATACTAACATAGGGAAGGCCAACATGATTGTTCATGAATATTTGAGGAATGGACACCATTGTTTGAACTTCCATTGAACACATAACACGACACATAATGGAAACTAGGAAACATAGGACTTGAGTAACTGACCTTAATGAAATCCTCCAATTCTAGATGGGTTAAGGAAAGCTCCATTTGTGATGGGAAGGATAACCCATCGGTGGAGATTTGTTCAAAATACTGGTACAGTTTCCTAAGGAAAATGTAGATGGTGTACTGACAACAGATACCAAATTATGTGTTGTATTCAAGGGTGACAAGGACCGACTGTTGCCATTTTCTTCAAGGATATAATATGAAATGATTCAAATCTCCCCCTTTTTTGGATTTTTGTGTTTTTTAATTTTTATCTCTTTTTTGTTTATTAGCTCAAAAAAGAATAAAGAATGCTATAGTACATGGGAGGGAGCCAATGTTGCATGGGAATACTCCTATATTTCAAGGGCACGAGTCAGGCCAAGGAAACGATCCATATTGAAAATAAGGGCTAAGCTAGTTGTGCACACTCTTATAGATGTTCCCTCCATGTGTAGGCTATTTGAAGCAGGATTATGTGTCGACGAACGGTGAAATAATACCATGTAATTTATTTTATGCAATTTGGTATATTGGCCAAGTAGGGATGGGTTAATGATGTTTACTTCATACGAAGTCTTGTGAAAAATGCCACAATCATAAATCACCATGAATCATGGTCCATATCCAACTACCTGAATCAAATAGTTTGAACTGACAATGTCTCTAAGTCGTGTGATCAAAACCATTTCACTACCCAACTGTTTAGTCAGAAACCGGTTCAAATGTGCATTTAATAACTAAAAATATAGCCAAAATTGAAGAATTATGCATCATCCTATCATTCAAAAGGATATGGTTATACATGTATGAATAAAATATATTAGTAAAATACTAATTTTTTGCCATATTCCTTGTAGGTGTAGCTTATGGATGAGAGGAAGCATCTCCTTTTAACATGAATTTCTAGAAGCTGTGAACCATTATTCAGTGATTTTCCAGCACTTTTCTAGTTGTAGGTGAGTCTTCATGCTAGACCAGGAAATTTGAAATAGTTTCAAATGTTTTTTGGAGTTTCCAAATATTTTCATTGTTTTTATGAATTTTTTTGGGTTTTATCTTGAAGAAAAAGAAAAAAAGGATTTTGTTTTTACACTATTCTTTTTTATGTGTGCAAAGTTACTATCCAAAATGTATAGAACATCAACACACTTTTTGGTTTATGTTGTAAACTAGTAATTTCAGATTTTACTTATGTCCTTAAATGATATGTTCAATTAAGTTTCCATGAATAATGTACATGCTTTCCTTTTTCAAAATGATGTTAATTAATTATATGCCAATTAAGTATGTAGTTGGCTTAGGAATCATCCAAACTATTTAGACTTCTAGGAGCATGAATGTATTCAATGAACTCAAATACAATTTCTAAAATATTTACTTGTAGAAAATTTCTAAATAGTATAGGATTTTGAACCTGATACTGACCATTTAACTGAGATACAACTAACTCTGAGTCCATTTTGACGATTATTCATCGGATTCCAAAGGTGATAGCCTTGACAAGAAGCTCAATGACTGCACTATATTCTGCAACATTGTTGGTTGCAGATCCGAGAAAAATGACTCCTGAACTTAAAAATTTGTCATTAGGTGTGAAAACTGCTCATGTGATGGAAGCAATATTTCGATAACTACGTCTAGCGCCATCCGCATATCCCAAATATGTGAATGTTTCTTGTGCCATCTGCCAAAGTGACAATGCGAAGCAAGATAAGTGTGTGCTCGAAACAACTAAAGTACAAAAAATTATACAAAGAATACAACATAATACAATAAGTTTTACGAGGCATCAGTTCCTACACGAAGTATTTCTTCATATAGAGACCATTTCTGATCCGTGACATAGGTTCCCATCATAATTGATCAATTCATAAGATTCCCTTTTTAACACAGTTTTGACAACAAGTGGGCCAAACCACTTTGGTACAAATTTCCCTTCTCCTATTTTTCTTGGTCTTGGTCATAAACTAAAACCAAATCTCCTTCAGAAAAAGACTTGGGGACAGGTCGATTTGTCATATTGCATATTAATCCTTTTCTTGTGTGCTTCTATATTTAGAGAAGCCTCCCTTCTAGTTTCATCAAGAGAATGAAGATGGAGAAGCATTTCTTCTTCTGTAGATTGTTAGGTAAGAGTTCAAATACTATTTTTAATGATGGGATTTCGCATTCAATTAGAAACGCTGCTTCTTCTCCATAAACCAAATGTAAAGGAAGGAATCCAATTGCGGTTTTAGTACTGATCCGGTAAGCCCAAAGAGCAGAAGACAACATTAAGTGCCAGTTAGTTTTGTTCTTATTAATATTCCTCTGCAACATAGTTTTCAAAACCTTATTAATGGCTTCTACTTGTCTATTACATTGAGGGTAATATGGAGAGGAAAAATCCTACCGCAATCCTAACCTAGTGGTAAGTTCATCCATAAAGGAATTCCTAAAAAAATTTCCATTATCAACGATGAACTCTTTAGCTACACCAAACCTTGCTATCACTTGATTGAATAAAAAATATGTTCCAGTTTTTGCCGTGTAGTTGAATGTAGGCATCGCCTCAGCCCACTTGGTGAAGTAGTCCACTACTACTATGATGTAGTGGTGGCCATCAGCTGAGGGCGGGTTGATTGTCATAAAATCAATGACCCATTTTGAGAATGGACCCGTGGTTACTATAGGGTGTAATGGAGTAGGATGTGCGTGCATTTTTCTTGTGTAAATTTGGAAAGGGTGACACTTTTTGATAGCATTGATGCAATATTTAAAGATTGTGGGACAAAAGTATCATGTACACAAGATTTCTGGGAAGTTTCCAACCCAAAAATATGAACACCAAATGAACCAACATGGAAATCATTTAAAACTTGTTCAACTTCTTCGTGTATTGTGACAATGTATTAAGATCATGTCTACTCCTCGACAGTACAAAGTATCCCCTATGATGAAGTATCTTCGTGCTTAGTATTGAATGCGATGCCATTCAATGTTAGAAAATTGAGGATCAATCCTTTAGGTTTGGAGATATGTGATGAATGTTCCATACCAAGGATCTGATGTTGAAATGAGAAATACATGCTCGTCCGCCCAAGATTCAACACATATAGTATCCTCTTTATCGTATGGTAGCTCAGACATTAGTTCCATAAGTTCCAATGACTTCTTGGCTTTAGCATTTATGAACTCGAGATCTAATTCTTGGAAAATTACTATCCATTTTGAATATTTTCCACCAATTATATGGCCAAACAAAATGTGTTTCATGGGGTTTATTTAAGCCATTATGGTCATTTTCCTTGGTAGTATATAATTTCTAAGTCTTTGGACTGCATGAACTACTTCCAAGCCAACTTTTCAACCTGGGAATACCTCAATTCAGGACCTGCAAGGCCCTTACTAAGATATTAAATAACATGTTCTTGTGATGATTCATCTTCTTGTACCAATACCATTCCTATGGTGGAACTAGATGCTACCAAATATAGCAAAAGGTCAAGCTACTATAGTTTGGAGGACTAAGAACTAGGGAAGATACCAAAGATTTATTTATTGCATCAAATGAACTTTGATCTTGGTCATCCCATATGAATAGCGCATATTTTTGAGGAAATGCATGAAAACTTTAGCTCGTTCGACAAAACATGCGACAAATATTCTCAAGTAGTTAACTTTCTCTTGAAGGATTTGAAGTTGTGTTATCGTTTTCAGGGAAGGAAACTGAAGTATTACCTCAACCTTGAGGGGATCCACCATAACCCTTTTTCTGATACGATGAACCCAAGTAATCTCCTAGAGGCCACATAAAACATGCATTTGTGTGGGTTCAAACTAATGTTATATTTGCGACATCGAACGAAGATGACACGTAAATGTGCACTATGTTTGGCTCTCCTATTAGATTTGGCTTCCAAGTCATCAATATAAACCTCATCGATTTTCTTAATATCATGGAATGCATATGACATGGCTCTTTGAAAATTATCGCCGACATTTTTAATGCCGAATGGCATTTTCCAATATGAAAAGGTCCCACAAGGGCATATGAAAGTTGTTTTATGTTGGTCTTCCTTTTTTATTTGGATTTGGTTGTAACTAGAGAATCCATCCATAAATGAAAATATTTCATTCCCAGTAATCTCATCTCTAATATAACCAATGAAGGTTGTGGGATAGTTATCTTTGGGACAAGCCAAATTTAGATACCTGAAGTCAGTATAGTGTTGGAGCATTTTCCAACCACACATCATTGATTTGAGACTTACAACTTAATTATCCACTTATCCTAAGTATTTTGAATCTATCATATGCTTACATCATCAGTTTCAATCAACTGGGCCTCCTCCTACATTTTAGGAGACAATTGGGCCATCATATGAGCCTCCTCCTACATTCAAGAAGCCAACTGGGCCACCTAATGAGCCTCCTCCACCTTTCAGGGGGTGATTTGCATGCCTCATGCACATTATTTAGCCAACTAGTGACACTAGGGCACCTTACTACACTGTTTGACCTTGTTTGGTGTGATTCTCACCTAACACTCAGTTACATTGAATACATATGGTGCCCTCCCCTATTTTTGGGCATTCAGTTGAGTTCTGCATTGAGTTAGACTCAGTTAGTCAGTTTTAGAGTGAGTTAGAGTCAATTATTGATTAGTCAAGTGGTTAACTGATGTGCCGAGTGGTTAAATTCCAAGTAAGCCACTCTCATGCATTCAATTCGAATGACTACCTTTGGAATTCGAATTGCTTGGCTTATTATAGCCATTGTTACACATTGTAAACTATCTTCTAAGTATATGAGATTATTTTACTATAGCAAACCTTTTGCACAGTGTTTCCATACATTTTATTGCATCCATCTCTAGTAATTGTTGTGTTTGTTCCATAGATATGTTGTGCTTGAGATTTCACATGGTATCAGAGCTCATGGTAGGGACAAGCCAACTTTTTTGCACTGCATGCATTTTCTGCACTATTGATTCTGCACTGGTGATTTTGCACTACATGCATATTCTGCACTTGCAGCTCGTTCCAAATCTGCAACAGAAGCTGAGAGTTTCCACATAATTCCTGGATATTGATTCTTGACTCTTCAAGCTTGCTTGATAATCTGTGTTGGGTGTTATGCAACTTGAAAAGTGCAGGTTTTCGACCTAATGGTTCTTGTTTGTTTGTGATTGTAGGTTTCTCTCAAAGATTACAAATTCTTCGATGGATCTGAAAGCAATTACTCCTCTCTCTCCATTCAACTATGATGAGTGGAAACCAAAGATAATAGCATATTTGAAGAGACAATGTATTTTTGATATGTGTATTGGTATTACGAGAGATTTTGCTTCCTACAAAGAGGAGAATGATTGGCTAAATTCTTGTGACAGAGCCTTTGGAGCAATGTGTCTTGCTATGTCTCCTAGTATGTGCTACCTCATTAATACTGCTGGACATCCAAGAGATCTTTGGACTAATTTGGATAGAGAATTTGAAAAGTAGAAAGAAGAGGACCATGCTAGCCGTTTGGAGAACAAGACGAGTGATACCTCCTCAAGTGTTCTCTCTAAATATGTCTCGGCCTCAACCATATCTCATGATAAAGTTGTTCAAGATGAAGAAGAAATTGCATATTCAACACTCATGTTCTCAATGTCTTCTATTTCGAATTTTGAGCAAGGTAATCCAGCTCATACTCTAGAATCTGAAGACGTCCTTAAATCCTCTCTTTCACATGAGTTTTTTGGTGTGCGGAATGATGATCTATTGAATTTTTTGGAGGGTAAATAATTTTTTGGAGGTGATGCATTCTCCCTCCTTGATCACATGCTTCCTATGCACCTATGTTCGATCATTGGCACATGTTCTCAGAGTTTCGTTGAAGATGGAGGACACTACCATTCTATTGGGTTCAAGTCTCAAGCACATTTTGGTGATTTTGGTTTTGATCTCACCCCTCTTGGTTCAAAGGAGATCACAAAAACCATCTACCAATTCTTGGAGCTGATTTAGCTTACACTAATCAAAAGTTCAAGTTCAAAAAGCCTCCATGGACTAGAATTTCGACTGAGAAGAGAAGATATTTAAATCCATAGAGTACTGAGTGCATCCTCATTGGATATGATCAAGAATCAAAAGGACACAAACTCATGGATATCAGATCCAAAAAGATATTCATCGACCGAAGTGTCAAATTTGAAGAACCGCTTCAAGATCTAAAACTAGTCGAGGAAGAAACTATTGAATTTTCGCCTCTACAAGAAGCAGATTCGGAAGAAGATGATGAAATTTTTTGTTATGATATTTATGATATTTTACCATACATTAATGAACATGAAATATCAGTTTCATATTCAGATTTAGATGAGCCCCCTTAGTTTCCAAAGTGGGCAGAAAAGACTCTCAATTCTGCTAGTTCTAACATTGGAAATCCTGTTGATCCAAGAAGAAGTCAAGCAAACTTTCATAGAGAAGGTATGGCTCTTTCATATTCTAATCCTTTAATTTATGAAAAAAAAAAAAATTGATGATAGGTTCATATCCTAAATCATACTATCATGCCCACGATATCCGAGATGGAAAACCACCATGGATGAAGAGTACAATTCTCTTCAGAAAAATGCTACATGGGAGCTAGTTTCTCTTCCACCCGGGAGGAAATTAGTTCAATGCAAATGGGTCTACCGAACCAAGTTTGCTTCAGATGGCTCAACCTGAAAATAAAAATCTAGGTTGGTGGAAAAATGATTCTCACAAGTTCATGGTGTGGACTACATTGAAACCTTTGCACTGTTGCAAAAATGGATTCTATCCGCCTAGTTTTCGCAATTTCCGCAGCTAAGCACTGGGAAGTGCACCATGTGGATGTGAAGAGTGCATTTATTCATGGAGATTTGAAAGAAGATATTTACATGAAGCAGCCTAAAGGATACATATCAGATCCAAAATTAGTTTCCAGACTGAAGAAAACATTGTATGGTTTAAAATAGGCCCCAAGAGCTTGGTATGCAAAGATGGATTTCTTCCTTTTGTCACAAAATTTTGAAAGATGCAAATCAGATCGAAATGTGTACCTACAGCAACATGAAGGTAATTTTATTATCATTGTCCTTTATATTGATGACCTTTTGATTACAGAAAGTGCTCTTGCTTCGATCGGCACTATAAAAACCACACTATATCTAGCATTTGACATGAGTGATTTAGGCTTGCTAAAACAATTTCTTGGCTTAGAAATCATTCAAAATTTTGATGGGATCACCATATCTCAGTAAAAATATGCGTCATACCTTCTAAAAAAATTTAATATGGCAGATTGTAAAGTGACACCATTCCCGTTCCTCTCAGGAATCAATCTTGAGGATGGTGATTCTACACCGTTGGTGGATTCTACACTATATAGACAGTTGATTGGTAGTCTTTTGTATTTGACACACTCTAGGCCTGATATTTATTATGCCATGAGTGTTGTGTCAAGGTACATGCAGCAGCCCCATGAGATTCATTGGAAGGAAGCGAAAATAATCTTACATTATGTGTAGGGTACTAGACATTTTGGAATTCACAATGCTGCGGATTCCGATCTAGATTTGGTTGGATTCATTGATTCATATTGGGAGGGTGATAGCATTGATCGAAAGTCCACTTCCGGATATTTTTTCATCATTGGAATAGGACCTATTTTCTAGTCAAGAAAAAATAAGGCAACCATTTCCTTATCTTCAACAGAGGCAGAGTATCGAGGAGTAGTCAATGCTTGCATTTAGGTAGTTTGGTTGCATGGTATTCTAGCAGAGTTTGATATTGGTAGCACCACTTCAATTGTCATCTTTTGTGAAAATAAAAGTGTTATCAATATCTCGACAGATCCGGTTTAGAGACAGAGGACCAAGCATATCAAGATCCACATGCACTACATCCGAGATCTTGTGCATGACAAAACCATTGTACTAAAAGAGTAAATTGCAAACATCTTCACCAAGAGATTCACTGAGAAGAAGTCCTCTTACCTTCGTTTACTGCTGGGGGTGAGTTATACTATGGTGAGCATAGATTAGATCCTTCAGTGTTTAGTTTGAGGGGGGTTTTCTTTCCCACTGGGTTTTTACCTCTTTCCTCACTTAACATTTTTCTATCATTTTTGGATTATTTCTATACTGGGTGACCTATGGCCTTTGTTACTAGGGCCCTTTTATTATTTTTTATGCCTCAATAAGATTATATTAAGGGGGGGTGTTGGATAATTTTCCAACCACACATCATTGATTTGAGCCTTACAGCTTAATTCTCCACTTATCCTAAAGTATTTTGACTCTATCATGTGCTTACTTCATCAGTTTCATTCAATTGGGACTCCTCCTACATTCTAGGAGGCAACTGGGCCATCATATGAGCCTCCTCCTAATTTCTAGGAGCCAACTGGTCCACCTAATGAGCCTCCTCCACCTTTCATGGGGTGATTTGCATGCCTCATGCGCATTATTCATCCAACTGGTGATACTAGGGCGCCTTACTACACTGTTTGACCTTGCTTAGTGTGATTCTCACCTAACACTCAGTTACACTGCAGATATATGGAGCCCTCCCATATTTTTGGGAATTCATTTGAGTTCTGCATTGATTTAGTCTTAGTTAGTCAGTTTCAGAGTCAATTAGAGTCAATTATTGATTAGTCAAGTGGTTAACTGATGTGTCGAGTGGTTAACTTCCAAGTAAGCCACTCTCATGCATTCGATTCGAATGACCACCTTTGGAATTCGAATTGCATGGATTATTGTATCCATTGTTACACATTGTAAACTATCTTTTGAGTATATGAGATTATTTGACTGTTGCAAACCTTCTGCACAGTGTTTCCATACATTTTATTGCATGCATCTCTAGTAATTGTTGTGTTTGTTCAATAGATTTGTTGTGCTTGATATTTCACATACAGAACTAGATAGTTCCTTGCTTTTTATCAATAGGAACATGATTGGATACCCATTCAGTTAAAGGAATAGGATAAACGAAGCCAGATTTCAATAGTTTTTCAACTTCTACTTTGATGGAAGCTGATTTCTTAGGATTGATCGGACCTAGTTTCTGTCGCACTAGTTTAACTTTATCATAGGTTTTTATCTCGTGTTCAACTATGATGGGATCAATGCCTGGCATTTCTTCATAATACCAAGAGAACACATTGCAAAATTCTTTAAATAGAGCAGTATAATGCATGATTTCCTTCGGAGAGCAATCATCGCCTATATTGATGTTTTCAACAATGTCAGGCTCAATGGATATATAGATTGGAATGGTTTTTGAAATATTTCACAAATTTCCTTATGAACTCACATTGTGTGTTTGGATGGGGCATTGGTATTTTTCCATGTCATCATCGAGGTAAAAATTTTCTATTTTGACCTCTAATGAATCCGTCTTTGGAAGAAATGATGATCTATGATGCATATCTTCCTAGGGTCGTTCATAGATATTCATGACTTCAAGGATGCATTCATTTGATGAAAAATTTTGATCCAGGATGTCATGAGTACTAGGAGTGTTGATGGCCCATATTGGTGAAGTGTAAGGATCATATTCCTCCATCTGGGAAGGATTTTGATCTGAATCTGTGGAATCCATGTGGATAGCTTGATATGAAAGATCTATGGTGGATAGAGGTACACTACTCTCTTTTTCATTATGTTGCATAGAATTTGGTATATTTCCATCACTATTTTTGATTAATATGTCCTCCTTTGAGGCTCCCTTCGATGAGGTGGATCCAACTTCTAGTATGGAATTATAATTTTTTTTAATGGAAAGTATACTTCTCATGTAATAGTGGAAATTGGAGCAGTGTGAGGGGTCGATACTGGTGGCGGAATCATGAAATTTTATATGAGGGATGAATCTTTGAACATTCCTACCCCAATATATTGAATCGCCATTTTTGAATTCCATACAAAAGGTACATTCAAGTGGATACCAGTTTCAAGTGTGTAGTAGTCTACTTGATCGATCTTGAAAATATTCCCTTTGTGGGGGAATCGAATAACTCAGAATACTGAAGACACTACAGACTCCATCTTATGTATCCAAATATGTCCCAATAGAAAATTGTAATCAATGGGTGCGTCCACTACCTCAACATCTACTTGAACTGTTTTACCTCCCTGTTCAACTGGGAAAGCCATGATAAGTCCATGAGGAGGGAACGAATGTCCATCAAATGCTTTGAGTATTGTATGGGATGGTACTAGGGTGGGTGATCCCAAATATTTTCAACATGCTAGTGACATGACACAAGTTGAGGCTCATTCATCCAGAATGGTTCGAAAAATGTTCTTACAATGTGAAGTCACTTTAATCTAAAATATGATTTGTGATAGAAGCCTACATGTGGACTGTTATGAAATCAAAAGTTATCAAATTGTTGTTGGATAGATCAATGGAACCGATAGCAGAAAATAGTTCTTTTTGTTGAGTAGAACAAATTTGAAAAACTTCCAAGGCAGGCATTGCACAAGGAGCTTGAGCTAAGTCTTCAACCACATTGCAGTTTTGAGCAGCTTGTGCATTAGGATTGTGTGTTGCTCTAGGGAAAACCCCTTTTGGAGGTCGAGGTACTATGTCTATGGTTGGTTTCTTAATTGTTAGAGAACCAATAGGATGATATCTAGTTGTTTGTGCATTATTTGAAGGTGTTACATAAGAATGAGCCCTTGTTTGAATGTTTATTTCATGTTCAGTAATTGTGAAGATGTTACCATTGAGGGGATTTCCCCCTTGTGGGGGGTTAGCGTGGTTCCCTACTGGGGGAGGTACTGGCGCCACAACAATCAACTATTGTTGCTGGGGTAAATGTTGAGTTAGAATGGTAAGTTGTGGTTTCCCTCCTCGTTGTGCCAACATCCATTGATATCATCCATGTGAGGACAAAGGTGAGTAGGATTATCCCCTTGGAAAATTTTGCAAGGGTATTTGTTTTTCCGTTTCTCCAAGTAGGATTATTCACTTTAGGTTCTTCTCTTGTCCCATAATTAGCAATGAGATTCTTCTTTTCTTTCTTCTTTTTTCTTTTGGGTCCGTAGTTTGAACAATAATTAATTCAGAAGTTTGGGTAGGAGTTGCAGATTGTTGTGTTTCCTGGCAAACTGTGGGTTGCGAAGTATGAACATAAAATTTGTCCCAATTGCTGGGTAGTCTTTTCAAGTTGGTTGATGGATCCAATAACACCATCGTTGTGAGGTCCTTTTGGTCACCTAGCTGGATCGGATGTAGGTCTTATAGAATGAGGTATTAAATCATAAAGTGTGCCTGCTTGGGAATATATCAAGTCCATCTGTCGAGCACTCTGTTCTTCAGTCATGGATCTGATCATTGATACATGTTTGGAAAGAGTAGGAAATAGCGATTTTATGAACCAACATGCTAATAATTGATCTGCAATTTCAGATTTTAAGCCTTCGGTGCCTCTTCCATTCATGGATATGATCTGATATGTGATTAGAAGTGGGATTCCTAAGTGATGTCAAAAGTTATATACCCATCTCATAGCGAGTAGGTAATTAAAACTTTGTCAGATTTACCATAGCTAAAGATGAAAATCCCATGAATGTACTGTGGGGAAACTCAATGTACCATTTCACAGTGGTTCCCATTAGTGTCTACTGAAACAACCTTAACCTAATACTATCATCAACTAGGGAATTGGATGAACACCAAAAATGCAATTTCATCACATGATTTGATGGGTATTCCCCTAGTTTTCTGTCAAATTTGGGTTTGTTTGAGGGTAGTTTAGTTGGTATGGTTGGCCACCCATTCAAATGTAGAAGAGGGTCATTAGTCAGCCGAGATAAATCAAGTAGATTTAGTGTAGATAGAAATGGTGATTTTACTAGTGCCGTAGAAAAGGATTGATACATGGGTGAATATTGATGGCTCCATAGTTGTTGTCCTTGGGATTGAAAATAATTCCAAGGAGGATTTCCTCCTTGAAGAAGTTTCATCCAAAAAGATTGGTTACTTCCTAAATGTTGTCCATTCCATTGTGGAACATGATGCATTTATGGATTTCTCCCTTGTAGAGGTAGGTTACAATAATATTGGTTACTTGGTGGAACATGACCATTCCATTGCATGATAGGATTAATGGGTGGATTTCCCCTTGCGGAGGTGGGCCCCAATAATATTGGTTACTTGTTGTAATATGACAACTCCGTTGATTGTCTCCTTGGTTTTAATAAGTGTTGCAAGGTTGATTTCCCCCCTTGAGGGGGTGGTTCCTAATAAGATTGGTCACTTCTTGGAACTTGCCGTATCCATTACAGAATGGAGTTGATAGGTGGATTGACCCCTAGCATGATACCTGTCAGGGGTATGGGATTGCTCCCAGGATTTGTGCTAGGAAAAGTTGGAGGATGATGTTATCGGACAATCCACTTGAGCAGACGCGAGCAAGATCTCCCTAGCTCAATGTGAGTCTAGAACAAATAGAACAGACTACAAATACATCTCCTAGATCTACTTAAGGATCGAGTACTAGATGTCTTACCTTTTACTTCACAATCCTTTCTCCTGAATGTTGCTCCACGTATCACGGTCATCAGATCCAAGCTGCAAGACTTGTCAAGACAAAGAAACAAGAGAAACCAGTAAAAGACATCTATACAATAAGAGATCTAAGTAAACATTTAAGCAGGTAAACTACTCAATATCATTGCACACATGAACAATATTGGTGGAAAGCATTTGTATTACTGTAAATAGAGGAGTACATGATAGAGATGTAGAACTACAATGAAGACTTAACATAGTAGCCCTTCTCCAACCAAGCCAATTTCCATGTCCTTCCAAGGAAGTATGAGTTCTCCAATAGGTGAATGGAGGTGTTCTAAGAGTGATTTCACTAGCATGTACATACCATAGGCTTCCTCCCTTTGGGATGGGAGCGAGCTTCACTTATATAGGACTAAGTGGATAGGGTATGGATAGGATAGGTTGAGAGATGGTAGGAGAAAGATAGGGGATCTTCCCAAAGAGTTAGGGGTCGAGTACCAGATCTCCTAGAGGTCAGGGTAAGCCCCTAAATGAGAAAGTTTTGAGAAGGATCTTGAATAAGATATTTTTTCCCATTAACTGACCTCATTGTACCCTGCAGTGGAGCAAACTGTGACATCGCACGTTGCTAGTGTGCAACCTACGACGACCCTTCAAAACCTAGCACAACTGAGCACAAATCCTCCCAGGATGATTATTTAGTCCAAGTATCTCTAGGGGTGTATACATGGAATCTTATAATGAGTAGATTTTCAGTTTAACAGAATTCCCCCCAAAGTATGAAGCTGTTAAGGATGTACAGGTGAAGTGCTTTGAAAGAAGTAATGGCAATAGGCTCGCTGGACAAAGGACATTGCTGTAGTACAACTGACTCCAGACTGACAATCTCATATGAAGTACAACATGGATGCCGACCAATACATTGTAGATCCATGGTAGTAATGACCGACTGAACACAATCATGGCTACTAGACACAAGCATAGATCCATGATGAGATGATAACACAACCACGACCAATACAAGAGTGGATCCATGTAATATGAATCAATACAAAATCCATCGTAACCTAGGTAAAAGATGACTCCCCATGGTCTTCAAGCTAAACCCGCAATGATATGAATCTATCCATGTGATTACAAATGTCTTGACGACGAACGTGGTAGAAACCACTTGATTACCGGTCATTGATATAAACCGTTAACAAGTGCGAGGGAGATCACCATTGATGTCAATGATTCCCAGGGTATCACAGTACACATCATCAAGCATGAATAAATGATTTGAAGTCGAATGCAAGATGAAATATTTCAATCAAGAGTTAATGATGTAAACTCACGATGAAAGCGAGGTAACCTGCCATTGAGGCATTTAGGGCCAAGGTACTTGGTTGGTTTCTAGATTCAATCCTCGGATGATGTGTTGAAGTTGACAAGGATGAATCCGTCGAAGGAGGGCCATGATGAGTCCCCCATCATTCGACACGAAACACGACAAAAGATGTGTAGAGTGGATCGGATGATACAGTAACATGTAAGACTAACTCAAAGTAACAACGGCATGACGACATGTGTACTGACTGTAGATGATAGATAGTGAACGTGTTATTGAACATGGGCATGACATGACTTGGCAGTATTGGCATAATGAGAATGATGCAAACTTCTAATGCAACTGATAATGGAAGATTTCTCCGAATGACTCAGAGGAGTAACAAGACTTAGAAAGTAAGTGGGGACTCATAGACAAACAGATGACCCAAGTATTGTATGCAAATGTAGATGAGTGCCATGTTCAAGAACGACTACATACTGCCACTAAGGTATGTAACACAAACACTTTCATTTTTCCCCATCATGAATGATGAGTGCCTCAAGTGTTTTTTACGAGCTTGATGAGGGTAACCAGATGCTCGGTATAGCTCATCTCATATATGAGTCCAATCCCAAATATTTTCCGAACCTAGGATAGGAGGGGTTCGTCCCATGATGGGCCCTTCAATGTGAAAATTTTAACGAGTCCATAGAAGGTAAACTCGGTCGTCATTTCATGTTTAGAGAGTCTAAAAAGAACTAAAGAAGACTCCAACTGTCCTTTTTTGTAAAGTTAGCCTCATCGCCCAAAAAAGGGTAAAACAATGTGGGAGAGGACTCTTCCAGTCATGATTGGATGGAGTATATCTTTTTCATAATTAGTACCTCCTTGTCCGAAAAAGGGGTAAACTATCACCAGAAAGACAATCATTCAAGTGCTTTTACAAGCATGAAAGCATCAAGTTCACTTGGCAATCTTTTCCTATTTAGGGAGTCTGAAAAGTTCTTAAAAGGGACTCCATGAACAAATTTGTCATGGTTGATTAATAATTATGACAAAGGAAAAAGTAAACTCGGCACAATTCCTTTCTGTAAATAGTCTAGCGAGGCCGGATAAAGTGATAAACCTATACTCGTTAGACACACCTTTTTACTCAAATTTTTAACGAGCATGACAATGGTATCAAAAGCACTCGGAATCTTTTTGATGTTTGAACCAGAGCATGAAAAAGTAAAAACTAAACTCAAACCATTTTTCATGTTTCAACCAGAGCACGAAAAAAATGGAAAGTAAGCTCAACACCATCTTACTATTTTTAACGAGCTCGAAGATAGGTTGGAAGAATGCTAATGATGTCTGCTTCATTTTTTAACGAGCTTGTAATAGAAAATGAACTATGATCGGGATAATTTTCATGGTTTAATGAGCTTGAAACCTAAAAAAGGAAAGTATGCTCGAAAATGTTCCCAATGGTGGATTTCTTCCCGTCATGAAATCCAAAGGTTGGTGCATGCCCCCAGGATGATTGCTCGAAGTAAGTGACTTAGCTCCAATGTGGTGTGGAGAGGTGATCGAGTTGAATTCAATGTAACTTCCAGAGGTTGAAGACATGCCCCCAAGCTTCATTCCATCCACCTATGGCATAGGCGGGTGAAAAGAAGGTTCAGGTACTAAGTCTATGAGGAGACTCGACTCAAAGGGAAAGGACATGTTTCATTTTTTAACAAGATTAACACAAGATTAGAACTCTGGTCATGGGAACCTATTTCATTTTTTAACGCGCTTGACATAGAAAGGGAACTATGCTCATAGGTTAAGGCCCATTGATGAGTTCCTTCCCAACATGATGCCCAGATGTTGGTAAATGCCCCCATCATGATTGCTAGCGGCTTAACATGGTAGTGTTCCTTCAACATGATTGTTGATGGTACGACATGTGACATGCCCCCCAAACTTCATTTCGTCTAAAAATGATGCTTGCTAACCCAACTACCAACTTGGCTACTAATATGAAAATGTTCACCAAGGGGGGGAAACGAGAATCAGATGAAATGAAGGTTCAAGTTCTAACTCTAGCGAGAGAATCGAACTAATGGGACGGAGATCTATTTCATTTTTACAAAAGATTGAAATAGACAATAACTATGCTTGAGGGGGCCCATCTTATTTTTTAACGAGCTTGAAGTGGAATAAAACTATGCTCGAATGGATTGGTTTCATTTTTATGCAAGCTTGAAACCAAAAGGAAACTACGCTAGGGTGGTTGGTTGCATTTTTTAATGAGCTTGAAACATAACATAAACCGTGCTTGTACCCCCCATCCTCAGGGGGAAGAAACCACCAAATAATGAGGAACATTTAGGGAAGTCTAATGACTAGGAGTCATATGATGAGTGGGTGTCAAGAAGGAAAGCTGATCAATGGTCACAATATTCCCATGATGAGGAAAATACATCACTCGAAAGAGCGTGGACACTGCAACTTTCATAACATAGACATAATGACGTCCAAGGAGCAGATTGAAATCTAAAGGACCTTGGACGACCATGACATCAATATAAACAGTCTTACCTCTCAATGTGACAGGTAATTGCAGGAGAATCCCTAAAGGTCTGGTAGGCCTTCTATTAAAAGCCAAAATCTGGTCAGTTACTAGCACAAGCTGAGGGGAACCTATAGCTTTCCAAGCCATTGAGGATAAAATAATAACAGAAGCTCCTTCATCAACTATCGTATGAAATATTTCTTTATCGGAAACTCCTACAGATATTTGAAAAGGAATACTCAAAGGAAGACGAGATTCTGTTAGACCATTCCAATCAACGAAAATGAACTCAGTACTTGGGGGGGTCCTGTAGAAATGGACAGGGTTTTCCCCTACCTAGGACATTTTGAACTGACTAGGAAAACATCAGTGGTTTCCAATTCACTCTCACTTGGAAGATAAGAATGAGATGAAGATTGTGTCATGGTGACTACTTCAGTCTGGACTTTCTCCAATGAAAGAGCGGGATCGAGTGGATATGACATCGACTCGATCACTTCATTCTCAGAAAGAAGAGTGGGATCGATTTCAGATGGAACTGAATCGATCACTTGGTAAACCAACAGGGAGTTGAGGGACAACTTACTGTCACTTGTTGGAAGCACCTATTGAGAACTAGTAATATCTTTCAACCACTGTGAAGCTTCATTCATGCTTGGACAAAGGAAAGTCCAGTGCATATCCTTGCATATCAAACAGGGATATAGGACTTTACCCTTCCGACCCTTCACCAATAGGTCACTCAGCATGGGAGTGTCATAAACATGATGGTTAGAGGTTGACGATACAAGCGGTTTGGGGTTTTTAGACCACACTTCTAACACGCGGGAAAGACCGGGACAATTCTTGAGAAGGTGATCACCCTTGCAAATTTTGCAAGGGAACTTTGGCTTATGAGGTGTGCTCATAGAATGAGCGCCATTAGAGTAGATGGTTGACGCTTGGTCTCTTTCTTATCTTTCTTCTTCTTAATACTCCCTTTCTTCTTCTTCACATTCGCCTTCTTACTAACATTAGAGTTTTCAGTAGGAGAAGAGGAAGAGATGGAAGCCGATTCAAATTTTGACGGAGAAGGAGAAGGGTCATCATGAGATTGATGCTCATGTGGTGAAGGACCTAGGTTTGACACAATTGGTCACTTGGTGTAACTAGATCAGAGAATAACCATACTGGTAATCCTATCATCAATCCAGGAAGACTCAACGTAGCCATAAAGGGAGGACCAATAGTTCCACAAGGGGGAATAACAAATGCAATATCCTGGAAAGGGGCCTCTTGGTTGGTAGTCCCGGAAGAGTATTCCATATCTAAGCTTCCTAAGAGTCTCTAAAGTACCACACAAATCAAACACTACTCAAGTCTAAAAGCAATAAGCAAACTGTGTGAATATGAGTGGATTCAAAGTATGGAACCTCACAGGATTATCAAGGCATCGCAAACCGCTATATACTGTAGGGTCCAACAATATGACACGACAAGGAGGATTGGGACCATACCCTTTCCTGCATACCTGATTACCCGGACAATATGTGTGTGTTAATCTCCCTGAGTGCTGTTCTCGGTGTATTTCTTTTCCAAGACGACCAAATGGTTAACTCAGATGGTTTCAGGATTCGTATGGGTGTCTATGGAAAGAAGGACTCCACAAACGTTTCCAATCAAATGCAAGACAAAGATAAGCACTTAACAATCTTATCTAACTCAAATGCACACAAAAATGAAACAAGCCTTTCTTCTTCTTATGAGTGTGAGACCAAGAATTTCAAATGATCAAATTAAAGTAAGAAGAACACTTATGTTTTCCAATTTCATGAATATAGCAAAAAAGTGACAAAATCAATCTTTTCTTTGAACTAAAGTGGAGATAAAGAATCAATGTTTCCCAAAAATGATTGAATAGCTCAGCATGTAAGGGAAACAAGATGCATAACCCAAGAAAGAGAGGCTAAAAAAGACATGGATATCCCACACTCTTCAAGTCTTTAAAACAATCCAATCACACTCAACCAAAAATGATCTCAAAACCTTGAGATGGGTCAAAATGACTAAAGAATGCACGATTCATGCCCCCCCCACTTCGCTTAAAAATGTAAGCAAAACACTAGTTTTGACTCAAGGGGCCAAACATGAATCCAAATCTCAAAAGACCCAAAAAGCAATACAAATAATCCAAACAAAACACACAAATCAAAGATGAGATCTCTGGCTAGATCTTGTAGCACAGAGGGAGTTCATACAGCAAACCAAAGTCCAGACTATCAAATGGAGAAGAGATGCCTACATGCCAAATTTTGACAAATCGATGCACTCTGTGCTTGTACACAGTGCGACGTTGCAGTCTACCTACATGGGAAGTGCGACGATGTCGCAGTCTGCCAATGCATGGGATGCAATGAGTAACTAATATGTAAAGAACAGAGACCCAAACTGACACAGTGTCACTCTATTCCCACTGCCCAGGTGTGACAGGAAAAGTCTAGATTCAAAAATGAATCAGATCTCTCAGTAATGAACCATGGAATGGTTTGGGAATGAGTTGTATAAACTCAGAGGAAGTAGGTCAGAGTCTTCAACATGAAGATATGATAGTGAAATCAACTCCAAGAAGTAAATGTAAAAAAATAAAAAGGCTCGTGTTAAGCAATCAACTGAAAATGACTCTCAAATTGACAACTACTGACCAAATATCAATACTCCCCAGTATGGTCGCCAGATTTTTTATTGGACAATCCACTCAAGCAGATGCGAGCAGGATCTCCCTAGCTCAATGTGAGTCTAGAACAAATAGAACAGACTACAAATACATCTCCTATATCTACTTAAGGATCGAGTACTAGATGTCTTACCTTTTACTTCACAATGCTTTCTCCTGAATGCTGCTCCGCGTCTCATGGTCGTCAGATCCAAGCTGCAAGACCTGTCAAGACAAAGAAACGAGAGAAACCAGTAAAAGACATCTATACAATAAGAGATCTAAGTAAATAGTTAAGCAGGTAAACTACTCAATATCATTGCACACATGAAGAATATTGGTGGAAAGAATTTGTATTACTATAAATAGAGGAGTACATGATAGAGATATAGAACTACAACCAAGACTTAATGTAGTAGCCCTTCTCCAACCAAGCCAATTGCCACGTCCTTCCAAGGAAGTATGAGTTCTCCAATAGGTGAATGGAGGTGTTCTAAGAGTGATTTCACCAGCATGTAGATACCATAGGCTTCCTCCCTTTGGGATGGGAGTGAGCTTCACTTATATAGGACTAAGTGGATAGGGTATGGATATGATAGGTTGAGAGATGGTAGGAGAGAGATAGGGGATCTTCCCGAAGAGTTAGGGGTCGAGTACTAGCTCCCCTACAGGACAGGGATAAGCCCCTAAATGAGCAAGTTTCGAGAAGGATCTCGAATAAGCTATTTTTCCCCATTAATTGACCTTATCGTGCCCTACAATGGAGAAAGCTGCGTCGTCGCACGTTTCTAGTGTGCAACCTGCGACGACCCTTCAAAACCTAGCACAACTGAGCACAAATCCTCCCAGGATGATTATTTAGTCCAAATATCTCTAGGGGTGTATACACTGAATCTTATAATGAGTAGATTTTAGGTGTAACAGAGGACTTCCTGAGGAATTTCCACTAAACTATGGAGCATAACCCCAATTGGCATTACTATTCCATAGTCCATTCGTTCCATCGGGAATATTAAGATTCCATGGTGAAGGGTTTCCCCGAGAAGTAGAACTTAGAATAATGTTAGGTATCCCAAGATGATTTTGGTTTCGTTTGTTTTGACCTTGATTATCCAAACCATATGGAAAACCCATATTTGTTAAGGCTCACCCCCCAATAGGTATCCTTGAAGATGAAGTGGATGTACTTCTAGGATTGGAACCCGAAACTGTACCAACTAGCACTAAAGTGTTGGTTGAACTTGTGCTAATAACATGTATACTAATTATTAGGATTGATATAGAGGCCAAATCGGAAGTATTTCTACCTCCAACAACTATTTGAGGTTGCGATGATGTAGTACCTTGTGCTACTAATGAAGCATAGGGTCAAATGTTGAATTTTTCATATTATTCCAATAACTAAAAAGAGGATTGATATAATCCAAGGACTCACTAATGTGAAGTACCACTGGGTATGAAAGATTTGTCAAAGGTGGGTTTACGTGATTAGTTGTGTTGTTCTCTAGTGTTTCAATTTCAAATGGAGTAATATTATCAACAATTTCGATGCTTTCTTTGTTATGTAATGGTGAAGTTTTAGCATTTGTTTTATGTTGTTCTTCTATATTATTGTTAATTGAATCTAGAAGTTGTTTAGTTTCCAAGTCACAAGGTTGTGTTTTTTGTATCCATCTTTGCGATGTAGCGGGGCCTTCAAATTCCTATGATTCACCTTGTTTTCGTCCTGACTGGTGGATCAAGAGAGTAGCCACTTTGAAGAATTTTATAAAATGATTTGTTTTAAAATGGTATTCTTAATAACAAATAGAATCAAACAATCCTAAGGTACTCTAGACTCAACAAAAAGAAAAAGTGTCCACATAGTAAAAATGTCCTATGAATCCAAGTAAGCAATGTACTTTTACAAACAAACGAAGCTCAGCGAAAAGGTGGATTACAGGGATTTCCAAAACTAGTAGCTGCTGATGGGTATAAATACTCAAACAATTACTAATATCGAAGGTATGCAAAACGGTTACAATAAACTTTAATTGTTAGGGGTGAAAGTATTGGTTCTTGACAAATCACCCTCCCAATGAGTAAAAGCTTCAAAGTATGTATCAGGTATTGGAAGTGTACCCCACTCATAATAGCCTATGTGATATCCTAGGAATAAAAACTAAGATTACCACTTCACAATTGATGGTCAGGAGAAATAGTTGTAAGTCTAGGACAACTCTCATAACGAGGTGTTATATAAAAATGATGTCACCTTGAGGACTTGTCACTTACATGGAATTCCGTGATGAGCTTGTATTCCACTAAAGAAGCAAGAGGGGGGTACCACCCTTACTTATCCATATTTACCTCGTGCTTAATGCATGTGTTAGATGCACTTTCCCGACAAGCATTTTTTGCTACTAATGGATTTAAACTCTCAATAATCAATGCTAGTTTCAAAAGTTGTGTATCCCAGAAGTGTTAACTCTCCAAACCTAATCCAGGGCACTAACCTAAACATTTTAGTGATATGAACATCAATTCTTGGTTAGTTTTATATTAAGCAACAATTTTAAGGGTAATTTTCTTAGTTTCAGGAGTGGAAGTGAAACAGTTGGTGTGTTGACTAAAAAATATGAACCAAACAATGCAATATACTCACTACTCTACCTTTAAATTTGATGAATGATCTAAACTAATAAAAAGTTAGAGGCTCATGTGGGTCTTCCAAACATGCAAGGTGCGAAATGGAATTAAAAGAAAAAACTTTTTACAACATGCATAAAACTCTTTTCAAATGTTTGAATGTGTTTCCAAATCTAGTGAAGTTTTGGTGATGCAAAATGTTTTGGTATATTTTTTATATTTAGGAATAATTCTTTTGAAATATGGTTAATTACTAATTTCAAAAATCAATGAAACCAAAAAAATATCTCTGTTGGATGACTGCTTTCTCCTCTTGTTCTTTGATTGACCCAGGTTTGGTGATCTTACTTCATAGCAACAACAACAAAACCCCTTGTTTCACCGACCCTTTCGGCATCAACCTGCAAATAGGCTGAAGTCTCACCCAAGGTGAATATGGGTGGCTACATAGCCAGGTTTTTTTCCACACAGCGATGCGCAGATATGGGATACTGGCCTTCCCGAATTGGTCCAACTTTGCTATGTTGATGTATTTGTAGCTTCAGAAAATATTCTTCTATGTATTACACTTGTACTTTATCATATTCATGATAGAGATGTATTATTCCTCCAATCATAAGTGTCGTCATTTGTATTTGTAAGTGTCGCAATTATCGCAAGTGTTACAAGTGTCGCAACTTATATTTGATGGGTTATTAGACCACCAGTGTGGGGTTGGCCCTGCTTGTGTCATGTGAGTGGGTTATTAGACTTCCTTAGGAAGTTGACCGAGCTACAGTTAAAGGAAGGTTAAGTTATGTATAAATAGAGAGTGAGTGTGTTACATTCTGTTCATTCACTCACTCATCCAACTTGCATTAGTTGAGAGAGGAGTGCACACAAGTGGAGGAGGAGTAGCTGCTGAAGTCATCTATCTTTTGGGGATTGATCTTTGTGATCTTTGTATTGGGGCTTATTCTATCTTTGAGGAAGTTGCGGGGTTTTTCACCTTCATGGTTTTCCCTGAGTAAACTCTGTGTCTCTTGTGTTTATTATTGTTATGCTATGCATGTTATTCTCTTAGTAGGATCCTAGATAATGTTTGAATGAAATTATCGAAAAATTAACATGGTATTGGAGCCATGCTAAGAAGAAGACACTGTGCAGCTATGAAAGATAGGGCTTCTTAATATTTGGGTTTCTCTCCTCAGATCATCAAAGGAAGGATGATAGGTTGACTCTCCTTGGAAGGGCGCATCTTTATGTCGAGACATAATTCAATTCTGAGCCCTTTCAGTTTTTGGTCCGTCACTCCTGCAGGAAATTAGGGTTTCGAAGAAAGATGGAATTTTTGAAATCCGAGACCATGGATGCATGCTCCTCAAGAAAATCGAAGTTTAGAGACCAAGATCAAACTTTTTGGTTGGGCATAACCCCGAGCATAATCAAACCCTAGTTCGGGATTTTGATCAGAAAGGTGGAAAATTAGGGTTTCTGCAAAAGTTGAAATTTTTGGAATCTGTGACCACTGCTGGATGCTCCTCAAAAAAATCGAAGTTTAGAGTAGAAGATCAAACTTTTTGGATGGGTATAACCATGGGCATGATCAAACCCTAGTTCAGGATTTTGTCCAGAAGATCCATAAGTTTCAATGGCAATTTTGAGGGGTCAAATTTTGCAAATTTCAAAATTGAAGTATACCAGCTTGATCAACTCAACAAGGTGCATCTTTCCATCCTTTCAAATGTTTGAAATTCAGAGTTTGAATTTTTAGGGTTTCTCTAACAAACCCTAATCCAGCTCCAGATCCAGTTTTCAGCGAATCAAGTGGTAAGACCTAAATGTTTTATTTCCATTTGAGTTTCTCATTAAGATGTCTCACCACATCAAGCTTGAGGATAAGCTTGAAGGAGCTGACAGATTCCGATCATGGAAGTATAGGATCGGGTTAATCCTAGAAGAGAATGAATTGGAAAACTACATAAAAGAAGAGGGTCCAGTTGCAGAGGGAGATGAGGCTAAGGCTTTGCACAAGAAGGACTTGGTCAAGGCTAAGAGAATCATTTTTTATTCTATAAAATACCATCTCATACCCCATGTGTCTTCTCTAAAGACACCTAAGGAGATGTTTGATTCATTGACCAAATTGTTTGAAGGAAAGAATATAAATCGAAAGATGACTCTGTGGAATCAATTGAAAGGGGTTAAGTTCCAGAATGGAGAGACCATCCAATCCTACTTTACTAAGGTCTCTCAAATCAAGGAATAACTCAAAGCAGTAGATGAAGTAGTGGATAATGGAGAAATTGTCATGACCACATTGAATGGCCTACCTAGGTCATGGGACTCCTTCATCCAAGGTATCTGTGCAAGAAAGAAGTTAATCTCCTTCAGAGACTATGGGAGGAATGTTCATAAGAAGAAGCTAGGCTTGTAGCTCGAGAAGAAAAGATGGGTAGTGAAGACCAAGCTCTCATAGATCACACTAAGAGAAGTAAGTCTAAGAGGGAGCAATCTCATCACAAGAAATATTCTCACCACCATCAAAGAGATAAGAAAGATATGATACGCTTCACATGTAATGAGAAGGGACACTTTTCCACAGATTGTCCCAAGAAAAAAAAGGGCTTTAACAACAAGAAGAAGAAAAACAAGAAGAGATATCATGCTCATGCTGCTAAGGATGATGAACCTCCCAGGAAGAAGACTAAGGTAGAAAGTGAAGACTCTTCAAGTGACGATGAATATGTTCTAATATCTTCTCTCACAGGTACTGTTACACATGGGTGTAATGATTGGCTTATTGATAGTGGGGATTCTAAACATATGACGAGATTCAAAAAATCTCTTATGGACCTATTTGAACATGAGTCACCTCATAAGGTGAAACTTGGGGATGACTATCAATACCCTATAAAAAGAACTGGTGAAGCCTCCTACAAGTTGAACTCTGGGAAGTCTTTGAAGATGCAAGATGTTCTATATGTACTTAGAATCAAGAAAACCTTCTCTCCATATCATATTTGGATGCAAAAGGGATAAGAGTTGCATTTATGGATGGCCAAGTACTTATGTGGCCAAAAGGTAAGACCATAGATGATGCAATAGTGATTGGAGAGAAAGAGGGAGGATTGTACAAATTGAAGGGACAACCTGAACATATCATGGTACATGAATCCATGGATCCAAGTGAACTTTGGCATAGAAGGATTGCTCATGTGCACTATAGGGCACTACCAATTGCAAGCAAAGCAGTATAAGGTCTTCCTGAAATCTAGTCAAATCTTGAAGGTGTTTGCAAAGGATGTGGAAAAGGAAAGAACACAAAGAAGGCTTTTCCAAGTAGTGAAAGCAAAGAAAAAGGAATCTTGGAGATTATCCACTCCGATGTATGCGGACCAATGTCATCCAATTCTCTGAGTGGGTATGTATATTATGTTTCTTTCATTGATGATTTATCTAGGAAGACTTGGGTTTATTTCTTGAAGAACAAAGATGAAGTGTTTGATAAGTTCAAGGAATTCAAAGCCTTGATAGAAAATAAAATTGATAAGAATATCAAGATCTTTAGATCTGACAATGGCAGATAATTCACTTTAGAAGACTTCAAGAAGTTATGCAGTGAATCAGGGATTAAGAGGGAGTTGACCACTCCTTACAGTCCACATCAGAATGGAGTTGTAGAAAGGAAGAACTTATCATCCATTTTCAACATTGGTTAAGGTGCACACTATCAAAGACTCCAGTAGCTCCTGTAAGGAAGCAAAGATTAAGAGGGATTCCACCCAACAAACAACAAAGATAAGTATTTGAATTGTCATTTATTGTATATCTAATTGTTTAAATAATATTGTTCAATGATGTATATACTTATGTTCCTAGACATAGGTTGTGTATTATGCATATTAGAATAATTGCATTAATGAACAGTATACTACTAATATGAATGTGATGGGTAAGTGGCCTATGGCACTGTACAACATTCCATTGCTACTTATCTAGAATGAAACCTCTTTGCTGACATGTTGGGAGTAGTGCAAACTCTTAACAATGTTCTGGTAGAGATGGAAGGCATCTAGAAAGTTACCGTATGAATATGGGATATGGATGAATGTTGTATTGAAGTATTGGCTAAGATAATTGCATGACTATATGACATATTCCTTTATGTGTGAGAATTTGTTCTGTAAAATATGAGAAGTTTCTAATCATGCAATTGAATTTGACCTATAGGAAAGATCGTGTACAATCACCTACAAAAGAAGGACTACAAAATTTGTTCCAGCAACAAAGTTCAAAGAAAACTATCCATTGAAGATATTGAAGAATCTGAAGATCCTAGGATCTGGGATGCAATAATGGAAGAATGCCATGATCGAGGAATACCAGTCGATCATGAAGAATGATGTTTAGGATGTGGTCCCAAGACCAAAAGGGAAGTCTGTTGTGACTTCCAAGTGGATCTATAAGATCAAGCATGCTGCAGATTACGGCATAGTGAAATACAAGGCAAGGTTTGTGGATCGTGGTTTCTCCCAGAAAGAGGGGATAGATTATGAAGAGGATTTTGCACCTGTAGCTAGATACACTTCCATTAGAACATTACTTGCCCTGGCTGTAGTGATGAAATGGAAGATACACCAAATGGATGTCAAGATAACTTTCTTGAATGGTGTAGTCGAAGAGGAAGTGTATGTGGAGAAACCACTCAGTTTTGAGACACATGACAGGGAGTCATATTTGTGCAGATTGAAAAAAGTCTTGTATGGCTTGAAGCGAGCACCTAGGACATGGTATGGAAGGATAGAAAGATTCTTGTTCAGTTTGGGTTTTACCAAGAGTAAAGTGGATTCCAACCTTTACTACAACATTGAAGAAGGCAATCCAGTGATACTCCTATTGTATGTGGATGACTTGTTTGTGATAGGTGATGATAGATTGATTGCTGACACAAAGAGGAAGCTTGCTGCCGAGTTCAAGATGAAGGAATTGCTTTCTAGGTATGGAGGTGTGGCAGAGTGCAGATAGAATCTTCCTTGGACAAGGGAAGTATGTAGTAGAGATCCTTAAGCGGTTTGGGATGATGGACTACAAGGCCATGGCCACACCTATGGCATCGAACCTGAAGCTATTAAGTGATACTTCATCAGAGTGGGTTTATGCCACGGCATATCGTCAGATGATTTGGTCCTTGATGTACCTGACAAACACGAGACCATATATTTGCTTCACGATGAACACCTTGAGCCAGTTTCTAACATATCCTAGACATGTTCACCTGATTGCTGTAAAGCATATTATGAGGTACCTTAAGGCTATAATTGATTATGGGCTCAAGTATGATGTGAATCAAAAGTTTAACCTAGAGGGTTATGTTGATTCAGATTGGGCAGGCAGTGCTGCAGATAGGAAGAGCACTTCAGGGTGCTGCTTCAGTATGGGATAAGGTGTGATCTCTTTGTTTAGCAGGAAGCAATCCTGCGTAGCACTGAGTATAGCCGAAGCAGAGTATGCCGTATCTTGTTTCGCTAGTTGTGAGGTAGTATTGCTAAGGAAGCTACTGTCTGAGTAATTTGATCTACAGTTGGATGCTACCTCTATCTATTGTGACAACTAGAGTTGTCTGAACTTATCAGAGAACCCGGTGTTCCATGACAGGTCAAAGCACATCGAGATCAAATATCACTATATTAGGGATATGGTGCAGAGAGGAGCAGTGAAGCTCTAGTATGTTACGACAGATGAGCAAATTGTAGATGTGTTGACCAAACCACTAGCTAGAGTGAAGTTCTAGTACTTCAGAGAGAGGATTGGTGTTCTTCAGATAGAAGATACTTCAAGGAATAAGTGATGGGACACATTTGCAGGTGCCATTCCAAGCATGGTGGTAGGAGGATCCTTCGCATGGTTGTGGATGTAAGCGTTGTGTGATAAGCATCAAGAAGATGCTCCAGTTACTGCTATGTATGATGATTTGGATGATCATGTGTGATTAGCATCAAGAAGATGCTCCAGATGATATGCATCAGGATGATGCTGTGGCGATGATCAGGATGATCATGCGGTGATGATGTGCATCAGGATGATGTACTGTATGATGATGATCAGTATGATCATGAGCATCAGGATGATGCTTTGTGCGAGGATGATCAGGTTGATCTTGAGTATTAGGATGGTACTTTGTGGTCATGGACAGGTTGTGGAAGGCTAGCATGTATTACGTACAGGAGATCTGGAGAGGTTTTCCTAGTCACATAAAAGGCCTCGGATGCTCTTTAGAGATCTTACTGGGAAAGACACTCTTTTAAGGTTTTGCTAGACCACATGTAATACGTCCTGGAGATTCAGACAAGTTGTGCTAGTCTTGTAAAAGGCCTCGGATGCTCTTTAGAGATCTTGCTGGTAAAGACACTCTTTTAAGGTTTTGTGGGGACCATATGTAATACGTCTTGGATATCCAGACAGGTTGTGCTAGTAACGTAAAAGGCCTTGGATTCTCTTTAGAGATCTTGCTAGGAAAGACACTCTTTTAAGTTTTTGTGGAGATGACATGTAATCAGTCCTAGAGATCTGGACAAGTTGTGATAGGAACATAAAATTCCTCAGATGCTCTTTAGAGATCTTGCTGGGCAAGACACTCTTTTAAGGTTTTGTGAAGGTCACATGTAAAAGATCCTAGGAGATCCGATAGGTTGAGCTGTGTGCTCATAAAATTCCTGGGATGCTCTTTCGAGGTTTTGTTGATGCACGTAATCAGTCCTGAGGATTCCACAAGACGGCCAACTCGCAGAGATGATGAAGACCTATAAGAGGCTAGGCTTACAAGCAACTTGAAAAAGGGTTGGCTCTGTAGAACTTCCTATGACGAGAATAATTGAGAGATAGCCCAGTGATCGAGATGACGAGTACAATAGTAGTGACGATGATGCTTCGTGATCTAGTGATGATGATCCATCTCCAGAATTGAAGACTTGTGGCGATATGTATTGATGACCTATGTTTAGAGAATACCTTCCTAGTTAAGAGGGAGTGTTGATGTATTTTTAACTTCGAAAGATATTCTTCTATGTATTACACTTGTACTTTATTATATTCAGGATGGAGATGTATTATTCCTCCAATCAGAAGTTTCACATTTGTATTTGTAAGTGTCACAAGTATCGCAAGTGTTGCAACTTATATTTGATGGGTTATTAGATCACCAGTGTGGGGTCGGCCCTACTTGTGTCATGTGAGTGGGTTATTAGACTTCCTTAGGAAGTCGGCCCAGCTAGAGTTAAAGGAAGGTTAAGTTGTGTATAAATAGAGAGTGAGTGTGTCTCATTCTATTCATTTACTCACTCATCCAACTTGCATTAGTTGAGAGAGGAGTGCACACAAGTGGAGGAGTAGCTACTGAAGTCATCTATCGTTTGGGGATTGATCTTTGTGATCTTTGTGATCTTTGTATTGGGGCTTATTCTATCTCTGAGGAAGTTGTGGGGTTTTTCACCTTCTTGGTTTTCCCCGAGGAAACTCTGTGTCTCTTGTGTTTATGATTGTTATGCTGTGCATGTTATTCTCTTAGTAGGATCCTAGATAATGTTTGAATGAAATTATCAAAAAATTAACATGCTATACTCGGCATAATAACATGAATACAAGACTTCGCATGACACAATTACCAACAGTTACAAACTCCACTGAATCACTGTTATTTCTATATTTGTAACTACACATTCATCAGATTCGTTAACACTTCAAATATTCATACATGAATGTTTCACTACTTAACATATCATTTCCATTCACACTCATACGGAAACACATATATAGGCCTAAACATTCATGAACATATAAGACAACAGAGGTTCAAAACACATAAAACAAGTATTTATGTGGTTCACCCCCCCATATGGGAGCTATGTCCACGGGAACTGTTCTTATATTTATTGGAAGGGGCTAACAGTTCTAGTCTGCGCACACAGTTGCAGAGTCTTCTCTACACTATATCTCTGCACACACAACTGCAGAGTCTTTTTCTTGTTTTAGATATCTCTTAGAGTATATATAATAATATATAGTAGAGTCCCATAAAATCTCTCTAAGTCTAACCTTCCCTTATACAAAATTTCCCTTTATATAGATTGTGCTCGAAGGTCACATATTTACAATAACTATGGGCCAACCCCCATAGTACCCTTAAACCCAAAATGGCATGGTTCTCTGATTGACCACGCTTTGTCTTTACCTCACTGGAGATATGATGTCCTTTTGCACCGCTTCTCTGTCTTTGATGCTTCTCAGACAGTCGAAGTTCTGACCGCACAACTCTCACACATTCATGGTGCGTCCTTTGCACCATTCCACTTCTTTACTATTCGCTATTGTAGTTGACAGTCCGCCACTTCATTCACAACTGCTCCAACTATTGGCAGGCGGTTTGGTAAGAAAGAATCGCAGTATCGCCAATGTTGTGACACGTCAGAAGAGGTCGCGGAAGGAAGAAGGCCACATTATTTTATGTATTTTTTAAGTCGTTTGTATCGTAGAATGCGGGTTTTTGGGTCATTGGACCATATGAGATGTAATTTGGAGCTAATTGTACCACAGTAGGTAGGTTTTTGGATCATTTGTACCGTGTCAATTAGATGTTGGGTCATTTGTCCAGGAGTCGGTTCGGAAATTGTTAGTAAGTGGACAAGCATTGTAAAGGAAGAATCCTATATATAGACAAAAATTTGTAGGTCGTAAGATATCTTGGAGACAATGTTTTTGCATATGTTCTGATATCAAGAGATATTGCTGAGATTTGGTTTTGCAGAGATGTTGTTTCAGGTTTTTTCTGAAGTAATATGACATGACAGAACTGTTTGTTGAAATTCCCTGTGTACCTTTTGTGTTAATTCCTGTTGTGATGATTTCTTGTTGTAGTTAACCTTTTAATGTTATATTCATTTTGTTGTGATGAATGACTCTGTTAAATAATGCTATGAATACAAATGATGTTAATCTTGAATGCATAGATATGTTTTAATTGTTGTGATAAGTTGAGTAATTGTTGTCATAATAATGCTCCTTCATTTAGCAGAAACATGGTTCCATCCACTCTCCCTTGATTGCCTCAGGTGAGACATCATCTGCTCTGGAGGTGTTGTTGGGTAGGCTAAAACTTGCCTGGGCCGGTGCTCAGGGAGATCGCGGTGGGTTGGTGTCGACAACGATGGGAACCCTTGTCGACTAGGTTTGAGTCAAAAAATGGTTCCGTCGCGGAGACTGTGTGCGAAGTGAAAGGAGGATATGTTGTGGCACCCGACAAAACCCAAGATCCAGGAATGGTTTGATCGAAAGCTACAGGAATTTGCTAAAGAAGAAAGCTCGAACACTCAACTAACAGTAGATCAGTGGGTAGATAGATATATTCACGACGGTCCACATGAATGGTTCTTCTGTGAGTTCCCAGTCCTGTTGTTCGAGTGGTTGGCGAAGTTGACCTTTCAGAAGAGGAACTTCCAGGGTGGTGAGCCAATGATCTGGACCCCAGAGTTGATCCAAGAACTACAGGAGGTCGATAATAAAGCATCACGGGTTGTTGAAGTATGGATCAATAGCATCTTGGAGGGATATATTATTGAATTCGTGGTCGATATGCAAAAGTCCTATAGCAAGGTCGAGAGATATTTTTTTCGCGAACCTCGGGGAAGGTTCCTGCTGTCGCTCCAACTATCCATTAAGATGATTATTTGTGAAAAGGGTATATTGAAGATGCATGTAGATCAGTAAGTGGTATGGTGGACGGAGGCTATGGGTATCGCGACAGTAGGGGGGGACAGTGCATGGAATGATCAAGGGTAGATGGGTTTGGGTCACGAAGAGACTGTGAGTAAAGTCGAGGAAGAGAGTGGTCTTACAAGGGGAGGAATGAGGTTTCGATAGGAAAAGAGGCAGAGGATAGGAGAAGGTCTTGCTGTGATTGAACCGCAAGTTCGTGAAGGAAGACCACACGGGATGAAACGACCTCATAGTCCAGACAAGGATGCATAGGCTGTGCCCAGGATAGAGGCAGGACCTAACCCCCACAACAATTTACCCACACCTCCGCTCACTATCTGTCAACCAGTGAGAAACACCAGTTCGACCCCACCAGGTCAACAAAACTTGATCGCTAGTAGTTCAGTACCTGCAAGAAGGAATCCCAAGATGGTGGGCGACGATGTTAAGTTACCATTGTTCCATGGGAGTGGGACAAATAGTCCAGAACAGTATTGGTTTTTGTGTGAAGCAGTCTGGACCGTAAAATAGATCACTGATGATGCCGCTAAGAAAGGACAGTTAGCGACAACTCTGCGAGGTCATGCATTAGATTGGTTTATGAACTTTGTTCTAGTCCATACAGGAGCCCCAAAGAGGTCACTAGATGAGATCTAGGATGGGTTGATTGCAGAATTCAGAAAGCCCAAGTATGAGGCTCAATATATTTTGGAATTGAAAGAAATTAAGTAGTATCCCAATGAGACGGTGTTGGATTTCGACCAGTGGTTCAAGACACTGATGGAAAGGGTTAGTTTCGATATGAGCGTTGTCCAACATAAAGAGTGGTTCATCACGGCACTACTACCACATATTCAGCTACCATTGATGCAACAAAACATCTCAATGCCCAGTGAAGCTCTGGATATTGCAATGCAGTTGGAGGCGTCATCGATTGGAGAAAATGCAGCTGGGATGTCGCAAATTCAGACACAGCTAGCTAACTTGACCATATAGCTGCAAGATTTGAAGAAGGGAAAGGAGCAGTGCGAAGAAGTATGGTGTACGCGATGTCGAGGAGAAGGGCATATGAAGGACAATTTCCTGGAATTCCACAACTATTTGGTTTCAGGAGCGCCAAACCCATTAAAAAGTGTTGGCATGCCATATTGTCGCATTTGTTAGGTATTTGGGCACCTCCATGAAGAATGTCCATATATGCAGAAGATGGTCACCAAGCCGATGAATCTATATTTCACATTCTGCAAATCAGTGGGACATGATGACAAAGATTTCTAGGCATATGGGTTGCTTCACGAGAGAACGTACGACACATTCTATGTAAATGATGACTGGCATGCCATACAACAACCACCGCTGTAGCAATAGGTAGCCCAGTCTGTACCTCAACCACAGGTACATTTTGTACCGCAGAAACAACATCAGCAGTTTGTGCCACAATATACTCCGATTGTTATACCTCCATATTTTGCAGTGTCGCATCTTCACCATAAAAATAGCTGACGACACTTCCCCTACTGCTTAAAACACCCATAAGAGGAAAATGATGAGTGATCCTTGGAGACAAACCTATTCTATCAAGAATCAACCCAGCTGAGACTTCATATACCTACACTACCGCGCCTTGCTCCAGCTTAGGTGCAAGATAGTCAACACTACCACGCTATGCTCTTTCTGTGCCACGTGGTACTACCACGTTATGCTCTGTTTGAGAGGTGCGGTACTCCGTTTTTAGCCTTTTTTCCATGGCTTGTGGGATCTTGATCTTTGAGATATTTTTGAGGATTGGTGTCCCTGATTCGATCCTAACTCACTTTCTGTGATTAGTAGGCCTGATCCACTAAAATCTCCCAAGATCCACCCTTCTCTCTTGTTGGTTAACCCTACTGCACACTATAAGAGAGAGACATTCCATGAGCAAAAGGAGGACTTTTGGGGGCATCAAACCTATGATCTTCATATTTTTGCAAAGATAGCTAGAGGAAGCACTTGGAGCTGGAGGATTGGCTTGGATATCAAGTAACCTTTGTAAGCACTCTTCAAGTTTGTAATAAAAGATAACTTGTCTTGTTTTTCCCATTTCATGTATATTGTATGGATCTTTGATATGAAATGTATCTAGTTTAGATTTGAACTTAACCTTTGCTTCAAGGTATTTGGAAGCTTGCATGCTTGTCCTTTGTTTGATTTCAAGAGGTTCTACATTGGAGCTTCGGGATCAAGAGCTAGAAATGGGACAAATGTCGAATTGGAAGGTGAGTTATGTATTTCATCTCTTTTGAATGCATTTAATCTTGTTGTGAAGATTAGTTTAGGAACTCAAGGTAGCATTTGTTTCCTTTTTGTCTTAGCATAGAGTCAGTGCATCCTGCTTTATATTAAGAGAGTTTCTACCTATCCATAGGGAGAAATGTCTACAACACCGATGCAAATGGATCCACAGCAGCCACAATACGTTCAGCAACCACAGTATGCACACCAAGGGAAAGGCATGATGCATCAAAAGTATAACCAACAGCAATACCAATAGCAGGGTGGATTCCGTGGAGGATTTAGGGGTGGACATGGTGGAGGATTTGGTCGCAGCGGAGGCCGAGGAGGCCGTGGACCTGTTCAGTGCTATCACTGTGCGATCTGGGGACACTATTGGCATGATTTCCCACTGTTACAGATGTAGTGTACATTGTGCTTCGTTGCAGACCATATAGTAGAGAACTGCCCACAGTTGACTGCATGATGACAGGCAAGGAATATTCCACAATTGCAGCACCAGGCTCAACATCCCATGTAAAATCAGGTGCAACAATTGCTACAACAACCCGTGTAGAACCAGAACCAGCAACCAATTCAGAATGCTAACCAAAATGTGAACCAATTGGGGAATCCACTGCTGAACCAGAATCAGGGTGCGAATGTTTCAACAATCTAAGCAGAGGATAGGACACATGATGCAGCTATTGCGATGATCACTCGGGGAGGTGCAAAAACATGAGAAGACACTTCACATCCGCTGGTATGGTTGGTCAGGCCGAAGAAGGTGTCATTTGACATTAATTCAGATTGCGATACATTCTGGCAGGCACAACGGGCATTGCAAAAAGGCAAGGCTATCATCTACGACATGCCCCCTATCTTTGATGACACATCAGACGCTGGTCCATCAGCATAGTCTGGAACTTTATAGAGATTCCTGGTAATCTGTTTGTTATTGGAAAGGGATCCTGCTACGCTTTCTGAGATTTAGGGGTTGTTGCAGCGATTTCCAAGGGGATGCTAGGAATCCATGATGAATTCCTTACAATGGAGGATTACTGGCAAGGAGATGCGGATGAATATTCAAATTGGAGACTATGATGTTGACTTGGTTATTCTGGATCTTGGTTTGGATGTCAACATCTTAACCAAGCAAGCATGGAAGAAAATGGGTAGCCCCTCATTGATCCGGTCCCCTATCCAGCTCTGGTCAGCTAATCACGCTAAAGTGACACCGATTGGGAGAGTCCCTCAGTTAGTAGTGGGCATTGAGGGCATGAAGACCTACACTGACTTTGATGTCATCGAAGTGGTTGAAGGAGGAAGCTCTTATCCTGCGTTGCTGGGGATTGGATGGGCTAATGATAGTGGAGCGGTAATCAACTTCAAGTGACGAATGATGAATTTTGAAAATCACGATATCAGAGTTATCGCCCCGTTGGATCTGGCTGAAGGACACAGATACCTTGAACTAGTGAAAGATGAAGATCCCAGTAGATGGGACCATGCATTCAATATTTCAGAAGATTACATTCATCCAACTGACAATGGTGAGCTTGGATGGCGCAGTGATAGCTCTGCATCTTCTGACTATGATGATACGCTAGAACACTGGCAGAACTGCTTGCACGAGGTGTCACTCCATAAGTGTGGATTAATCATGCAGTCGCTATGTCATGTTGCAACTGAAAAAGTCACACTACCAATCTATGAAGGAGTACCAAACTTGTCTGACTTTCTAACGGAGTTTGAGGAAAGAGTTTCAGAACCACAATGATTGCTGGCATTGGATGAAGCACTGAAGGCTGCTCCAGCACGCTGGTGGGTGACACACAAGGCATCAATTGATGGATGCTCAAAATGCAGAAGATTGATGATGGTACACTTCAGCGATATTGAGGTCTACCACGCAGGGAAGTATGATGGTTGGAACGATCTTGGCAACCATTTGATGGAGTGTTAGACGTCATGGGCATCGCAACTAAGAGATGAGTGGGTCCATGCAATTATCCATACTTTGGATGAAATGCTGTGGTCAAGGTATACGACCACTAAATTATGGGGAGAAATCACTACTTGGTTGGAGTTGGCGATATGTTTTACTCATATGTTCAGTTTTGGTGATTCCAATCCAGATGTCCATAATTCTCTACAAATCATTCACGATGTGGTGCTAAAGGTTGTTCCTGTAGCACACTCGGTGGATCCACATACACATGGCTAGATGCAATCAATTATGGAATGTTATAACATCACTGGTGGGCTCGAAGACGGTGATGATCCGTGGAATGTCAATATTCCGGAGTCTGAAGGAAGTCGTGATGTGGTACCGCCTGGTGCTCCAAGTGATCCATTAAGTCATCCCTTGAAGCTTCGAAAGACCAATATTGGGATGAAGGCCACTCCCAAGTTCATGAATGTTGGATATTATTGGGATGATGATTTGATGGGAAAGGTCACTGAGTTGTTACATGAGTTCCAAGACCTTTTCCCTACGAATTTCTCTGAAATGAAAGGAATTTTGGGTGATCTAGGAGAAATGAAGATTCCCTTGAAACTAGATGTGAAACCGATCAGGCAGTGCTCGTATCGCCTCAATTTGTGCCATAGGGAGCAGGTCAAGGAAGAACTTGATCGCATGTTAGATGCCGGTATCATTGAACCGGTTGAAGAGTCCGAATGGATTAGTCCCATGGTGGTGCAGGACAAGAATATTGGCGAGGTATGCATCTATGTCGATCTGCGGAAGTTGAATGACACCTGCATGCATGACCCCTTTCTGACCCCGTTTATGGATGAAGTACTTGAGGGAGTAGGTGGCCAAGAGATGTATTCTTTCACAGATGGGTTCTTAGGCTGTCTTCAGATCCGTATTGCCAAAGAAGACCGCCACAAGATGAATTTCGTGACCGAATGAGGATGTTTTCAGTATACCATGATGCTGCTTGGATTGAAGAATGCACCTACGATATTTTCACGGGTTGTTGTTGCTACATTCAAGGATTTCATCCAAAAGTTCTTGTAGGTATACATGGATGATTGGATAGTTTATGGTTTGATTCGCGATCATCTGTCCAATCTACGGTTGATGCTGGAACACTGTCGCCAACACCAGATATCGTTGAATTTGAAGAAGTGCATTTTTTGTGCCCCATTTGGGATATTGTTGGGCCACATTGTATGCAAACAAGGGTTGTTGGTTGATCCAGCAAAGATTGCGCTTATTTTGAGTTTGACACTATCGACCACTGTGAAGTAGCTGAGGGTGACTTTAGGACATACTGGGTATTACTGCAAGTTCATTAGGGGATATGCAGCAATCATCGCCCCTATGGAGAAGATATTAAAGAAAGATGCAGTATTTCAATGGAGCACTGAATGTCAGGATAGTTTCGAGCAGTTGAAGGCTAAGATGGCTTCGGCACCAATACTAGTATTCCCCAATTGGAGTAAAGAATTCCATGTCCATGTTGATGCATCAACAATTTCACTCGGTGTGGTGCTAGCGCAACTAGGAGAGGGGGATCTTAATCACCCTATTGCTTTTGCTAGTTGGAAGATGTCATCCATGGAAAGGAACTACACTACTACTGTGCGGGAAGGATTGGCGATGGTCTATGAACTACAAAAGTTTTGACATTACTTATTGGGCGGACATTTTAAGATGTTCACAGACCATTTGACATTGAAGTACCTGGTCAATAAGCCTGTGTTGGGGGGGAAGATATGCCACTGGTTACTTCTCTTTCAGGAGTTCAACTTTGAAGTAATTCTGAAGCTAGGGCGGTTGAACTCTGGTCCTGATCACTTATCTTAGATTGACACAGGAGAGGAGCCGACTAATATTGAAGATGGGTTTCCTGATGCACAACTATTTAGGGTTGAAGTAGCCGATGGCTATTTTGAAGAAATCATTCAGTTTCTCGTAACAGGTACCGCACCAGAGGAGCTCACCACTAGTTAGAAGAAGCAGTTGGTGGTTAAAGCTGCAGACTTCTAGCTCATCGTAGGAGAGTTATACAAGATGGGTGCAAACGAGGTATTACGACGGTGTGTCTTGCCACATGAGCAAACAAAAATATTGGTAGAAGCACATGGAGGAGTGGCTGGAGGACACTATGGCAGTCAGGCAACTTCTAGGAAGGTGCTTTGTGCGGGGCTCTGGTGGCCCATGCTCCATAATGATGCAACCGACTATGCATGGTCCTGCGACGTCTGTCAGATAATTGGGAAGCCATCCAAGAGGGACGAGATGCCGCTGATGCCTCAATTAACACTACAGCTATTTGAAAAATCGACAATGGATTTTGTGGGACCAATCAATCCACCAAGTAAGCGCATTGGTGCTAGATATATCATCACTACAACAAAATATTTGACCAAATGGGAAGAAGTTGCACCAGTTGTTGATTGTTCCGCAGCCACGACTGCGTGGTTTTTGTTTAATAACATTATCACTCATTTCGGTTGCCCCAAGATATTGTTGAGTGATCAAGGTAGCCACTTTCTCAATCACACCATCAACGCACTGACGGAGGAGCTACAGATTCAGAATAAGAAGAGCACGCCATATCATCCGCAGGAAAATGGTACAGTGGAAGCTTTCAATAAGATATTGGAACATGCATTGACAAAGGTGTGCAATGCGAATCGTGATGACTGGGATCTCAAAATTCGAGTAGTATTTTGGGTCTATCGTACAACATGTAAAAGGTTGATGGTTCAAACACCATTTAAGCTAGTATATGGACAAGAAGCAATCATGCCCATGGAGTACATTCTCCCAAGTCTGCGCATCGCAGCAATGATAGGAATGGATTCTGCAGTAGCATTAGAGGAATGTCTAGCACAATTAGTCTAGTTGGATGAGGCTCGCTTTATCGTCAGTTTCCATCAGGGTGTGGAGAAGGATCGCCAGAAGGCTTGGCATGATCACCACATCAAGAACCAACAGTTTCAACAGGGTGATTTGGTGTTGTTGTATGACAACAAGTTTATGAAACATACAAGAAAATTGAAGATGCATTGGCTTGGTCCGTGTCACATTAGTAGCATCACTTCAGGAGGAGCAGTACAGTTATAGCAGTTGGATGGAGCGATGCTCCCAAAGATGATAAATGGTAGAAGGTTGAATCCCTATCGTTCGGGCTTGGAATAGCATGATCCCTGAGTCGCATCGAGTAAAAAAAAAAAAACAAGGGTAGATTGATTGGTGGTAGGGTGTCACACCCATAGGGAAGGAATGCGGAAGCAGGGAGGCTTCTTCCACAAGTTAAGGAGTGGTCCATGACAAGTGGCAGCATTGCGACTGGGTCACATCAGAAATCATTATGCAGATGGGACTTTTGGGTAGATATGATCGTTAGTTGATTCATATTGTGCCAGAAGAACACACCAAGGTAGCATGGCCGACGACACCTGGAGTGATGGTTTGCATGGTTGGCATGAGGCATCCACCACGACAACATGGCCAAAGGGTTCGAGGGATGATGCTTCACACATTTTGCATGAAGGGCAACAGGTGGACGCATGATTTCTCCACCCGCCTCAGAAGTCTAGCTAATACTCACACGAATTAGAGGAATATTATGATTACCTTGGAGCGTGAGCAAGTGGTGGAAAGGATTGTCGAGGTAGACGAACAACTGACTATGATGTATAAATATAGGAACCCGAGGATAGTAAGAGCATAGCGGTTGTTTCAATTAAGAGGGTTTATGCTACGAGAGGGTCAGGAATCTAGCTAAGTTAGGAATTCCAAGGAGGCTATGGAAATGATCCATTTCATTTCATGTGGTAGCACACTGGGTGCACTGAGGGCTTGAACAACGAGTGTACATGAGCATTTGGAGCAAGCCACGCCTCAGACACTCAGGGGTTACGAGCATGAAGTCTCATCCGGGATGTCTAGGAAGTTGGTGATGGTTCGAAGTCTGGTGGTCCCTACGACCACACAAAGGGGGGGGGTCATAGCCCTCGAATCCCTGTAACATGTGCTTATTGGTGCGAAACAGATGTTCCAGAACCACTAGCCTTTTTTGCACCCTGGCATTGCTCAAAAAACTCCTCTCCATCTACAATCAGTCTCTCGAGACTGGAGGATGAGTTTGCAAGGTCCATGACAGTAAGCTGGGAAAAGTCCACTTTTGGGCAAGAAGTGTTGAATATTGTAACTTCTAAGAATATTATATTTGTACATTATTATTCCGGAGATGTTCCATCCCTCCGAGGTGACTCTAATATGTATCCGGAGATGTTTATTCCTCCAAGGAATTGTGGTAACTAGGGTTATTAGACCCACCATGTGGGGGTCGGCCCTAATATTATATTTTTGGGGTTATTAGACTTCTCCAAGAGAGGTCGGCCCCATTAGGGATTTTAGTCAGTTGAGGATTATTATAAATAGAGGAGGAGAGCTCCTCATTTGGTACACTCACTCACAACTCAGAAAAGTAGCGCACTTGTCTGAGAGGTTTGCACAGGAGTTGGAGAAGGAGGTTAAGTCTTGGAGCACATCTTGTATTTTGGTTGATCATCTTATTGAGGAAAGCTTTGCTAGGTTTTCTACCCCATGAGGGTTTTCGAGGGTATATTCTGTGTCTATCTTGTGATTATGTTTCTTTCAGTGATCTTGCTAGTTTATTTGGTTTAAACTTAACATGGTATCAGAGCTAGACTGAATAGGACATCTTTCACAAGGTAAGAATCTCACTCTCTCTCCAGTGAAGTTTAGGGTTTCAGAAAAAAGTTGGTATTGTTGAATTCTTATTACATGGCTAGATAGCCCTTCTCAAGACCAATCTTTTGAGCCCTAGATCAAACTTTTTGGTTGGGTAGAACTCTGAGAAAGTCAAACCCTAATTTTACCAAAAGTGCGATAAACCAAAAATTGGTTTCAACAAAAACTTGGTATTGTTGAATTCTGATTACATGGCTGGATATCCCTTCTCAAGACCAATCTTCCGAGCCCTAGATCAAACTTTTTGGTTGGGTAGAACTCCGGGAAAGTCAAACCCTAATTCTACCAAAAGTGCGATAAACCAGAAATTTTGTCCCAGGATCCAGAAAAGTAAAAAGGTAATATTTCCAGGTAAGTACTACTCTGTCTCTTGGACTCCCCCAAGAGAAGATGGATCCAAACACTAAGCTTGAAGACAAGCTAGAAGGTATAGAGAATTTCCGGGCATGGAAATACAGAATTGGTCTCATTCTTGAAGAGAATGATCTTGTTCATTATATCAAGGATGAAGTTGCAGAACCGGAATGAGATGAAGCCAAAGAAAAGAATAGGAAGGATTTGATTAGGGAAAAGAGAATCATAGCTGATTCTATTAAATACCACTTGATTCCCCAAGTGGCCTCTAAGAAGACTCCAAAGGAAATGTATGATGCCCTAGGAAGAATGTATGAAGGAAAGAACATCAATAGGAAGATGAATCTAAGGACTCAGTTGAGGAATACCAAGATGCACAAAGGAGAGTCCATTCAAGACTACTTCTCAAGGGTCTCTCTAATCAAGGAACAACTAGATTCCATTGGTGATACTCTTGATGAAGATGAACTTGTGATGACTGCTCTAAATGGTCTCACTAGACCCTGGGAATCATTCATACAAACTATGTGTGCCAAAAAAGAAAGAATGAAGTTTGATGTAGTATGGGAGGATTGTGTTCAAGAAGAGGCTAGGGTAGCCAACAAAGAGGCTCTTCTCAAAGAGGATGATCAAGCCTTAGCCACCCACACCAAAAGAGGTAAGAAGGGTCACTTCAAGAAAGTGAACCACAAGAAGTCTCAACCCTCTCATAGATTCAAAAGGAAAGGATGAACAAACTCAAAAAGAGATCTCTCCACAATCCAATGTTATAATTGTTTTAAACTAGGACACTATGCTAGAGACTGTACTCTTCCAGAAAGGAATAAGAAAAAGTTTGTTCACAAAAGACATCATGCACATATGGAAGAGGATGAGAGTGAAGAAGAAGTAGAAGAAGAAGAAGAAGAAGAAGAAGAAGAGGAAAGGCCTCAAAAGAAAAGATCTAAAGTAAAGAGAGAAGATCCAGAAGAATAAGTCCTATTCTCTGCACTCTCTGGATCCGTGTCTCTTGGAGAAGATACATGGCTCATTGATAGTGGTGCTTCAAAACACATGTCAAGTCAAAAGAAATCTCTCTCAAGACTTGAAGAAAAGTCTTCCCCTCAAAAGGTATGTCTAGGAGATGATTATCAATACCCCATCAAGGGAATTGGTGAAGCAAGCTACAAGCTTGATTCTGGAACACCCTTGAAAATGAAAGAAGTTTTATATGTACCAGGTTTAAAGAAGAACCCACTCTCTATCTCAGCACTAGACAAGAAAGGTTTCAGAGTGGCTTTCATAGATAGACAGGTACTCATGTGGTCCAAAGGAAAATCAATCAAAGATGCAGTTATCATTGGTGAAGAAGAAGGAGGTCTCTATAAACTCAAGGGTCATCTAGAAGCTGCCCTTGCTCTTGAAGTTTCTAGCCCCAGTGAGTTATGGCATAGAAGATTAGCTCACATTAACTACAAAGCCTTACCCTATGTAAGCAAGGTGGTCATAGGATTACCAAATTTTAAGGCTGATCATGATGGATCATGTAAAGGATGTAAGAAAGGGAAGAATGTCAAGAACCCCTTTCCAAAGAGTGAAACAAAGACTAAGAACATTTTGGAGCTAATACACTCAGATGTATGTGGACCAATGCCCACCACTTCTCTAAGTGGGTTTGAATACTATTTTTCATTCATTGATGACTATTCAAGGAAAACTTGGATATACTTCCTAAAAGGTAAGAATGAAGTCTTTGAAAAATTCAAAGAGTTCAAGGCTCTAATAGAAAATCTCTCAGAAAAGAGAATCAAGATTCTCAGAACAAATAATGGCGGAGAATATACTTCAAAGGACTTTGAAGACTTTTGTAAAGAAGCTGGAGTTAAGAGGGAAGTAACCACTCCCTACAATCCCCAACAAAATGGGGTGGCTGAGAGGAAAAATAGAACTATCATGGAAGATGTAAAGACTATGATACATGACCAAGATCTTCCCATGTATCTATGGGACGAAGTAGCTAAGACAACAGTATATGTGCAAAATAGACTATCTCATAGTGCTCTTGATTTCAAAACTCCAGAAGAGGTGTTTACAGGAAAGAAGCCTGAGGTAAGTCATCTTAAAATATTTGGGTGTCCTGTGTACATCCACATTCCAAAAGAAAAGAGAACCAAGTTGGATCCTTCTGGTAAGAAGGGAATATTTGTTGGTTATTGTGAATCATCCAAAGCCTTCAGAATCTACATACCAGGTTTTCATCATATAGAAATAAGTAGAGATGTATCATTTGATGAAGAAACAACTCTCAAGAAATCCAGGAAGTGCCAACTTGAAGAAATCTATGAAGAAGATATATCTCCTAGGATCACAGAGGCTGTGCACATCCCTGAAGATGTTTCACCAGAGGATCATGACATGTTGGAACCACAAGAACTTCCTATTATAGATTTATCTAAGAAAAGAAGGCCAGCATGGGCTAGAGATATTATTCAAGGAGCTGAAAGATATGGAGCTCCTGAAGGCTCCACTAGATAAAGAAAGAAACCAAAGCTAGTGTCCAACTATATGGCCTTGATGTATGATCTTGTGGATCAACAACCTACTAGCTATGAAGAGGCATCGTAGAAGAAAGAATGGGTAGAAGCAATGATAGAAGAATATCAGTCAATAATGAAAAATGATGTTTGGGATATAGTTCCCAAACCAAAAGATAAAAGTGTGGTTTCTTCCAAATGGATTTTCAAGATAAAACATGCTGCAGATGGTAGCATTGAAAAATATAAGGCAAGATTTGTAGCCAGAGGATTCTCTCAGAAGGAGGGACTTGACTATGAAGAAACATTTGCACCAATTGCTAGGTATACTTCAATTAGAACTATCATGGCACTTGCATCTATGATGAAGTGGAAATTACACCAAATGGATGTTAAGACAACTTTTCTGAATGGTGTAATTGAAGAAGAAGTGTACATAGAACAACCACAAGGGTTTGAGGTTAAATACGGAAGAACTCATGTATGCAAACTGAAAAAGGCATTATATGGGTTGAAGCAAGCTCCCAGGGCTTGGTACAGAAGGATTGACAATTTCATAACTAGCATGGGTTTTACCAAGAGTAAAGCTGATCCAAATCTTTATCTCAAAGTAATGGATGATGAACCAGTTATACTGTTGTTATATGTAGACGATCTATTTCTAATCGGAAATGAGAAACAGATTATTGAAAGAAAGAAGAAGCTTTCTTCAGAATTCGAGATGAAAGATCTCGGATTAATGCACTACTTCTTAGGTCTAGAAGTATGGCAAGAACCAAAAGGAATCTTTCTAAATCAAGGAAAGTATGCTGTGGAAATTTTAAAAGGGTTTGATATGTTGGAGTGTAAATCCATGGCCACTCCCATGGATTCCAACTTGAAGTTTTTAGTTAATGACTCATCGGAACTAGTGGACCTAACTCTATATAGACAAATCATTGGGTCATTGATGTATTTGACAAATACTAGGCCAGATATATGCTTTGCTGTAAATACCCTAAGTCAGTATCTTGTAGAACCTAGAAAGGTTCATTTAATAGCTGCAAAGCATGTAATGAGGTACCTAAAAGGTACATTAGATTTTGGTCTATATTATCTTGGAGGTCATGAACTCAGATTACATGGTTACTCAGATTCTGATTGGGCAAGAAGTGTCTCAGACAGAAAGAGTACATCAGGTGGATGTTATGGTCTTGGATTTGCCATGATCTCATGGTTCAGCAAGAAACAAACTAGTGTGGCTCTCAGTACTGCTGAAGCAGAATATATAGATGCCTGCTCTGCCAGCTGTGAAGCAGTATGGCTTCGAAAACTATTATCTAAAGTGTTTGATTTAGAAATGGATCCCACTGTGATTATGTGTGACAATCAAAGCTACATTAAGATGACAGAAAATCCTGTATTCCATGACAGGTCAAAACACATTGAGATCCGATACTTTTATATACGATATATGGTGCAGAGAGGAGCTATCAAGCTCGAGTATGTGATCACTAAGGATTAAATTGCTGACATCTTGACCAAACCTTTGTCTCGAGTAAAATTTGAATACTTTCGAGACAAGCTTGGAGTAGTTCAAAAGGACCCTCCTCGAAAGGGGGAGTAGTACTATCTCTATTGATGAGTTTGTCTCATCAACAGCAAAGATTGTTGATGAGGATACCTGTCTACTACACCTGGATACTCAGATATATTTAGATTTAGGACTCTTATATTTCTTTTGATGCTAGATGTATTAGTGAGAATACATGCTTTTGATGATAGATGTATTAGTGAGAATACATGCTTTTGATGCTAGATTTATTAGTGAGAATACATGCTTTTGATGATAGATGTATTAGTGAGAATACATGCTTTTGATGCTAGATGTATTAGTGAGAATACATGCTTTTGATGCTAGATGTATTAGTGAAAATACATGCTTTTGATGCTAGATGTATTAGTTAGAATACATGCTTTTGATGATAGATGTATTAATGAGAATACATGTGAGGATTGCATCATCCTTGAACACGAGTTCTAAAGTGAGCCATAGACAAGTGTCTCCGAGAAAGAAGAGGGATTGTATCATCCTTAAACACTTGTTCTAAAGAGAGCCGTAGATGTATGTCTTCGAAAATGAAGTCCTTGGTGGACATGAGAGGATTGGATCATCCCTGGACTTCAGTCCTAAAGAGAGCCGTAGACATGATGTCTCCGAGAATGAAGTCTTGAATGAACAGGTAGGGGATTGCATCTTCCTCGGACCTCGGTCCAAGAATTGAGCCGTAGACTGATGTCTCCGAAAATTGAAGATAGGACTGCATCGTCCTTGAACTAAGTTCAAAATGTACGTGAGGACTGCATCGTCCATGAACTGGGTTCAAAATGTACGTGAGGACTGCATCGTCCATGAACTGGGTTCAAAATGTATGTGACGACTGCATTGTCCATGAACTGGGTTCAAAATGTACGTAAGGACTGCATCGTCCATGAATTGGGTTCAAAATGTATGTGAGGACTGCATCGTCCATGAACTGGGTTCAAAATGTACGTGAGGACTGCATCGTCCATGAACTGGGTTCAAAATGTACGTGAGGAATGCATCGTCCATGAACTGGGTTCAAAATGTATGTGAGGACTGCGTCGTCCATGAACTGGGTTCAAAATGTACGTGATGGGATTGCATCGTCCCTAGACATGAGACTTGTCTTAAAGTGATAAGGACTGATCATCCTGGAACTTGATCTGGATTGTATCATCCATGGACCTATGTCCTAAAGAGAGCAGGATTGATCATCCTGTAAACTGTTGATTGTGTGATGACGATGCTGCTGATCGTGTGATGACGATGTTGATGATCGTGTGATGACGATGTTGATGATCGTGTGATGACAATGCTGTTGATCGTGTGATGACGATGCTGATGATCGTGTGATGGCGATGTTGATGATCGTGCGATGACGATGCTGATGATGTTGATGTTCCAGTAACTGGTTGAGTTACTGATAATGATGAATTGAAGAAAGCTTCCGATGATTTATAGATGTATCATGTATGATGTAGTTGATGACTCCTTGCTCCTGTAGATGTTGTTATAATATCCTTCTCGTTAAGGGGGAGTGTTGAATATTGTAACTTCTAAGAATATTATATTTGTACATTATTATTTCAGAGATGTTTATTCCTCCGAGGAGTTGTGGTAACTAGGGTTATTAGACCCACCATGTGGGGGTCGGCCCTAATGTTATATTTTTGGGGTTATTAGACTTCTCCAGGAGAGGTCGGCCCCATTAGGGATTTTAGTCAGTTGAGGATTAGTATAAATAGAGGAGGAGAGCTCCTCATTTGATACACTCACTCACAACTCAGAAAAGTAGCGCACTTGTCTGAGAGGTATGCACAGGAGTTGGAGAAGGAGGTTAAGTCTTGGAGCACATCTTGTATTTTGGTTGATCATCTTATTGAGGAAATCTTTGCTAGGTTTTCTACCCCATGAGGGTTTTTCGAGGGTATATTCTGTGTCTATCTTGTGATTATGTTTCTTTCAGTGATCTTGCTAGTCTATTTGGTTTAAACTTAACAAGAAGTACATGACAACACGTAGATGATTAGTGTAGCAGAAGGAGTAGGACAACACCACACGATCCAGACAACAAGAACAATTGTAGAACTATAATTCAGCCATAGTAAAGTGAAGACCATAGAATACACCATGTCCAGTTGACGTGGCTCGAGGGCGAGCCACAAGATTGTGTTGGGGGCCTGTTGTCAAGCGGTTTGGTAAGAAAGAATTGCAGCATCGCCGATGCTGTGACATGTCAGAAGAGGTCGTGGAAGGAAGAAGGATGCATTATTTTATGTATTTTTTGAGTTGTTTGTATCGCAGAATGTGGGTTTTTCGGTCATTGGACTATATGAGATGTAATTTGGAGCTAATTGTACTGCAGTAGGTGGGTTTTTGGGTCATTTGGATTGTGTCAGCTAGATTTTGGGTCATTTGTCCAGGAGTCGATCAGGAAATTATCAGTAAGTGGACAAGCATTGTAAAGGCGGAATCCTATATATAGACAGAAAGTTGTAGGTCGTAAGATATCTTGGAGACACGGTTAATCTCGAATGCATAGATATGTTTTTGGATGCTGCGATAAGTTGAGTAATTGTTGCCACAATCATCATCCTTCATTTGGCGGAAACATGGTTCCGTCCACTCTCCCTTGATCACCTCGGGTGAGACCTCATCTACTCTACAGGTGTTGCTGGGTAGGCTAAAACATGCCCGGGCCGGTGCTCAGGGAGATCGCAGTGGGTTTGCAGAGATGTTATATCAGGGTTTTTCTAAAGTAATATGACATGACGGAACTATTTGGTGAAATTCCCTGTTTACCTTTCGTGTTAATGCCTGTTGTGATGATTTATTGCTGCAATTAACCTTTTAATGTTATATTCGTTTTGTTGCGATGAATGACTGTTAAATAATGCTATGAATACAAATGATGTTAATCTTGAATGCATAGATCTGTTCTGAGATCAAGAGATATTACTGAGATCTAGTTTTGTAGAGATGTTGTATTAGGGTTTTTCTGAAGTAATATGACATGACAGAACTATTTGGTGAAATTCCCTGTGTACCTTTCGTGTTAATTCCTGTTGTGATGATTTTTTGCTATAGTTAACCTTTTAATGTTATATTCGTTTTGTTGCGATGAATGACTCTGTTAAATAATGCTATGAATACAAATGATGTTAATCTTGAATGCATAGATCTATTTTGGATGTTGTGATAAGTTGAGTAATTGTACTCAAGAAACAAAATGCCATAGCACTATCTTTAGAGGAGGCAGAGTACAGAGGAGCAGTGAATGCTGCCACACAGTGTGTTTGGTTGCAGGAGATTTTGTTTGAGTTTGAGATTTCTTTCAGTACTCCCACTATCATTTTTTGTGACAACTAGAGTGCCATTAGAGTTTCATGTGATTCAGTACAGAGGAAGAGAACCAATCACATAGAGATCCATATGCACTACATCAAAGGCCTAGTGCATGACCAGATCATAGATTTGCAGTATTGCCCCACAGGTGAGTAAACTACAGATATCCTCACCAAGGCTTTCACAGAGAAGACATTCAACTATATTAGATCACTGCTTGGGATGGTTGAACATGTGGTGGAGTGAAGGGTTGATCAACAACCTTTCAATTTTGATATGTCCATGTTTTGAGGGGAGGTTTTTCCCATGAGGTTTTCCTTCTATTCTTGTTTTTTGCTGATCGGCAGTATTGTACGGGGTGACCACGTATTGTTACTAGGCCCTTAGTATTTCATTTTATGATATTTAGATCATTTAAGTCAGAATTAAGAGGTGGCTTTGGAATAATTAAGTCTTCCTACCATTCATTTATTTACATAAGATGCATTAATTAATCATTTATTGGTTAATTCTATGTAATAAATTAGGAAATTGCCCATTGTGTGGACCACAAGGCAACATGGGAGGCTCAAATACATCCAAGGTGTCGACCACAACACATCTAGGCCACTTTGGCATTTTTCTAAAATATTATGGATAAGATTTAACAAGGAAAAGCGCATTTCTGAGTTTACAACTTTTTACCGCTTTTTAGCCCATGAGGAAAAGCCAGTCTACCTAGGAAACTTGTTTTTTACACCCAAGACTTTCCTTAATGTATTTTTCACCCAAATTTTGTACTTGGCATTTTTTTTGTCCATATTTCACCTTCAACACACTAATTAGGAAATTTGTGAGCTTTTGGACAGATTTGGAAAGTCAACTTGCCACTTAGGGGGGATGGGCATATTTAGCAAGTCTGATGATTATGAGATTATTTTGGAATATTCAGCCATTCGATTTTCTGCTGTAAATTTATTTAATAATACCCTATTAAATTCATATGATTGGCTTATGTATTTTTATCATGAGAATTTAATACAGAAATCTAGTCTTGTGCATAATGTGTGTGTCTTTGACTAGTTGTGTGAGATTTTTCTTATGAGAGAGTGTAATTTCTTGAATAGTTCTTGGATGTGAACTGATTTTCACATAATGAAGTTATGAGTGCTACCAGAATCAATGAGTATTGCAAGAGGGATATTCTTGAAGTAACCCTTGACCCGCATTGTTTGTGCGGTGGTGACTCCTCCTAAAGCATGGAGAGATATCTCTGGGTGGTCGTCTTGAGAAGGAGGTCTACATGCAGATGTTGAATTTTGACCTAATCATTTACTGTATCATGAGCTTCTTCACAAATTTCAGTTGTAGGTGGAGAATCCACATCCAAGAGATAGAGTTTTTTATCAACACATATGTCCTGTCGACTTGATCATTTACTCTATCATGAGCTTCTTCACAAATTTCAGTTGCAGGTGGAGAATCCACATCCAAGAGATAGAGTTTTTTATCAACACATATGTCCCCGAGTGAATTTCTCATCAGAATTATAACACAACCCTTTTTCTCTACGTGCCCTCATCTATGTTTCAGACAAATGCTTGTTAGGATTTTCTCCAAGAGATGACATGGTGGGAGTTCGTTGGGAAACCATATTTCTGAATGGAACAAAAGTGGATTTGGAGTGTTGTTGGTATGCGATATTGTCCTCCACCATATTATCCAACCCTAGGGATTACATCATTGTGTTGGGACATAACATTTTAACCTCAGATCGGATTGCATCCTTCAGACCATTGACAAAACAACTCCTGTAGAATTCATCAAGCATTCCTTCTATGATTGGTCAATTTCTCAAATTCTGTCTGATACTCTCTCACAGTGCCAATTTGGTGTAGTTTAGTGGGTGCTCCTGTGATGTCATCAAATGCACTAGGGACAAATCGTTGCAAAAGGAGTTGGAAAAAAATTATCCATTTTGGCTCTTCATGAGCCTTTATGTACCAACAGAACCATTGAAGGGATTCATGTTCCAAATGAAAGGATGCAAGTGTAACTCTATTGATATCAAAAGTCTTATGCAGACTGAAATATTGTTCTACCCGATATATCCATCCAGTCGGATAATTACTATTGAAGTGAGGAAAGTCAAGCTTCGACCCACGAAAATTGCTGGAAGAAGAGAACCCAATATCTACAAAATAATCTCGCTATCGTATATTGTTCGTTGGTAGGTCCTCTCAATGGGCCAACTACTTCGAAGTTGCTATGGTACTCCTGACAATGAGTTTTAGGGATATGCCCAGGTACTTCCCACAGTTATGCAGATAGGGATTATTACCGGATCTGAACCTGCAATTGAATGGATAAATACAGATGCAAAGTGTTGGGCCTGGCCCAGGTGGGGCATTTTTTAGTAGGAAGGATTTTGAGAACTATGGAGCTGAGTGCAGTTAAGTTGGAACAATTTTGGGATAAGTTTTGGTATGCTGCAAAGTTGCACGCAGCACAGTGTCGGAAGAACTGCGAAGACAGTGCTGCGAGGAGAACAATGCTGCGATGTGTCAGTCAATGGAAAATCCAACTAAGCAGAGTGCTGGACAGAAGACGACACAAATTTTGGTTAGGTCATTAGAGATCTATTTTTTGCAAAAAGGCTCGATAACTACCAAGCAGTGGGTAGATGCAGATTGGGAGGTAGGTGATTGATTACACAAACAAAGAACTACTACTTGAACCAGGCATCTAAGGCTGTGGAAGAAGGAACATCTTGGCAGAAACAACTCATTGGCGTGTGCATGACAAAAGATCTGCTACCAGACACCAGCAGTCTGGTTTTGGGAAAACCGTGACAATTTTGTAAACCTAAGGGTTTTTCCTTTGTAATGTAAAGACATGACCTATGGGCATGATCAATATATATGGATTTTTTGTATGGGAAAGGGTTAACAGTTTTTGTATTTGGTTATTAGTGAATATTATTAGAATCTTTGAGCCAGAAGCCATTGTAAAGGCTCTACAGCTGAGTGCGCAGAGACCTAATTTTGAGGAAGAAGAACGTCTGTTACTGAGTGCGCAGATGAAGAACTATTTTACCCTTTCCTAAGATAATAAAACAACAGTTCTTGTGGACGTAGCTTACCATCCGGGGGGGTAAACCATGTTAAACCATCTGTTATGTGATTGTTGTGTATGATTTCCATTATATTTTGCTTGAATTACTTACAGTGCATGCGTGATGTTACGGTTATCTGATATATGTTTACTTTTATATGTATTCACTGCAGAAGGGATGGAATAAGATGTTAGTAGTTCGTGTATGGATGAATTTTAACAGTCAAGCACCTATAAGTCTTTGGATGAATGTATCTATTAGATAAACACATAGTTAAGTACTAAGGTTGAAACGCGATATCAGAGCACACAGAATGGTGCATCTCACTCATTTGCATAAGTTATGATGTTTATCAGTCTAAGTAATGATGAATAATTAAGGATTATCGAATAAGATTGATTAGAAGTGATAAGGTCTCATAAACGGCGACAAGGTCTAGTTGATGCATCGATTCAGTAGAATTGCTATGCGATAAGTTGTTGATAACTTATCGTCATAGACTGGGAGTAATCCATGCAGAACCTTAGCTTGCTGAAGTATCAACGCAAAGTAGAAGGCCTCGCACATTCATTGACCGCAGCGTGACCGCAACGCGCAATCTATCACCACGCTGCACCTTAACCAGTTTAAACACTCGCATCACAAGGTTGTGGAGACCTGCTTCTGCAACCGCTCCAGTAGATTCACCTCGGGTGATACCTCAGACTGGTTGCAGTTTGTTTCCCAAAGGGTTGGTGAATAGGGGTTTTGTTGGTATCTTGCACCGCGAAGTACCTCGGTCTATATTGGAAAAACCTCTAGATTAGAATGAACACCAACAAATGGTTCCATTTCCCATTAAGATTAGACAACTAGCATCCAGAAAAGAAAGAAATCTGGGCTTGGTGCGATAAGATCGAAAGAGATTTTGCAAAGAAAGAAAACGAACACCCGCATCTATCCGACTTAGAGTGGTTGAATAGATATTTGTGGAAGGACATCCATGAGATATTCTGGGCGTCATTTCCAAACAAGTTGCACGAGTGGATATCGCGCCTAGCAGAAAGAAAGAATTGTTCTTCTCAAGGAGGAGTACCTACAGAGTGGAGTCCAGAGCTAACTACACAGCTCAAAGCAGTAGACAACCCACTGTTGTGAGTAGTCGACTTCTGGGTTGATAGCATACTTGAAGGATTTGTGACTGAGTTTGCTACAGGCATGCTGAAATACTACAACCAAGCGGAAGCATACTTCTTTGAAGGATTCAAAAGTAAGTTCTTGAAAAATCTTAGTCTATACATTAAAATGATTTTAATTGAGAAAGTTGTTTTACGAATGCAGTAGTAATTCTAAATTTGTCATGGTAGAGAATACACATTGATTCTGACAAAGAAAGCCATACTTTGAGAAGTGGAAAGAGATATAAGCTTACTAATGAAAATATTCCCAAACAATCTAGAAACCGTATCGATACCAAAATTCCATGTGACCTCAATAATAATAACATTTATTTATCAACCACAATCCAGCATGTTACACTCCAGAATCCAACAGTCCAGAACCCACCCGCTACGAGCATTGCGCAGCCTATCCCACAGATCAGTAATACCATAGGAGCAAGTGCTCAAAGCACTATGAATCAGACCATTCCACAGAATACTATACCTAGCACAATCCAACAGCCCGCGTCTACTGTTGTCACAGGGAACTCCTTGCAAAACCATACACAATCCAGAAGGAGAATGACATATAATGATATAAAACTGTCGATATTCAAAGGAATGGGTCAGGAAGACCCTGATCAGCATTGGTTTCTATGCGAATCCATGTGGAGTGTCAAGCAAGTTACAGAGGATGCTATAAAGAGAGCGCAACTCATAACTACTTTTAGATATAGAGCACTGCATTGGTTTATGAAGTATTCTCAAGCCCAACCGAGAACCCTAGCAGATATCAAGACCGCGATTGCAGCAGAGCTTAAGAATCCCAAATCAGAATCACAGTGCATAACAGAGTTGAAAGAAATCAAGTAGAAAACTACTGAATCGGTCTAGGAATTCGACCAAAAATTCAAAACATTGTTGGACTAAGTGATATTTGTTATAGCTCCACAACAACATCAAGAATGGTTCATTGCTGCGCTGTTGCCCCATATCACACAACCACTGATGCAAAAGAAGGTTGTATCTCAGGCTGAGGCCTTGGAGATCGTGATGAAGTTGGAAGCTTCACCAATCAGAGAGAGTAGTTTTGGGATGTTACAGATCCAGAATGAGTTGGCTACCTTGACATTAGAATTTCAAGGTATGAAGAATGGAAAGGAAAACATACATGAACAAAGGCATGAAGTTTGGTGCACAGGATGCAAAGGAGAATGCCACACCAAAGAACACTGCCCTCTATTTCAATATTATCTTAACAGTGGCACACCAAACCCAATGAATATGAATCAAAACTAGGCACTGTGGTGTGAAATTTGTAGAACCAGAGGACACCGGCCTGAGGATTGTTACCTTATACAAAAATATGTCAAAACGCCTAAAAAATTATATTGTAATTTCTGTAAGTCAGTTGGGCATGATGAGTCTAACTGTCACACTTATGAACTAATGAATGAAAGGAAGCAAGATATGGACGCAATGTGAGGTGCTGGAATGTACCGTGTCCAAGAAGAAAATCAGCCAAAGCAAGCGAACACCCAATACGATCAGGGTGGATATAGAGGCCGTGGAGGTGGATACCGTGGCAGAGGAAGAAATTTTGGCCCATCTTAAGGAAGAGGCCGAGGCCAGGTAATCTGCTATAATTGTGGCCAGCCAAGTCACGTATCTAAAGATTGTACTAATCCATGCACAACATGAAACTATTGTAAATCATTTGATCATGTGATTGAAAACTGCCCCGTGCTTGAGGTAGAAATGCAGAAGTAGAGAAGGTCATAAACTCCGAACCCTAACATTCAGTTGATCGCAGCAGAGAATAGACCTACAGATCCAAGTATAAATGCAGTGATGCACAGTGGCATGGATACAGGAAAAGATAGAACTACAGAAGCCTCAAATTTTGGAACAACTGATGCTAAAAAGACCCCTAGAGAAACAATATGGATTAGAAAAGCTCCTGGAAAAGCACCTCCCTTGAACTTACAGAAAAATAAAGAAGTATTTTAGGAAGAGCGAGACACATTCACACAACCACCACCTACTTCACCAAGGATCCCATCATGGAGTGAAGTAACATAGACAGAAGACATGCTGCTGGCATATGATCAGATGCACGCTACACCAGATACATCCTTTTTTGTTGCGCAGTTCCTACGGAGCTGCATCAAGTTGTTAAAAAACAAAGACACTCTTATGGAATTTGAAAAACTGATAAATCAATATGAATCACATAGTTAGAGAAGTACTATCCATGGATCAGTACATAACATTAGGATTCCCAAAAGAACCAGCAGGGAAATGCGGTTCACTGCACAGAAAGGAGACTATGAGATGGATGAGATCACTCTTGATCACGGATCTGAAGTAAATGTCTTGACCAAGAAGACATGGCAAGTGATGGGAAAACCAAAGTTACAGTGGTCACCTATACAATTAAGAATGGCTAATCAAGGCATAGTTATACCATTAGGGAGGTTACACAACACCATTGTTGACATTGACGGAGTGCGAAGTTATGTAGACTTCAAAGTAATTGAAATTGTGGATGACAGCAATCCTTATCCAACACTGGTGGGTATCGATTGGGCAATGACGAATTCCACCATCATAAATCTGAGGACAATGAAAATGATATTTGAAGGCAATGACAGAATGGTTGTTGCACCACTAGATCCTTCACAGGGGGAGCGATATGTTGAACCAATTCAAGAAGAGCACAGAGCTCAAGATCTCAACCGCATCTATAAGATGACAAAAAATGTTGTGGATTATACTCATCCTACTACGGATGGAACGCTCAGCTGGCGCTGTGATAGTTCTTGCATCTCAGACTCTGAGGAAAGATTAGAAAACTGGCAACATAGAATGCATGAAGTATCTGCCAGGAGATGCACGACAGTTACAAAGTCACTCCGCTGGATTGGAAAGCAGCTAAGTCCAATCCCCACTTATGATGGTACAACTAACGTCTATTCATTTATAAAAGAATACATTGCAGCAGTTGTATATGAACATCGCATCTCAGCATTAGACATGGCACTGCGAGAAACACCTGCCAGATGGTGGGCTATGCCTAAAAAGACATTGACAACTTGGGACCAGTGCAGAATAAAACTACAGATCATATTCACTGATAAGATTACACTACCATTTGAGAGATATAATGGCCAAATGGATCCAAAGGATCATATTGTAGCCTATGCAAAAGCTTGGGAAGAAAGACTACAGACAAAATGGGTACATCTCTTTGTACATACGTTGGAGGAGCCTATTCCAAAGAAATGGTATCTAGAAGAGGAACTGCATATTGGTCTATCATCACTGCGAGCTTCCAGAAGGACTTTAGCTTTGAAGATGACCATCCGATTATCCATGATGCACTATAGCTTATCAAGGAAAATATATTTACACCATATTGCACAAAGGAAACATAACATTAGAAAGGTTTTTTGAAGTAAACAATGTACTTGCGAGTCTACAACTAGATTGGACAGAACAAGTAGAGCAGGTCTTGGACTGCTATAACTTAACTGAAAAAGTTGAAAATAAGGAAGACAACGATCAGAAGGACCCGCGCAATATAAAGATCTCGGAATCAGAAGGAACGCGCGAAGTAGAAGGACCTCCACTATAGATTCCAGATATGAGGGGACTAGTTAAAACAAAGAAAGTGAACATCGGTACCAGTGAAGAACCGAAGTTGGTACCAATAGGAGACTACTGGGATGATGATACAGTTGCAGAGATCGCAGGTATATTATAGGAATATCAGGAAGTATTCTCAACCAAGTTCATAGAGATGAAAGACATTCTAGGAGACTTAGGAGTGATGAGAATTCCTCTTAAGTTTGGAGCGAAACCTATAAAGCAAAGGCCATATAGATTGAATTCGCGCTACAAAGAACAAGTTAAGGTAGAACTCGATAAGATGCTTGATGCAAGGATCATTGAGCCCATTCAAGAATCTGAATGGATAAGCTCGATGGTCATCCAAGACAAGAAAACAAAGGGTGAGATCAGGATATGTGTTGATCTTAGAAAGTTGAATGATTCTTCGATGCATGACCCATTTCCTACTCCTTTTACCGACAAAGTTCTTGATAACATTGGAGGGAATGAGGCATACTCTTTTACTGATGGATTTTCTGGATACCATCAGATAAGAATTGATCCAGCCGATAGGCACAAGACAACGTTTTCCACAGAATGGGGATTGTTCCAATATATAGTGATGCCTTTTGTTTTGAAGAACGCACCAGCCATATTTTCTAGAGTGGTAATCGCAGCATTTAAAGAATTCATACACAAGTTTTTAGAGGTTTACTTCGATGATTGGAACATTTTTGGGCTACTCAAGAACCATGCCGTGAACTTCAGGATGATGCTGGAAACATGCAGACAACATCATATTTCTTTGAATATGAAGAAATGTGTTTTTTGTGTTCCTTATGGGATTCTATTGGGGCATAGAGTCTATAAGTAGGTATTGATGGTTGACCCTGCGAAGATCGCAGTTATTGTAAACTTGCCTACACCAAATTCAGTTAAACAATTGTGCACTACACTAGGGCATACCAGGTACTACAGGAAATTCATAAAAGGGTATGCACAGATAACCGCAGCAATGGAGAAGCTTTTAAAAAAGGATTCATCGTTCATTTGGAATGAAGACTGCGATAAAGGATTTGACACATTGAAAGAGAAAATGGTCACTGCGCCGATCCTAGTTTTTCTCGACTGGGAAAAGTCATTTCACTTCCATGTTGATGCTTCATGCATAGAATTGGGTGTTGTTTTTTCACAGCCAGGAGAAGGAGGCATTGATAATCCCATTGCATATTTGAGTAGAAATTTGTCATTTGTTGAGAAGAATTATACCACTACTGAAAGGGAAGGACTCGCAATGGTATATGTGCTGCAAAAGTTCAGACACTATTTTCTTGGTGCGCACTTCTCAATGTTTACTGACCATTCTGCATTGAAATACCTAGCCAATAAGCCAGTGTTAGGGGGGCGAATATGCAGATGGCTATTACTCTTCCAAGAGTATGATTTTGAAATAGTGGTTAAGACAAAAGGTTGAACTTAGGACCTGATCATCTATCCAGGATTGAGTCAGGAGAAGAGCCTACAAACCTTGAAGATAATCTTCCTGATGTGCAGTTGTTCTCTATATAGGTCGCCGATGAGTATTATCAAGACATTATTGAATTTCTAACTACAGGGTTCGCACCTAAACAATTCACTACATAGTAGAACAAGCAGTTGGTAGTGTGAGCCGCAGATTTCACCATTATTGTAGGGCAGCTGTAAAAATTAGGACCTGATGAAGTACTGCGAAGTTGCATATTGGAGCATGAGAAGCTATATATATTGGTCGATGCACATTCAGGAGCAACAGGAGGCCACTATGCAGGAAGGGATACTACGCAGAAGATATTGTGCGTAGGACTACAGTGTCCAACAATCCATAAAGATTTGAAGGAACATTGCTAGAGCTGTGATGTTTGTCAGAGGACAGGAAAGCCGTTTAGAAGAGATGAAATGCCATTGAATCCTTAGCTAACCTTGCAGGCATTCGAGAAATGGGAAATTGCTTTCGTGGGACCTATCAACCCACCGGGAAAAAGAACTGGGGTGAGGTACATTATCACTGCAACTGACTACATCACCAGATGGGAAGAAGCAAAACTAGTAAAGAACTACACCGCAGCCACAACAGCCGAGTTTATCTTTGAGAACATCCTTACATGATTTGAATGCCTAAAAATTTTGATGAGTGATCAAGGTACTCACTTTCTGAACAAAACTATTGAAGCTTTGACCGAAGAGTTGTACATCCATCATCAATGCAGTACGTCTTTTCATCCGCAAGTGAATGGAACTATTGAAGCATTCAATAAAGTACTCAAGAATGCGCTAACCAAGATATGCAACGTAAATCGTGATGACTGGGACCTGCGCATTCCATCTGTACTGTGGGCATACAAAACAACATGCAAGAAATTAACTGGACATACACCTTTCATATTGGATTATGGGAAGGAAGTAATAATGCCAATGGAGTACATTATCCCCAACTTGAGAATAGTTGCATTTATAGGGATGGCAGATTGTGTAGCACTAGAAGAAAGGTTGTTACACTTGGTTGGTATGGAATAGGACCACTTCATCACAAGCTCCCACCAACAAGTACAGAAAGAACGTGAAAAAGCATGGCATGACCGAAACATCAAGAGAAAGTCTTTCCAGGTAGGTGATCTAGTCCTCCTGTACGATAGTAAATTTATGAAGTTTCCTGGGAAGTTTAAAATGCATTGGCTGTTGATGTATATGTAACTTCGGAATGTATTTCACCCATGTATTTCATATATGTATTTTGTACTCCTATAGAGATGGTATTATTCCTCTATATGAAAGTGTTTGTATTCCTATAGAGATGTTATTATTCCTCTATACGGAAGTGTCGTCATTTATATTGTAAGTGTCGTAACTTATACTTGATGGGTTATTAGACCACCTTGTTGGGGTTGGCCCTTTATAAGTCATGTGGGTCGAAGGGTTATTAGACCACTTTATTGGGGGTTGGCCATGTGGGTCAAAGGTTTATTAGACCACCAAGTGTGGGGTCATCCCGGATTAAGTTAACCATGGGTTAAGCTAGACATGTATGCCCCATTAGTTTATTGGGCATGACAGAACAAGTATAAATAGAGATCAAGAGATCTCTATTTGATCATTCTCTCACACACTTCTCTCATTCGGAAAGTGGCGCACTTGTGAGGAGGATGATATGCTACTAGGAGAAGACTATCTCTTGTATTTTGGTTGTATCATTGCTCTATCTATCTCTGAGGAAGTTATTGGGGTTTTTCACCTTTATGGTTTTCCCCAAGTAAACTCTGTGTCTCTTATGTGCTTGCATTATTGTGTCCATGATTGATATGCTGTAGCTTTGCTATACATGTTGTTCTCTCAGTTAAGATCCTAGATCAGATTGAAGTAAATTCTGAAAATTTAACATGGTAATAGAGCTAGCTTGAAAGAAGGCATGATATGGCATGTATGACACTTGTTGCACTTACGATGCTAGGGCTTGATATAGGAAAAACCAGTCATTGTAGCACTTTCGCTATAAATCCATTTTGGAGAATTTTTCAGATCAAAAACTTTTACAGGTTGAAGATCAGATCCCCATGTACCCTGTGTCCAAAGGACAACTTCTAATGCATTTTACTTTGTGATTTATGATCTGTACAATATAGGGTTTCTGCCTCTTCTAGATCTCATTCATAAACAAGTGACCTTGGAAAAAAGGTCATAACTTGGGCTAGGAAGCTCCAAATGAAATTTTGTAAAAAGGGACAGGTAGTACACAGACTTTAATATCTTAGGAAATATTTTCAGAATCCAAAATTGAACTAATGACACGTGGCATGCTGTACAAGTTCGCTCTCCTGATTTATCCCATAAATAGATCACGTTGCGATACTTGGCATAACTTTCTCTCAGAGAATCAAATTGAGGTTAGAACTGTCAGGATGGAAAGATGACAGATAGGGCTATCTCAAAAAACCTTTTCAGACCTTGTGGATCTAAAAGTTAGGAGTTACACCAGAAACAATTAGGTACATATTTCTGTCATAACAGAATTATTTTTGAGCACCTTCATTCATGGCTTCCGGAATTTAGTGTTTCGGAGAGAGTTGGAATTTTTGTAATTGGAGACTACGGCAGAATGCCACTCATCAAAATAGAAATTTAGAGACCAAGATCAGAATTTTTAGTTGGGAAGAAGACCGAGCTTGATCAGACCCTAGTTCGGGAATTTGATTGAAAAAAATGGAAAATTAGGGCTTCTACAAAAATTGGAATTTTCGAAATTTGTGACCACAGCTGGAAGCTCCTCAGAAAAATAGAAGCTTAGAGATATGGATCGAACCTTCTTATTAGGTAGAAGGGTGGTCTTTATCAAACCCTAGTTTGGGGTCATGTCCAGTAAATCCAGAAGTTTCAAAGGCAAATTTGAGGGGTGAAACTTTGCAGTTTTCAAATTATGAGTATACCAGCTTGATCAGATCATCAAGGTGCATATTTCTATCCTTTCGGAAGTTTGAATTTTTGGGGTTTCTCTGACAAACCCTAATCCAGCTCCAGGTCCAGTTTTTGCAAATCAAGTGGATTGGGTTAATCCTAGAAGATGATGGATTGGTCACCTGCATGAGTGAAGAAGTTCCTGTTTCAAAGGGAGATGAGGCTAAGGCCTTACATAAGAAGATTACAAGCAATCTCGATAGGTATGACTCATCTAGGTATTTCTCGATATTTGTTCATGATTAAGTTTATGATATGTTTGTCTTCATGTTATTACGGTTAGAACGATCTTGATTTTAGACTTGTCGTATCACCTTAACAAAATTATGAATGCATTCATTTGGGTGTTGACACTTATGATTGTACTAATGCATTATGGTGTTGTATGAGGTTTATGTTGTCCGCTAACATGAAAGGTAGACCAAGAAAGACAAATCATGTTCTAGTTCAAGAACATATGATCATGATGACATGAAGACAAAGATTCATCCATTGTCATGGATCACTTAGAAGATCTACTTACGAGGTATGTATAACTTGGCTCTACAATGGATAAATGATGAGACATACAGGTTACTAGCACAAGTCATTGAAGAGAACCAGAAGACATTATGCAGGTATGTTAGACATAACTAGCTAACATGCTAATCCAGGTATGTTTTTCCTATATCAAGCTAGAATCCTACCTTGTGTTAGGATCTTATACTGTTGTGTTGTTGATAATGATTATTCATGAAGTCATCGGTTTGAATAGTCATGGTTGTGTGCATATTATGTTTCTTACCATAATTGATGATATGACTAACTAGAAGAATCATGAAGGTATAGGTTTGAGTAATAATGGGTTTATGCATTGATGATTTAACTAATCAGAAGAGTCCTATGATCAAATAAGAATATGCATGAGTAAAAGAAGACTTCCCTGAAACCTTGAATACTAATGTTTATTATCTGTGAATGATCATGACTATACATGTTTAAGATTATTGTGTTTTGATAGTATTAAGATTCTACTAACAAATGTGTGATTATGTATGAGACCTCAAGGATAACACAATGATGATACTAATAAGCATGCATAGTGATTAAGGATGGATATGAGTTCAAGGACAGGTAATCTAGGAAGCAAAGATAAAGAGGGAGCACACTCCAGTTGTTCCTGCAAGAAAGCAAAGGAGCACACTTTAGTAGTTTCTGCAAGGATGCAGATATTCAAAGGGAGTTGACCACTTCTCACAATCCACATCAGAATGGAGTTACAAAGATTCAGAGGGAGTCCACCCAGCAACCAAACAAAGATAAGTATTTGAATTGTCATTTCTTACATAACGTTATTCAATGATGTATATGCTTATGTTCCTAGAATTAGGTCGTGTATTATGCATATTAGAATAGTTGCATTGATGAACAGTATACTACTAATATACATGGGTAAGTGGCCTATGGCACTGTACAACATTCCATTGCTACTTATCTAGAATGAAACCTCTTTGCTGACATGTTAGGAGTTGTGCACACTCTTAAAAATGTTATGGTAGAGATTGGAAGGCATCTAGAAAGTTACAGAATATGGATAAATGTTGTATCGAAGCATTGGCTAAGATAATCACATGACTGCATGACATATTTCTTTATGTGTAAGAATTTGTTCTGAAAACTATGAGATGTTTTATGATCATGCAATTTAACTTGTTGTCTAGGAAATATCGTATACCATCACCTACAAAAGAAGGACTACAACATTTGTTTAACAACAAAGTTATCTATTGAAAATATTGAAGATATTGAAGTTCCCAGGATCTGGGAAGAATGCCATGATCGAGGAGTACCAGTCGATCATGAAGATGTTTGGGATGCAGTCCAAAAGGGTAGTCTGTAGTGACTTCCAAGAGGATCTACAAGATCAAGCATGCTGCAAGTGGTAGCATAGAGACTTTGCTCCTGTAGCCAGATACACTTCCATTATATCCGTACTTTCTCTGGCTGCAGTGATGAAGGGGAAGATACACTAGATGGATTTCAAGACAGCCTTATTGAATGGTGTAGTTGAAGAAGAAGTATATGTGGAGAAGCCACTTGGTTCTGAGACACAGGACAGGGAGTCATATATGTGCAGAACTTGGTATGGTAGGATAGATAGCTTTCTATCCAGTTTGGGTTTTACCAAGAGTAAAGCGGGTTCCAACCTTTACTACAAGGTTGAGGAAGGAAATCTAGTGATACTACTTTTGTAGGTGGATGACCTGTTTGTAACAGGAGATGATATATTGATTGCTGACACATAGCGGAAGCTTACTACCAAGTTCGAGATGAAGGACTTGGGTATGATGCACTACTTTCTTGGTATGGAGGTATGGCAGAGTACAGATGGAATCTTCCTTGAAAGGGAAGTATGCAGTAGAGATCCTGAAGAGGTTTGGGATGATGGACTGCAAGGACATGACCACACCTATGGAATTGAATTTGAAGCTTCTGTGTGATGCTTCATCTAAGCTGGTTGATGTCTCTATGTATCGTCAGATGATTGGGTCCTTGATGTACCTGACGAACATGAGACTATATATTTGCTTTGCAGTGAACACATTGAGCCAGTTCCTGACGGATCCGAGGAGTGTTCACCTGGTTGCTGTAAAGCATGTTCTAAGGTACCTGAAGGGTACAGTTGATTATGGGATCAAGTATGAAGCGAATCAAAAGTTTAACCTGCAGGGTTATGTTGATTCAGATTGGGCAGGCAATGCTACAGATAGGAAGAGCACATCTGGGTGCAGCTTCAGTATGGGATCAGGTGTGATCTCTTGGTTTAGCAGGAAGCAGTCCTGCGTAGCACTGAGTACAGCCAAGGCAGAGTATGTTGCAGCCTTTTCAGCTAGTTGTGGGGAAGTATGGCTGAGGAAGCTACTGTCTGAGCTATTTGATCTCCCGTTGGATGCTACTGGTATCTTCTGTGATAACCAGAGTTGTGTGAAGCTGTCTGAGAACCCATTGTTTCACGATAAGTCAAAACACATAGAGATCAAATATCACTATATCAGGGATATGGTGTAGAGGGGAGCAGTGAAGCTCCTGTATGTTGTGACAGATGAACAGATTGCAGATGTGTTGACGAAGCCACTAGCCAAAGTGAAGTTCGAGTACTTCAGAGAGAGGCTTGGTGTTCTTCGGATCGATGGCACTTCGAGGAAGAAGTGCTAGAGACATTTGTTGTAGCCATTCCTAGCATGGTTGAAGGGGGATCCTTCACATGGTTGAGGATGTATGATGAGAATCGGGATGATGTTCTAGTTTCTTCTCTGTATGATCAGTTGGATCATTTACATTTTTTTGTATATGTACGCATCATGTTGGATGCTGTATATGATCAGTTGGATCATTTATATGTATTTGTATATGCATCATGTTGGATGCTTGAACCATGTATTTGTATATGTATCAGGTGGATACTGTGTATGCTCAGGTAGATCATGTGTGTTGATATATATATCAGGTGGATACAATGTGTGGATCAAGTATCTGTGTATGTATCAGGAGGATACATTATATGATCTGGTGGATCATGTATGATGATATGTATCAGGTAGATACTTGGTATGCATCAGGTAGATGCATTGTATGATTAGGATGATCATGATGACGAGCTTTAGGATGTTGCTCCAGATGATATGTACCAGGATGGTACAGTGATGATGATCAGGATGATCATATGTATCAGGTGGATACATTACATAATCAGCTGGATTATGTGTGATGAGTTCTGAAGACATAGATGCACTGTTACTTTCCGACATGGTGCTAGATGTGTTCTCCCATGTGTGTTGATGTAAGTGCAGTGCCTTTCTGACATGGTGGTAGATGTGTTATCCCATGTGCATTGATGTAAGTGCAGAGCCTTTCCGACATGGTGGTATATGTGTTCTCCCATGTGCGTTGATGTAAGTGCAGAGCCTTTCCGACATTGTGGTAGATTTGTTCTCCCATGTGCATTGATGTAAGTGCAGATCCTTTCCGACATGGTGGTAGGTGTTTCCTCCCATGTACATTGATGTAAGTGCAGAGCCTTTCCGACATGGTGGAAGATGTGTTCTCCCATGGTCGTTGATGTAAGTTCTATGAGCATTTCACAGATGGTCGTAGGTTGGTCCTCCCATGTCAGTGAGTGTAAGTGATGTGTGTGTGCATCTGGGTTGTGCTTCGTGATACTCTGTGGCTGTGGACAAGTTGTGCAGTAGCATGTAAAAGGTCCTGGGAGATCCGATAGGTTGAGCTGTGTGCTCGTAATCAGTCCTGGGATGCTCTTTCAAGGTTTTGTTGACTCACGTAATAAGTCATGAGGATTCCACAGTATGGCCAGTGATGATGAAGACGTGCTGGTGGTGGGCCTACATCCAGTATGAAAAAGTACTGGCTCTGTAGAACTCCCTATGACGAGTAGATTCAGAGATTGATTGAGATAGCAGTATCAGTGACGATAACGATGATTTGAGGATGATGATTCGCTGATGATGATCCAGAGAAGAATACTTGTGCTAGCAGATCTGTGTCGAGAAATACCTTCCTAGTTAAGAGAGAGTGTTGATGTATATGTAACTTCAGAATGTATTTCACCCATGTATTTCATATATGTATTTTGTACTCCTATAGAGATGGTATTATTCCTCTATACGAAAGTATTTGTATTCCTATAGAGATGTTATTATTCCTCTATATGGAAGTGCCGTCATTTATATTGTAAGTGTCGTAACTTATACTTGATGGGTTATTAGACCACCTTGTTGGGGTCGGCCCTATATAAGTCATGTGGGTCGAAGGGTTATTAGACCACCCTATCGGGGGTCGGCCATGTGGGTCAAAGGGTTATTAGACCACCAAGTGTGGGGTCGGCTCAGATTAATTTAACCATGGCTTAAGCTAGACATGTAGGCCCCATTAGTTTATTGGGCAGGACAGAACAAGTATAAATAGAGATCGGGAGATCTCTATTTGATCATTCATTCACACACTTCTCTCATTCAGGAAGTGGCGCACTTGTGAGGAGGAGGCTCTGTTGCTAGGAGAAGACTATCTCTTGTATTCTGGTTGTATCATTTCTCTATCTATCTATGAGGAGGTTATTGGGGTTTTTCACCTTTATGGTTTTCCCCAAGTAAACTCTGTGTCTCTTCTGTGCTTGCATTATTGTGTCCATGATTGATATGCCGTAGATTTGTTGTACATGTTGTTCTCTCAGTTAAGATCCTAGATCAGATTGAAGTAAATTCTAAAAATTTAACATTGGCTTGGACCATATACTGTCATACATGTTACTAATCGAGGTGCAATCCAGTTAGCTAATTTAGCCGATAATACATTACCCAATTTGATAAATGGAAGCAGACTAAAGCTTTACCATGATAGTCTTGCTTCGCAGCATCTAGTATGATTAAGAGGAAGGGGAAAGTTTCTAAGTGCCAAGTACAGTTGGAATTGGGCACTAGAAACTATGGAAGAGCCTGTACGCAAAATTGAAGAGATAGATCTATGTACTGTGCAACATTGTTGAAGCTGTGCGATGAAAAAAAAAATTGATAAATGATAAGAAAAACAAGGCGCTGTTGCGACATTCAAAATGCAGCCCTGAAAAGAAAATAAATTAGACACCGCAAATTAACAACGCAAAACCAAATATGACCTACCGTGCAGTTCAATGCAAGGCTCCACAAAATAGCCGTTACCGTGTCGGTCGGAAATATAGCCATTACAAAGTACTTTCCTACTGATCGCTCGGGAATTTAAAGCACAGATAGCCATTCTTAACGACTTAATGAGGAAATTGGCCGAAGCATTTTCCGGAATTGGCTAACAAATACTACATTTAATGCTTATCTAACCATTAAGGGATGCGGAGGGGGATCAGCCATGGCTATAAAAATGCAGCAGTTAGACTCGCGGGCATTACCAAAGCACTTAGAAATTCTTGCACATATTGTTTTATGAGTTAGATCTACAAGTTATCCACTGGTTAGCCAAGTAGTGTGCAAGTGAATGACACAGAGATCCTTTGTTGATAAAGAGTTCATGGTCGAAGAGATTGTGATGTTGTTCCAACATGGAGGAATTGACGAGTTAATGAGAAACCCAAAAAAGAAAGTCATCACTGAACCAGAAAAGGGTCCAAGAAGATCACCAAGACACAGCCCCTCAATGCAAGACAAAGGAAAAAATCCAGTAGCGCCGAGATCAAAACTACCGAAGACAAGTTCGATGGGGCCAAATAAGCCCATTTATGATAAGGAGATGCCTTTAAAAATGACTCCAGACTATATCTCACTACATGCACTGGACGCATCGGCCATTAGACTACTGAAGAGTCCAAAGTATGAGATACCAGTCTCGCCGATATCGAAGCATGTTGAGGTGGAAAAAAATATGTTGGGTAAGATTCCTGAATGTAAATGGGAGGACTATGATCTCCTTGCAATGCAGAAGGAGAAGCCCATCAAACCGAGGTTCCCACAGTTCTAGCCCGACAAATACATGTGATGGAAGAAGAATGCAAAGGGCGACCTCACTTTGGTCGTGGAAAGCTAGTTGTACGGAGTAACCAAATCAGGGCTACTCAACCTGCTTAGGCTCCCACATTTTGACAAATCACTGGAGCTCAATGCGGTGGTGCGAACACTGATGGCATGCATCCACCAGGGTTATTTATGGCTTGACCAGAATATCGACCTGACAATTGACTTATTCCATCGGATAACTAGATTGAGAAAAAGGGCAGCAGACCCAAGGAATTTATTTCAGGGGAAAACAAAGGATAAAGAGGTAGCTGCATTGATGAAGCAAATGCAGTCTATTGTCAAAGGGAAGCGAGGCTTCCAGACGGATGACATAAAGGACCAGGAAATAAGGCTTACCACGCAGCTGTTAGCGGGAAAAATTCTAAGAAAGTGCAAACTATTAGAAGTCTCTGTGTGCGCAGTACTACTCATTGCCATAGCCACCGAGGGAGAAGGATTTAATTGGTGTCAATATCTACCGAATTAGTTCCTAGAGGAACTAAATGACATGCAAATAAATGGTGGATACTTCCACTTCACCTAGCTAATAGTGTTGATCACCTTCCTAGGATGGAGGGAGCCGAAGCAATACGTCAGAGTGATCACAAACACTTCGGACTGCAGAGGTGCTCGCTATCAGAACCTGTGGGAAAATTTGAATCCCAAAAGACAAACACAAGACAATGTTGGTCTTTTACACATATTATGACCAGCTACATGGGGCCATCATGCTTACACCTCAAATACCGAAGCAAGTATATCAGCATTATCAACTTTTATGCTACAATGAAATGCATCTTGATTTCAGCTAAAGCGCAGACGAAGAATCCTGACTGGTACCCAGAAAAATACCATATGTATGAGGAAGATATTGAGATTATGAAGGAATGGCTAGTTGAATTTCGAGTTGAGTTTGTGGACATCCAAAGTGATTCTGGCGAGGATAACCCTATCCCATGTCCCATAGTAGAAGATAAAGAGTTAGGCAAAAGGAAGGACGTTGGGAGTCCTCCAGGGCGCAAGGAACCAAGGAAGAAAAAGAAATGAAGTAAATACCAATTAGACACATTGCTTCACGACGATGACTACCTAATGATCGCCACGAAGGTCAGTGAGAAAATGGAGGAGCTCTTGACCGATAAGGAGAAGAAGGAAAAGGAAATTCAGGAAAGTTTGGACTAGAACCTGACTACATTGCAAGCGATTTCCCAAAAATTTGATGAAGTAAGTAGAAGATTACTCTTACAACGTGAATCAATAGCTGAAGGGGAGTCAGTGGGGACTTCACAGCAGCAAACTGTCATTCCCGCGAGGTCCCATGTTGTCCATTTGTAACATTATCTATAAGGTTTCCATTACCTGATCAAGTAATGCTAGATACAAAGAATGTAAAACGCATGGAGCTTGATCTTGTAAAGATACCATTGCTAGGACGACATTACTTACAGATGCAAGTTTGTGAAGAAATGCATGACAAAACCATAGAAGCGCTGAAAGGATAGGCAGAGTTGCAAGTAGATAATAGGAAACTAGAGGAAGATAGCTCGTGGAGTACTATGCAATTGCAAGATGAGTAGGATCATCGACTGAGATTGGAGTCCACGATCACTATGGCTGCAGATAGCATAGTTGAATTTGAAGTACAACTAGAACCAGTAGATACTATTATCAAGATTGGTGATCTGGTCACTAGTCTTAAGACAAAGAAGGAAGACATGGAGATTCTTCATGAGTCTGAAATTGCTTCCCTAAAGGCATAGATCAATCCACAGACCCCACCAGATGAACAGCAATTAAGATAGGGAGTAGTGATGACCGCAGTATAGAATATTGCTGTCGAAGTGGCTAAGTGCCAGTCTATTGGAAGCAGTGTCGAAGGCATTTAATGCCCTTGAGGAAGATCAACAGTTTCTTGAGGTAAAGAAGGAAGTAAAGAAAATCAAGAAGCACTTGAAAGATGGGTGAAGAAGTTAACGCGCTACCAGCAAGAGATAAGCTGCTAAAATACAGAGAAATCAACACCCTAAAGAAGGAAGTGCATGAGAAAGAGACAAAAATGGGCGATAAGTCATAGCCATTATTAGAGGAGGCTGGCACGATCTTGCAGGAGATCGAAGAAAAGTTAAAGGAGCTGCACCAAAATCACGAGCAGGTGGAAGGCCAGATCGAACATGAGATAACACATGAAATGCTGGAAACAGTCAGGCAAATCAAGCAGGATATGAAGACCGCGGTAGCAAAGCTGATCGACACATTCAATGAGTTTGCTGCAAAGATCACCCCACAATCAGCAGAACATATTGAAGAAGTTGCAAGTGGCTTGGGGGCGAGCCACATGTAAGTGTTAGGGGCCTGTTGGGCCTAGCCCAGGTGTGGAAATTTTTAGTAGGAAGGATTTTGAGAACTACATAGCTGAGTGTAGTTAAGTTGGAACAATTTTGGGATAAGTTTTTGTATGCTGCGAAGTTGTGCGCAACACAGTGTCAGAAGAACTGTGAAGACGGTGCCATGAGGAGAATAGTGCCGCGATGTGTTGGTCAATGGAATATCCAACTAAGCAGAGTGTTGGATAGAAGACGGCACAGATTCTGGTTAGGTCATCGAAGATCTATTTTTGGCAAAAAGGCTCGATAACTACCAAGTGGTGGGTAGGTGCAGATCGAGAGGTAGGTGACTGATTACACAAACATAGAACTACTACTTGAACCAGTCATCTAAGGCTGTGAAAGAAGGAACATCTCAGCGAAAGAAACCCGTTGGCGTGCGTGTGACAGAAGATCCACTACTAGACACCAGTAGTCCAGTTTTGGGAAAACCATGTCAATTTTGTAAACCTAAGGGTTTTTCCTTTGTAATGTAAAGACATGACCTACAGGCATGATCTATATATAAGGCATTTTTGTATGGGAAAGGGTTAACACTTTTTGTATTTGAGTATTATTGAATATTGTTAGAATCTTTGAGCAAGAATCCATTGTAAAGGCTCTACAGCTGAGTGCACAGAGACCTAATTTTGAGGAAGAAGAACGTCTACAACTGAGTGCGCAGATGAAGAACTGTTGTACCATTTCCTAAGATAATAAAACAATAGTTCTTGTGGACATAGCTTCCCATCTGGGGGGTGAACCACGTTAAACCTTGTGTTATGTGATTGCTGTGTATGATTGCCATTATATTTTGCTTGAATTACTTACAGTGCATGCGTGAAGTTACTGTTATTTGGTATATGTTTACTTTTATTTGTATTCACCATGGAAGGGATGGAATAAGATGTTAGTAGTTCATGGATAGATGAATGTTAGCAGTCAAGTACCTATAAGTCTTCGAATGAATGGACCTGTTAGATAAACACACAGTTAAGTGCTAAGGTTGAATCGTGATATCAGAACACATAGCATGGCGCATCTCACTCATTTGCATAAGTTATGATGTTTATTATTCTAAGTAATGATGAATGATTAAGGATTATCGAATAAGATTGATTAGAAGTGATTAGGTCTCATAAACGACCATGCGGTCTAGTTGACGCGCCAATCCAGTAGAAGTGTTGTGCGATAAGCTGTTGATAACTTATCATCGTAGACTGGGAGTAATCCATGCAGAACCTTAGCTTGCTGAAGTATCAACTTGAATTAGAAGGCCTCGCGCAGTCATTGACTGCAGGGTGCAGTCTATCACCGTGCTTTGCATTAACCAGTTTAAACACTCGCATCATAAGGTTGTGGAAACCTACTTTTGCAACCGCCCCCTCAGCTTTGCCTCGGATGAGAACTCAGGCTGCTTGCAGTCTCTTGCTGAAAGGGCCAGTGAATAGGGGTTTTGTTGGTATCTTGAACCGTGAAGTATCTAGGTCTACATTGGAAAAACCTCTAGATCAGAATAAACACCAACACGAAGAAAATGAACTACTGCAATAATCACAACGCCTGAAAACCACTGCGAAAAAAACATTGGTAGAAATTCCACCCAGCGAGCCCAAGAAGGTGATCTGATACCAGATGTGGGGAACCTCCAAAACTTAAATGATTAAAATGCACAATATATCATAAATACGACAACACAGAAGGTATTTATTGATCGCAGGCCACTTCAAGGGGGGAACCTCCTTTGAGCAAGCTTAATACAAATAACTCTTGGATGCCTTCATTGGCCTCAACACTTACTTATATATCAAGTCTAAGATAAACAACTATTACTCCCCATGAATTTGGGATATGTTATATCTCTATATTTCACAGTGTCGCATCTCCATCACAAAACGAGTTGACGACACTTTCCCTACTGTTTTAAACCATCCAGAAGAGACAGATGATGAGTCAACCTTGAAGGTGAATCTACCCTGGCAAGTTTTGACCCACCTTAGACTTTATCTACACACACTACCGCGCCTTGCTAGTTTGTCAAAACGCGGTACTAGACACTACTGCGCTATGCTCTTTCCCCAAGACGCGGCAGTGCCGCGTTCTGCAGTCTTTGCAAAACGCGGTACTCTTTTAATAGCCTTTTTCCCTTGACTTGTGGGATTTTGGATTTTCGAAGATAATGGAATATTGGGGTCCTTGATTCGATCTCAACTCATCTCCTTCGATTAGAAACCCTGATCCACTTATCTCTCCTTAGATCCACCCATCTCTCTTGTTGGTTAACCTCACCATTCACTATAAAAGAGAGGCATTCCATTGGAAAGAGGAGGACTCTTGAGAGTACCAAACCTATGGTCTTGCAGCATTGTAGAGATAGCTAGAGGAGAAGACACTTGGAGCTGGAGGATTGGCTTGGACATCAAGCACCTTTTGTAAGTATTCTTCAAGTTGTAATGGAATAACTTGTCTTGTTTTCCCAAATCATTTGTGTTAATCTTATTTTAATGATATGATTTGTATCTTTCATAGATTTAGATTCTAACTCATGTTTCAGGTTGCTAGAGAATAGTGCATTCTTGTGTCTTGGTTCCATTTTGACAGGTTCATTTGTGAGGGCTTGAAGACTGGAGCAAATATCAAAAACAAGCGTCTGGATAGAAGGTTAGTTAAACTTCTTCTACTCTTTCTAGCAGTTTAATCTTGAGATGTTCGTTAGATCTAGGGATTCAAGGTAGCATTTGTTTTGACTTGTTTCTTGCTTTAAAGTTAGTTTAAAGTCTGCTTTAAAGTTAAGAGAGTTTTGGCTTATCCGTAGGACAAAATTCTACATAACAAGAATGGCGACTCCGCTGGTTTTGATTACTGCTTGATTGATTCAATTCACAGTCATTCATCTTTGCATTGTGAGTTTTTGTTGCACTTCAAACCAGTTTGAATCTTGGTCTTTTTTGACCTTTATTCGCCCCTCCTCGCAGTATTTATCTCCCTGTTTGATCACTGAGTCCCCTGGGTTAGCAACAACCCTGAAAATTTTATTTTTTCTTCTCAAGTTGCGCTTTTTCCTTCCCTTGCCACAGTACCGCACCCTCAGAACTACTTCCAGCGCGGTAGTACTGCGCTCTCGGCCTTAGTACTAGAGCGGTACTGTCACAGTGCCGCGCTTCAGCCAGACCATCACCCGCGGTAGTGTCTGCAAGCTTTTAAATTTTTTATCTTTGCTTGGTTTCCTGAGTTTCTCTCTGCCTTAGGTAGTCTTTACTGTTGCCTGTTAGCACCCTGGTTAATTTCCAGTCTATATGGTGTGCTTATTACCCAGTTTGTGAGCTTGATTATTGATTGAATTAGTGGCACTTTTGAAATATGGGTCATTTTTCCAGTTTGATTGCATTGACTTGATTTTTTCACTACAACCAACTCAACACCACTATTCTCTGTTACTGAATACTGTAGTTTTTACAGTCATATTATCATTATCATTTTCAGTAAATTAAAAAGATCATTAGTTGAGAGCAATTTTGTTGTTTAAATTGACAAAGTCTAGTGGTATTTTGCATAGGGAAATGAACCATTGATTTTGCCACAGAAATTCTCATTGTAGAAGCATTGTAGATTGTAAAATCAGTGCATTGAAAAGAGTGTTTACTTCAGTTTGGCCTTGTTTATAAATCAAAAAGAAAAGAAAAATCTTTTACTTTGATTGCTTGTGAAAATTTTCATGCATATTTGATCGAAGAACCTCTATCTTTACCTTAGCTAGATTTCATCGAAGACAAAGGCTTATTTGTGATTCATTCTCATTTGCATGGTTTGAGTCGTCATAACACCATCAAGTTTCACGTCCACTACCCAATTGAGTAAGACAACCACTAAAATTAACCACCCTAATTAAACCAACTTTAACCTCACTTGAGGAAATCAAAAGAATTTGGTAGTTAGGTAGGACACCGGGGATAGGCATCAAAATAATTCCCCCTTGTCGCTTTCATCTGAGACATAGTCGTTGTCTTTAGGGAACTAAAATCCTCTAGTACTTATTGACACGGTCACAGCTAGTTTGTGGAGGGGCCTCCTGACTGTTTCAACCTTTCAGGGGTTCAACGGCCGCGAGATTGAGAACCGGACGGACTTTGTGGAATGCCGCACTCCACTTAGCCCTAAGGCAACATCGATCGCTGTCTTCTTCGGAAGGCTGAAGTGCCCAAAACCTTTTCCGACGTGTCATGAACGAGGTGGCTTAGTATCTATTCTACTAGGGCTCTTTTACCCAGGATCCCTTTCGGTAGAGGGATATCCTTCTTATATCGGTCTCTCATGTTGTATTGTTCGACTTGGATTTCATCACCTTGCGAAGGATACAGCCTGTTGAGGTCTCCAGCTCTTAGTTAGGAGTTTGCTTGGCGTCTCATCTTTGCAGAGGGTCATTTTTTCTTTATAGGGATTGCTTGTTGGCATTCTGGCCATTTTTGTTGATCAGCTCACTTATTGAGACACCGGTCTCAGTATAGATTTTAGAGCTTGCTTTTTTGGCCTGTGAGCCTTGCTTTTTCTAGCTCCTCTTCTCCACATTCGGTTGCATTAGAGTTTTTGAGTTCTTTGTTTACAATACTGCCCCCGATTTTCATTTTCCTGTCATCATGTCAGATCTACCACGAAGATCACGAAGACAACAGGGCCAAAGCCCTCCACCACCACCACTGCCACAGACTACTGGTCCTCCTGCATCACGCATTCCTGCTCCTCCTGGCCGCGGTGCTGGTCGAGGCAACATTCCACCGCCGATACGTACAACACCTTCAGTTACGCCCGTAACTGCCACACACAGCATAGTCTCAGAATCTATTGCAGCTTCTGCAACCACTAGTATGTCTAAGACTTCCACTGTCACCTCACCCACTGTCATTCCAGATTCATCTGTTACAGTGGACACAGTTACAGCAGCTGAACCTAGCACAACCCAGAGTACTAGACCAGAGGTCATCCTTCTACCGGATGCCAACACTTCCCGTCCATCAGACACTTTTCACGATGACATAGACGGATCTATTGGCACCACAGAAGGGTCCGACCAGGACATACCTGGCTTAATTTCAGTCCCAGGCGGATACATTGAAATCATTGAAGATACTCGTCTACCTGACACACCTTTTGAACCTAATTATGGCGTCATTACTTCCCAGGCGGAACTTCCGCCTGTTACTACTACGTCACCCAGTGTTCATCCTCAAGAGACAAGTTCTTCTAGCAACGTACCTCGCACTTTACATCTACCCAACCTCCCTCCGGGACATGAAATCATGGCTTCCATCTAGTCTAGTATGGTTAGCCTAGCGAACTCTCCGTTAGCATCGGCACAACTTAGACGCAGCACAGAGCAAATACTTTCGACAGCGTCTAGATACCCCCCGTTTCTCGTCCTTCTGACTATAGGGTTCCCAACGTCCCGTCTAGCATAGAATTTCATCACTCCTTTGCAGACGGCTCAGGACCTTCGGACTTTACTAGACCTAGGTTCCCGCCGGATCCCCAAAATATTTTTCAGGATATGAACTCGGACCGAGTACTCGTTGGTCCTCCAATCATTGAACACGTTATGGACGACGCCGATACCCCTGGGCTAAATTCCCCACATTTGCTGTCATCACCTATGTTTGGTGCACATTCTATGAGGGATAACCCATTTTTTTCTCCGTCCTCACCTGTCCAATATGGACGACCTCCTCCGCAAATCGGTACTTTTGGCGCCGCTGGCCAATTCATGCTATCATATCTGGCTAGCGACGGAAGAACACCTAGTCACACTGCTGGATCTTCCGTTTCGACCGGAGGATCACCTTCAGCGACCATTTATACTATTTCAGGAGGTGGACAACCGACTGCAATGGTCCCTAACTCCAACATACAAACCCTCCTTGGTGGGCCATCAACCCAACCAGCTGGGGGGCAACCTTTTGTGGGGAAACCCGTTCCTACTCAACAGCCTCCTCTCATAGGGTCATCCAACCCATCTGCTGGCGGACAAACTATTGGTTCTATCCAACAACCATCCCAACCAGCAGCATCTACTCAGTACGGTATGTACAGCACACCTGGCAGTAGGCAACTTTATTCCGGTATTCCAACCGGACCTCATTCTCAACCTCCCCCGTCAGGCATGCTTCCTTCTTGGGATCATCAAATCCCACAGAGTGGGGGGTACTCATTTTTTGGAAACTGGAACCAAGCTGGGGGGCAATCTCAGATTTCCCCCAACTTGAATTCTGGCTTCCCTTACCCTTCAGCTGCTACAACTCCATGGAACCCATCACTTCAATTTCCACTCGCTCCTCAAGCAGGAACGAGCCTTCCATGGACACCACCGCCGCAGCCACCCCCCAACCCTGCTATGGGAAATCCTCCACTTACAAAATATAGTGGTAACATCCCTGGAACACAACAATTCCAAGGAACTTTTCCCCAACAAGGAACAGCAACCATTCCTGGGTATCAACAAACTCAGGGTACCATACCCACTCAGCAGAACACTTACCAACCGGCTGCTTACAATCAACCGGTTAACCAGATGGCTTACTATCCGCAAAACTTCCAGCAATATCCCGCGGGAAACACATATGAGTATAACACACAGCAGCATGCTATGCAGGGCCCTCCAGGGTTCCCTGCACCACATGGTTATTACTCGCTCCCGCAGACCAACCGTCAACTTCCCTTTTTGGCCACACTTGACTTACCTGATTTGTCGAGGCTTATCAACGATCCTATATGGCATGAACCTCACTGGCCACCTATCCTAGCCAAACAACCATCGGACATTCCTAAGTTCGATGCCAAGCCCGGGGAAGACCCCAAGAACCACGTGATGACCTTCCATCTTTGGTGTTCATCCAACTCCTTGATGGATGATTCCATCCGACTTCGGCTCTTCCAACGCACGCTCACCGGAACGGCAGCAAAATGGTATATCGAGCTGCCACAACACTCTTTTCGTGATTTCAACACTTTGGCTATGCAGTTTCTGACACATTTCCAGCTCCCCATCCGGTATGAGACTGGAACAGAACTGCTAACTTCACTGCGTCAAACCACTTCTACACATATTTCGGATCACATCCATGAGTGGCGAAGACGCCGTAGGCTAATAAAGGCACCTATTCCCGATCAGCTACTTGCTGATTGGTTTACAAAATCCGTTTTGCCTCCCATAGCCAGAGATATTGCTATGCGCGGACCGATTACAGAAGAACAAGCCATCTCGGTAGCACAATACATGGATTTGGTATATACTCAATCCGGTACTTTACATGAACTTCTTCCCCATGCCTCCCGCGTTCACACTGATCCTACAAAGCCTACCACTGAACCACCCATTGATGGTATTGTTGGTTCAGTTAAGGCTCAGCCTGCTACCAACTCGACGGGACAACAAGCTTCTGCTTCTCCCGCTTTTACCCAGGCCGCTTCAAAAGCTTCCACCTCTCCTGCTGTCTCCTCTGAATTGAATGCAGTTCAATCTACGTCACAACCATCCGGAGGAAAGAAGAAAAACAATCGTGGCAAACCCAAGAAGAACCAGCAGGAGAACCCCAAGCCACAACCTACCCAGAATGACCAGAAACCACGTCGGAAAGCTAAGTTTCCCTGCTTGATTTGTCAAGATGATCATTATACGCGTGACTGTCCCTACAAGGACGAGGTCAACAAGTTCGTTAAAGGATCCTCTCATCCGGCAGTGCTAACTGACCCTTTCCCCCAACAGCAACAGCAAATGGTTGCCCAAGAATCCCCACAAGGGGGAAACCCGACCAATCCCTCCCGTGGAGAGACATCCACAAACCGCGAAATCCTAATGACAAGTAATGAGGAGATTAATATCACCACTCGTTCAAAGACGTATGACAATCCTCCAAGTTCAAACAAACAATCGGAGATAGCCAAAGGCAAATCTCCTGTTGAAGATCTGATTCCTATTCCCCCCCTTAACGGTCATCTCCATTTCGAGAGACCACTCATGGACACAATGCTACGCCCACCCAAGGGCACCATACGAAAGGCGACATTTAATCCAAATGCATGAGCTGCCCAAAACTACAACATTGTTGAGGATTTGGCTCAAGCACCTTGCACTATGTCGACTCTCGAGGTTCTCCAACACTGCCCCACGCAGCGCAGAACCCTACTTTCAGCATTGGGGGCACTGGACCCAGACACTTCAAACTCCATCATGTTTAACTTGGAGCACGCTAAACCTAGGCTTTCTCACCAGTTAGCCTTCCAGGTGCATACAAAAATCCGTGGAAATGTCATCCACCGCACTGTGTTAGATGAGGGTGCTTCCACGTCGATTATGTCTTTGAACTGCTGGAGAGCCTTAGGCTCACCCGAGGTCACAACTTCTCCCACTACTCTCAGGGCGTTTGATGGACATGGTTTTCAACCATATGGACTCATTCCCTTAATCGGTGTTGAACTGGGGGGAAAAACAGTATCCGTACACATTGAAGTCGTAGATGCACCTTTGGATTACAATCTCCTACTTGGTCGGAACTGGTTCTCTGCCATGACCGCCATCGCATCTACAGTCTTCCGGATCGTACAATTTTCTCATGAAGGGAAAATTGTCACTATTGATCAACTGGATTACTATATCCCAGACTCCCATCCGAACTCCACCAATACCATCCCGTTATTGGATCAACCTCGGTACCGGTTCCAAGACATAGGTGTTGGTCTCATGAAGGATTCTTCCCTCATTGGAGTTTTTCCAGAGCTGGGAACCCATCTTCAACCAATCAACATGATTTCGTCGCATGTCACCCCTTCCGATGATTCATGGGTGATTCCGAGTCTTACTCAGATCCAAGGCTATGGAAATTCCATGCCTTTGAACAGAAACCTTGCAGCATATAACGCGATCCAATCAGCCACAGATTGGGTTGACTGTTCTACTGATCACACCGTGGCATAGCTCTTGACTGAAACTCATCCACACCCACCATTTTTTGATCCTCTCAACTTGATTTTTCCTACTGACGAATCAATCATGGAGGTTATGTGCGGTGATGAGCCACCATGGGGAGATTTTCATCATCGATCTTCATTCCCCATCATTCAGTCACTTGAGCCTGATACCCAATCCAGTGTTTCACTTGGGATGGTTCAAACCAAGTTCCCCACTTCCCTCAACGAGGTATTTTCTGAAGGCAACTTGGCCAATCTTATGGCAACCACTCCCATCGATATTTCAGTGAAGCCTGGTATCGTGGAAAACGTACACATTGGCAAAACATGTACTCCCCTCGAAACGGAGTTCTATAACGCCTACTTTAAAACTTTCCGCGATGTTTTTGCTTGGAGTTATGAAGAGATGCCAGGAATTGACCCCTCAATTGTGGTCCACGAAATTCGAACTTTCCCTGGCGCCCGACCTGTTCGGCAAAAGCTTCGACCCGTTCATCCTCGTAAGGCAGCTGCAATTAAAGCAGAAGTTGAAAAACTTTTGCGTGCTGGTTTTATCTATCCTGTCCCATTGATAGAATGGGTATCCAACATCGTTCCTGTAGCCAAGAAACAAGGAACTATTAGAGTCTGTGTTGATTACCGTGATTTGAACAAAGCTTGTCCCAAGGACAACTACCCAACTCCGTTTATCGACCAGATCATCGATAACTGTGCCGGAAGTGTTATCTTTTCATTTATGGATGGCTTCTCTGGCTATAATCAGATCGATATCCTCCCAGTCGACCAGCACAAAACGGCCTTTATCTGCCTTTGGGGGATCTTTGCATATCGAAAGTTACCTTTTGGCCTGAAAAATGCCGGGGCAACTTTCCAACGGGCGATGTCCTACGCATTCCATGACATCAAACATATCGTAGAGCCATATCTTGATGACCTTCCCGCTCATTCTCGAACTCGGGAAGAACATCCAGACCACTTGAGTGCCATTTTCGAAAGGTGCCGGTGCTACAATATACGTTTGAACCCGCATAAGTGCGTCTTCTGTGTAGAAGCCGAAAAACTGTTGGGCTTCATAGTCTCCAAAGACGGGATACGTCTAGATCCCGCAAAGGTAGCAGCTATCATAGCCCTGCCTTCACCTACCAATATTCCAGAACTTCAATGTTTGCAAGGGCATGCAAACTTTCTACGCCGTTTTATCTGCAATCTGTCCGAGATAACAAAAGGCTACATGCGGCTTCTCAAGAAGAATGTTCCCTTCATATGGGACGACGAAGCTCAACGCTCCTTTGACAATTTAAAGGCAGCCTTAACCAAAGATCCTGTGATTCAACCCCCCAATTACAAACAGGACTACATCCTTTATCTCGCAGCCTCGATTTCCACCATTGGTATGGTGTTAGTCCAGGAAGACCACAACGGCATAGAACATGTGGTGTACTATCTCAGCAAGAGTCTTCTTGACTCTGAAACTCGCTACTCACATGTTGAAAAGCTGGCTCTGGCAACAGTATTTGCTGTCCAGAGATTCCGTCACTACATCTTACTCCGTCGGACCACCGTCATCGCCGATTTCAATCCAATGTACTATATCCTCACACGACAAGTGCTTGGGGGCAAGTACTCCCGCTGGATTGTCATCCTTCAAGAGTTTGACTTGGAATTTGTCAAAGCCAAGTCTAAGAAATCTCTGGTCTTCGCTGAGTTAATTTGTAACCTGCCCCGTGCTACTGAGCAATCCGAGCCCATTGATTCTCTTCCCGATGAATCATTGTTCCTCATTAGCACGTCTGATCCGTGGTATGGGGATATTCTCTTATATCTCCAAACCCAACGCTTCCGTCCCGATCTCACCCGCGATGAACGGCAACGTATCAGACATCACGCAAAATACTACCTTATAGTAAATGATACTCTGTATCGACGTGGTGTCGACACTGTCCTTCAACGCTGTTTGACTTTAGATGAGGCGGAATGCGTTCTCAACGACTGCCACGCTGGAGCATGTGGTGGTCACCTCTCTGGGATGGCTACGGCCCAGAAAATACTGCGAGCAGGATACTTCTGGCCCTCAATTTTCAAAGACTGCATTGAAACAGTCAAGAAGTGTCCGCCATGTCAATTCTTTCATAGCAAAGCACGCTCGCATCCTGCTCCACTCCATCCTGTCATTGCCATCGGCCCCTTTTCCAAATGGGGCATCAATTTTATGCACTGTAAGCCCACTTCAGCCGGGGGGCATAGCTATGTCATAGTAGCTGTAGACTATTTTACAAAATGGGCTGAAGCGATGCCTACGTATGCTGAAGACGGAAAAACAGCAGCACAGTTCATATTCAATCATATTATAGCTAGATTCGGTGTCCCACAGTCTATTATGACCGATCACGGTTCCCATTTCAGGAACCATATGATCGAAGAACTAAGTGCCAAATTGGGTTTTCACCATGAAAACTCAATCCCGTATTACCCACAAGCTAATGGCCAAGTTGAAGCCATTAACAAAGTCCTGAAACGAATGATTCAGCGTATAGTGGGTACCCAGAAATCTAATTGGCACTCAGCTCTATTCTCAGCACTATGGGCCTACCGGACCTCAGTGAAAAGTGCTACTGGGTTTACACCATTTCAACTGGTGTACGGCCTAGAAGCCATTCTCCCGATTGAATGTGAAATTCCATCACTCAAGATAGCCATAGAGCTACTTCCACACACTACTTCCGAAGAGGAACGGTTTCTATACCTAGCTAAGCTAGATGAAACCCGCCGCGACGCCGCTTTGGCTAATGAAGCTCACAAAAAACGCGTCAAAGCTCAATACGACAAATCCGTTCAACCTCGGATCTTCAATGAGGGTGACCTTGTACTTACATATGATCAGATGCATGATAAGCTTGGAAAAGGCAAACTCGAATCTATGTGGTACGGCCCCTTCATTGTAAAATGTGTCTTAGAAAAAGGAGCCTATGAACTAATCGATTGTGATGGTACGCCATTGGCACGGCCCCGCAACGGGTTATACCTCAAACGTTTCTACGCGTGAAGTTACCCTACGCGGGTTACTTGTTGTACATAATGTACTTATTTTGCTTTTTGCTTTCTTTAGTATGCGCGTAGACTTCATGTATCCACTCTCACTTTGACTTGCGACTTTATGCGCAGATGTCTGCCTACTTTGGATTCGCCGACGGTGCAAGCCGACATACCCGGAATCTCGCTTCCGCAGCATGGGTGATCTATTCCCCCACTGGCGAGTTGATTTCTTCAGGAGCCAATTGTTTAGGTCCTGCAACCAACATTATCGCAGAGTACCATGCAGTCATTGGTCTCTTGACAGAGGTTGCTTCACTCGGGATTGACTCCTTATCAGTATTTTTAGACTCCCAACTCGTGGTTTCTCATCTGAATCGTGTTTACACAGTTCGCGATCCTGCGCTACTTCGTTTATTTCGAAGAGTATGCCTCTTGGAACGATCGTTCAATTTTATTACATATTATCACATACCGAGAGAATTCAATTGTGTTGCTGATTCATTGGATAATTACATTTTGGATTGGCATCTTGCCCATACATAAACACATCATAAAAAATAAAATGCACAAGTCATTGTAAATATTTAGATCATAAATAGGTCCATATCACTGTATATAAGAGTGTTTTTTCAAAAATACATAAAGTTTGTGTCAAAGACAAAATTGGGGATCAAAACCCATATACAAAAATTGGCCCTCAAAGCCTACATATCGTGTACATGCCGCAAAAAGATCAAAGGACCATCTATGGAGACCTAGGAGATCTATCATGTCCCTCATCGGACTCCTCCCGCTGCTGGTGGTAACACACTACAGCTCGAACTACCCTGCGAAGAAGTCGACTGATACGACCAGGTACACCCACAGTATGCCGCTGGAGGTGGTAAGGGACATCATCCATCCGCATAGCAGGGATACCATGGGTCAATCCCTGTAGGTTCCTCTCGATGTCCCAAATGCCTCCTGCCTCATCTTCATCTTCCTCTTCGTCAGGAACAGCTTGATGATCGACACCACCACGACGTAGTGGAGAGTATCCAGCTGGCCTCTGTGGTCCACGGTCTGCAACATGCATGCGAATATATATTAGGCATCTTTTACACATTCTAAAAAAGCAATAAAAATTAAATATTCAAAAAGGAAAAAATATATATCCATGAAGGTCATACCAGAGTCATCCCAGTCATCATCCTCCGGCAATGCCAAGTCGATATCCTCACGGAAATCTACCCCTGAATAGGGATAGTCATCAATCATGACTATCTGCTCCTCTAGCCAAGAGAAGAAATCCTCGCCAAAGGCTAGCCGCTGAGGTCCCCCGAGGCGTCCAGCATAGTCACTCCATCGAGCCATCCATGGCTCAGTAGGTGGACGAGGGCGCATAGATATCTATGGACGCAGTAGTGGCACCCTAGCCAAAAAGAAAGTGACCAGGATGCTCCCATAGCCAAACTGGGTATTTTTCCCAGTCCTACACTTGTGCACTTGTTCTTTCAGATTGGACAACACTGCATCACACCAGTTGAAAACTGTTCCTCCCATGCACTCTGCTACGAGATTCACTTGTGTGCGGGATGCCTGATGTGGACTCACGCTTCCCGCTGCACGTGTGATAGTGAATAGCACAGTTTTTACAGGAAGATTTATGACCTACTTTATAGACACCTTCCCACTTTTCTTACTCGAACCCGCCTGGCAATACCGAGCAATCAAATCATCTGTGCTCGATTCTGAAGCTGAGTATCCGGTAAAGTTCACCCGGGCCCCTCTTTTCGAGAGGCCCGTGAGGAAATAAATATCCTCGAGTTGGATTTCAAGCACATGATCTCCCACTCGGAAAGCTCGAATGTCAGAGTCCCACAATTGGATAAGATGAGTAAGGAGCTTAGGTTGCTGGTGAATCCCTTTGGTTTTGAAAAACATTAGCAAACCACATTCTCGCAATGCGGTCACGGTTGGTAAGTCATTTTCGGCTGCAAAATCATCCGCTTTGTGCTCTCTCTCTTTCCAGCTTACCATTTTGCTCCGAATAAGTTGCAAATCCCTGCAAAAGGACAAACAAAACAATTAGTAACTATTTAGCAACTTAGTTCCACCAGAAAATTGGAGAAAATTTGATTTTTTGAACTCAAAATTCACCTGTGCCGCGTCTGAGGGATATCCTACCGCGCGAAAGTCCACACTACCGCGCCTCGGTTTGGGGATACAACGCGGTACTGTTAGACAGTACCGCGTTTTTCGATAGGGCCCCCATGCGGTAGTGTGAAGGGCGATTCTTGCTCAAAAGGGCTTGCTAAAAAATCAAATTTTTCCTAGTGAAAGCAAAAATTTCTTACATGAAATGAAAGAGGGGCTCAAGCACTCTTACCTAGCACAGACGGCGGTCGAAATGGTGTCCCAGAACACCCGGTATGGATCCTTGAAATCTTGCTCCTAAATGGGTGAAAATGTCTCCTTTGGGTAAAAAACACAAATGAATAGTAATTTCTATTTTTACCATTCCTTATATAGCATTTTTTCACATTTTTTTTTAATTAATTAATTAATTACTATTTTAAATAAGTTGAAATAAACCCTTGTTCACATTGCTAATGTCCAGTTTTCGAGCATTTATTGACAGGATCCTCGGTAAAAATGCGATACATTCACACTGGTGTCTATTCATAATTTGACCTTCATTTCGAGCCCACTTTATCTTTTTCGTGCTCTGGATTTAAAACTTGAAAAACATTCCAAGCACTTTTACACCCGTGTCGTGCTTGTCAAACTCAAGTAAACGGTGTCGAGTACGGTCAGCTTTACTCATGCTCGTTAAACGATGAGGAAAGTATTATCCTGGTTGCATTTTATTCTTTTTTCGGACCAGAATAATTTAAAATTACGAAAAAGACCATAGGAGTCCATAGTTAAGCTCTTTTCAGACTCCTTAAAATTGAAAAGATTGCCAAGTGATCTTGACTCTTTCACACTTGTAAAAGTATTTGAAAGGTCGTCTATTCGGTGATAAGTTACCCCTTTTTCGGCCCGTCTAGACTATTTACGAGAAAGATATATCTCAGTCAATCTCGGCTGGGAGAGTTCTCTCGGGAATTGTTTTACACTTTTTCGGGATCGAGGGACTAAATTTTACGAAAAAGTACATTATGGAGCTTCCTTTAAAAGTTTTTCAGGCTCTCTAAATATGAAAAACTACCGAGTTTTCCTTCCTTGGACTCGTTAAAATATTAACATCGAAGGACCCACTTTGGGATGAACCCCTCCTTTCTCAGGTTCGTAAAACATGTGAGATTGGACTCATCCATGAGATGAGCTACACCAAGCATCTGTTATCCTCTTCAAGCTCGCAAAACAAGAAAGAGGTACTCGTCCATCATGTCGGGAAATATGGGGGAATAAGTCAAGTTTATCTATGGCAGTTTATCAGTCGTTACCTTTGAACATGGCATGTGTCTGTCTCTTGTCTATATTGGGTATCCATTTTTCACTGAGTTATAGTCATCATCATGGGTCGTATCCCTGGCCACGAGTCCACTCATTCGGTGTCTATCCTCTATTTATCAATAATTCCTGCTGCCAAGTCCTGTTACATGCCGTTATATGTTCAAAGGGTTGCATTGTATCGAGTCATTCATTGTGTTAGGCCTCCGCTGTGTCAGTACATACTCCATTGCTTCATCATCCTATCATCTGTGCTGATTTCATGTCGATGATGTGGGAATCATCATGACCCACCTTCGACGAGTCTATTCCTGTCAACACCAAATCACTATTTGGGAATTAGACTTAGAGATCAACCATTAGTACCTTGGTACCTGCATGCCTCAATGGCAGGTTTCCTCGTGTTTGACAGTAGGTTCACATCATTGACCTCTGATCAAGCGATCTCTCGGATGCTCGACATCAACTCATTCATTCTCATTTCGTTGAGATGTACTATCGATACCTTGGGAATCATCGTCATCATTGGTGATCTCCCTCACATTTGTTAACGGTCCATATCATTGACCGGTAATCAAATGGTTTCTACCATGTTCGACTTCAACACCTTGTAATCACATGGTTAGATTCGTATCTTTTGCGATCGGGTAGAAGACCCTGGATGCACCTCTACATTTTGACTGCGTCCAGGCTGCGATGGAGATGTCCCTTGTATTGTCACACATATCCACTTATTGTATTGGTCGTGGTTGTGTCATTATTGTCTCATGGATCTATGATTGTTCATAGTAGCCATGATCTGTCCGCAGTTTACATTATCTCAGTACTCATGGATCTGCAATGTATTGGTCGGAAGCCATGCTTTGAGTCATCTGTTTCCGAGCATGGGAATGCCCACCTCGGTGGTATATCTAACACTTTGTTTCTATTTCAGCTCAGTGTCGCTCTCCTCGATGCTATATCTGCACATTATATTCGTAAAGTCTTTCGGCCATCAGTCCCTTCTGAACTCACACTTTAGGGGGCATCTGTTATATCTCTATATTTCACAGTGTCGCATCTCCATCACAAAACGAGTTGACGACACTTTCCCTACTATTTTAAACCATCCAGAAGAGACAGATGATGAGTCAACCTTGAAGGTGAATCTACCCTGGCAAGTTTTGACCCACCTTAGACTTTATCTACACACACTACCGCGCCTTGCTAGTTTGTCAAAACGCGGTACTAGACACTACCGCGCTATGCTCTTTCCCCAAGACGCGGCAGTGCCGCGTTTTGCAGTCTTTGCAAAATGCGGGTACTCTTTTAATAGCCTTTTTCCCTTGACTTGTGGGATTTTGGATTTTCGAAGATAATGGAAGATTGGGGTTCTTGATTCGATCTCAACTCATCTCCTTCGATTAGAAACCCTGATCCACTTATCTCTCCTTAGATCCACCCATCTCTCTTGTTGGTTAACCTCACCATTCACTATAAAAGAGAGGCATTCCATTGGAAAGAGGAGGACTCTTGAGAGTACCAAACCTATGGTCTTGCAGCATTGTAGAGATAGCTAGAGGAGAAGACACTTGGAGCTGGAGGATTGGCTTGGACATCAAGCACCTTTTGTAAGTATTCTTCAAGTTGTAATGGAATAACTTGTCTTGTTTTCCCAAATCATTTGTGTTAATCTTGTTTTAATGATATGATTTGTATCTTTCATAGATTTAGATTCTAACTCATGTTTCAGGTTGCTAGAGAATAGTGCATTCTTGTGTCTTGGTTCCATTTTGACAGGTTCATTTGTGAGGGCTTGAAGACTGGAGCAAATATCAAAAACAAGCGTCTGGATAGAAGGTTAGTTAAACGTCTTCTACTCTTTCTAGCAGTTTAATCTTGAGATGTTCGTTAGATCTAGGGATTCAAGGTAGCATTTGTTTTGACTTGTTTCTTGCTTTAAAGTTAGTTTAAAGTCTGCTTTAAAGTTAAGAGAGTTTTGGCTTATCCGTAGGACAAAATTCTACATAACAGGATAATACAATATACTCACGGTATGAATTACAAAGCATATGCATCGAACAACAATATACTAACAAATTTAAGAGAAGGGTTGACATAGGTTCCTAACAAGTGGCCTTAAAACAATAAAATCTCACAACTAGTTTTGACAATTTTCTTTCAAATTGTTGATGTATTTGTAACTTCGGAAGATATTCACTTGTATATTGTATGTATTACATTTGTACTTTATTGTATCCCCAATGGAGATGTATTATTCCTTTGATTGTAAGTGTCGTCATTTGTATTTGCAAGTGTTGCAGGTTATATTATAAGTGTTGTAACTTATATTTGATGGGTTATTAGACCAACTTAAAGGGGTTGGCCCTATATGAGTTAAGTGGAAGGGTTATTAGACTCCCTTATGAAGTTGGCCCAATTAGGGTAAAAGGATAGTGAAGTAAAGTATAAATAGAGAGTGTGACTCTCTCATTTGATTCATTCACTCACTCATCCAACTCGCATAGTTGAGATAGAGGAGTGCACACAAGTGGAGGAGGAGTGGCTGCTAAAGACATCTATCTTTTGGGGATTCATCTTGGTGATCTTCGTATTGGTTCTTATTCTATCTCTGAGGAAGTTGAGGGGTTTTTCACCTTCTTGGTTTTCCCTGGTGAAATGCTTTGTGTCTCTTGTCTCTTGTGTTTGATATGTTGTACATGTTGTTCTCTCAGTTAAGATCCTAGATCATATTGAATTAAATGATGAACAAATAACAAGGAATCAAAGCTAGCCTGAAGGAAGGCATTGTATGGCATATATGACACTTATTGCACTTACAACAAATTGGAAGCTAGGGCTTGGTATATTAAAAACTAGTCATCGTGGAACTTTTGCTATAAATCAGTTTTGGAGAAGGTTCAGGATCTGAATTTTTTGTAGGCCGAATATAAGACAAGGATGTACTCTGTGTAAAACGTTCAACCTCATATTCATTGTACTTTGTGATATATGATTTGTACAAGTTAGGGTTTCTGCCTCTTCTAGAATGCAACCCTAAACATGTGACCTAGGAAAAAAGGTCATATCTCGGGCTAGAAATCTCCAAATGGAATTCCTTAAAAAGTGGCAGTTAGGGCACGGACTGTAGTTTCACGGGTCTGATTTTTAGAGGTCGAAGTTTAAACAGTCACATGTGGAACTCCGTACAAGGTTGCTATGTTGTTTCATCCCATAAACAGGTCATGTTGTGACACTTAGCATATCTCTCTCATGGAGAATCCATTAGATCTCAGATCTCTAGGGTTGGAAATATGACAGGACATTCTATCACAAGATAAAGTTTCAGACCCCAAGGATCCATAATTTTAGAGATGCACCAAAAACAATATGGAATATATTTCTGTCAAAACATAATTGGATTTTGAGCATTTTCATTTTTGGCTTGTCACTGCTGCGAGAAATTAGGGCTTTTGACAGAAGTGGAATTTTGGATTTCTATCAGCATACGATTCCTCTCCTCAGCAAAATCAAAATTTAGAGACCAAGATCGAAGTTTTTGGTTGGGTAGAACCCTGGGATCTATCAAACCCTAGTTCGGGTTTTTGACCAGAAAAACTAGAATTTGACAGAAGTTGCAGATCCAAAATTCGTAGGTCATTTTTAGAGGGTCAATTTTTGGAGTTTTCAAAATTTGAGCACACCAACTTGCTCGCTTTAGTCAATTGCATCTCCCTGTCCAGACAAAAGTTTGAACTTCCAAGTTTGTATTTTTAGGGTTTCTCTGTCAAACCCTAGCCAACTCCATATCCATATTCAACAAATCAAGTGGTAAGACCTAAATCTTTTATTTCCATTTGAGTTTCTCATTAATATGTCTCACCACAACAAGATTGAGGATAAGCTTTAAGGGGATGAAAAATTCCGAGCATGGAAGTATAGGATTGGGTTAATCCTAGAAGAGAATGAATTGGACACGTACATAAGTGAAGAGGTTCCAGTTTTAGAGGGAGATGAAGATAAGGCCTTACATAAAAAGAACTTGGTCAAGGCCAAGAGAATCATTACAGATTCTATCAAAGACAATCTCATACCTCATGTGTCTTCTCTAAAGACACCTAAGGAGATGTTTGATTCCTTGACCAGCTGTTTGGAGGAAAGAACATAAATCATAAGATGACTTTGAGGAATCAATTGAAGAATGTCAAGATACAAAATGCAGAGACCATGCAGTCCTACTTTACAAGGGTCTCTTAGATAAAAGAACAACTTGAAGATGTGGGAGAAGATATAGAGAATGGTGAAATTGTGATGACCACCTTGAATGGTCTTCCTAGCTCATAGGATTCCTTCATTCAAGGAATTTGTGCTAGAAAGAAGCTCATCACGTTCAGTAAGCTGTGGAAGGAATTCTCATGAGAAGAAGCTTAAATTGTTGCTCAAGAAGAAAAGATGGATAATGAAGACCAAGCTCTCACATCACACACCAAGAAGAATAACCATAAGAGGGATCATCCTCATCACAAGAAGGGTAAATACCACCACCAGAATTAGAGGGAGAACTTTGAATGATCCATAAGAGATATTTCTCACATTCGATGTTATACTTGTGATGAGAAGGGACACTATTTTGGAGATTGTCCTAGGAACAAAAGCAGCTCCCACAAGAAGAAGAACAACAAGAAAAGACATCATGCTCACAATACAGAGGATGATGAACCTCCAAGGAAGAGAACCACAGAAGACAATGAAGATTCTTCAAGTGATGACGAATGTGTATTGTAATGAAGTTTGACATGAAAGGAGTAGAAGAAGCTACTGCAGAGTTGGACTCCGGAAAACAAATAATCTATGGAAAATCCTCTCATCCATTTTCAACATTGGTTAAGGTGCACACTATCAGAGACTCTAGTAGCTCCTGCAAGGAAGCAAAGATTGAGAGGGAGTCCACCCAACAACCAAACAAAGATAAGTATTTGAATTCTCATTTATGGTATATATGATTAATTAAATGATGTTGTTCAGTCATGTACATACTTATGTTCCTAGATTTAGGATGTATATTATGCATTTTAGAAAAGTTGCATTAATGAACAAGATACTACTAATATAGTAATAGGTAAGTGGCCTATGGTACTGTACAACACTCCATTGCTACTTATCTAGATTGAAACCTCTTTGCTGACATGTTGGGAGTAGTGCACACTCTTAACAATGATCTGGTAGAGATGGAAGGCATCTAGAAAGTTACATGATATGGATAAATGTTGTATTGAAGCATTGGCTAAGATAATTGCTTGATTGTATGACATATGTGGTTATGCAAAATATTTTGTTCTAAAAACTATGAGATGTTTCTAATCATGCAATTGAATTTGACTTGTAGGAAAGATCATGTATAATCACCTACAAAACAAGGACAATGACATTTGTTCCAACAACGAAGTTCACAAAAACTACTTATTGAAGATATTGAAGAATCTGATGTTCCCAGGGTCTGAGATGCAGTAATGGAAGGATGCCATGACCGAGGAGTACCAGTCGATCATGAAGAATGATGTTTGGGATGTGGTCCCGAGACTAGTAGGGAATTCTGTTGTGACTTCCAAATGTATCTGCAAGATCAAGCATGCTGCAGATGGTAGTATAGAGATATACAAGGAAAGGTTTGTGGCTTGTGGATTCTCCTAGATAGAAGGGATAGATTATGAAGAAACTTTTTCACCTGTAGACATATACACTTCCATCAGAAAAACACTTGCTCTGGCTACAGTGATGAAGTGGAAGATACACTAGATGGATGTCAAGACAACTTTCTTGAATGGTGTAGTCAAAGAGGAAGTGTATGTGGACCAGCCACTCGAATTTGAGAGACATGTGTGCAAATTAAAGAAATCATTGTACGGTTTGAAACAAGCACTGAGGACATGGTTCGATAGGATTGATAGCTTCTTGACTAGTTTTGGCTTTACCAAGAGTAAAGTGGATTCCAACCTTTACTACAAGGTTGATGAAGGAAATCCAATGATACTCCTATTGTATGTAGATGACCTGATTGTGACAGGTGAGAATGGATTGATTGCTAATACGAAGAGGAATCTTGCTACCGAGTTTGAGATGAAGGACTTGGGTATGTTGCATTACTTTCTAGGCATGGAGGTGTGGAAGAGTGCTGATGGAATCTTCCTTGGAAAGAGGAAGTATGCAATAGAGATCCTGAAGCAGTTCGGGATGATGGACTGCAAGGCCATGGCCACACCTATGGAATCAAACCTGAAGCTATTGAGTGATGCTTCAGTAGAGTTAGTTGATGCCACGATGTATCATCAGATGATTGTGTCCTTGATGTACCTGATGAACACATGACTAGATATTTTCTTTGCTGTGAACACATTGAGTGAGTTCCTGACAGATCCTAGACATGTTCACTTGATTGCTGTAAATCATATTTTGAGGTGCCTGAAGGGTACGGTTGATTATGGGATCAAGTATGATGTGAATCAAAAGGTTAACCTGGAGGGTTTTGTTGATTCAGATTGGGCAAGAAGTGTTGTATATAGGAAGAGCACTTCAGGGTGCTGCTTCAATATGGGATCAGGTGTGATCTCTTGGTTTAGAAGGAAGCAATCCTGCGTAGCACTGAGTACAATCAAAGCAGAGTATGTCGCAGCTTGTTTGGCTAGTTGTGAGGTAGTTTGGCTAAGGAAGCTATTGTCTGATTTGTTTGATCTCCAGTTGGATGCTACTTGTATCTTCTGTGATAACTACAGTTGTGTGAAGTTTTCTGAGAACCCGGTGTTCCATGACAAGTCGAAGCATATCGAGATCAAGTATCACTATATCCGAGATATGGTGCAGAGAGGAGAAGTGAAGCTCCTATATGTTGCGACGGACGAGAAGATAACAGATGTGTTGACCAAGCCACTAGCTAGGGTGAAGTTCAAGCACTTTAGAGAAAGGCGCGGTGTTCTTCGGATTGAAGATACTTCCAGGAGGAAGTGATGGGACACAGATGCAGGAGCATTTCCAAGCATGGTTGTAGGAGGGAACTCCCCATGGTTGTGTATGTAAGTGTTGTGTGATGAGAATCTGGACGATTCTCCACTATGAACATCTGTATGATGTTTTGCATGATGATGATCAGGATGATCATCAGAATCCACATGATGCTCAGTGCGAGGATGATCAGTATGATCATGAGTATCTGGATGATACTTCAAGGCCATGGATATGTTGCAAGTTGTGTAGTGGCATGTAATTCAATGCTGGGAGATCGTATAGGTTGAACAAGAAGCTCGTAATCAGTCCTGGGATGCTCTTTCGAGGTTTTTCTTGGTAGCATGTAATTGAGTCCTGGGAGATCCTATAGGTTGAGCAGGAAGCTTGTAATTAGACCTGGGATGCTCTTTTGATATTTTGCTTAGTAGCATGTAATTCAATGCTGGGAGATCCTATAGGTTGATCAGGAAGCTCATAATCAATCCCGGGATGCTCTTTCGATGTTTTGCTTAGTAGCATGTAATTCAGTCCTGGGAGATCCTATAGGTTGAGCAAGAAGCTCGTAATAAGTCCTGGGATGCTCTTTTGAGGTTTTGCTTGGTCACATGTAATCAGTGCTAGGAGATCTTATAGGTTGAGCAGTAAGCTCGTAATCAGTCCTGAGATGCTCTTTCAAGGTTTTGCAGATGCACATAATCAATCCTTCGATTCCATCGAATGGGCCACTCCCAGAGATGGTGAATACCTACATGGAGGCTAGCCCTACATCCAGCGTGAAAAAGGGTTGGATCTGTAGAAATTCCTATGACGAGAAGAATTGAGAGATAGCACCAGTGATCGAGATGACGAGTACAGCAGTAGTGACGATGATCCAGCTCCAGTATTGAAGACTTGTGCCTATATGTATTGATGACCTGTGTCAAGAGAATACCTTCCTAGTTAAGAGGGAGTGTTGATGTATTTGTAACTTCGGAAGATATTCACTTGTCTATTGTATGTATTACATTTGTACTTTATTGTATCCCCAACGGAGATGTATTATTCCTTTGATTGGAAATGTCATCATTTGTATTTGCAAGTGTTGCAAGTTATATTGTAAGTGTCATAACTTATATTTGATGGGTTATTAGACCACCTTAGAGGGGTTGGCCTTGTATGAGTTAAGTGGAAGGGTTATTAGAATCCCTTAGGAAGTCTTTTCAGTTAGGGTAAAAGGCAAGTGAAGTAAAGTATAAATAGAGAGTGTGACTCTCTCATTTGATTCATTCACTCACTCATCCAACTCACATAGTTGAGAGAGAGGAGTGCGCACAAGTGCAGGAGGAGTAGCTGTTGAAGACATCTATCTTTTGGGGATTCATCTTGGTGATCTTTCTATTGGTGCTTATTCTATCTCTGAGGAAGTTGCGGGGTTTTTCACCTTTTTGGTTTACCCCCGTGAAATTCTTTGTGTCTCTTGTCTATTGTGTTTGATATGTTGTACATCTTGTTCTCTCAGTTAAGATCCTAGATCATATTGAATTAAATGATGAAAAACTAACACAAATTTGAACCAAAAAGCTTTTAAAATGTTTCAAAATATTCAAAATATTAGCTAATTAGGGTTCATGTAAGGGCCAAAATCTAAGTTAATGGACTCCTAATCCAATCAAAGCAAAAAAAATCACAAAAAATAGACAAAATTGAGGAAGCTAGCTCCAAAAATTCAAAACCCTCGGACTATGCAAGTGCAGAATGTAGAGCAGTGCAACTTTTTGAGGATGAAACACTTTGTACATAGGAAGGGTGACTTAGTGGCCCAATTTTCTCACAGATAGAGTGCATCATCGTAAGGATGGCGCTATGTGTGTATAGACAGGGTGCGTCAAGTTTCCAAGATCAAGAAACATACAAAGTCGAGCCCAATTCTCAAGATTTTTGGATTTTTTACTGCTGAATAATTTCAGTTTAAGGCTTATAGGGGTCTTTAAACTTGGTACATAGGTCTTATAATATTTTCAAGGAAACATTTAATTATATATTTAAGGTTGAAAACACCAAAATTTTGAAGAAATTTTCAAATTATCCTCAGTGGAGTTGCCAATCTGTTAATAGAAATAGTAGTAGGGATTTGTCTACTCTAATGAGCTATCTTACTATGAATTTTTGGAGGTTCAATGACATAAATACATGCAATACTGATTCATTCCTTTGATATTTCTAAGTAATTTTCAAGAAAATAGAAGGGAGGAAGAGAGTAGAATACCTCTTGAAGCTATCCACTTGAAGAATATCCCTTGCTTGAGCATCCATGGCCTTTAGGCCTACATTTGTAGCAACTTTCTAGGTTCTTAACTATAGATTCTATCTCTAAGAACATGAAAAGATTTGCATAACTTGAAATATACCTACCAAATTTGAATTCAAAACTAGATCTAAAACATAGATTCAAACTTAGATTTTGGGGGGCAAATTAATTGCATCATATTGAATTGAAGAAAATAAATACTTACAACCTTGTTTCTTGAGGTTAATAATTCCTCCTTTGCTTTCATCCAACCTTCTCTATATTTACCTTTGATCCTTCAATAGATTTATGTTGAAGATGAGCTTTCCAACCTTGAAATATTTCTAGCATGCCTTTACTCCCACTTTTTGTATCTTACCATGCCCCAAATGCATTTATTTTATAGCATTGGGAAATGGGAATTTATGATTCAACTTTCAATGTGGGATAATACATTTTCTTGATTTTTTATTATTTTTACTCAAAAACCCACGTTCTATAGTATTTTTAGACTTTTGTCACAAATTCATAATTCTTAGGGACAATTAATGTAATTTTTGTGCATTTCTTATCACTCTTGACTGGTGGAGATTATATTTGAGGCTTCAAGTGAGCACTTCAATCACTGAACCTTGCCTCTTTAGGATACATATTTCTTCACTCAATCCTTCTGATTATGGAAGTAGTGATTAGATAAGAGAGGATTGTTCTCTTATGTACTTGTATTCTATCTTTATGTTCTGGGAGCATAGTCAAATGTGATACTACCTTTCACTTTGTTAAGGGTGTTAATTTAATTGTTAACAATTATAACAATATATCTCCATTACAACAAATTACATTAGGGATTTAAGCCTTACATTCACCATGGAATTACCCGTCACGGGATGAAACACTCTCATAGATGGAACACAAAACCCGATTACATCAACCCCATTATAGATCTATCTGTATTGGTCTCTTATGTCTCTGATTTGGTGCTCGCATGCTCTCTAACTTGTATTGCGTACATATTTCTCTTTCTCCTCTCTTCTCTATCCTCCGCTTCCTTTTATACTTGCGGAGCAGATGCAAAATTGGTCCAAAATTAGTTGTGGCCATTACCTTCTTTTTGTAACTTCCAATACTCTTTTGCAAATTCCTTCCTTTCTTCTACTTTATTCCTTTGACTTCTCTTCTTCCTCTTTTTTCTTGGTCCACTTTAAAAATGAAGTAGCCAATACGTAATTGAAGGAAATGGTTATATTGTTGAGTAGATTATGAAGGTAGGAATTATTTCAAAAGTCTTATGTAACTTTCTCCCATCCATATGGAGCCTTGGAAATGCATATTAGATGATACTTTCCATGTCTTTAGTGATTGATATGCCAGTTCTAGAATACAAACCGTTTTTTGGAAAACCTAGTGGACCATTGTCTACTATTTCAAGCAGATAAATGATTCCATTGTTAGGATCAATGATGAAAATCGGGATATTGTGATAGAATGATAAAGAAACTTGCTAAATAACATATTCAATATTTGTTTCATGAGCATATAGATATTTTTTATAGACTTAAGGCTCCACGGATTGGATGGATATCACAATGATTCAAGGACTATAATTTTTAATGATCTCTATGAGATATTCTAGGCTAGTTTCTCGTGAGTCTATTGTGTTGGAAATAATATTATGTTAGTAGAACATTGTTATATTGATATAATTATTTTCTATATCAAAATTAGCTATATTGGTGTTTGGGTGTGAATATGCAAGTTGTGATAACAACTTACCTTAGATTGAGATCAATTAAGTGAGAATAGGGAGAGATGAGTTTTGAATCCTAGTTTGTAGGAGAAAACACTTGTGTAAATATATTTGAGTTATCTTAATAAAATATTGAAGTATTATGTGCACATATCTATCATTATATTTTTGTAATATTTTCCTATTTGACATGGTATTAGAGAATTCCTAACTCTCTCCCGAGAGGGGTATGTGGTCATGCAAATTCCACTTTGTAAAATCCTATATAAATGTTGGGTTAAGGTAAGGAGAATGTAGTAATGTTTCTATAAATAAAATTTTCTATAGAGGACTAAAATAGTTCTATAGTTTGAATTTAGTAAAATATGGTTTGCATAATTTTTGGCATTGTGAAGGATAGAAATCACCACCAACATATAGTGGCATACTAGTGAGGGATACTGTTGTGGGGGGAATAAAAGCATATAAAATTCAAAATTCTCATCGGCAGTGTTGGAGAAGAGTCACCAAAGTTAGAATATTCTAGTCCAACCACCACTTCAAATTATCAAAATAGAAAGGTGGGATCAAGGCCATTTTACACATAAAACAAATTAAATACTCATGTAAAATCCACAACATGACAATAGGAATTAAGAAATTATCCATCTCCCATAGGCCCAATTATTTCATGTTCTAAATTGATTTGAACACTTTTATTTCTAAATTCATTTGAACCCTATCACAACAGTGTTTGGAGAAGATAGCTCCATTGATTTTTAAAAGAATCTTTGTGGTTTTCATTTTTTAAGAATCTTTGATTTTTTAAAGAAAAGTGTTATATTGCTCTCTTCTTTGAGCTAGCTGTTTCGATGGTCAAGTGGTAAAGAAACCATGGCCACCAAATCAAGTACACTATTGATCCATGAATTATATAGAATGAAAAATCATGGACACAAAAAATACACAGTAGATCCATGTTAAATATAGACCATATACATAAGAAAATACAAAGTGGATCCATGTCTCAGTGTACATCAGGATAACAACTTGAACGAAATGAAAATACATACCGGTTCTTTGAAAGTTACCAATGCCATATATGTAGGTGGTACTATATACACAACTTAGACAACCACAAAAATGGTATTCTACATAACCTAAAGTCTTCAATCCAAATTTGTTAAGCATATGAATCTAAACCATGCAAGTGAATGATCTGATGTTGGAAATGGGAGAAGTAGTTTGATCAATGGTCATTAATGTATACCTTTGACAAATGTGATGCAACCCACTGATGATGAAAATGGGTGACAAGATACATAGTAAATTATAATAAATGCAATCAAATGTGTTGACATTGAACACTTATAGAATATTTCAAGCACAAGACTTGATGTATTATAACTATTAATAGCAAGGGAACTTTTCACTGATGGCTACAAGAACCAAGGTACTATGAAGGTGTTTAAATCTCATTCTTAGAGTAGATGAGTTGCGGTTGATAGGAAGATAGTTGATGGTAGAAATGCATTAGAGCATCATTCATCAACCAAATGCAACAAAGTATGAGGCACATGATTTGAATTTCTTGGAAAATAATTGATATAACACACCACCAAATACATATTTTTAATGTTCCAAATAGAAGTAGAACATAAATAACACCCTTTGAGTAAAAATCAATAATGAATAATTTATAACAAAGGTGAGGAGCTCCACCAATAATGAAAGTGAAACGCAACGTACAATATGAATCCCACAATGTGAATAAATTTCTTTCCATAAAATGACAGGGAAACCACTAAATAAACAATCAATAATGAAAATAAAAAATGAGTGCAAGGTTACAAATCAATGATGAAATTAAGTGTCAGATTGCTATTCACTCTAATTCTATCTCCTAGAATAATGTGTTGTAGTTGATAGGAGAAGAACCGTTAGTAACATGGAAATGGTGAGTCTTTCCATATTAACATGATTAAAACACTACTTATGATGATGACTTGAGAATTGCTTGACAATATGGAAGGTCGACATGAATGATGAGAAATATTAAGAATGTATGACATAGTATTAAGGACATTCCTTAAACATAAGCATGATACCATGATACAATGGTGATTGGGGAAACAATTGATGGAAAAAGTGATTGATGATATAAATATACAATGTAGGAGGCATCAACAAATTCTCCATAGTGATTGGGAAAGTAACCAATTGGAGGATAAAAAACTCAAAAATCATGGTTATGTCCTAAGGAAGCACTAGGATCGAATTGGTTGTTCATAGATGAAAAATTGGTTCTTTGTTCAAGGGTGACATAACATGATGACATATGAGAATCAATAACAAGAGAAGTGGCTAAATACCACAACTTGGTGGGGTGGATCCTAAGGTAAAACAAAAAAGATACTAATAAATGCATAATGTGAGGAAAATAAAACCTATACCTATATTCGAATTCAACTTCGTTTACCTCATGATTCCATGTGAAAAATAGAGTTACACACCAAGAAAATGTCCCTGCAAACCTTCCTTATGCTTGTGAAAAGGTAAAAAATACTTTTCTAAAATTAAATTGGTCAAAATTTTCAAAATACATAAGCACATAGAGGTAAAAGTGGGCCATAACTATGTAAGAATGGGTAAAATATTTATAAATAGGTGTAAAAAATCAAATATACCAAATTACTTTTGAATTTTACCCCAAGAGATTTCAAAAAAACGATTTTGTTTGAAAAATCCACTGTAAATTCCATATATTTCAACCAACCATTTCAAGATATATTAGAGCTAGGTATTGCTTATGCCTTTCTTTTTTCATTTTTTTCGTTTTTTTTCAAAATTTCATGGATTTTTTTATTGATGGCGAAATATCACAAACCATGGATGTGTATACCTTTTATTTTCCTCCACATGGGGAAATGGGTGAAAGGCCCTACTAATTCCTATGGTGAAGGAAAATATTGAGAACCCATGCATTTATGTACTAGAAAGTGTGGGTACCTCCCAAAAACTTGGAAAAAAAGTACGTAAGCTTCAGCAAATCCATTGAATGTGTAGGAAAATAAGAAATGGAAATCATATGGAGGTAAAGAGAGCATGAGAAAGTATATAACCAAGCTATAATTGATCTCATGGAGATGGATGTACTACGGGAATATGCACTTCTAAAATTGTTCATATGTCCAAACATGCTAGCTCAAAAACAATTATTCTACATGCTTATAGGTTATTAGGAATTTGATTCCGACACCTTCATGATGTATGCCATAATTTTTAATATTGAGGTAGAATATTTATACTTCCGTACAAGAATATCCCAGTAGAGAGTGTTGATAATATTGAAAGGAGGGGGTTGAGGGGGAAATCCTTTCATTGTGCAACAATACATAGATACAAAGAAATTAGGATCCTAAGTTCCAATCAATGTGATTATAGATCTTGATCTAGAAATCATCCTTATCACTATCACATGAGTAACAAGATCCAACAAGATCCACATATCCTCATATAGCTTCATAGGCCAAAATTTATTATGGAGTAGAGTGCATGAGGCCCATGATATATGACTGGGTAATGGGTCTCTTGGTTAACATGTAGGCTTAGCTAAATGATTTCAAATTAGGAAAGAACAATTTTTTTGGGTACAAGAGCCTATTATGCTCTTTTTGAAAGACTCTTGATGGTATGCCTATGTACACCCCTCCCATACATGGTACTTAGAGATCCTAGGATGGCTTGGTGGGAAAACATGATGTACATGTTAGGAGGTGGACAAATTCATCAATTCTTTCACTGATGAATTATTTGATTCGTGGTATCACCGATTGATTGTCATTGATGGTTATCCATATGTTGAGAAGGAATTTCATTAGGATCTTGAGATAATGCTTCCCCTAGATGCCTAATGGAGTGGCATTGATAAGAACACAATTTTTGTTCTCAAATGTTCTATAATGTTTTTGTATTTTGTTATATGCAATTTTTATTTTTAGACGTATACAAATTTTAGCATATAAAGTTACGAACACAATATTATGATGTTACAGATATAGGCCATGTTTGAGCAATTGGGTGGCCTAGTCTTTGGCGTAGAGACAAAGATGAAGACTAATATAAATGGGGATAATAGGTTAGTAGGGTGACTCGAAGAGTCCATAGCATCCTCAAGAGGTTGACCACCAAGATAATGATGGTAGGAGCACCATGTACATGGGTCTAACTCTTCCATTGGTTGGCCAAAAGAATCATATTCCATCCTAAAACAAATGAGACTAGACCTTAGGCACATGATTTTTATATTATCCATTTTGTATCAATAGATCTATATTATAACATTACAATCTAGAAGGCTCAATTTGTATATGAATTCACACATTTTGGACATTATGTCATTTTATTATTATATATATACATGGATTTTCTATTCTACTTATTTGTGCAAAAATTGATGTGATTTATTTTCATGATAATGTACATGCATACTTTTCTTTTTCTGCTATTGATACAAAGTCCAATCCAGTACATAATTAGCGAATGCATTAATTACATCATAATTAGTTGCTGGAAAGAGATAAACAACTAGTTTCAATGAGGGAATTTTACACTCAATTGGAAAGATCTCCTCCGTCCTAGGAACTAACTAGAATGGAGTTTATAGATTTATTGAATGTGGTTCAATATGCTCAAAGTGTCAAGAAAAACATAAGGTGCCAATTAGTTTTACTCCTATTGATTGTACATTTAGGAAATATTTTGAAAACTTTATTGATTGCTTCTACTTGTTTATTCATCTACTAATAGTAAGGGGAAGAGTGTTCCTACTTGAACCCTAATTTGGATTCTATTTCTATCATCATTTTATTTTGAAAAATGAGTACCATGGTTAGTGAAAATTTATTTAGGAACACCAAATCTAACCATGATGTGAATGAATATGAATAAGGGTGTTGTGTCACCATTTTTAGAAAAACGTAGCATGTCTTTGAACCAGTTAGTAAAGTAGTCTATGACTACAATAATGCACTTATGGAATTTCACCAAAAATGGATGACACATCAAAAAAAAAATATTCCATTTTGAAAAGGGGGCGATGGTAACAATAGGGAATAACAAAGTTAGGCATGCACATATTTTTGTTTTGAGTAGGGATGGCATTTCTTAACTACCTCAATGCAATATTTAAAAGTATAACGCCATAAATATCTTTTATTGCAAATTTTATTTTCTTCTGATTACTTAGAGAGGTGACCACTACATGCTCCATTATGCTAATCATTAGAATCAAATCAACACCTCGACGATACATAGTGTCATTAGTAATGAGTTATCTCTGATAGTAATGATGAACATGTCGATGCTCATTGTGAGAGAAGTGGGAAGGACAAATTTAGGTTTGGATATATTAAGGAATGTCTCAATACCAAGGGTCATTAGAGACTACGATGAACAAATTTTGATTAGGTAATAACTCGTTTCAACCTGATTCTCACCATATCGAGGTAAGTATAACATTAACTCAAAAAATGATAAGGACTTATTTGAGTTAGAAGATACAAACTTTAATTCATATTCCTATAGGATAAAAATTCACTTGGATTACTTACCCTTGATTATTCCATGATTATTCATCATCAAGTCAAGATATGTTGCATCAGATTAGTGTTTACTATATTTATCATACATCGAAGGAGTATATAATGCTAGAGTATTTGCATGCTATGAACTTACACCAATGCTAAATTTTTAATGTGATATTTCCACAACTCTAATTTGGAAAGTCTCTTGCTCAAATAATACACCACGTTCTCTTGGTGTGAATCATCCTCTTGAACCAAAACCATATTGATGGTTGATTCAAATACCATGTAAGAATTATATGGCCTTGATGCCATGTAAGAAATTCCACAGCTAAGGATCTAAGCACAATATAATATTCACTTATAATTGCAACAAATATTAGAAGACAATAGAGAAGAAGAGTGAGCTAGAAACACATAAGAAAGAACTCAAATGGATAAAACTCCATCAGTGTTCCCTTCTCATACTTCAACTTCTAGATCATTAACTGGAATAGGATCCTTAGCATATGAAGTATGAGAGGATAAAATTGATGAGGGATGGAAAGAGATTTATTATTCAACAATATGGATCCAATTGTCTTGTTTTGGTTTAGATGCATATGAAGAGGAGAAATTCAATGTTCTCATAAAATTCTACAGCAACAGGAGAAGGAGCCACTTAAAGGATACTTTCACCATTCGAACTTGTGTTGAAATTTATGCTATATTTTCTTCTTCATCTCCAAACAATGCTTTGAAGATATGTATGGAATATTAATTTATTCTAATGATCTCTTCTTTGGACAATAGGAACAATATTCGGTAGTTCTTCACAGCTAGGTAGACCCCAATGGATAAGCCAATGGACTCAAGGCATTTGCCCCAGGAATTATGTGGTAAATCCACTACTTATGATGCGTTACTGCAAGCATTTATGATCCATTGGATCCTTAGGATTTGATTCCATGTAATAACTCTATGGCCTTGATGCCATGTAAGAAATTCCATAGCTAAGGATATAAGCACAATATAATATTCACTTAGAATTGCAACAGAGGTTAGCAAAAAATAGAGAAGAGTGAGGTAGAAACACATAAGAAAGAAATCAATTGGATAAAACTCCATCATTGTATTAATGAGTAATAAGAGTACAATATATAATACATCCAATGAAGGAAATTTGAATGCCTCGAAGGAAATTTGAAATATCTCACATGTGGCAGGCTTAGATTTAGTAAAAAAACCCATCTATGGTAAAAGCAATCTCCAAATCATAGCAAGAGGTCACAAATTGGTTAAGTGGGACTAGATAGTCCATGAGTGACAAAAAATTATCTAATGATAATATTTTAAGGAGAAAAATATGGAAAGAGTTGAGGAAAAAAGTGGCAAACTTGCCCAAGTTACCCTAGCACACCTAACTCATCTTAATCCTAGATAAAAGAAGAAAAAGCTACTATATATCTCATAAAAGCAAGATAAAGCAGGGTAAGGGAACCTTAACTCAAAAAAGCAGAGAAAAATATAATTGAGGGAACTATTGTGGATAAACATTAAGAAAATTCTCACAACAGATCTAAGAGATGATGTATACCTCACAAGAAAGATTAAGCAGGAAAATAGAAGAAGAGTGGACAATGTAGTGTAAAAGAGCAGCAGAATTAAGATACAGTAGAACTTAGATAGAAGCAGAATAACATCACACACACTAATTCATTAATCATAATATGAACAATAAATAATACAATGGTGGAGAGGATTCGAATTCCAAGGTGGCAATTCAAATTAGCCTGCATGGGCATGGCTTATCTGCACTAGGAGTCATCATCATCATTAGTGGAGTGTCAACAATACACCACTAGGAGTCCTCATCATCAGATCGGTGGAGTCATCAATGCACAAGTAATAGTCAACCAAGTGTCAAACTAAGTCTAACTAACTGTGGTAGGTGTAACTGGTACATGGGAGCACTAATGTAGTGAAGGAGGATCAATGGAGGGTGCATGGGGAGCTGACTGGAGTGAAAATAAGCAATCTAGTCTCACTGGGGGTCCAATGGAGTGTTTCAGTAAGTTAACAAGTCAATCTAGCCTTAAATCAAGGAAAGATCCACAAATAACTCAACTAACTGAAGTGTAACTGAGTGGTAGGTGAAGAATGGTGCCTTTCACATGTGGTAGGTGAAAGGAGGGCACATTACTAACTAGGAGGGTTGGAACTTAGCAGAATCAGGCTCCGGGGGCTAGTAAACTAAGCTCTATGTGCTGGGAGACATCAACCTGATGACTCGGATGCATGCAATTGCATGCCTGCATGCAAAAATGCATGCATGACTGAAATGAAAAATAATGAAAATGCTGGTAGGACTGGGATGGAGTATAGGAATATCCTAACACCCCCCCTTAATCCATCCTGGACCCTGGTAACTGAGACCAAAGGTCACCCAATACAATGAATAAGAAATAATAGTCCATAAACTGAGGAAATGGGTAAAACCTCATGGGAAAAATACCCCCCCTCAATATAGACTGTAGGGCACACCAAAATAAATGCTGCAACTCAAGCAGGTGTGATGCTTGGTCATATGTCTGGAGGTATCTTCTTCTTGGGAAGAAGTGGATCATGCTCAAAAGGCATGTGCTTGTACTTGCTCTTCAAATCGAATGTGATGAGAACAAATCTAGAGGTATGAGGATGATCCTGGAACCTGTGATTCAAATCAGCTAAGGTAGATCAAATACATGAATGTGTAGATAGTCTTTTGTTTTATCCTTTGAACCATCATAGGTGAGATTATTCCTGAAAGAACCATCACATTAAAGTGATTTCTTGGAATCCAAATCAGATCCAAGACTTGAAAAATGGTTTCTTGAGATCTCATTTGAACCATTAGAGGTGAGATCAAAACCATGAAATGCATGAGAAATTATCCCAAGCGAATGGAAATGCCCTACATCTTCAATAAAATTCTGAGAGCATGTACAAATGATCTTACAGTAATACATAAGAGGTGAGTGATCAAGGAGAGTAAATGCATTACCTCTGATTGCTGATTTAACCTCCGAAACATTCATGAGATCATCATTATGCAAGCCAATAGTCTCTTGTGAAAGAGAGGATTTAAGAACCTTTGTAGTTTCTAGAGTGTGAGCTGGCACATAATTCGAAATAGAAGATATTGAGAGCATGAGTGTATAATCTGCAGGTTCTTGTTCTTTGTGGACAAATTCATTATGAGATATGTTTGATATTGATTCATGATTAGAGAGACCGTCAAGGAGGGTGAATGCATCACTAGGCTTCCTCTCAAAATGGTTTGGACCAATCCCTTCATTATGTTTTCCAAATATTTCATCCAGATGGGCCCATAGCTCTTTTGGAGATTCAGTAGAAAGGCAGTGTGTTACCATGCAACGAGACATAGCATACATCATTTCTGCATAAGCTCTGTCACCTTCATTTAACCAAACATTCTCTACTTTAGAGGATTCAAACTCTCTTTCAAAATAATAATCAAAGAGACCATGTCTCTTCAAATGTGTTATCATCTTTGGTTTCCACTCATCATAGTTGAATGGAGAAAGAGGAGGCATTCCTTCCGTATTCATGGAAGCTGTTTCAGAAGACCTACAAAAGACAATAGAAAATATCTACAACTGCTACTGCTGCAAAAGTGCAGAAACCGTTGCACTCGAAATCTTTATAATAACCTGCAAAAAACTCTTAGGAATGGAGATAGACAATACTCTCAACATGATCTGATAGAAGAAGAGTGGACAATGCAGTGTAAAAGAGCAGCATAATTTTGATACAGTATAACTCAGATAGAAGTAGAATAACATCACACACACTAATTCATTAATCATAATATGAACAATAAATAATACAATGGTGGAGAGGATTCAAATGCCATGGTGGAAATTTGAATTAGCCTGCATGGGGATGGCTTATCTGCACTAGGATTCATCATCATCATCAGTAGAGTTTCAACAATACACCACTAGGAGTCCTCATCATCATATCAGTGGAGTCATCAATGCACAAGTAACGGTCAACCAAGTGTCAAACTAAGTCTAATTGAGTGTGGTAGGTGTAACTGGCACATGGGAGCACTAATGTAGTGAAGGAGGATCAATGGAGGGTGCATGAAGAGCTGACTGGAGTGAAAATAGGCAATCTAGTCTCACTGGGGGTCCAATGGAGTGTTTCAGTAAGTTAACATGTCAATCTAGCCTTAAATCAAGGAAAGATCCACAAATAACTCAACTAACTGAAGTGTAACTGAGTGGTAGGTGAAGAATGGTGCCTTTCACATGTGGTAGGTGAAAGGAGGGCACATTACTGACTAGGAGGGTTGGAACTTAACAGAATCAGGCTCCGGGGGCTAGTAAACTAAGCTCTATGTGCTGGGAGACACCAACCTGATGACTCGGATGCATGCAATTGCATGCCTACATGCAATTGCATGACTGAAATGAAAAATAATGAAAATGCTGGTAGGACTAGGATGGAGTATATAAATATCCTAACAAACATCACAAAGGTGGGCCAAGCAAGTGTGAAAATTCTCTCACACAGGTGGATCTCCAGCAAAAATTAACCTCATAATGTTTAACATAGATCTACAGAAAAATAGAGAAAAATATCACAGAGAAAAAAAAGTTTCAAGTGTAAAAAAATTTCATGTTATTCATCCATGAGATGTGGGAAATAAAATAATATTACATGAAAGAGAATTTGTGATCCTCTGATGGCATTCAAATTCCACTGAAGAGACATGCTTAGTTAGCATTGGATCCATCTCTCGACAAGAACTAGTGGCAACTAATGATGAATGTCCAGTTAAATGAAGGTGTTTGTCCCATGATTGAGTCACTAGCATATCAATTATGGAAGGAGAACCCAATTAGGTGCATGAGGTGACTTGTAGTTATCAAAAGGGAGCTACTGCACTCAAACTCAGTGAATCTAGGTAGAAGGGTCAATTAACTAAGTGATCAAGGAGACAAGGTACCTTAAATCATGGAATTGACTCAATGAAATCCTAATATCATGCATGAGGGTGCATTGTATCCTAAAATAAATGGATAAGGATATTTGAGTGGATAATGTGGCCAATAATGACAAAAATTAAGCACTGAGGGGTCAACAACATAGTCTAGGTGTTAGGAGACTCAATAATTAATGCATGGAATGGATAAATAAGGTATAACCAAGGTATATATGGATAGAATGTTCCAACACCCCCCATTAATATTGAATTACAAAATATAAAGAAAAATAGGGCCCAACAACAAAGGCTAAGGTCACCCTTTACAACAAACATTTTTTATCCAATAAAACTGAAGTAACATGTAAAACCATTTGGGAGAAAAACCTTCCTTTAAAAAAATGGACAAATTTTTTTCAAATCAGCCTTCACCAACTAATTAGCCACCCCAAGAAAGGCTATCAAGTGAATTAAGGTCTTCTCAGTAAAACTTTTAGTGAAGATATCCGCAGTTTGTCCAAAAGATGGACAAAACTATAGTTTGATTGTCTTGCCATGCATTAATCCTCGGATGAAATGCATGTGAATATCCATGTGCTTTGTTCTTTTCCTCCGAACCACATCAATAGATATTCTTATGGAACTCTGATTTTCACACCAAATGACTATTGTTGGGAGCATCCCAAGTAAAGGAAGTTATGAAGGAAAGGTACAATTAGGCGAGGCCTGACATTGACCAATTTTGGGAAATAAGCGACTCTGTAAATCCTGGGCAGAGAGTATGGAGAGAAGTTCAATCAAGAAGAAAGGACATGTTTCCTTAGTAAAGACAAAGTACTAAGGAAATCCAAAGGTAGTTGACACAGTTACAAACCAAGCAACGACCCAACTTCTACCAGTGAGAAGAAAGTAAAGAAGCAGAATGGTGTAAAGGAAATGACACTGCATAAGTCAGAACTATGCTGTCAAAAGAAGCATTAGAGTCAGAATAAGCGGCACCAAAGGGAATTTGAATTTAAAACAAAGCGAGGTCTACAAGAGAACCACAAGTTTTGGGGTTTAAGGGTACTATGGGGGTTGGCCCATAGTTATTGTAATATGTGACCTTCTAGCACATCTATATATAAGGGTATTTTTGTATGAGGAAGGGTTGTTGAACATTAGACGTTAGACATTAGAAGGATAGAGATAAGAAGAAGAGAGAACATACTCTGCAACTAAGTGCGTAGAGATTTGATTGTAGAGAAGACTTTGTAGATGAGTGCGCAGACTGGAACTTTTACCCTTCCAAGATAATAAAAAAATAATTCTTGTGGATGTAGCTCTTGCCTGGGGTGAACCACGTAAATCATGTGTTATGTATATGAGTTTATGATGCACTTTGTGTGCATGTTATGATGCAATTATGTGTTTGCTTTCATATGTGTGTGAATGATAATCATATGTTAAGTAAATGGAATACAAGTGTATTAAATTTTGTGAAGTAACATTAAGTATGATGAATGCGTAGTTAAGAAACAAAGACAGTAGAGATTCAGTGAATTTCTGTATGTTGTGATAGCTGTGAAGTGTGAAGTAACATGATTGTTCTATCCTTGCAATAGATGTTAAGTAAGAGACGTGTTGCAAGGTCATTTACCACATCAAATTGCCATGGTTACAAAAGCCTTATTCTATAACCCCCCATATTCTCTTTGGGTGAGACTTCCACCTGTTCAAAGGTTGATACCGAAAGGTCTAGTGAAAGGGGTTTGTTGCGTCTATAAGAAACAATGTGGAACCGGATTCAGCCCAAGGAAAAGAAGAGAGAAACAAGAAATGGTTCTATTTCCGTGCTTTGAATTGATAGTTTGGTGATGTGTCATGTTGATGTGGAATCCAAAGAAGAACGAAATACAAAACTAGGTAAGTCAGACAGAATGTGAGTTTGCAAAGAAAGAGAACAAACATCCGTGCCTTACTACAGAACAATGGTTACAAAGAAATATATACATTGAGTTGCATGAAGTTTTTTTCTCACCTTTTGCTAATGAGTTACATGAATGTATATCGAGGAAAGCAGAAGGAAACTTTTTTTTTAAGGGTGAAGAACCTACAGTTTGGAACCCAGAGTTGATTCAGAGGCTTAAAGGGATTGATAACCATATTTCAAGAGAAGTAGACTTTTGGTTGGATAGTTGTTGGAAGGCTATATTAAAAATTTTGTTGTGGACACTTTGAAGTCTTACAGCGTAGCCGAAGGATACTTTTTCCAAGGATTTAGAGGTAAGTACTTGAAAAACATGGGTTTATGCATTAAAATGCTATTCGCTTAAAAAGTTGTGTTAAAAATGCAATCAGATTCCTAGGGTTTGAGTCTGTAATGTTAAAAAACAAAGATAGTGACACAGATGAAGATACTCACATTTTACACAATGGAAATGGATATAAACTTAGTAGTAGAAAGAGGTCTCGTGAAGCTAAACCTCACATATTCCTAGAAACTGAATTAGACAATGATAGAAACTCGTCTCAAGATGATTTTGATAGTGAAACATAACCTATACATATTGGCTATCGGCCTATCACTCCGCAGAAACCTATAGCTATGGAAAGAAATATTACTAGTTCCCAGAACACTAGTAGTAGTAATACTGCAGGAGTGAGCAAAAAGAATCAACCAAGTAGTGGTATACCTCCATCATTTCACTCCGCAAGTTGTACTATAGTGTTTCAAAACCCTACACCTCCTACAAGAAGGATGGAAGATGATATTAAGATACCATTTTTTAAAGGAACCGATCTAGAAGATCCAGAGCAACATTGGTTTCTCTGTGATGTTGTCTGGAATGTTAAACAAGTACAAGATGATGACATAAAGCAAGCGCAATTAGTTACTACATTTAGAGATAGAGATTTAACATGGTTCATGAAATACTCTATTGGAAAGAACAAAACATTAGCTGATATCATAAATGCATTGATTAGAGAATTTAAGAATCTTAAGTTAGAATCACAGTGCATCATAGAGCTAAAAGAGATCAAACAGAAACCTAATGAGATTGCGTGGGAATTTGATCAGAATTTCAAATCCTCGTTGGATCAAGTTAGATTTGACATCGCACCGCAACATCATCAAGAGTGGTTCATAGTTGCGTTGTTTCCACACATTAGATTACCATTGATGCAACAGAAGGTTGCTTCGCAAACATAAGCATTGGAAATTGCGATGAAACTAGAAGCTTTGCCCATAGGAGAAAATAGCGCAGGCATGGTATAGTTACATACACAGCTAGAAAACCTGACATTACAGTTACAGGATATACAAAAAGGAAAAGAAGTAAGAAAATAGGTTTTGTGTACTAAATCTAAAGGAGAAGAACATTCCAAGGAAAACTGTCATGTATTCAAATATTACCTCTCTAGTGGGGCTCCAAATCCATTAAATCAACCTCAAGGACCATGGTTTGAGATTTGTCGATATAGAGGACATCGTCCAGAGGACTATTACCTACTCCAGAAGTATGTAAAAACACCAAAGCACCTGTACTGTAGATTTTGTAAGTCAGTTGGCCATGATGATACCAATTGTAGAGCATATGAACTCATGATAGAAAGAAAACATGATGTCTATAGAGTCCAAGGAGAAATACAAAACAATAATGAGAGTGCATAGTATGATCAGGGTACATATAGAGGACATGGTGGATTTAGAGGAAGAGGATGTAACATTGTCCAAGGATGAGGTAGAGGTCACATTGTTTGTTATAACCGTGCTCAACCTGGACATTTGGAAAGGGATTGTTAGAACCCATGCACTACTTGTAAGTATTGTAAATCATCCGACCACATCATTAAAGCATGTCCCATTTTGCTAGGAAAAATGAAAGAAAAAAGAAAAGAAGGACATAACGAGAATATTGAAATGATCCCAGCTGAGAAAAGAAATGAAGACCGCAACATCCATGTTGTGATGCGAAGTGGATCTTTGACAGGAAATGACATGACAAACAAAGCTTCGAATTATGATGATCACATGAATAGACCAAAGCCTACTGATGGGATTTCGGTAAGAAAAGCAGTTGGAAAGATGTCTGTATTCAACCCTAACAAAGAAAAAGAAGTATTCATGGAAGCAAGAAAATCATTTCAAGACTCGGATGCTTCAACCAAAAGGAACCATTTGTGAAGTGATCGGACACTTGTACTAGATATGTCGACCTCGTATGATGGGTCACAAACTTTTCCAGAGAAGATAAGTCTTATAACACAGTTTCTACAGAGCTTCATAAAACTGCTAAGGCATGAGCACACCTTATGATAATTACAGAACATGCTGGGATATTACGAACATCGTAGTATAGTAAACGACGCACATAGAGCCATCCATCACATCAAGAACCATAGAAGGAAATGAAGAGAAATGAGGCTAAGCACGCAGATTGGAGACTTTGAAATGAACCAAGTCATTATCAATCTAGGCTCAAAGGTGAACGTGATGAAAAACAAGCATGGGAACATATGGGGAAACCAAATCTATCTTGGTTTCCCATACAATTGAGATTAGCTAACTAGCAAAAGGTTATACCTTTTGGGAGGTTATCAAGCGTTCCTGTTGACATTGATGGAGTGCGAAGTAAAGCAGACTTTGAGGTGATTGAGATCATAGATGACAATAATCCTTATCCTGCATTGTTAGGGATAGATTGGTCAATTGATAACCTCGCAATTATCAACTTGAAGAAAAAAAATGATATTTGAAGGACAGGATATCGAGGTTATTGCACCCCAGGATCCTTCACAAGGAACAAGTTATGTTGAGCCAGTACGAGAAGAATGCAAAGTTCAAGAACTAGATAATATCTATAAGATGACATTTAATCAACAAGATTACATCAACCCTATAGAAGAGGTAACATTGAGATGGAGATGTGATAGTTCTTGTGTATCAGAGTCAGACACAGGACTTGAAAACTTGCAAATCCAAATGCATGAAGTATCATCTAAACGATGTGTGAGGATAACAAAGTCACTGCCCTGGATTGGAATAGATGTAAGTCCAATTCCTACTTATGATGGTTTGCATAGTATCCATGCATTCTTTCATGAATATTTAGCATCAGCTTCAGACAAACATAAGCTAGTAGCTTTAGGCATAGCATTGTGAGCTACACCTGCTAGGTGGTGGGATGTGCACAAAGACAAATTGAACACATGGGAAGAATGTAATCACTTAATGGAATTTATTTTTGTTGAACAAACATAGATTGTACAAGCAAAATACAATGGACAGACTGATCCTAGAGATCATATAGAGTCTTGCTTGAAAGCATTGACGCATATACCAAAGGCAGAATGGTTCCATATGTTCGTGCACACATTGGATCCAATACCAAAGAACTGGTATATAGAAACAAAACTTCGACATGGCAATATAGATTGGCACATGATGATAAAGAACTTTAAATCAACTTTTAGTTTTGAGGATGACTGTTCGAGAATTAATGAGGCTCTACAGATCATTAAAAATAAGATATTTGATAATGTCCCATTGCATGTTTACAAGCAACCAGACTAAGAAATATAGATGGAACATTTTCTTGACTGTTATAAGTTTGCACTGGATTAAGATGAAAATGAAGACCCCAACGATGTGAATATACCTGAATATGAAGGAAAACATGATGTACAAGGACATGATTTGGAAATTCCAGAGATGAGCAATCCCATTAAAACTAAAAAGATCAATATTAATACCAATGAAGAACCAAAGTTAGCCTTTATTATAGATTATTGGGATGAAGAAACAATGGAACAGATTGCAAACCTATTGAGCGAATATCAGGATTTGTTTCCAACCAAGTTTTCTGAAATGAAAGGCATTTTAAGTGACTTGGGAGTTATGAAAATACCTCTCAAGAAGGATGTGAAACCTATCAAGCAAATACCTTACAGATTGAACCAAGGATAATTTTAGGGGCGAACTTTATCCCATGGGCTATTTTTCCATGTCTTTTTCCAAAAAAATATTTGCCAATTCGCATTTTTTGAAGCCCCGTTTCCGCCAATTTTGATGGAGTAAACTTTTTTCACTCTAAAAATCGCCATATTATTATATAAAATATATAAAATCCTTAGAAATTAAAATAATTTTAGAAACATATTGCCAAATATTTTATAGTTGACATTTTAGGAATTGGTAAGATTCGCCAAGGTTTATACACTTTTAAATAAGTATGGGTCCTTAAAATTATCCCTAGATTGAACCCTAGATATAAACAAAGAGTGAAAGCATAAATTGATAAAATGCTCAAAGTAGAAATTATTGAACTAGTAGAAGAGTCGGAATGGATAAGTCCCATGGTAATTCAAGACAAGAAATCCAAAGGAGAAATCAAAATTTGTGTGGACCTCATAAAATTGAACGATGCATCTGTGCATGACTCATTTCCTACTCCATTCACAGACGAAGTACTAGATAACGTAGGTGGATAGGAGGCATACTTTTTCACTGATGGATTTTCTAACTACCATCATATCAGAATTGTTATGGAAGATACACACAAGACTACATTTTCTATTGAATGTAGATCATTTCAATACATTGTTATGCATTTTGGACTGAAGAACGCACCTACTATATTTTCAAGAGTGGTTGTAGTTGCATTTAAGGATTATATCCATAAATTCTTAGAAGTTTACTTTGATGACTAGACAGTATTTTTCCTTTTGAAGGACCATCATGTGAACTTAAGCATGATGTTAGCAAAGTGTAAACAGTATCATATTTCCTTAAACTTGAAGAAATGTGTTTTTTAGTTCCTTATGGCATTTTGTTGGGACACATAGTGAGTAAAAAAGGATTGATGGTTGATACAACTAAGAGAGAGGTCATAGTAAACCTCCCACCACCTAACTCAGTTAAGCAACTATGCATTACACTGGGACACAATGGATACTATAGAAAATTCATTAAAGGACATGCATATATAACTGCGCCTATGGAGAAACTATTGAAAAAATAAGCCAAGTACAATTGGGATGAAGATTTCCAAATAGGATTGGACACACTGAAAGAAAAAATGGTTGCAAAGCCTATTCTATTCTTTCCTGACTGGAATAAGCCATTTCACGTACATGTAGATGCTTCATCTATAGAATTTGGCATTGTTCTAGCACAACCAGGTGATGGAGGCATTGATCATCCCATTGCATTTTCAAGTAGAAATATATCTTTGTAAGAAAATAATTACACCACAATAGAGAGGGAAGGATTAGCTATGGTGTACGCATTGCAAAAATTCAGACACTATTTGCTACGTTCGCACTTTTGCATGTTCACTGACCATTCAAATTTAAAGTACTTGGTCAATAAGTCAGTGATTAGGGGGGAGAATATGCAGATGGCTCTTATTTTTTCAGGAATATGATTTTGATGTCATAGTGAAGCCAAGAAGATTGAATGTAGGACCTGACCATATTTCAAGAATCGACTCAGAAGAAGAACCTAATAATTTGGATGATAATATACCAGATGCACAGTTGTTTTCTATTCACATAGCAGGTGACTACTTCAAAGACATTGTAGAATTTCTAACCACAGAGTTAGCACCTGTAGAGTTCACTACGCAGCAGAAGAAACAGTTAATGGTAAGATCAACTGATTTTACCCTAATTGCAGGACAATTGTACAAATTGGGACCATATGAAGTATTGCGTAGATGCGTACTAGAACATGAGAGACCTATCATACTTGTTGAAGCACATTTAGGAGTATCTAGAGGACATTATGTAGGGAAATCTACTACGCATAAAATTTTGAGAGCAAGACTATGGTGGCCTACTATACATAAAGATTCAAAAGAACATTGCAGGAATTGTGATGTATGCTAAATAACAGGGAAGCCATCTCATAGAAATGAGATTCCATTGATGCCACAATTCAGTTTAAAATCCTTTGATAAATGGGCTGTTGAATTTGTGGGATCTATTAACCCACCTAGAAAGAGAAATGGCTCGAGATACATCATTACAGCTGCAGATTATCTAACCAAATGGGAAGAAGCAAAACCAGTAAAGGACTATAGCGTGGTTCATCTTTGAGAACATATTGACAAGCCTTGGATGTCCAAAAACTCTGATGAGTGATCAGGGAACTCACTTCCTGCACATAACCACTGAAGCCTTGACAGAAGAATTTCAAATATATCATCAGAAGAGTACACCATATCATCCACAAGCTAATGGAATTGTAGAGGCCTTTAATAAAGTATAGGAGAATACATTGACCAAGGTATGCAATAAAAACAGGGATGATTGGGATCTTAGAATACCAGCAGTATTATGGGCATATAGAACAACTTTTGAAAAGTTGAATGGTCATACACCTTTCAGGTTAGCATATGGACAGGAAGTTGTCATTCCCATGGAATACATAGCACCAAGCTTAAGAATTGCAACATTCACATATATGGCTAATGATGAAACAATGGATGAAATACTGTTACAGTTGATTGGATTGGAGGAAGACCGCTTAATTCCAGGTTTTCACCAACAAGTCCAGAATGCTAGAGAAAAGGTATGGCATGATAGACACAACAAGCACAAATTATTCCAGGTAGGAGACCTTGTCCTCCTTTATGATAGCAAATTTTTTAAATTCCCTGGAAAATTTAGAATGCACTAGTTAGGACCATACATTTTCAAACATGTTACTAATGGTGGCACGGTACAACTCGCCACATTACTTGGAGAAAAGTTGCAAGGACTTGTCAATGGGAGTAGACTAAAGCCTTACAAGGATGGCCCTACTATTATAAACAAAAGTTAAACAACACAATAGAGTTTAAGTGTCAAGTGCAGTTGAAATTGGGCACTAGACAAAGAGCATAGTCTGCACACAACAGTTTTGTTATAATGCGAAGTTCACAAGATATGAAGATGTGTTGCGAAGCACACATAACAAGTTGAGTTACGAACTAAAAGAAGGGGGTATCATTGCAAATTTACATCAAGAGAAGGGGAATGCGAAGTGAACCTCAGCACTCACCTAACCTTCGGCGAAGCTCGAGAAAACTAGCCGTTATACAATACCTCTGGGAAATTAGATTTTTCCACTTTAAGGCATAGTTGTTTGTTGAAGACACATTTAATGTAAGGAAAGGACCAAAATCTAAGAAAGATTTGGATAATGGACATAAAATTTAATGTTAACTTAGTTGTTTTTGGATGCATCTTAGTTTGGGTTATGGATATAAATCGAAAGGAGCACACAATTACCTATTTTACCGCGATTGCTATTTTCTTACTGTGAGTAATTTCTGATTTTTTACCAATTAAGATCAGAGAATTCTGATAGTGTATGTCTGAGCAAGAAATCCTACAGGAGATATTTAGGAAATTTCAGCAGTCAGGACTAAAATTAGTTATGAAGATGATTGTAAAGAAAACAACTCAAGATAAAGGTGGGACCTCTAGAGCCTCACCGTGGCATGCATTGAAACTTAAACATAAGGACAAGAAGAGATCCAAGGAACAAGAGAAACCACAGATTGTTGAAGCATCAAAACAACAACATGAAGAGAGACCTCACGATAGGTCGATCCTACTAATACCTGAATACATCCCTTCGCAAAGAGATGATGCATAAGTGGTAGTACTGAATAAGAATCCTGAGTATGACATCCCACTACCACCAATGTCAAACCATGTTCGAGAGAAGGATAAATTAATAGGTAAGATTCCAGAATGTAAGTTCACAGATTACGATCTGCTGAACTTGACTAAGTATCCACAGTTTCAGCCAGATCAATACATGTGTCGACATTATGATGAAGCTAATAAGAAAACTGTTAAATTTTAAGAATTTACTTCAATCTGATCTAGGATCTTAACTGAGAGAACAACATGTACAACAAATCTACAACATATCATTCATGGACACAATAATGCAAGCACAGAAGAGACACTGAGTTTACTTGGGGAAAACCATAAAGGTGAAAAACCCCAATAACTTCCTCAGAGATAGATAGAGCAATGATACAACTAGAATACAAGAGATAGTCTTCTCCTAGCAGCAGAGCCTCCTCCTCCACAAGTGCGCCACTCTCCACAGTGTGAGTGAGAGAATAGAATGTGTAAAATGAGAGAGACACACTCTATATTTATACACTAACTTGACTTGACCATTACTCAACTAGGTCGGCCTCAACTTAACCACTTAACATAATGCTGACTAGGCTGACCCCCACTAGGGTGGTCTAATAACCCTTTGACCCACATGGAAGACCCCCAATAGGGTGGTCTAATAACCCTTTGACCCACATGACTTATACAGGGCCGACCCCAACAAGGTGGTCTAATAACCCATCAAGTATAAGTTACGACACTTACAATATAAATGACGACACTTCCATCTAGAGGAATAATAACATCTCTATAGGAATACAACCACTTCCGTATAGAGGAATAATAACATCTCTATAGGAATACAATATACATATATGTGAAATACATTCCAAAGTTACATATACATCAACACTCCCTCTTAACTAGGAAGGTATTTCTCAACACAAGTCTTCTAGCACAAGTCTTCTTCTCTGGATCATCGTCACTGGATAATCGTCATCGAGTCATCATCATCATCACTGCTATTGCTATCTCAATCAATCTCTGAATCTACTCATCATAGGAAGTTCTATAGAGCCAGTCCTTTTTCCTACTGGATGTAGGCCCACCACCTGCAGGTCTTAGTCATCACTGGCCATACTGTGGAATCCTCAGGAATTATTACGTGCATCACAAAACCTCGAAAGAGCATCCCGGGATGTTATGAGCACACAGATCTACCTATAGGATCTCCCAGGGCCATATTATATGTGACCTCACCACAAAACCTCGCAAGAGTATCCCAGGCTGTTACGTGCATGCAACTCTACCTATAGGATCTCCCAGGGCACGAATTACATGTGGTCACCACAAAACCTCGCAAGAGAATCCCAGGCTATTACGAGCACACAGCTCTACCTATAGGATCTCCCAGGGCATGAATTACATGTGGTCATGGAAAAACCTCGCAAGAGCATCCCAGGACTGATTACAGGCACACAGCCCAACCTATCAGATCTCCCAGGGACAGATTATATGCCATAGGACAAAACCTCGAAAGAGCATCTGCCAGATATCCAAGGGAAATGAATTACATGCCATAGGCAAAACCTTGAAAGACTATCTGTAGATCTCCCAGGGTAAAATTATATGTCCTCCCAGAGAAAAACCTTGAAAGACTATCTGTAAATCTCCCAGGGCCAAATTATATGCTCATCTACACAACCTTATCCACGACCATAGAGTATCAATCAGATACTCACCATACATCATCCTGATGTACACATGATCATCCTGATCATCATCATTGCAACATCTTGCTGCATGTCATCTGGAGTAACATCCTGAAGCTCATCATCCACGATCATCCTGATCATATAATGCATCTTCCTGATGCAAACCAACTATCTACCTGATACATATCATCATACATGGTCCACCTAATCATACAATGTATCCACCTAATACATATAGAGATACATTGTCCACCTAATACATATACAGATACATGGTCCAAGCATCCAACATGATGCGTACATACATATAAATGATCCAACTGATCATATCCAGCATCCAACATGATGCATACATACATAGATAAAAATGATCCAACTGATCATATCCAACATCCAACATGATGCATACATACATATACATATAAATGATACAACTGATCATATCCAACATCCAACATAACATCATCATGGTGCTCGTCTTCCAGTGCTTACATCCACAACCATGTGAAGGATCCTCCTTCCAACATGCTTGGAAAGGCTTCAGCAAATGTGTCCATCACTTGTTCCTCGAAGTGTCCTCGATCTGAAGAACACCAAGCCTCTCTCTGAATTACTCTAACTTCACCCTGGCTAGTGGCTTCATCAGCACATCTGCAATCTGCTCATCCGTCGCAACATACAAAAGCTTCACAGCTCCTCTCTGCACCATATCCCTGATATAGTGATATTTGATCTCTATGTTTTTTGACTTGTCATGAAACACTGGATTCTTGGACAGCTTCACACAACTTTGGTTATCACAGATATACCAGTAGCATCCAACGGGAGATCAAATAACTTAGACAGTAGCTTCCATAGCCATACTACCTCACAACTAGCTGAACAGGCTGCAACATACTCTGCCTCAGCTATACTCAGTGCTACGCAGGACTGCTTCCTGCTAAACCAAGAGATCACACCTGATCCCATACTGAAGCAACACCCAGATGTGCTCTTCCTAATTGTAGCACTACCTGCCCAATCTAAATCAACATAACCCTGTAAGTTAAACTTTTGATTTGCTTCATACTTGAGCCCATAATCCATTGTACCCTTCAGGTACCTCATGCTTTACAGGAACCAGGTGAACATCTCTCAGATCCATCAGGAACTAGCTCAATGTGTTCACCGCAAAGAAAATATATGGTCTCGTGTTTTTTAGGTACATCAAGGACCCAATCATCTGACAATACATAGAGACATCAACCAGCTCAGATGAAGCATCACATAGAAGCTTCAGATTCAATGCCATAGGTGTGACCATGGCCTTGCAATCTATCATCCCGAACCTCTTCAGGATCTCTACTGCATACTTCCCTTGTCCAAGGAAGATTCCATCTGCACTCTGCCACACCTCCATGCCAAAAACAAATAGTGCATCATCCCCAAGTTCTTCATCTCGAACTCGACAGCAAGCTTCCGCTGCGTGTCGGAAATCAATCTATCTTCACCTGTAACAAACAGGTTATCCGCATACAAAAGTAGTATCACTAGATTGCCTTCCTCAACCTTGTAGAAAAGGTTGGAATCCGATTTATTCTTGGTAAATCCCAAACTGGATAGAAAACTGTCTATCCTACCATACCAAGTTCTGCACACATATATGACTACACCATGCTGTCTTGAAATCCATCAGGTGCATCTTCTATTTCATCACTTTTATATTTCTCAATGCTGCCATCTGCAACATGCTTGATCTGATAGTTCCATTTGGAAGTCACAACAGACTTCCCTTCAGCTCTTAGGACCACATCCCAAACATCGTTCTTCATGATCGATGGATCATGGCATTCTTCCCGTATCCTGGGAACTTCAATATCTTCAATAGATAATTTTGTTGCTGAACAAATTTTGTAGTTCTTCTTTTGTAGGTGATGGCATACAATCTTTCCTACACAACAATTTAAATTGCACGATTAGAAAACATCACATAGGTTTTAGAACAAATTCTTACACATAAAGAAATATGTCATACAGTCATGCAATTATCTTAGCCAATGCTTCAATACAACATTTATCCATATTCTGTAACTTTCTAGATGCCTTCCAATCTCTACCAGAACATTGTTAAGAGTGTGCACAACTCCCAACATGTCAGCAAAGAGGTTTCATTCTAGATAAGTAGCAATGGAATGTTGTACAGTTCCATATGCCACTTACCCATGCATATTAGTAGTATAATGTTCATCAATGCAACTATTCTAATATGCATAATACACAACCTAATTCTAGGAACATCATTATATACATTATTGAACGGTATTATTTAAACAATAAAATATGCAAGTAATGACAATTCAAATACTTATCTTTGTGTGTTTGTTGGGTTGATTCCCTCTCAGTCTTTGCTTCTTTTCCGCAACTCCATTCTTATGTGGATTATGAGAAGTGGTCAACTCCCTCTAAATATTTGCATCCTTGCAGAAACTACTGAAGTGTGCTCCCTCTTGATCTTTGCTTCCTGGATTACCTGTCCTTGAACTTACATCCATCCTTAATCACTATGCATGCTTATTAGTATCATCATTGTGTTATCCTTGAGTTTTCATACATAATCATGCATTTATTAGTATAATCTTAATACTATCAAAACACAATTATCTTAAACATGTATATTCGTGATCATTCACAGATAATAAACATTAGTATTCAAGGTTTCAGGGACGTCTTCTTTTACTCATACATTTTCTTATTTGATAATAGGACTCTTCTGGTTAGTTGAATCATCAATCAAGATAAGAGATATAATATGCATAAAACCTGTGATTATTCAAACCTATACCTTCATGATTCTTCTGGTTGGTCATATCATCAATTATGGTAAGAAACATAATATGCATACAACCATGATTATCCAAACCTATGACTTCATGAATAATCATTATCAACAACACAACAATATAAGATCCTAACACAAGGTAGGATTCTAGCTTGATATAGGAAAAACATACCTGGATTAGCATGCTAGCTAGTTATTTCTAACATACCCGCATAATGTCTTCTGGTTCTCTTCAATGACTTGTGCTGGTAACCTGCATGTCTCATAAGTTAACCATTGTAGAAACAAGCTATACATACCTCGAAAGTAGATCTTCTATGTGATCCATGACAATGGATGAATCCTTGTCTACATGTCACCATGATCATACGTTCTTGAAGTAGAACATGATTTGTCTTTCTTGGTGTACCTTTTATGTTAGCAAACAACATAAACCTTATACAACACCATAATGCATTAGTACAATCATAAGTGTCAACACCCTAGTCAATGAATATCTTCTACCATGCATTCATAATTTTGTTAAGGTGATACGACAAATCTAAAATCAAGATTGTACTAATCGTAATAACATGAAGACAAACATACCATAAACTTAATCATGACCAAATATCGAAAGATACCTCGATGAGTCATACCTATCGAGATCGCTTGTAATATTCTTATGTAAGGCCTTAGCCTCATCTCCGTCTGAAACAGGAACTTCTTCACTTATGCATGTGACGAATCCATCTTCTTCTAGGATTAACCCAATCCACTTGATTTGCAAGAACTGGACATGGAGTTGGATATGGGTTTATCAGAAAAACCCCAAAAATTCAAACTTTGAATTTCAAAACTTCCGAAAGGATAGAAATATGCGTCTTGATGAGTTGATCAAGCTGGTATATTCAAAATTTGAAAACTGCAAAGTTTCACTCCTCAATTTTGCCTTTGAAACTTCCGGATTCACTGGACGTGACCCTGAAATGGGGTTTGATGAAGCCCACTCTTCTGCCCAATCAAAAGATTTGATCCAAAGCTCTAAGCTTCTATTTTTCTGAGGAGCTTCCAGTCGTGGTCACAGATTTCAGAAATTCCCATTTCTACAGAAGCCCTAAATTTCCACTTTTCTGATCAAAGTCCCGAACTAGGGTTTGATCAAGCCCAGCCTTATGCCCAACCAAAAATTCTGATCTTGGTCTCTAAATTTCAATTTTGATGAGTAGCATCCAGCCATGGTCTCCGATTACAAAAATTCCAACTTTCTTCGAAGCCCTAAATTTCGGAAGCCATGAATGAAGGTACTCAAAAATAATTCTGTTTTGACAGAAATATGTACTTGATTGTTTCTGGTGTAACTCTGAACTTTTTGATCCATAGGGTCTGAAAACATTTCCTGAGATAGCCTGCCCTGTTATCTTTCAATCCCGATAGGTCTGACCTCAATTGGATTCTCTGAGAGAGAGTTATGCCAAGTGTCGCAACGTGACCTGTTTATGGGATAATACCGGAGAGCGAACTTGTACAGTGTGCCACGTGCCACTGTTTCAACTTCGACCTCTGAAACATTTTTCTGAGATAGCCCAACCTGTTATCTTTCCATCCTGATAGGTCTGACCTCAATTGTATTCTCTGAGAGAGAGTTATGCCAAGTGTCGTAATGCGACCTATTTATGGGATAATACAGGAGAGCTAACTTGTACAGTGTGCCACGTGTCACTATTTCAACTTCGGCCTCTGAATAATTTTCCTGAGATATCACGACCTGTTATCTTTCTATCCCGATAGGTCTGACCTCAATTGGATTCTCTGAGAGAGAGTTATGCCAAGTGTCGCAACGTGACTTGTTTATGGGATAATACAAAAGAGCGAACTTGTACAGCGTGCCACATGTCACTGGTTCATCTTTGGCCTATGAAAAATTTTCATGAGATATTACAGTCTGTGTACTACTTGTCACTTTTTACTAAATTTCATTTGGAGCTTCCTAGCCCAAGTTATGACCTTTTTCCCAAGGTCACCTGATTTTGACTCAAATCTGGAAAAGGCAGAAACCCTATATTATACAGATCATAAATCACAAAGTACAACGAATTAGAGGTTGTCCTTTGGACAAAAGGTACATGGAGATTTAATCTTCGATCTAAAAAGGTTTCAGATCCGAAAACTTTGCCAAAATGGATTTATATCGAAAGTAATACGATGACTGGTTGTTTCTATATCAAGCCCTAGCATCGTAAGTGCAACAAGTGTCATACATGCCATATCATGCCTTCTTTCAGGCTAGCTCTGATTCCATGTTAAATTTTCAGAATTTACTTCAATCTGATCTTGGATCTTAACTGAGAGAACAACATGTACAACAAATCTACAGCATATCATTCATGGACACAATAATGCAAGCACAGAAGAGACACCGAGTTTACTTGGGGAAAACCATAAAGGTGAAAAACCCCAATAACTTCCTCATAGATAGATAGAGCAATGATACAACCAGAATACAAGAGATAGTCTTCTCCTAGCAGCAGAGCCTCCTCCTCCACAAGTGCGCCACTCTCCACAGTGTGAGTGAGAGAATAGGATGTGTAAAATGAGAGAGACACACTCTCTATTTATACACTAACTTGACTTGACCTTTACTCAACTAGGTCGGCCTCAACTTAACCACTTAACATAATGCTGACTAGGCCGACCCCCACTAGGGTGGTCTAATAACCCTTTGACCCACATGGCCGACCCCCAATAGGGTGGTCTAATAACCCTTTGACCCACATGACTTATACAGGGCCGACCCCAACAAGGTGGTCTAATAACCCATCAAGTATACGTTACGACACTTACAATATAAATGACGACACTTCCGTATAGAGGAATAATAACATCTCTATAGGAATACAACCACTTCCGTACAGAGGAATAATAACATCTCTATAGGAATACAATATACATATATGTGAAATACATTCCGAAGTTACATATACATCAACAAAAATAGCCATTTAGGCACAGGACTAGATTGTACTAATCCAATCTTTAGGATTGTTAAACCTTTTGATAATTCCATACTTTCGACAAAGTCCGGAACTAGCAGTTGTTGTGTGCACATTGCTATCATGCATGCACCAAGGATACTTGTGGCTAGACCAAAAGATAAACATTGATATTGATATTATCTACAGGATCACCTATCTGAGTAGATGAGGCACGAACCCCACAACAGATTTCATGGGAAAAAATAAATATAAATAACTCGCTAGGAGGATGAAGAGCGAATTCAAGCTAGTCAAAGGAAACTACGACTACCAGGAAGGACATATTAAGGATAACGCCATGAGGTTTATAGTACAATTTCTCATAGCAGAGTATTAAGGAAATGGAGATCGACAAAATTGCCGGCTGTTGCAATCTCCCTAGCTGCTAAAGCTAAGGATGGACTACCATTCAATTGGTAAGGTTACCTGTTGAATGAATTTTGTAGATGATGTAGCGGACGCATAAGACAATTGATATCAATTTCACTTCATCTAGCTGATAGTCCTTATCACATTTGTGGGATGGAAAGCGCCAAAGTACCAAAAAAGTGTATCAGTGTTCACTAGAGACTATTGTGGACTGAGATATGCGAACATGTGGAGCGATTCAAGGCTAGAAAGACAAAGACTGAATAATGTGCAGTTGCACACATTTTATGAGCAATTATGCAAAATGGTTATGCTCATTTCACCTATTCCAAAAGAAGTAACTACAACATATATACAGAAGATGATATTCAGAGTGGGACTCCACTCTATCTTCATACATCCTCAAGAACCATCAAACCCATAATGGTATGAGGGTCAATACCAGTTGGATGTGCACAAAATTGACCTCATCATTGAAGATTGTCCACTTGAATGGAAAATTGATGCACTAGAGACACTAATCACGACATATGACGATAGCGCCAATGAAAGAAACACCCAAGAAAAAGGCAACGCTGAAGGAGGTGATTAACAACAAGAAGTAGAGAAAGATCAAGAACAAGAACAACAAAAAATTGCTGATTTTCCAACAAGAGAGAAGAGGAAGAAACCCGACATAGAGCTTCCAGAGGGATAAAAAAGAAAGAAGTAAAAAGTGACTAGCTCTCCGCTAGATGCGAAGTTGCAAGACGACGACTATGACTGCATCACAACCAGATTCCATTCACATATAGAATATATGCTCACAGAAAAAGATAAGAAGTAAGAACAACTCCAAGCAAGCATGGAAGAAAGCATCACCAAGCTCAAAACTATGATGGAAAGAGTAGAGCAAGTACAAAGATATCTAATGAAGGAATCTCACTATGAAGACAAATTGGAGGAGTCAAGCTGAAGAAAGAGGAAATTGCCACCACTAAAAATGCGACCTTGGTTAGTGTTGATAGAGATGACGAATGTCATATTCCCATATGATGAAATCACTGAAGGTGAAAAGTAACTCGCGCACTTGGATATTAATGTGGGATTGTTTCCCATTGAAGGACTGCATAATATACACTTGCGGGTTGTAGAGGAAATTAGAGATACAGACACGATCTCATGCAACCAACATCTGAAACTAGAAGAAAGTTATAATGAGCCAAGGAATGAATGCAGATTGACGACCAACGAGCTAGAAGATGCTAAAGAGAAGCACGAGAAGCTAAAGCAAGCAATAGAGTAATTTTGGGCCAAGATCCCAGATTTTAGCGAAGAACTTGAGGTAGAAGCAACCATCATTAAGATTGGTGCTGTAGTATACAATCTCAAAGCAAAAATGGAAGTTATGGATATTGGTTACAAAGAAAGGATTGTAGACTTAGAGTCTAGACAACAACTTGGCACTCCACTAGAAGTAAAATTAGCAAGAGATGAGGAACTAAAAACTTCAACAGAGAACATCTCCGTAGAATTTGAGAGGTGTCAGTATTTGCTAGAAGTGACTAAGTCATGGGCTATATTGCATGAAGACCCAGAACTACATAAAAATTAGGATGAAGTGTAGAAGAAGCAAAAGGACCTTAACTCAATGAACAAGGCTATGAAGGATTTTCCGCTAAGATAAAGAATACAAAAGTCCGTAGAAACAAAAGAGCTTCAGAAGGAACTAAAGGCACCAAAGACAAAGGAAGATGAAACTTCGGAAAAATTGTAACCTATGCAGAAAGAGGCATTGGAAATATCTGAAGAGATCAAGATAAAGTTTCAAGAGCTTCGCACGATAAAGAGTACAATGAAATACCAAATGCAAGAACCAGTATCTACGATGCTGCTCAACAAAGTAAAAGAATAAGAGTAGGAGACTAACGAGGCTGTTGCGAAGTTGAGTGCAACAATTCAAGAGTTCATAGATAAGATGAACATCCCAAGTGATGCAAAGACAAAGAATCCTACTCTAAGTGGATCGGGGACAAGCCATAGGTAAGTGTTAGGGGCTTGTTGGGAGCATCCCAAGTAAAGGAAGTTATTAAGGCAAGGTACAATTAGGAGCATCCTGACATTGACCAATTTTGGGAAATAAGCAACTCCGAAAATCCTGGGAAGAGGGTATGGAGTGAAGTTCAGTCAAGAAGAAAGGACCTATTTCCTTAGTAAATACAAAGTACTAAGGAAATCCAGAGGTAGTTGACGCAATTAAAGACCGAGCGACGACCTGACTGCTAGAGGAGCAGAAAGTAAAGAAGCAGAATGGTGTAAAGGACACACCAGTGCAGAATTCAGAACTGGGATGTTAGAAGAAGCTTCAGGGTCAGAAGAAGTGGTGCCAAAGGGACATAGAAGTTAAAGTGAAGCATGGTCTATAGGAGAACCATGGGTTTTGGGGTTTAATGGTACTATGCGGGTTGGCCCATAGTTTTTATAATATGTGACCTTCGGGCACATCTATATATAAGGGTATTTTTGTATGAGGAAGGGTTGTTGAACATTAGATGTTAGACATTAGAAGGATATAGATAAGAATAAGAGAGAAAAGACTCTAAAACTATGTGCGTAGAGATCTGATTGTACATAAGAGTTTGTAGCTGAGTACGCATACTGGAACAGGTACCCTTCCAAGATAATAAAAGGAATAGTTCCCGTGGATGTAGATCCTGCCTCAGGGTGAACCACGTAAATCATGTGTTATTTGTATGAGTTCATGATGCGCTTTGTGTACTATATGTTATGTTGTATTTATGTGTTTGATTTCATATGTGTGTGAATGATAATCATATGTTAAGTAAATGGAATACAAGTGTATCAAAGTTTGCGAAGTAACACTAAGTATGATGAATATGTAGCTAATAAACAAAGACAATAGAGATTCAACAGAGTTCTGTATGTTGTGATAGTTGCGAAGTGCGAAGTCACCTGATTGTTCTATCCTTGCAATATATTTTAAGTAAGAGACATGTTGCAAGGTCATTTACCACATCAGAACATCGCCGCAGTTACAGAAACCTGATTCTTTAACCCTCCATCTTCGCTTCGGGTTAGACTTTCTCATGTTCGTAGGTTGATGCCAAAAGGGCCAGTGAAAGGGGTTTTGTTGTGTCTGTAAGAAACAATGGTGGACCCGAGCCATCCCAGGGAAAAGACAAGAGAAACAACAACGATAGGTGTTCTTGAGTAAATACCAAACTATGAAATAATCACTTGCAACCAAACACATTGAGTTGTTGCATTGACAACACCGTTGTATTTTGCTTCTATGGTGGAGAGGGAAATGACACTTTGTAAATTTATTGAAAAACAAATGAGGCGATTCGAAAGCATGAAAAAATATTCAGAATTTGACTTCTGATTTGAACTATCACCAACCGAATCAAAGTCCGTGAATCCAATGAGATCAAGTGTAGAGTGGGTAGCAAACTGTAATCCATGAGACTTAGTTCCTTGCACATAATACAAGATTCTTTTGGTTTCCTTTCAGTGAAGTTCACTTGGTTTCTGCATATATATTGACACTGATCTTATAGGAAAATAAATATCATGTCAAGAGTGTGTCAAGTAGATAAGACTCCCAACAATTTGTATGTAAAATGTGTTGTCGACTAGTGGGGTAGAATCACCATCTTCTAGTTTAATACGAGAGAGGAATGGAAACTTAGCAAGATTGCACTCTGTCATTTTGAAATTTTTTAGCATATCTGATATGTATTTAGGTTGAGATAAGTTTATAACTGAAGTGGATTGGTTGATCTCAAGATCAATAAATTGTCTCAACAATCCTAAATCAGTCATTGAAAAGGCATTGTGCAAAGCATTTTTTATTGTAGCAATATCATCAGTAGAGAGATTCTAGCAATTAGTAAGTCATAAACATATTAAAAAATAATCATAATGGATTCTCCAATATACTTCAAGTAAACATAAGAATCTTATTTGCATGTCATATAGTTTTGTGACATAAGGAAGATGTCCATTTTGCATACCAAGCCCTGGGATCTTTCTTAAGCCCATATAGTGACTTCTTCAACCTGCACACAAGAGAGGGATCATGAATATAACCATATGTATGATGCATATAAATATCCTCCTTAATATCCCCATGGAGGAATTCACTTTTAACATCCATTTGGTGAAACTCCTACTGCTTGGATGTTGCAATGGCTAGAACTAGCCTGATTGAAGCCATCTTCGTTACTAGAGAAAAAGTATCGGTGCAGTCAAGACCTTGGACTTGTGAGAATCCCTTTGAAACCAACCTTTCCTTATATTTGAATGATTTATCATATGTAGCCACCCTTTTTTTTTAAATATACTTGCAATGTACCAATTGTCTACCGAGAGGAAGGGAGACTAGCTCCCAAGTTCCATTCTTTTGAAGAGACTGAAACTCCTCATCCACAGAAGCGTTACATATTGGATATTTTGATGTTTCTGAGTATGAATATGGATCGAATCCTAACATTAGAAAAAAATTCTAAGGAAAATAAGGATCACTCACAAAAAATGCATAATGTGCATCTTTGAATTGTGACCTAGTTTTCTTAGTCTCTCTAGGATCACCAACAAGATCCCTTGCTCCTTCAAGAGTCTTATAATCCCATTTCGGTATTGAAGGTGGATTTGGATTTACTATATCATGTTGATATTCATCATAAAAATCAAAATCAGAATCAGAAATATCATTAGAAACATCACTTACATCATCAAGTGGAGGGTTTGAGCATTCTCCTTCTTTCATTGGAATTGTTTGCAATGGTTCTTCGTCAAATTGCACACTCCTATCGATGAACATCTTATGAGTGGAGGGATCATACAACTTGTAAATTTTTTCATTCTGAGCATGTCCAACAAGGATGCATGGCTGACTTTGCAGCTACAAGGCACTTTTCTTCTCTGTAGAAATTCTAGCCCAATATTTTGAACCAAAAAGCCTGAAATATGACACATTATGCTTATGATCGGTCAAAGATTCAAATGGTGTATTTCCTTCCACTGCTTTGTGGGACACCCTATTATGAATATGGTCTACAAAATTGATGTCTTTATCATACAGGTAGCCATCTCCTTCAGTTTTCTATTTTTCCTCTCTTCCACACCATTCTGCTGAGTTGTTTAGGGAATGGTATGCTGCATTTGAATGCTAACATGATAAAAAAAATGTATGCAACTCATTTTTAAAATATTCAGCTCCATTATCAATCCAGAGGGACTTGATATTTCTCTCAAAAAAATTATCAACAAAAGCTTTAAATCTTTGAAAAATCTCAAATACTTCTGACTTATTTTTGAGAAAATATTCCAAGCAAAATCTAGAGTAATCATCTATGAAGGTAAGAACATACTTTGTATTACTAAGTGATAAGGTAGGAAAAGGAAATGTGATGTCAACATGAACCAGTTTGAGATGTGCAACTGATCTTTGAGATTTTCCCTTCTCATATCTATGCTATGGATGTTTTCCAAGGAGACAACCCTGAGAATCACCTTTTGAGAACTTTATCTGAGGAAGCCCTTCAACCATTGAGAAATTGTGTAATTATTGAAAATAATTGAAGTTCAGATGGAAAAATATCTCATACCACAACTTTTTGGTGCCATTAGCATGAGTGAGAAGAAATTTGGAGAAGAGTAGGGAAGAAAATGACAAAACTTGAATACCTTCAAACTCTGATATGCAACACCTGGTGCTAGATTCTTCTGGTAGAAATTTCAACAATCTCTACATCATTGGTTTTGAAAGTGATTCTTATGGGATTCCTATATGTGTCATTTGATACATAAAAAGAATATTTGTAGAGAGATCCAAAACATACTACACATTGTTGAAGCTTCCATTCTCCAAATGGATTCTTCCTCTTCCTTTTGAAGGAATTTCCGAGTTGTCTCCCATAACAATAGGAGGACCACCAAAGGATTCGAGAGAAGATAAGGACTCTTTTGAGGTTTCCATATGTTTGGATGCATCTGAACCAATGATGAATGAAGATGGAATTGCAATTCCAACCTTTAGGGCATGGAACCTTTCTTTGTCTTCTATGCTAGAGCTTGCATCTCTTCTCTTTGCATTCTCAGGAACATGAAGATTGTTCTTTTCAAGAAGTTGAGCCATCATGTCAATGGTATTATTCATGCAAAAAAATTATGGATTCCATATTTTTTGTAATACTCCCATTTTGACCCTTGGAATTATTGGCTCGATATGTAAATAATTTAAATATGCGGTGTGTGATTCCTATCGTGGAGCTCAAGGCCAAGGCCACGCTAGTGAATGCTCGGCTTATAAAGGCAAGTATTTTATATATTGTGGACATGTTCCAATCAGCCATGGAAAAATGTAACAACATGTAAATATTTATAATACAAATAAAATGTCTAAGAGATGGCTATGGAAGCAACTAAAATGAGGGGGATGTGTGTATCCACTTGGGAGAGGGTGTGGGACCCAATCCTTTGTTTCAAAGTGTAATATTGAGAACCCATGAGCCATAAATGATAAGAAACTACCTCAGTGGACTTCCATGCTGATATTTATTTCTGTTGTAAGAAAGGAGATGAGAAATCAGCTCATGAATTTAATGGAGCATGGGCACAACCCATAAATTCCTATGGTTGAGTATGGGCTCAATTTTTTTTACGCAGAAGTCAATATTCCTCATGGGAATTCATTTCCTTTCACTCCCATTCCATTATTGGACAATCAAAAACCAATTCAGAGGAAGTTATGCATTCCCAGCAAGAGAAATTGCAAAAATCAAAACCTTAGAAGAATCCACATTTTAAAGTGTCAAAAATGCCCAGAAACTCATTTTAGTCATGAAATTGAGTGGGGAATCCATAGATACGAACCCTGGGGTGAATTTGAGAGTGTCAAAATCCAAAAAATACATAGGAGAATCCATATTTGGAATCCTGGAAGTTTAATTTCGTGGCTGCAAATTAGCATTGCCAAATATCAGAAAATCCAAGAGAGCATTGAAGACTAAGAGAGATGAGAGGTTGGAATGGCTTGATAAACCAAGTGTAGTAAAATATCTCTAAAGGTTTAGCAGCTTGGACCTTTATATTCCCAATCTGAATAGAACTAGAGGGAAGGGTTTCTAAGGGACTGTGTATCAGAGAAGGGGACCTTCCTTATGCTGGGTGTGGTAGGTATTGTGGGTGCCAAGGTTGGCTGAGACCAATTGAGATACTTGTAGCTCCGTGGGTGAGCTCATTGGCTTAGCATTCACCTTCATTTCCTCTCTGTATGATTATAAAACCAACTATGTGTTCGCTTAGCATGAGAGTGTGTTCCTATGGCTATGAGTGAGCCTATGTAGTTCCTCCATAGTGGATACATAGCCTAGCTCGGGGGTGGCATCTTAGGAGAGTGATGAAGTGCTGGAGATAGTGCCGATGTGTGGGTGGAACGTTTATGTTCCATAGTCAGTTACTCAGATGACTTCATTTAAAAATATAAGTGTTTATTTTTAATTTACTATTGTCTTAATTGTGTACGAGTTATTATTATTATGCATGTGATGAGTGTGTTGGTATAAGCATGTTGTGTGTGTGTGTGGAATGAATTTATTTTCCATTGTGTATTTTTATTATGCATAAACACATGCATCTAAAATCTTATGAATTTTGTAATATGTCTCTGTGGGAGAAATTTGTAATCCCCCACAGATTGTTCATGTCGCCTTCATGGTCGGATTGATGGGTGGGTACATGACAGAGTGGTATCAAAGCAACTAGTTGTAGCACTGGGGCTGTATGGGCCAGATTCCATACTCATAGGGAGAACATCGAAGTTGCACTAGAAGTGATGATCACTTTCTTGTTAAAATTGTGGGTTTAAATTTATAGTTGATTTATTAGCAAAGAGAATAAATCACGATCAATGACTAGATAATTGCAGGTGGAAATCCATTGGGAAGATACCAAGATAGCCATGTGTTGCATTTTAATTGACAATGGATTCCATATTATATTTTCCAAAATCACTTTCTTAGTGAGTCATTACTACTCTTGAAAATGGAAAATTGGGAAATTTTAGGTGGACCCCATCTGTGCCATGTGGGCAAGAGGGGTATGAGGTGGATCAATCACGTTGGAAAGCATGCAGGTGGATGATGTCTGTAGTTTGCAGGAAGAACATAGCATAGATCCACAATGGTTTTTAGTTGACATCAGTTGTCGGCATGCATCTGTGGGGGTACCACAAAGAGAAGCTATGGAAATACACAGAAAATTCTATAGGCACAACGGGGGAGAGTCTGTGGAAGTTTGTTGGGAGGATTTCGTGGTAGTACCATAGAGAAAGGTCTGTGGTCACAGTAGAGTATAAGTCTGTGGAGCTCATCGATTTGAGGTAGTCAGATGTCGGTCATTGGTCGACAGACGTCGATCGGTGGTGTGCATCCGCAAGATTTCCAAAATGCGACTTGAAGAATAGGGTGTGGAGAAGGGTCCACATGCACGATAGAGTAGGGGTCGCGGATCAACGATCGCCAGTCATTGATAGTTGGAAATCATCGTCGGTCATTAGCACACATCTGCGAGGATGAAAAATTACCTCCTAAGAAAAAGTACACGAGATATTGGTGACGCCTATTTGGAGTTCCATTGCGGGGGTTTCCAAGATATAGTTATGAGAAGGGGTGATAAGGAAGGTTCGAACCCGTGGTGGTGATTTAGAAAAAAGTCTAGAGCACAAAAATTATTTTTGCCATATCAAGAGAAATTTAGCTCAAAATTTGATGAGACTTGGGGAATTTAGACACCATTGATTAATTTCTCATAAACACCAGTGAGACTATTGAGCCCATTCTATTTCGATTTGGTCGAAATTTCGAAACATGGACTTTCAAAGATCAATGTCTCAAGACCTGATGGATGCTCGATTTAGGACAAAATTGATATGATGCGGTCGTTGACTAGGAACATGACTAAATACAAAATATTGGAGCCAAATTCCAAAAGGTGTGAGGCTAGGGTATGAGAGAAGACCAAAATCCACTATTCTGGAGAACGTTTTGGGAATGTTGGAAAGATTGTAGGAGGAAAACATGACCCTAGATGTTGGAAACATAAAATTTACCGAAGTAAACATTTTATCTAATCATTAATACAAACAACTTTCTTTAGAATTTTTTTTTCTAGAAATGCTTAGTTTATGAGATAGCCAGTTTTGGTAAAAATTCCAAGTGGGAAAAAGTGCAAAAGTTAAAAGTAGTCCAACCCAAAATTTTATAGGAGTTGTCTGGAGCATCAGGTCAGATATAAGAAAGTTGATGAGTGATCCTTTTTATATGTGCTAACAGTTCCCTATAGAAAAGAAATTCTATTCTTTTCTAGATTTTCTTTTGTAGGAAGCTGAAGTTGGTCTCTGAAGCTAATTGCACCTGCAAAAACAATGCAAATTTGGGCAGAATTAACATTTTTGGGAGGATGTAACTTTCATTTATGGGATCATAAGGTAGAATGAATATTCTCATTGGAAATCATATCCAGGGAGGAACAAAATTACATGGTCAGAATCTGAGTGATGAATTCAGTTCCTTCATAAATCAGAACAGAAAAGTGCCTATAGCCTTAATTTGACATAAATTTGTTAATAAATGGTAGTTTCCAGAATTGCAAAAAAGAACAACACAAAATGATGACTCAAGAAACCCGTGAATTGTTCCATGAAACTAATTCTATTAATTAATAAAAATTGTGTTTCATTACATGTATTACTAATGTGTCTAATAAATATATCTATGATGCACAGTGCTTGCAGTTGACAATCTTTTAACGGTTGTAGCAGAGGGCATCAAGGAGAAGGGAAAGAGTCTCCAAAGGAAAATGGTAACCATGAATGATGCTTAGGATCCATATGAGCATGATGAGTATTTCTTAGGGGAAAATTTGCAAGAGAGAAATGTTGAGACATAATCCAATGGGAGGAGAGAGCAAATAACTCCCCAAAATTTGGTTGAAACAATGAGAAGCTTCAATCAGAGATTGATCAAGGATCAAGAAGAGAAGAACCAAGTTAATGCAGCCATACTTCAAAGTCTAACTGATATTCAACAGAAGGTTCATCTTGTACCTAATCCAAGGAAACTTGTTCAATAAAGAAGAAGTGTAGAAAGTTGCTCTAGAAGTCACACTTGAAGGAGGACTCCAAGCCCAAGAAATGGTTGTTTGAGCTAGGCACGTAAGGCATATTTTTCAATATCTCCTTCTAGTTGGTCATGTGATTCTCAAGGTTCTCAAAGAAACCCATAGCATGTTTCCATCAGACTTGAAATAAGAAGGAATTTCAAGAGGATTCCACAAGGAGAATTTAGGAAGGCAAGGCCCCCCACATTTGATTGAGAAAGTAAGACAGGTCAAGAAGTAGAGGCATGACTTCTTGGGATGAAGAATTATTTTTGAATCCATGATTACACAGGAAATGAAAAGGCAAGAATGTGTCTATTTACAATCTAAATGGATGATATTCAATTTGGTGGGAGCATCTCATGCAAGTAAAAGGAGTCAAAGAAAGAAGGATCCACTAGGAGGATTTAAAAATTATTTAAAGGAAAAATACCTTTCTTATAGGTATTATGATAACAAGAGGAAGGATTTCAATGAACTAAAATTGGGACAGAATTCTATGGAAGAACATGTCCATAAATTTTTGGAATTGTTGAAGTATGTACATTATATCAAAGATGAAAGGATTAAAATTCAAAGATTCCTTGGAAGTCTACCCCAAAGCTACATATACATGATTGAGTTTGTTAATCCACCAACTCTTGATGAAGCCATTAGAATGATGACGCATTGTTATGAACAAAGAAAAGGAAAATCAGAAGTTCATCCAGCATAGAGAGGAAATACAAAGGGAATAATTGACCAAAGGATAGGTGGATCCAAACCTCCATTTAGAAATGACCCAAGAAATTTCCAACAAGGCCAGCAAGCACGAACTGGAACCAAGCCAATAGTGGCAGAAAAAAAGGACCAAAAGGATGACTTAAGTGTTGGGGATGTGGAGAAAACCACATGCTTAAAGACTGTCCATATCGAAGAGAGAACCATCGAAGTGAAGGGTATGTCAAGAGAAAATCCCAGAATTTATGCAGCATTGGTTAACCATCAAGCATACCATCAATCAACAATCATGGAAGTTGAAGATAATATTGCTAAACAATCTATTTATGTTTTGATTGTCCTGGCATCTACCCATAGTTATGTTACTCCAAAAGTGGTTGAAAGTTGTTCTCTTATAAAATTGAAGCAGAAAAAGCCATCGCTAGCACAATTAGCCACAGGGACAAAAAGAAAATCCAACGAAGTAGTGATGGAGTGCCTCATTGAGTTGAATGGACTCCTCACGAAAGTAAATTTGAATGTCCTACCATTAGGATCGTATGATGCTCTTACTGTTATGGATTGGTTGGAAAAGTATAGAGACAAGATATGATGGTATGAAAAGGTCCTTGAATAAATTAATGAAGAGGGAAGGATGAAAGTGGTGAAAGGGATTCCCAAGAAAGTTTCAGTAAGGCATATTTCAGTCATGCAGTTGGGGAAGTTTACAAGAAAGGTTTCCACCTATATGCAGTCCATATTTCAGATTCATTAGAGGACAAAGGACCAAAGATAGAGGATTATATGTTGTTGCAAGAGTTCAAAGATGTGTTTCTAGATGAAGTGTTGGGACTACCACAAAAAAGAGACATTGATTTTACAATGAATCTTTTTCTATGAGAAACCCCAATTTCCAAAGATCCTTATAGAATGAGCACGCTAGAATTGGTAGAGTTAAAACTGCAGCTACAGGAATTAATAGACAAGAAGTATATCAGACCAAGTGTGTCTCCTTGGGGAGAACCGATGTTATTTTTCAAAAAGAAAGATGGGACTTTAAGGATATGTATTGATTACAAGTAGCTAAATAAAGTGACAATCAAGAATAAGTACCCATTGCCCATAATTGATGATTTTTTTGATCAAATGAAGGGAGCCAAAGTGTTTTAAAAAATTGACTTGAGATCCGGTTATTATCAAGTGAGAAAAAAGGAAGAAGACATTCACAAGACAAATTTTCGGACAAGATATGGCCATTATGAATTTACGGTGGTGCCATTTGGTCTTACTAATGCAACCGCCACATTCATGTGTCTCATGAATAACGTCTTCAACAAGTATTTGGATATTTTTTTGTTAGTGTTCTTGGATGAATTTCTTATTTACTCAAAGAGCGAAGAAGAGAATTAGGAACACTTAAGAATGGTGTTGCAAGTTCTTAGAGAGCACAAATTATATGCAAAGCTTAGAAACTGTGACTTCTATGAAAGAAGGGTATAGTATTTGGGTCATACTATTTTAGAGGAAGAAATTGTGGTGGATTCGGAAAAGATTGAATCCATAATGAATTGGTCTATTCCAAAGAATGCCACATATGTTAAATATTTTATGGGTCTTGTAGGATACTATAGAAGATTCATTGATGGATTCTCCAAGATCACTCATCCAATTACATCATTGCAAAGAAAGAATGTGAAATTTGTATGGTCTAAAAAATGTGAAGAAAGTTGTCAAGAATTGAAGAATTTACTTACTAGTGCCCCTATTTTGAAGATTGCATATCCAATGAAAGATTGTGTAGTATGAATGAATGCTTGCATTGAAGGATTAGGATGAGTTCTTATGCAAGAAGGATTTGTGATTTTTTATGAGTAAAAAAAGTTAAAATATAATGAAAAGTATTATGCAACTCATGATTTAGAGCTAGCAGTCATAGTACACGCCCTTAAGATGTGAAGACATTATTTGTTGGGAAGACGATTTGAGCTTAGGATGGATCACATGGGGCTTAAGTATTTGCTTGAGCAACCAAACTTAAATTCCAGACAAGCTAGATGGATGGAATTTTTGTTTGAGTTTTATTTTGAAATCAAACATGTGAAGGGAAAAGAGAACAAATTGCAGACACTCTTAGCATAAAATTTCATGTAGTAGCCTTAAGTATGTGCAAATAAGATTTAAGAACAAGAGTTATTGAATCCCATAATAAAGATGAAACTTATCTTCAAATAAAAGAGAAATTGCAATAAATAAATACAGATGAAAAGTGTTAAGGATATCAGCTTGGAGAAGATGATCTTCTTGTTTATAAAGGAAGATTGTATATTCCAAATTGTGTAGATTTGAATAAGATGGTGATGGATGAAATTCATGAAATTCCATATTCTAGACATCCAGGATATCAAAAGACAGTAACAACAACAAGAAAAAAATACTTTTGGCACAGGATGAAATATGATGTAGCTGAATACATTTCACAATGTCAAAAATGCCAACAAGTCAAGGCATTGGATCAACATCCAGCAGAATTGTTGCAGGATTTTCCCATTCTGGAATGGAAGGGGGAAGTGATTTTTAGGGATTTTATTACAGGTTTTCCATTGAAAACAAGCAAACATGATTCGATCATGGTTGTGGTGGAAAATATATCAAAGGAAGCTCATTTTATTCTAGTCAGGTCCACTCATAAAATGAGTGACATCACAAATATATTTATGAAAGAGATCTTCAAATTCCATGGGTTACCCAAAGAAATAATCTCATATCAAGATGCAAAGTTCACATCCAATTTTTCGAGAGGTTTGTTTCAGTAATTGAGAACTCAACTAAATTTCAGTAATGCGTATCATCCTCAAATAGATGGTTAAACCGAGAGGGTGAATCAATTTTTTGAAGACATGTTGAGGATGTATGTGATGGATAAGCCGTCCAAGTGGAAGGATTGCCTACACTTCATAGAATTTGCATTCAATAATGGAAATAAAGCATCATTGGGAATGATTCCATTTGATGCATTGTATGGAAAAGGATGGGATAGTCCGATGAACATAATAGTACTTGGGCCAGAAATGCTCAAGGAAATGGAACAAGAAATTGTTAAGATCAGGCAGAATTTAAAGGCATCCTAGGAAAGACAAAAGAGCTATGTAGATTTGAAAAGAGTGCATAATGAATTTAAAGTTGGGTATCATGTCTATTTGAGAGTGAAGCCAAGGAAAATTTCCCTAAAGTTGGGAAGTTGTGCCAAGATGGAGCCAAGATATTGTTAAAATTCAATATGCTAAGACAGAAAATAGCAGCATTACATTCCATTTCACAATAATAGCATATACAGGATCACTGAAGAAACAACAAGCATAGCATAAACACAAGAGACAGAGATTTATCCTGGGAAACCCTCATGGGGTAGAAAACCCAGCAAAGTTTCCTCAATATAGATGACCAACAATATACAAAGATGAAACCCTGAGACATGATCTCCTCCTCCACAATAGCAGACCTCTCCTCCACAAGTGCGCTATCCTCAAGTGTGTGAGTGTGTCAAATGAGGAACACACCTCCTCTATTTATACACTACACTGACATGTATTTTACATAGGTACACGTAGGCTCGTATTTAACCAATGGGTTAAATACCCCACTACAACTGACTGGACCGACCCCTCTAGGGTGGTCTAATAACCCTTTGACCCACATAACACATAAAGGGCCGACCTCCACTAGGGAAGTCTAATAATCCAAGTTACCACATTCTGACGGAGGAATAAACATCTCCGGATATACAATAAGATCTTTACGGAGGAATGAAACATCTCCGGAATAATAAAGTACAATTATAATATTCTTTGAAGTTACAATATCTCAACACTCCCCCTTAACGAGAAGGATATTATAACAGCATCTGCATGAGCAAGGAGTCATCAACATCATACATGATACATCTATAAATCATTGGAAGCTTTCTCAACATCATCAGTAACTCAACTAGTTACTGGAACATCTTCAATACTGGAACATCAACATCATCAGAGTTGATAGTACTCAATCATCGGCATCGTCAACACACGATCAACACAATCATCAGCATCATCATCACACGATCATCAGCATCGTCATCACACGATCATCAGCATCGTCATCATTCGATCATCAGCATCATCATCATACGATCATCAGCATCACGATCAACATCGTCATCATACGATCATCAGCATCATCATCACACAATCATCAGCATCGTCATCATACGATCATCAGCATCGTCATCATACGATCATCAGCATCACGATCAGCATCGTCATCATACGATCATCATCATCACACAATCATCAGCATCGTCATCATACGATCATCAGCATCGTCATCATACGATCATCAGCATCGTCATCGCACGATCAGCAGCATCGTCATCACACGATCATCAGCATCGTCATCACACGATCATCAGCATCGTCATCGCACGATCATCAGCATCCTCATCGCACGATCATCAACATCATCATCCTACGATCATCAGCATCATCAAAGGATGATGTAAACCAGTCATGTACATTTTGAACCGAAGTCCAGGGACGATCCAGTCCTATCATGTTCTCGGAGACCTCACGTCTACGGCTCAGTTTACAGGACCAAAGTCCAAGGATGATCCAATCCTTACCGTACATTTAGGACAGCGTCCAAGGATGACTTAATCCTCCACCGTACATTTAGGACCACATCCAAGGATGACTTAATCCTCCACCATCTTTTAGGACCACGTCCAAGGATGACTTAATCCTCCACCATCTTTTAGGACCATGTCCAAGGATGACTTAATCCTCCACCGTCTTTTAGGACCACGTCCAAGGATGACTTAATCCTCCACCGTCTTTTAGGACCACGTCCAAGGATGACTTAATCCTCCACCGTCTTTTAGGACCACTTCCAAGGATGACTTAATCCTCCACCGTCTTTTAGGACCACGTCCAAGGATGACTTAATCCTCCACCGTCTTTTAGGACCACGTCGAAGGATGACTTAATCCTCCACCGTCTTTTAGGACCACGTCCAAGGATGACTTAATCCTCCACCGTCTTTTAGGACCACGTCCAAGGATGACTTAATCCTCCACCGTCTTTTAGGACCACGTCCAAGGATGACTTAATCCTCCACCGTCTTTTAGGACCGCGTCCAAGGATGACTTAATCCTCCACCGTCTTTTAGGACCGCGTCCAAGGATGACTTAATCCTCCACCGTCTTTTAGGACCACGTCCAAGGATGACTTAATCCTCCACCGTCTTTTAGGACCATGTCCAAGGATGACTTAATCCTTCAACCGTGCATTTAGGACCTACGTCCAAGGATGACTTAATCCTTCAACCATGCATTTAGGACTACGTCCAAGGATGACTTAATCCTCCATCGTCCATCTAGGACTTCATTCTCGAAGACATACGTCTATGGCTCTTCTTTCGGACTGAAGTCCAGGAATGATCCAATCCATTCACATGTTCACCAAGAACTTCATTTTCGAAGACATACGTCTACGGCTCTTCTTTCGGACTGAAGTCCAGGAATGATCCAATCCCTTCACATGTTCACCAAGAACTTTATTTTCGAAGACATACGTCTACGGCTCTTCTTTCGGACTGAAGTCCAGGAATGATCCAATCCCTTCACATGTTCACCAAGAACTTCATTTTCGAAGACATACGTCTACGACTCTTCTTTCGGACTGAAGTCCAGGAATGATCCAATCCCTTCACATGTTGTATACCAAAAACATGTATTCTCATCATCAAAACATGTATAACCACGACATGTATCATCATCAACAAAACATGTATAACCACAACATGTATCATCATCATCAAAACATGTATAACCACAACATGTATCATCATTATCAAAACATGTATAACCTCAACATGTATCATCATCATCAAAACATGTATAACCACAACATGTATCATCATCATCAAAACATGTATAACCACAACATGTATCATTATCATCAAAACATGTATAACCTCAACATGTATCATCATCATAAAAACATGTATAACCATAACATGTATCATCATCATCAAAACATGTATACATCTAACCATCAAAAGCATCTAACATCAAAAGCATGTATACATCTATCATCAAAAGCATCTATCATCAAAGGTATCTAGCATGTATACATCTATCATCAAAATAAAGAATATAAGAGTCCTAAATCTAAATAATTCTAGGTGAGTAAGTGCAGTAAATAGGTAACCTCATCATTGATGAGATAGACTTGATGTCGGATACTGTGCTACTCCCCCTTTCGAGGAGAGTCCTTCTAAACTACACCAAGCTTGTCTCGGAAGTGTTCAAACTTTACTCGAGACAGAGGTTTGGTCAGGATATCATCAATTTGATCCTCAGTGCTTATATACTCGAGCTTGATAGCTCCTCTCTGCACCATATCTCGTATATAGAAGTATTGGATCTCAATGTGTTTTGACTTATCATGGAATACAAGATTTCCTATCATCTTGATGCAGCTTTGATTGTCACACATAATCATAGTGGAATCCATTTCTAAGTCAAACACTCCATATAATAGCTTCTGAAGCCACATTGCTTCACAGTTGGCAGAGCAGACAGCTATATATTCTGTTTCAGTAGTACTGAGAGCCACACTAGATTGTTTCTTGCTAAACCATGAGATCATGGTAGATTCAAGACTATAACATCCACCTAAAGTACTCTTTCTATCTGAGACACTTCCTGCCCAATCAGAATTTGAGTAACCATGTAAACGGAGTTCATGACCTCCAAGATTATATAGACCAAAATCTAAAGTACCTTTTAGGTACCTCACTACATGCTTTGTAGCTATTAAGTGAACCTTTCTAGGTTCTACTAGATACTGACTTACGGTATTTACAACAAAGCATATATCTGGCCTAGTATTTGTTAAATACATCATTGGCCCAATGATTTGTCTATATAGGGTTAGGTCCACTAAATCCGATGAGTTATTAACTAATAACTTCAAGTTGGAGTCCATGGGAGTGGCCATGGCTTTACACTCCAACATATCAAATCTTTTTAGAAACTTCACAGCATACTTACCTCGATTTAAAATATTCCTTTTGGATCATGCCATACTTCTAGACCTAAGAAGTAGTGCATTAATCTGAGATCTTTCATTTTTAATTCTGCAGCCATTTTCATGATCTGTTTCTCATTCCTTGTCAGAAAGAGATCATCGACACATAATAATGGTATGATAGGTTCATCATCCACAACCTTTAGGTAAAGGTTAGGATCAGCTTTACTTCTGGTAAAGCCCAAGCTTTGTCATGAAGCTGTCAATTGTCCATTATTCACACTCTGCATTGAGTGATCTTTTGCATATCTATCTGTGCCATCTCTCGTCAGATGGGTCTACTAATATGAGCCTCAAAGTCATTCGAACTCTATGGTGAGTTTCTTCTTGCATCCATATCATATGTGTATAGAAGCCATATTCAAACTTGTAGCAAGGGTTGAGATCCACATCACCCATGATGATCATTAAGCTCATCAATTGACTACCGATCCTAGGAACCCATACAGAACCTGATTACATTATTAAGAGAATGGTCAAAACATCTCATGATGATTCTCTTCCTCTTTCTAAGAGAATCTCTTAACCATAAGCTTTCTATAGTGTGTTTGATTTGTAAATCCTTTTGTTGAACATCCATCGCTTGTTCATCATTCATCATGATTTTCCCTACAAATCAAAATTAAGTACAGGATTAGTAATACTTCATAATCATCAAATCATATTGACATAATAACCTATTATGCATACAGATATCATTTACATAGTTATGCAACTAATTTGACCAATACTTTGGCACAACACTTTCCCATATCTTGTATGCATACAGTGGCTATCTATATGCCTTCCATCTCCACCAGAACATACTATTGAGAGTGTGCACAGCTCTCGGCATGTCAGCAAAGAGGTTTCATTCTAGACAAGCAACAATGGAATGTTTGTCCAACTTACCAATCATATGCACATTAGTAGTATACTATTCAATGCTCTATGAATGTTTATACTCAGCATTATATATTCTAGGAATACAAATATGCATACAACCTATTACAGGCAATATCATTACTATTTCAAATAAAAACTCAAATACTTATCTTTTATGTTTGTGTGGTTGCCTCCCGCTTGAAATTTTGTATGTCTTTTGAACTTCTATTCATTCTGTACCACTGTGCATGCTCAAGAGTCATCCTCATGATCTCATGCACAAACATACACTCATTAGTATATTCTAAATGCTATCAAAACATTATAGTACTAAATAATCTTGAAAATGTATAGTCATGATTATAGTTAATAAACATTAGTATTCAAGATTTCAGGGAAGTCTTCTTTTACTCATGCATATCATCAATCAAGATAAAAGATATAATATGAATAATCCCTTGATTACTAACTTTATGAATAAGCATAACCAATCATTCCAAGTATACTTATATAAGGGATCCTAACACAAGGTAAGATTCATGGGAAACATACCTGGATTAGTATACCTACTTGGTTATGTACAACACACCTAAACAATCTCTTCAATGATTTAGAGATCCTGAGCTAGAACCTGCATGTCTCATAGGTTAAGCATAATATAACAAAGTCATACATACCTCGTAAGTAGAACAAAGATTATGGATGAGTCTTTGTCTTCATGTTTTCATGGTCATGGAACCTGATTTGTCTTTTGTGATGTACCTGTATCTTGTTAGCAGACAACATCAACCTCGCACAACATCATAATGCCTTAGTACAATCATAAGTGTCAACACCCTAACCAATGAATATCTTCTATCATGCATTTATAATTTTGTTAAGGTTATACGACAAATCTAAAATCAAAATTGTACTAACTGTAATAACCTGAAGACAAACATACCATAAACTTAATCATGGACAAGTATCGAAACATACCTCGATGAGTCATACCTGTCGAGATCGCTTGTATTCTTCTTATGTAAGGCCTTAGGAACTTCTTTACTTATGCAAGTGACCAATCCATCTTCTTCTAGGATTAACCCAATCCACTTGATTTGCAAGAACTGGACCTGGAGCTGGATATGGGTTTGTCAGAGAAACCCAAAAAATTCAAACTTTTAATTTCAAACTTCCGAAAGGATAGAAATATGCGCCTTGATGAGCTGATCAAACTGGTATATTCAGAATTTGAAAACTGCAAAGTTTTACTCCTCAATTTTGCCTTTGAAACTTTTGGATTCACTGGACATGACCCTGAACTGGGGTTTGATGAAGCCCACTCTTTTGCCCCATCAAAAGGTTTGATCCAAAGCTCTAAGCTTCTATTTTTCTGAGGAGCTTCCAGCCGTGGTAACAGATTTCAAAAATTCCCATTTTTACAGAAGCCCTAATTTTCCACTTTTCTGATCAAAGTCCCGAACTAGGGTCTACTCAAGCCTGGCCTTCTGCCCAACCAAAAATTCTGATCTTGGTCTCTAAATTTCTATTTTGATGAGTAGCATCCAGCCGTGGTCTCCGATTACAAAAATTCCAACTTTCTTCGAAGCCCTAAATTCCGGAAGCCATGAATGAAGGTACCAAAAAAATAATTCTGTTTTGACAAAAATATGTACCTGATTGTTTTTGGTGTAACTCTGAAATTTTTGATCCACAGGGTCTTAAAAAGTTTTCTGAGATAGCCTGATCTGTTAGCTTTCCATCCTGACAGGTCTGACCTCAATTGGATGTTCTGAGAGAGAGTTATGCCAAATGTCGCAACGTGACCTGTTTTGGGAAAATACAGGAGAGCGAACTTGTACGGCGTGCCACGTGTCACTGTTTGACCTTCGGCCTCTGAAAAAGTTTTTTGAGATATCTCAGCCTGTTATCTTTCCATCCTGACAGGTATGAACTCAATTGGATTCTCTGAGAGAGAGTTATGCCAAGTGTTGCAACGTGACCTGTTTATGGGATAATACAGGAGAGCGAACTTGTACGGCGTGCCACGTGTCACTGGTTCAACTTCGGCCTCTGAAAAAGTTTTCTGAGATAGTGCAGTCTGTGTATTACCTGTCACTTTTAACGAAATTTCATTTGGAGCTTCCTAGCCCAAGTTATGACCTTTTTCCCAAGGTCACCTGATTTTGACTCAGATCTGGAAGAGGCAGAAACCCTATATTGTACAGATCCTAAATCACAAAGTACAACGAATTAGAGGTTGTCCTTTGGACACAAGGTACCTGGAGATTTTAGCTTCGTCTTGTAACAATTTCAGATCCGAAAACTTCGCCAAAACTGATTTATAGCGAAATTGCTACGATGACTGGTTTTTTCTATGTAAAACCCTAACCTTCAAATTGTCGTAAGTAAAGCAAGTGTCTTTAGTGCCATACCTTGTCTTCCTTCAGGTTAGCTCTGATACCATGTTAAAATTCAATATGCTAAGACAGAAAATAGCAGCATTACATTCCATTTCACAATAATAGCATATACAGGATCACTGAAGAAACAACAAGCATAGCATAAACACAAGAGACAGAGATTTATCCTGGGAAACCCTCATGGGGTAGAAAACCCAGCAAAGTTTCCTCAATATAGATGACCAGAAATATACAAAGATGAAACCCTGAGACATGATCTCCTCCTCCACAATAGTAGACCTCTCCTCCACAAGTGCGCTATCCTCAAGTGTGTGAGTGTGTCAAATGAGGAACACACCTCCTCTATTTATACACTACACTGACATGTATTTTACATAGGTACACGTAGGCTCATATTTAACCAATGGGTTAAATACCCCACTACAACTGACTGGGCCGACCCCTCTAGGGTGGTCTAATAACCCTTTGACCCACATAACACATAAAGGGACGACCTCCACTAGGGAAGTCTAATAATCCAAGTTACCACATTCTGACGGAGGAATAAACATCTCCGGATATACAATAAGATATTTACGGAGGAATGAAACATCTCCGGAATAATAAAGTACAATTATAATATTCTTTGAAGTTACAATATCTCAACAGATATTGTGGTCCATTTGAAGTCCTTGATAGGATAGGACCAGTTGCATATAGAATTGCATTGCCTGCTAACATGACAGCTCATAATGTTTTTCATGCTTCTTTGCTTAATAAGTATGTACATGATCCTAATCACATAATTGATTGAAATGTGATTTAGGTGGAACCCGAGGGAGAGTTCCAAGTGGACAGGTAAAGGTGCAATGGTGGCACTTTGGTCTCGATGAGGCTACATGGGATCAAGCGGATGCCATGAGAGAGGCATACCCAATTTTTTTTAGTTTTGAGAACATCAAGGATGGTGTTGTTCTAAGGGAGAGGGGAATGTAATACCCCCATTTTGACCCATGTAATTATTGGCTCGATATGTAAATAACGTAGATATCACAACCAAATTTGAACTCAAAATATGATGAATTCCGACAAAATTGACCTTGTCGTTGGATTTCACCTTTATAATTACAATTTTTTCTTAATTTTTGTTTTAAATCGACCCTTGTAGTCATCGAATTTCTGATAACCGTCATAAATCCAACGACCTACGTCGGATATTCAACTTAGGTCATCATATTTACGATGTATCCAGGTTACAACGATAACTATGTTAACATCGTCAGATATATTCATGATGCATATGTGAATAAGTATGTGTTCATAAACTTTTTTGAATGCAAATCGTGATATTTGTGTAATTTTATAACCACCATGTAATTAAGTTTAAACCTGAATCATGGTCCAAATGTGTGAGTATTGATTTTTAAATATGTGATTATCAATGTTCAAGGGTGTGATTATTGATTATTGGTTTCCAAAATTGAAATTATCTTTTTCCAAATTACACTATCACTTTTGTAATCTATAATTATGTGATTTCACAAGTCACATCAACTCCTCTATAATGATGAAATATATTTCTTAGTGCATTTTTATTCAAAATGAAATACCTCATACAAGTTGAATAAGTGCATTAAAATATTTCCATTTTCATTGATATTCAAACCATATTGTGTGAGTATTGATTTTTAAATATTTGATTATCAATGTTCAAGGGTGTGATTATTGATTACTGGTTTCCAATATTGGAATTATCTTTTTCCAAATTACACTATCGCTTTTGTAATGTATAATTATTGGATTTCACAAGTCATATCAACTCCTATATAATGATGAAATATATTTCTTAGTGCATTTTTATTCAAAATGAAATACCTCATACAAGTTGAATAAATGCATTAAAATATTTTAATTTTCATTGATATTCAATCCATATTACATAATGGTTACTTGGTATAAAAATATTCTAAGGAACATGCATAAAATAATATCTATGAATTTCTCTTAAATCTCATATCGTAGACCAATAGAGCGAAGCTCATTATGTTTCTTCAATTATACCTTAACAAAGTGTAGCTATTAGGAACTTGCAATTAATGGATGTAATTGATTTCTAGTGTTTCTCATTCATGGATGATTTTTAATAAATGTTTTGATGAAAGTGGTAAAAATAAGTTGTGTACCTAAGCATAAAACTTTCATGGATATAATGTGAACAATTATATATTCATAAGCTATTTTCAATGCAAAGTCATGGCAGTATTATAGCTTCATAACCACCAATATTTCATTACATTTAAACTCACTAGTGAGAATCTAGACCTAAAATATGGTACAAAAGTATGAGCATTGATTTTCAAGAGTGAATTATTAGTTTCTAATTGTGTGACTATTGGTTCCGAAATTTACACAAATTTATAATGTATAATTATTGCATTTCACAAGTTTAATATGCGTTCCTAAATAACCACATCAAGTCCTATATAACGATGAAATATATTTCTTAGTGTATTTTTGTTTGAAATGAAGTAGCTCAAACAAGTTGAATGATGCATTAAAATATGTCCCTTTTCATTAATATTTAAACCATATTGAAAATGTTTTACTTGGTATAATAAACATATTATGGAATTTTTTGAAAATCAAAACGTATAAGATGATTATTTGTGAATAACAAAATAAAATTTTCAAGTCTAGATAGGGGAGGACAATGATGGTCTATGATTTCACTAGTGAAGAAGAATGGGAGGGGGGTATACATATGTGTATTCCTAAACTAAATCACAATACTCTTTCATTATATTTATTTATTATCCTTATGTTATATTAAGCCTTGATTTGAGAACCTAGAAATCAATGTAAAGAGAATGTGATCCAAGACTTAGTAATTTTAATGCAAAGTGCCTAAATCCAATATAGAAAAAACCACCTCCTAACTTTGATGAACTAAGATAGGAATGGATGAAATATCCTCCTTCACTCTTCATTATTGTATGCACAAAATTTTGAGCTATAAAAAAAGAAATTTTTTGAAGGAAGGAAGAGTTTCACAGATATCTTATTCAAAGAGGGTTTTATTCCATGGAGTAAACTGGTCCCAACAATTAAGTGTTCTACAATTCCCTAAGGGCTTGGGAAATGCATTAGGAAGGAAGAGCCATCACATGAATTGTTAGGTGGATGATTTGGGTGTTGAATTTTGCACACATCCACACCTTAAGGAAATGGTTGGGTGCCTTAAGTAAGATATCAAAGTATTGGGTCCAAATGAGGATCTGGAATGGGGATGACCTCCTTATTTGAAGGAGTTGATTATTTTCCCTTCATCCAAGTCAAGTGATTGTGACTTGGAGTGTTGTGTATTTTAATCAAAGACATGCTTTGATTGGAGCTTTGATCTCCAATTCTAGGTTCAATTGACCATGGAACTTGTACACCATTCAAGAGGTTCAAGGATCCAATAATAGGTTTGAGAAAAGGAGGAAAATGACAATCTTGATCCTAAGGAAGAACCGAAGTTGTAATAATTGTGTAAGTGAGTGATCTAAGTGTTGGAAATTTGCAATGGAGGTGGAAGACCAAGGTAGAATTATAATTTTTTAAGGTAGATCATCATAGTCTATATATGCACATAATCTCTAAAACTTGATAACTATATCTCTTTATACTTAAAAATTTAAATATTATAAAATTAAATATTAATTTTAATTTTAAATTAATTTTATTTTTCAATATGTATATATAAAAAGTTATATAAATTACAATATATATATATATATAATTATAAATATAATTTTAAACACAAATATATATATAAATAATAAAAAACAATACATAAAAAATAAACAAACAAAACAAAATTTACCTCTTGCGCCAGCGTTTCTTCCTCTATAGCATCTCGTCAATCAACAATATCAGTGACCCATGATCTGAGCAACCCGACAATTGAGGATTTGAGACAACTAGTGTGACCTCGGGAGCAAGCAATGGGAGAGACCCGATGAACAAGAAGTGGGAGAGGCAATTTGGACAAGTGGAAACTAAGGAGAGAAGATTTCGATTGCGGTTGGGGAGAAGGAGGCCAAGTAGAGAAACTATAATAGGAGCTAGAATGCCTCCCAAATTTGTGAGTGCCAAGCCCTAAATCGTTTTGATTTGACAAATTTAAAAATTATTTTTCAAATCACTGTGGTTTCATTGCTAATTCAATATACATTGGGGTTTCTATATTCCTTTCAATACCTCACACTCCATCATTTGGAAAACCTATAATCTCACATGGTATCTACCATTTGCAGGACAAAATACCAAACCCACTTTTCCAATTTCGTTTTCAAACACCATTGCTTGCAAATTTTGATTGTTCCTTCTTCTCAATTCAACGCAAACCCTAAACCCATAATTCAATGAAATAAAACTTACGCTAATTAACTCAAGTTTTAATCATGTTAAGGTTACAATTTCTTTGCTGATATTTCCAACCGTTTACCAACATTTCCAAAATATGAGTATGCCCAAAGAATGGCTTCTAAAACCTCACATATGTCAGGGTCTTCAAATAATTTCTCAACTCCCTCCCTACAACTTGGGGAAGAAAGACAAGGAAATAAGCTAGAGAAGCAAAGAGAAAGTGTAGTTAGTTAGATCCATACATGAAAGCATTTTAGTTTTTCCTTCTCCCAATTTTGTTCACTTCACCCAAACACATTATAAGAAATTGTAGCACTCCCTCAAAAAATATTTATAGGGTGGTCCTAAATTAGAAACTAAAAATCCACTTATTGCTTAGAGTAAGATTTGTAGTCATTATCCAAGTCAACGTAAGATGAAGTGTTTCAAAATTTGTTTATGAAATAAGCTTCTTTGACATTGACATCATAAGACCACCATGTAAACCTATAATTATATGTATAATATTTTCAACAAGCTATCATTTTACCAATTTTGGTTCTTTATGCTTAGTCTATGAAGGGTGCAAGTTGCAACATGTAGTCTCCTAGAGGGGTGAAAATTTTCAGAGTTGTGACTTCACAATCTATCCTAGTGATGTCTCATTATAGTTATTTAATCCTTATAATACAATGTGTTTTTTACAATAAATATCCATGGTATGCCTCACTTGCTTATGTTATACAAGGAAGTAAATTCTCATTCCATATTTTCCAAGCGTACTACTCACCATTGAAAGAATTGATAACACAAATTAAGCATCCCCTAATCTATTTAAGTCAATGTAACCCTCCTCACAAAAGGTCTCTAATTCCATTTGACCATATACCAAAAATTTTCTTATAAATTGATAGCTTACTTATGATTTATCTTTTATCTTCCACCTCCCATGTTCTTGGGTCTGCTTGTATTTGTTATATCCTTTGATCCCCTATAATCTTGGATGAAACTACAATTTATATGTTTTCTTCCATTTGAACTTCTATTTCCTTTGCTTCTATAATTGTTTTGATTGATATTTTTGGACTATTACCCCCTTACATGCAATGTTCCAACTTAATGGCTTAAAGGTGGCTTTAGAACAATTTTGTGGTTATTGCAATTTCATTTGACAATGGATTAGTACCCTTTCATTTGATTGATTTATTTAGTTAAATTTTATTGTATTTTGTGGCCCTTTCTTTGTATTATTCAATATAGGTAGTCAATATTACTTTTGTAGGAGGGGATCACCTTATATGTATATAGGGAATTATTTAAAACCCATCCCATTTCTTTGTTTACATCTACATCCCAATTTTCTTCCTCTTTGCAACATTTTATATTATAGTTAGATTGTGCTACACCTGGCATTTTCACACTTGAGAAAGTGATAAACCCTATGCCCCCTTTCTTACATTTCTTCATCACCATACTGAAAGGGGATAATATAATTAATGTACTTTTTTCATTGTATCCATTAGGTAGAAAATATAGCTTATATAGTTGTTTCCTTTGTTTTCTTGAACCTCTTCATTTCATGCAAGTGGATAACGATAATGTATTTGAGATAATGCAAATAGAGTGAGGATAATGATGAAGGTTGTTGTGTCAACGAAGAATCCTAAATTTAGTTGATTGAGGTTAAGCACAAAGGATAACGATGAAGGTTGTTGTTTCATGGAATAATCCTAAATTTAGTTGATTGAGGTCAAGCACAAGGTCTGTGCATTTATTGCAACAATTAAATCACACACATGGACTACCATCACTACCATTGTAAGGCCTTAGTGCATCACTAATCATTTCCTTCCAATGGATTACAACAAAATTTACATTCTATTACCTAGTTGTAGACATCTCAACTATATTTTCATGAAAAATATGTAACGTATGCCTATTGTGAACACCCAAAAATTGTTCCATGACTATGAGAAAAATTTGTGCCTCCATGACATATTTCTTCACCCCTCAAGAAAATATCACCTGCTGAGTTATCATCATATGGAAAATATATTGAAGAACAGTCATTCATGGATTATTGCACAATTCAATGCCATCCATGCCTTAGAGAATTCTTCCAAATGAGTTCATATTGACATGTAGTTGGTTTGTAACAAACAAAAATAAGTCTACAAACATCCCTATAGACTGCCACACCCATGTTGGGAGCATGATCATATAATTCCATTGATTCTAAGCATCTAACCACCCAATCTGCACCAATATCAACATCCTATTACACATAAAAATGAGAAATAATAGTTCATCTATGAATTGTTGGAATCTTTTCCACAATTCAGTGCTAGAATGAGTTGAACTCCTCCAATATTTTTCAATCTTGATTACCCACATTATATAGGGAGGAAGGTTTTACCAATTCCTTGTAATAAGAAAGCCCTTTTCTCTCCATGTCTTCCTTATGGACCCACAGATGCATGACTACCTTAAGTATTCATCCTACATCATACAACAACATGCATAATTGAATAATGGATTCAATAGGTCAATATATTTTCTTTTTTGATGTTGGTGAAGTTGAATATTTTATAGAAATGTAAGTATAATATGTTTTTTGGAATCTTACTCGAGGCATAAGTTCCTCATACAAACTTGGTGCTGAGTCCCATTTTTTTATATAATTTTTCAAGCTCTGCATTATGGTGTACTTTATTTCATCTTATCACATTCTATGATTTCTAATTTAAAAATGGCTACTTGTTGGAGTACTATTTTTTGAATTTTTAAAGACCCCATGCACAAATAGTCTTATCATGCCAAATTTTGTTTTGCATATTAATTTTAGATTACATGCCTAGGCTTGCGCTATGCACCCTATTCTTGATATACCCATCAGAATAAATGATTGCAAATAGAAATATTGTGCCTACTTATCCTTGTTTTAGAAGATTGTATTTTAGGAAGTTATGATTGTTTCTAACTAATTTACACTATATATAAAGGAATGTAAATGATAGTGATTGATCATCCCATTATTTCCTTGGATGGTTGAGTACCTTGAAAACCCTCCCATACTGTCAATGCATGCCTTGAAGAATCCCTACAGATGCCTTACACATGGACCAAAATTTAGTTTCCTACACATGCCTTAAAATTAGGAAACCATCCCATACCTTGAAGCCCTTCCTATGAGACAAGTGACAAATTTCTTGCTTTGGCACTATATTAGTTTGAAGACAAAACCAATGATATTGGTGATATTTCAAACTTAGGGTATTGAAATTGGGGGGGTGAATTCACTAATTTGTGTGTTTTTTCACAAGTCTAGGTTGCTGCATAGGTCCTACATATTAAATCTTAGAGCGATAAGGGACTGATGGTGTCCTTAATGTTGTATAATTGTTCACAACTCTAGATGGTATAGGAAATCCCACTCTATCTCAATGTTACTCTTTATAGTTGGAGCAGTGATATGATATGTTTCCCTCTCAGATAATTGGAGGGTATATGAGTAAAGGAGGAGAATTTTTCCTCATTGGAGGGTAGATATTTTTCCTCGTGTTGTATAGGAAAAGATTCCCAAGAAACCCCTTTAAACTGCTTTTATTGGCTGGTTTGCTTCTCTATTTTGTAAAATGATAAGCCTATTCTATCTTTTAAGGCAATAATCATAATAATTATGTTATCCATATATATATATATAAATAGAAATGAAAATAGATTTATATATTTAAGGATTTTTATATCTACACCTAATATGAGAACTACGATACAAAGAGATAAAAGGAGACGTACAGATTTATATTAAAAAAAAATATGTTGGAAAAGTCATTGGCCTCCATTGGAGGTATCACCATATGTATAATACTGATATCTTGAAACTATGCTGAACCTCTCATCTAGTTGATTATAAAGGAAAAATACCCATAGCTCTTTCAATGGAACTTGTAGCAATGGGGGTGAATTATCCTAGGGTGTTCAACTTTCCACATTTTCATGTTTCTCCATTTCATTATGAGCTATCAAGTATGGGTCTACAAAAATCGTCACTTCACCAATTTCACTTTTTTTGCATAGTCAACAAAATATAAGTCATTCTATGTAGGAAGTTCAAAAATGGGATTTGAAAATTGATGAGTCTTCTACTAGACATATTTGACCTTTCTACATTTGCACTTTCTTATATCTAAATCTCAAATCATATGCCATTAGAACCTGGTCTTTTAGGTCTAGTTGTGCAATAAATTTGAGTTGGTCTTAAAGAATGTAAATTTGAACCTAAATATAAAGTCCAAGTGTCATCCAAGGTAATGGATATGGAATGTGTCACATGTTTTATCAACCAATAAGCTCAAAATATTTCATGATTCCTTCTACAAACTTGAGGCATTCAAAAATGGATTTTGACCAATTTTGTCAATTTTGGACATGTAAGACAATTAAAGGAAAATTTACCTTCCTAATCAAATAATGCATTCTCAATATTGGGGGAGGCAAGGTAACTATGGATGATGATAGTGCAATTTTTTTCCCTTTTTCGAGGATTCCAACTACATGCTTTGAGTTTTGGTTTGCAATTAACCATAAATAATTTATAATTAGGAAGCTCATGGAAATGCCTCTAATTTTGTGAAATATGAAGTACAATATCAAGGGTTAACATTAGATCCATGTGGACAAGAGAAAAATCCCATTATAAGGTGCTAAATGTCCTCAAAATATAGATTTAACCCTCTTTTATAGAAACCCCTTTCAATTATTCCTCCATAAACCCAATTTGCAACCATTTGAGATTCATCATGCCTCATGGATATCTCAAATTGTACATGGAATTTGAGGGTTAACACACACTACTCCTTGTACAAGCTCTTTCAATGGAATTTGCAGTAAGGGAGGTGAATTATCCTAGTGTGTTCATCTTTCCACATTTCCAGTATTCTCTATTTCATTATGAGCTATGAACTACAGGTCTACAAAATTTTCCATTTTCCCCAATTTCCCTTTTGTTTTTACATAGTTGCCAAAATATAAGCCATTGTATGTAGGAAAGTTAAAAATGGGATTTGAAAATTGATGAGTCTTATACTAGACATACTTGACCTTTCTACATTTCCACTTTTTTATATCCAACTCTCAAAGAATATTCCATTAGGACCTAGTAATTTAGGTCTAAATGTGCAATAAATTTGAGTTGGTCTTATAGAATCTAAGCTTTCACTTGTTAAAGTTCTAATGTCATCTGAGGTAATGGAGATGAAATGTCTCACATAGTTTATCACCCCATAGGCTTGAAATTTTTATGATCACTTCTTCTAGAAACTTGAGGGATTCAAAAATTAATTTTGGCCATTTTTGTGAATTTTGAACATGCAAGAGAATTAAAGGAAAATTCCCTTGCTAATCAACAAATGCATTTTCAAGCTTGGGGGAGGCATGGTAACTATGTATGATTATAGTGGAGAGTCTTCCCTTTCCAAGGATTCCAACTACAAGCTTGGAGGTTCGGTTTAAAATTAACCATGAAAAATTTATACTTAGGTAGCTCATGGAAATGACTCTAATTTTGTGAAATTTTGAAGTACAATATCAATGGTTAACATTGGATCCATATGGAGATAGAAACACCACTGTAAGGTTCTAAAGGACATCAGAATATATATTTCCATTCTAACCCTCGGCAACACCAAACCAAAATTATGTACAATATCCTCATCTATAGTAGTAATAATGCTTTTATTATACGAGTATGCCAATGTGCCTAAGTGCTTTATTTATTGTAGAAACTTTTTTCCCATGGTGCAGGTAGAACCAAATAGGTATTTGTGTGGTATTTGTTAGAACTGTATTCCTCAAGAGAGGGGATTTTAGGAAGAATACAGGAAAATGAGACATCTAGTAGGTCTACGAGAGTTATATCAACTAGATGTCAAAATATCAGAAGAAAAATCCATAAACTCATGGAATTTTTTCTCGCTGAAGGGGGTTCTTGTTCTTATGATGATGAGACCATAGGCGACATCAAGGCTCCCTTAAGGTACAAACATCTAGTTAAACAATGGGTACCCAAGGATATTCCTCAACTAAACACGTATTTTTGTGTGAATGAGAGGATATATCAGATTGCACCATCATCATTACATGGTTTGGGGATGTTTTGCATGGATGGCATAAAGGTCGGTTACAAAAGGTGTACTGAATTGATGGAGTATGTTGGACCCTATTACAACCACAAAGATTGGATGCGATTGGTCATCTAAAGCATGTTGGACCCTATGAAATGTGCAAATTCTCATCTCAAGCAAACAAGGGTTTCACCATTAAATAACCACTCCTAGGTTCACCAACTAAAATATTTGGCCTTCAAAACAACAAGAAGGAAATTTCATCCCAATAAATCCCCCTAGATGTAAGAATCCAATTCCAACCAAATTTGGCCACTTCGTCATTCGTATCACAGAAGTGAACATCAAGTACATCATCACATCACGTTCCCAAGAAAGGTATCTCTCCAAACTCCATCAATCGTGACATAACATCAAGCTTCAATTCCTCCAAAAAAATCATATCACCATGCTAAAGGTATTCGTGTTAGTGATCTTGTAGACAATAGGTCCATTTATCACCACTAAAAGCTACCCTATACAATATATAGTCTTTCCAAAACTCGATAAAGTTCCCATACTATATAATATTTTGATTACATGATTATGATGCCTAAAGTTTCCCATACTAGAAAATATTTTGTGAACAGGTTGAAGGAATCATACCTTCAATGGTTCAAAAAAACCATCTACATTTGTCATTCTCAAAGATACTAATGCACCTTCATAAAGCAGTCATCCATGACATGGAGACTGAATTTGGCTCAGTTTGGTCTATAAAGAAGACAAAAAAACAAATGTCTCAAAATTGCAAGTGATTCCGGTGAAACCAAACATAGAAGATAAAAAAAATCATGCCTGAGCAAAGGCTAAAAAAAGACCAATTGATGTAATTCTTAAAGTATGGAAAGAACTTGTAAAATAATATGAGAAGTCAGATGCATGGAGGAATTCCAGAGAGGAGAGTACCTAGGTAATTAAATTTTCTCATAAAATTATATCAAAATTATTAAACATTGTTTATGCTTTATTTGTGCATACTTAAATTGATTTGCTTTATGTTATAAGACAAGGTCTCAAAGGCTAGGCTTTCGAAAGTTTGTTACACGCATCACAATGGCCATAAAGGTCTACAGGACTTGATCTATACATTTGTAAGTATATTTAATTTGTAAAACAATATTTTTTTAAATTCCTAGAAAAAAGTAAATGATTGCATAATAATTAGTTTAACTAGTCCATGTGTCATGTGTTTTATAGGAGGAGAAACACGGCCAACATCCAACACCATTTGAAAACAAAATTACAAAGCAAAAATTTGAGCAACTTTGTAATCTGGATGGAGAATGAGGTATCAATCTTTGACTAATAACTCTTGTTCAGACCATTTACTACATTCTCATTCTTTCTTTGGGAATCTATAAACTTAGGTGGTTTATCACATTTATTAGAGTTGAACTTAGGCACTCTACACCCTCCCAAATATAGAATAGGTTGTCCCAAGTCATTCTTTTCCTCATCCCATTCATAACCAATAAGAAATTGAAAATGACACATCAGTTCTACCCCTTTGCATTCCTTTTTGTTGTAGATGTGAAGAACAAGCCTCATATTTCTCATTACCTTGGTCTTCTACATTCTACATACTTTATGCTTGCGAATGTAGACAAAATTGCCTATCCTTTCCTTTGGCCACCATGTTGTGGATGTGGAATTAATTTATCCAATGTTGAGAAATCCATTGAACCTTTTATCTATCATTCCCCCTACATTTCTCACCCCATCCTGTTGTGGATGTGGAAGTCATTATCCAAATTTCATGACCTTAGGGATTCACATTCTTCTCTACATGTCAATGCAAAAGGTGCTTAACCTTTCATCTGTATTCTCAAGCTTTCTTATTTTGCATCAATCTTTGGGTGTAGACATTGAATCCCTCCCCAATGGTTTGATTCCCTCTGTATGCATAGAACTCATGCAGATGTTGACGGTGGACCTACATGATGCATTCTCATTTAAAATTTGGTTCAATGGCAGTGGAGAATGTTGAATCTATTTGTGGACATTGAAACTTGCCTCGTACCAGAAATTATTGAGTATCAAACACACATACTCCAAGAGATTGATAATGAGGGTCGGTGCATGGATTTGGTCATATTTTAGAATCCTTAAGAGCTATGGAAGGAGAAAAATAATTTGAGCATAAGTTAGTCTAGTCCTTTTTGTGGAGACATCGTAAATGTGTTGGCTTGAGAACATAAATAATTGCATTGGAAAAAGGCATACCATATAGTATTTAAGGATATCATAGGAAAGGATAAGAAGAGTAAAGCATGTTATATAGGGATGGCTAAAGTTGGCTCTATACCATATGCCTTTTACTTTAGGGAATTATTATGGTGGTGTGGTATGAGATTTGATGCTAAAAATAGAATCATGCAAATGAAAGGAAGATCAACTCTAGTGCCTCTTACCCCAACCACACTTAGGAGGTTGTTGTGTCTTTTAGACCCAAATAGAGTTTTGGAACTTCTTGAAGTTGACACATTTTTGGAATCTTGGGGCTCGTAATATTGAACCTCTTAAAATAATATCGTGCATAGACATTAATGAGTTCTTCTATCTCTTTCCAAATTGCAGTTAGTCGTATGATGGACCCATATAATGAATGGCCTTGGATTTTCACCCACTTGGTTGGTCAGGAGACTACAACATATGTTACGAAGTATGTTTTGTATGTGTTACACTTCAATTTGTGCTTGAATGTGTTTTTTAACTAGGAACACATTGCCTCAAATGAAATATCTCATCAAATTACAAATTTAACCAAATTTAAAAGATTCTTTGTGATGGTCTACTTGGTATTTGCATTTCTTCTCTGTAATACATTTGAAGCAATGAGCCCAAAAGAAAATATTCTTTATGAAATTGAACCAATCTAGTGTTGGTACCTGACTCTATTGAGACACAATGGCATTTCATTTTTATCATGTCCAAGATTATTTTGTCAAGAAGTGTAGGCATATGTTGATAGGGAAGGAACCCAAAACGTGAACATGGAAGCAAATACCTTTATTTCCATAAGAGGATAATATATTTTGGAATAAATTCATATATACATTAGATTGTATGCATTTTAGGGCAAACTATCTCCCTCAATTCTTTTTCAATAGGTTAATCTTGATTAAATCATGTAGATAGTATAAAAAATGGTTTGTGTTCTTCAATAAGAACAAGAAAAGGCAATTCATCTCTTTACCTTTAAATTGTATTGGATGTCAAATTAGAGTATAAAAATTTTTGTAGAAATTTCTCAAGTTTCTAATACATTTTATTTAAATGAAGACGAGGTTTTACAGGTTTTGACTTGGAGATTTTTTTTTTACAACCCATGTTGTTTCAATTGGTTATGGTAATTATATTCTAGAATCCTAGGAACATGAAAAGGGAGTAGGGAACAATGATGATGATGGTTGGAATACAATGGGACACACTTTGGAAACTTGCATGAGTGGTGGAATGAAGAATCCTAGGTTCCTCGATGACATGAACACCCCTGTGATCTCAAACAATCGATTTAGGAGAAAGTTGTTGCAATAAAAGAAGAAAGAAATCATCGAGGAGGGTTGAAAAAAGGGTAAGTTAGGTATTATTTGAAGAGGAATATTAGTTCCCATTTCCCCATAAATGTGTCCACCATCCCCAAGACAAGCTCATATTTGTTAGGAAGGGGTAGTAGTCATAAAATGAAGTTAGAGGTGATATAGGTTATTTTGAAGACCCTCATAAGTCTAAAAATGAAATTGGACATATGATTCCCCCAATTACCAAAAGGAAAATATATAGCCATGGATAAAGATATGGAGGCCAATGATTCCAATAAGCTTCTAGCTTGGGTCTTACTGAAAATGAGCTAGAGAAAGTTAATGTTTAAAGAGATATTGTATGGAGAGCTAACTACTGTCGATGATGATTTTTTGATTTTACATCATACAAATTTATGATAAGAACGACCATATTTTTCATTAGGGAAAATAATGAAAGATTAAAGGATTCTATAAAACCATAGCATTGAAGTGGACATCCAAGGATTTTTTTTTTCAAATTCCTCAGTACCGTGGAATATCCCACGACAACTCAACTAGCTCCTATGAGATTGTTAAACCTACAACGGCAAATGTGGTCGGATTTTGTTGTGGGGTTGTGGTCCAAACATGTCGGTTATTAGACAATCAAGGAGGGATTGTTTGTTGGTTAATCGACTACTCATGTGTTAGATATTCGGCATAGAATTTGTCAATTAATTGAATACAAATGTGTCGGATATTCGATGTTCGTTTGGTCAGTTATTCGACCTTCTAGTAACTAAATGTTGTCGGATATGCAAAAATATTGTTGTCGGTTATTTGAATTACTAATTAAAAGAAAAACGTATGTTATTCGATGAGGCATTATCTGCTATACGACGACGTGTTGTCCTTGTCAGATATTCAACGAATTTTTACTGATCTGTTTAAAAGAAGAATACTTTGTCGGATCTTAGATGGAGTGTTGTCAAAATTTAGACAAATATTCCATCGGATTTTGGGTTCAAATTTACCGATGAGGAATTCTCCCCATTGAAAAGTCCCAACTAGACTATTCACTATTTGGAATGGGAAATCCATTAGGATGACAGTCTGACTACCGTAGATTATAGTTGAATTTAGATTTATCAGTTGTGTCCTGGAGCACCGTTTATATTTTATATTTGGGAATGCAAGTGAACATGATATAATTCTAATAATGCATGATTCTAACTAAGATAAAAAAAATTGACTGATAGGTAGAATCCTCACTAGTGATGCACAGTTTCTTACCTCTCGTCTTATCAGTTCTACCTTATCAATAAATTAAAGCTACTCTAATAAAATACATCTTTTAACTAATTAAATTAATCTATCTTTTCAAGGAATGAGTTTTAAAATATGAGTAATATATGAGATTTCTTGTACAAATTCAACAATTAATTGATTGAAATAAAGTATTCACAATCATAGTAAAATAATTACAAAAAAGGTAGCTTTGATACTTGTTGATTTCATTTATTACTCAATTCTTCACAAACATTTTCATTTTATAATAGAAATCAGTAAAATAATTCATTCGCTATTAGAATAGTCCAACAAAGTAAGAAATATATCACAACATAAATATGAATGAGGGAAGAAGTAATTATGTGCCTTAATTCATAACATTCCATGTAAAATCCATGTAAGCTTTCACCTAGAAAAATAGTTCCTTCTCATTAGCAGAAAAGTAATTATCATACAAAATGTTACATGCTTCTATTAAACCAGCCAAAACCCCTTTCTCCTTCTAATCCATCCTATTTGTGCTTACAAAAATTTGTCTCCAATCACTTCACATTCCCTCTTAACCTTTGGATTCCATATTTTTGTCCTTTTGTGGTTACACCCAAAAATAGCCAAAAAAAAAATAGTAAATTACAATTTACATTCATTTGATGGAGGAGTTTCTTGGCTTGAAATGTAATTGTATGAGAGGTCACTTTCATAAGATGTCACATTAAATTTTTGAGGTTCTAATAAATTTAAATAACTTCGTGAGTTGATAGCTCTTTGATCATAAGTATTAATCCCCGTGTCATTGCCTTGTGACCTTTTCCTAAAAAGTACGCATTTAGAGTTTCTTGCCCTACATGTGGATGGAGATCCTCTATAGTGAGCATGCCCAGCTCTTTAATGTAATCCATGTCCTCTCTCAAACTATTTATTAAATTTGTTAAGCGTTGTTTTTTGTATGACAATTCATCAATAGCTTTATGGATTGGAATATGGAATTTCTCATAGTAAATAAAATCAAGTGAAAATATGGAGGAAATGTCAACATTACTTAGAATTATTTCAACTAAAATCAACAGAATGGAAAGGGAAGGAAACATCCCCAATATAAATCCTCAAACATTTGGACAAAAAAAATTCCTAACTAGTATAGGAGGCCATTTAATCCTCAAATCATGAACAAAGATAGAAGAAATTAATATCCACGAATACAACTTCCTATAAAAGAAATAAATAATTATAATCATGTAGTTGATATGCCTCATGATGAAGTAGACATCGAACCTCCTGAATAAGTATTATAGATGGAGGACGAGAGTAGTGTTAACACCAAAAAATGGATCATCTAGATCATCCCATAGTCACACAACCCATTCATCCCTTTTTCCTAACATTTGGCCTCCATCAACCCAAAATCCCTAAGTTTATAATCATATGGGAAAAAAATCATTATTTCCCTCAAGAAAACTAATTAAATTCCTCCAAAATGGGAAAAATTCCCCAAATAAAATAAAAGAAAAAATAAAAATGGGGAACTCATTCAAAATCAAGAAAAGGGAGGGAAAATATCAAAACCACTTACCAATACTAGTGGTTTCCCCCAAAAAAGGGAGAAATACCACCACCCAAAATTGTTATAAAAAAGGTGGTGGAGGCCCTGATTTGACAATCCATTCACTCTTCCTTAGCAAAACTTTTCCAAGATTCCTACAGAAACCCTAGCCTTCATTTGAACTTGATTTTCCCTCCATAGTTGATTCTTGGATACATGTGAGCATTCGGTAGAGAGCGAGAGACCTCAGAGACCCAAAGCACCACCATTTCTGCGGCTGCAAGGGACCATGCACATTGTTCATTCTGAGGTAAAAATCTATTGTAAATTGGTTTTACATAATATCAAAAGAAGCATTCTTTAATTCATATTCTATGTTTTTCAACTATTTAATCGATGGATGCTTGAATTTTTAGGTTAGATGTTTATTTACTATAGTAATTTTTTTTATTTTTCATTTACATGCATGCATATCATATCCACAAAATGTTACTAAGAGTTCCAAAACACTTAGTAAGTGCATTTCTGCACTAGCTAGTGTGAATAACCTAGCTACAGTTTTGGTGACTCTCGAAGAAGTCATTGCCTACAAGAAGCTCTTTCAAGAGTTTTGCGACATTTTTGCATTGTCGTACAGTGAGATGCTTGGCCTCGACCCTGCCATCATTGAGCACTGTAATGGAACTTGGCCTAATGTCACACATGTCTATCAAAAGCAACCACCGACTCACTCATCCAAATTTCTAGCGGTAAAGGAAAAAAATGAAAACTTGCATCATGATGGGTTCATTTCCCCATTTCTTACACCACATCGGTGTCCAATCCTGTTCCTATCAATAAAAAACAATGCATTATTAGAATTGTAATGATTTCCGTGATTTAAATTCAACATTACCCAAAGACAACTTTCCAATGCCTTTTATTGATCAACTCATCAATGTATGTGTGGGCCACGAGGTTATCTCCTTCATGGATGGTGTTATCACTCCAGGAAGCTCTCCTAGGTTGTATTTCAGAGATGTCTGGTAACTTAAACTTATCTTGAAAGAAGGGGTTTATTTTGGATCAAGTTGGATGATAAGAATCAAAATCTAAACTCTCACAACATGCATGAAGACGCTTAGACAAACAAGGCTTTGACTATGGTTGTTCAGAGGTTTGATTTAAAAGAAGGGGTGTGAATCCTGGTTGCTTTTAGTAGACTCATACATAGCAGAACGTATATAAATGGCTAAGCACAACAAAATTACAACATATATGTTCAAACCTTTAACACCATGACAAGATAACATCTATCTAGCAATTAAAGTGAACATACAGGAAATACCTCATTCACAGCAAGTACAAAAACATGAGAAGAAAGAATCTGACAGCCAATAATAAACGAAGCTTGTATTATCTAGAAAGTCACAGGAGTCTGAGAATACAAAAGTCGATTAGTCTCTCCAAAGTCGAACCATTCTCTTACATCAGTTCTGGGATTTATATCCATTACAAAGCTCTTCCCCCCATATCCCCAGAAGCTGGGTTGAAATCCTCCAGATAGAAGATCAAACCGTTTTTTTTTTAAACCGGGAAAATCATTTTTTTAACTGGCGAAACTGCTGAAAAATGGGGCTCAGAGATGGGTTCGATTCTCCCAATATGTGAAACCTGTATGAAAACTGAGAGATTTTTTTGTTCTAGGACGTGTCAGGAAGAACAACATCTGAGCGTTTTTCAGAATGCCTATCGAGTCACTCACAATCATCATTTGAAAATGATGACTCTGCATAGTAAAAACGCCATTTTTTTCTGAAACTACTGAAAAAGAGGCTCAAAGATGGGTTCAGTTATCTAGCTATGTGACACCTCTGTATAAGATAAAAGAGGTTATTGTGCATTGATTTGTTTTGAGCAAAAAAGTGTCTCAGATATTTGAAACTCGTTTTGGTTTACCCGAGATATGCATTTCAAGAACATGTGTCAAACATGCAGATTCTGGGATCCGAAAAATGGGGCTCAGTGACGGATTCAATTCTCTCAACCTGCAACACCAGTAGGATAAAGGAGAGAGGTTATTGTTCTATGACATGTTGGGAACACAAAAATATGATTTTTTTGGAAAATGATTCTCCAGCCGCTCAGAATCGCTATTTGAAAATGATGACTAGAAACAGTAAAAAATGCCACATTTCTTCATTATTTCCATCTTGCTGGCACCTTCAATAATAGAACAGCACATTGAAACAGATCCTATTAATTGTAACCTTCACTTAGAAACCATCCTCATTTCCTTTAGAATGATAAAACTTCGATCTGTGCAAAAATAGCCATTTTTCTGTGATTTTTAGGCTTTTGGTAGCTAGTAAGTCTGAGATTAATTTCTATTAGCTACCGAAAGCTCTATTTCGGTGGCTAATGAACTACTGTCATAACTTCCTAAACACCGAAAAATATTCCACGATACATGACATGTCCCTTTCCTTTCGGTAGCTTGAAGAGTTCTGAAAATTTCGTTTAAGCAATTGAAAGCAGAGCTTTCGGTAGCTTAGGGGTCGTTTTAAATAAGCACTTAGCTACCAAAACATGTTTTTTTAAAGTTTTTTGAAATAAAAAAATTGTTTCGAAAGTTTCTTGACGTATTATGAGTTAGAACTCAGTAAAATGAGCCTAAACACAACTTTAATAATGTGTTTTCATTTTCAAATGACCTCCTACCACCTCACATAATAAAACCTTTTTAAAAAACAAATATTTGAAGAGATAACAGATGGTTTCTTGGGATGCAATCATATTCAAATACACAAAGAGGATCAGTACAAGACTACGTTCACCACCACGTGGGGAACCTTCGACTATCACGTTATGTCGTTTGTTCTTAAAAATGTTGGAACCACTTTCCAACGGGCTATGACCTTATGTTTTCATGACTTGGTTCACACCATCCTTTTCTACTTGGATGATCTCACTGCTCGATCTAAGAAACTATCAAATCACCTTGATGACCTATGGAAAGTCTTCCTGTGCTATCATAAATATAATAATCACCTGAACCCACTCAAATGTTTCTTTTTCGTTCCTATCGATTGTTGACACAAACCCAGTCGACAGGGGTTCCCAACACTGTCGACACCTAGACCACCACAATCTCCCTGAGCACCGGCCCAGACAGGTTTTACCCTGTCCAGCAACACCTACAGAGTAGATGAGGTCTCACCCGAGCTTTTCAAGGGAGAGTTGACGGAACCATGTTTCCACCGAATGAAGGAGGATGTTGTGCATCAATTGACTAACTTATTGCAACATGTCAGAAATATATCTAAGCATTCAATTCGAGCATTAATCATAATCGCGACATCATTCAATAAGAACCGAACCACTATTACAACAGATAAAATAGTAACGCATTATATGCAGCAAGGAAACATTGCATCATTCATATATTCATATTGCAAAATGCATTACCATAGATAAACAACAAGGACACAGGGATTCTGCTAAAAAAACTCTGTCACATCATATTATCTTCACACAAACCTAGGTTACACTCAAGTTCTTCACCGAAATAATCTCTCCAAAGGTAGATCAATGCCAAGATCTCCTCCTCTAATCCTTGCAAACATACATCTATTTATAGGCTTAAGCCTTTACATTTGTGTCCACTTAGGCAACCACCTAACTACTTCTCAACAAACTTCTACAAAAACTAACCCCAAAATCCCACATAATGCGGTCAAATAACCAAAAAACCCTTATAATGCGGTCTAAATGACCCAAAATGTACATGACGTGGTCCAAATGACCCAAAACTACAAAAATACTTGTTGCCTTGCTCACTGCTTTCCTCCTTTCACGGTGACTATGGCCTTGCGCAGCATTTGCGATGCCGACTCACCAAACCGCCTGCCAATAGGCCCCGAACACAATCTTGTGGCTCACCCTCGAGCCACGTCAGGAGGACATAGTGTTCTCAGGCTTGTCTGTCGCTGGACTGTATCTTTGCAATTGTTCTTGCTATTTAGATCTCGCTATGATGTACGATTCCTTCTACTGTGATGATCACTAGCTTGCTGTCATGTACTTCTCACCCAAAAATGGTCATCCCTTGGCTTGTTGTCATGTACTTCTCAAACTCATCCTCCAATCTCTAGGAACATGGTGTCGACTTAGGAGAAGTTTACGAACAACGAGGAGGTGCGAAACAGGCCAATAGCTCTGGAAAATCTGTTTCGCACCAGTAAACACATACTACCAGGACCAAGGGCTTTCACCCCCATCATATTTGTGGTCGTAGATACCATGAGGCTTCAAAATACCACCATATGCCTAGACATCTCGGATGAGAGTTCATCTTTGTGAAACCCGAGTGTCCACAATGCTTCCTGCTCCAGGTGCTCATGCACACTTGTTGTTCGGACCCTTAGCGCACTTAGGGCACTCCCATGCCAAATGAAATGGATCATTTCCACAGTCTCCTTGGAATTCCTAACTTAACAAGAAATATGATCCTCTTGTAGCATGAAATCCTAGTAAATAGCTCGTTGCTCATCCAAACTCTGGTTCTTGTATTTATGCCTCACCTCTTTCTGGACGTCGACCTCAAAATCATTTGTAAACCAGTTCATGGAAGGTGCCCATCATGCCATCCTGTTGGTTCCTGTGTGTGTAGACCAGACTACTGACGGGCAGAATGGTGACCATACTCCCTATGCGTGCTACTTTGTGCAAGCCATCATCCCTGGTACCTATGGCCATACTGCCACGGGGTGCTTCATGTGCCAAATGTGCATGACTCTAGTGTCAATCCGGGTCAGCAAATGATCATGCCCACCAAATTGAAAAGGTCTCTTTTTCTCATGATTCAGAATGATTTACTGATTGGACCCAGTCGCATTCCTGCTCCCAAAATGTGACACAAGAACTTCTTCCTTTGGATTCTGTCCCTACTGGTGCGCCATCCTGCCACCAAGCATCCTGATTTTTTTTTTTTTCGATGCGACTCAGGCATCGCGCTGCTCCAAGCCCGTCCTCTATGGATTCAACCTGCTACCATTGATCAACTTTGGGAACATTGCTCCATCTAACTACTACAACTACACTGCTCCTCCTAAAGTTATGCGACAGATGGGATATGGACCAAGCTAATGCATCTGCAATTTCCATGGGTGCTTCATAAACTTGTTGTCATACAACAACACCAAGTCACCCTGCTGAAACTGTTTGTTCTTGATACGATGATCATACCAAGCCTTTTTTCGATCCTTCTCTACACTTTGGTGGAAGCCTGTGATAAAGCGGTCTTCCTCCAGTTGCACGAGTTGTGCCAGACATTCTCCTAATGCCACTCCATCAACCATAACTGTTGCTACCACGATGCACAGACTCAGAATGATGTACTTCATAGGCATAATCGCTTCTTCCCCATATACCAACTTAAATGGTTTCTATCCCATCAACCTTTTACAAGTGGTGTGATACGCCCACAAAATGGCTGGACATTTCAGGTCCCAGTCATCGCGGTTTATGTTACAAACTTTCATCAGCACATGGTCCAAGATCTTGTTGAAAGCTTCTACTGTCCCATTTTCCTGCAGATGATAGGGCGTTATCTTCTTATGCTGTATCTACAATTCCACTGTCAATGTGCTAATGGTGTGATTGATGAAATGAATGCCCCGATCGCTCATCAACACCTTCGGGCAGCCAAACTAATTGACGATGTTGGAAAATAAGAAACACGTTGCTGTTGCAGGAGAGCAATCTACGATTGGTGCAGCCTCCACCCATTTTGTCAAATAATATGTTGATGTGATGATGTATCTTGCACCAGTGCACTTCCCAGGTGGGTTGATAGGGCCCACGAAATCCACTTCCCATTTATCAAATGGATGTAGTGTCACTTGAGGTTTCAGTGGAATCTCGTCCCTCCTAAAGGGCTTCCTGGTTTATTGAAAGACATCGCAGGTCCGCACATAATCGGTTGCATCATTGTGAAGCGTTGGCCACCAAAGTCCTGCTCAAAGTACCTTTCTGGCAGTCGCACAACTTCCATAGTGCCCACCAGCTACTCCTTCATGTGCTTCCGACAAGATATGCCCTTGCTCATGAGGCAAGACACAGTGCCTCAATATCTCATCTGATCCCCGTTTGTATAACTCGCCTGCAATCAGCTGAAAGTATGCGGCCTTAACCACCAACTGCTTCTTCTGACTGGTGGTAAATCCCTCCGGTGCAGTGCCTATCTCCAGGAACTGAATGATTTCTTCATAATACTTGTCAGCAACTTCAACCTTAAACAGTTGTGCATCTGGAAACCCATCTTCAATGTTGGTGGGTTCCTCTCCTGTCTCAATCCATGATAGATGATCTGGTCCCACATTCAAGCATCTTGGCTTGATAATCACTTCAAAATCAAATTCCTGAAAACGATTTAGCCAGCAACATATCTTCCCCCCCAACACAGGATTATTGACCAGATATTTTAATGCAGAGTGGTCTGTGAACATCTTGATGTGATCAACTAATAGGTAATGCCTGAACTTCTATAGCCCATATACCATCTCTAGACCTTCCCTCTCTAACGTTGTATAGTTCCTTTCTGTAGATGATAACTTTCGACTTACAAACACAATGGGGTGATCCAAATCCCCTTCCCCTAGTTGCGCAAGCACTACTCCCAGCGCTATCGATGAGGCATCAACGTGGACATGGAATTCCTTACTCCAGTCCAGAAATACCAATATTGGCGCTGAAGCCATCTTAGCCTTCAGTGTTTCAAAACTAACTTGACATTTAGGATTGCACTGAAATACCACATCTTTCTTCAGCAACTTCTCCATAGGGGCCGTTATCACTGCATACCCCCAGATGAACTTGCGATAATACCCAGTGTGTCCCAACGTTTCTCTCAACTATTTGACATTCGTCGGCAGTGTTAAACTTAGAATGAGCGCAATATTTGTTGGGTCGACTAACAATCCCTGCTTTCACACAATGTGACCCAGTAATATTCCAAATGGTGTACAGAAGATGCACTTCTTCAAGTTCAACGATATCTGATGCTGTCGACAACACTCCAACATCAATCACAGATTTTCCAAATGATCGCTGATCAAGCCATAGACTGTCCAGTCATCCATGTACACCTGCAAAAACTTCTGATTGAAATCCATGAAGGCAGCAATGACTACTTGGGAGAATATCGCGGGTGCATTCTTCAACCCAAATGACATCACTATATACTGAAAACAACCCCATTCTATCACAAAGGTTGTCTTGTGCTGGTCTTCTTTCACAATTCAGATATGATGATAGCTAGAGAACCCATCCGTGAAAGAATACATCTCTTGGCCACCAATGCCTTTGAGCACCTCATCAGTAAAGGGGGTCGAAAAGGGATCATGCAAGCAGGCATCATTCAACTTCCGCAAATCAACACAAATGCGCACTTCACTGGTCTTCTTATCTTGCACCACCATAGGATTGATCCAGTTTGACTCCTTATTCAATTCAATAATGCCAGCATCCAACATGCGATCAAGTTCAATTTTGACCCTCTCCTTATGGCATGGATTCAATCGATAGGGTCGCTGACTGATTGGTTTGGCATCTAGTTTCAATGGAATCTTCATCTCCCCCAGATTGCCTAAGATTCCTCTCATCTCAGAAAACTTAGCAGGGAACAAGTCTTGGAATTTGTGCAACAAGTCTGTGACCTTCCCCATCATCTCCTCATCCCACTAGTCCACAACATTCATGAACTTTGGACTATCCTCTGTCCCAATGTTGACCTTCTGGAGCTTCAGTGGTTGACTGATTGGATCAGTTGGTGCATCAGGTGCTACAACATCGCGACTTCCTTCGGATTCTAGAATATTGACATTTCACGGATCATCACCATATTCTGGCCCATTAGTGATATTATAACATTCCATCATGGACTGCATCTTGCAGTGTGTATGCGGATCCGTAGGGTATGCCACCAGAACAACCTTCAGAACTACATTGCAGATGAGCTACAAAGCATTATGGACATCCGGGTTGGCATCCGCGAAGCTGAACGTATGAGTAAAAGAAACAGTGAACTCCAGCCAAGTGCTAATTTCCCCTCACAATTCAGCTACAATATACCATGATCGCGGCATATCGTTCAATGTATGAACAAAGGCATGGACCCACTCATTCTTGGGTCGCAATTCCCACAACATTTGACATTCCATCAAAGGACTACCAGGGTCATTTCGTCCATCATATTTCCCTGTGTGGTAAACTTTGGTGTCACTAAAGCGAACCGTCAGCAATCTCAGGCACTGCAGCCATCCAACAATTGATTTTTTATGTGTCACCCACCAGCGTGCTGGAGAAGACTTCAGCGCTTCCTCCAATGCCAGCAATCGTTGTGGTTCTGAAACCTTTTCTTCAAGCGCTAGAAGAAAATTAGACAGACGAGGAAGCCCTTCATATACTGGCAGTGCAATAGTCTCAATCGCAACATAGCATAATGACTGCATGACTGACCCAAATTTGCGGAGTGACACCTCATGTAGATGGTTCTACGAATTCTCTAATGTGTCATCAGAGTTAGATGACGTAGAGCTGAAGCTACGCCACCCAAGCTCACCGTCGGCAATAGGATGAATATAATCTTCGCAAATATTGTATGCATGGTCCCATCCACTGGGATCTTCATCTTTTAATAGTTCAAAATACTTGCATCCTTCAGCCAGATCCAACAAAGCGATGACTCTGGGGTTGTGGTTTTCAAAAGTCATCATCCTCTTCTTAAAGTTGATTACTACTACACTATCATTATCCCATCCAATCCCCAACAACACGAGATAGGATCTTCCCCCTTCAACTACTTCGATCACATTGAAATCAATGTATGTCTTCATTCCCTCGCTGTCCACTACTAGGCGTGGAACTCTCCCAATCGTTGTCACCTTGGTTTGGTTAGCCAGCTAGTGCTATACGGGAGGCTAGCTCAGCGTGGGACTCCCCATTTTCTGCCAGGCCTACTTGGTTAAGATGTTGACATCTGAACCAAGATCCAGAATAACTTAATCAACTTCATGGTCTCCAATTTGAATGTTCATACGCATCTTCTTACCTGTATTCCGCCTTTGCAAGGAGTTTACTGTGGATTCTTGTCGTCCCCTGGCTGATCGCTGCAACATCTCTTTGATCTTGGCAAGAGCATCTAGATCCCTTTCCAGCAATAAACAACTTTCAAAAAATGTCTGCAAGGCCCCAAACTTCCACGAGGGACCTGCCTCTGAAGTAGCTTAAGAAACAAGGGGCATGTCGCAAATGATGGCCTTACCGTGATATTTTTCCATCGCATGACATTCCTGAAAGATTGCATCACACTCAAAATCAATGTCGAACAAAACCTTCTTCTCTCCTGCTAACCGGTGTTATAGGTCAAATCTGCACTTTTCCGTCCGTGATCACACTACTCTGTTGATCACACAAAAGGATGCCAGGGATGGAAGGGCTATGTTGACCTTGGATGATTTGATATTGAGATCTTACATCTTCAACTAAAAATATATTTTTTAGCATATTTCAGTGTATGTGCGCTACTCTTATAACTGGAAACCCTCGTACATATCCTAAATGTGCGCTACTCTTATAACAGACAACCTATGTGCATATCTTGAAAGTTGCAAACGCTTGTTGTAAAGCACAAAATTTGCATATTGTGCACTACTTTGGTTGTATGAAACCTGCACACATCTTAAGATGAAATCAAAAAATATATTAAGATTACGAATTGGGATTAGTTGAAGTTGGTTCTTGTTGAATATTGTAACTTCTAAGAATATTATATTTGTATATTATTTATTTCGGAGATGTTCCATACCTCCGATGTGATTATACTATGAATCCGGAGATGTTTATTCCTCCGAATTGGTTTTGGTAACTAGGGTTATTAGACCCACCATGTGGGGGTCAGCCCAGTCAGTTATAATAGGGTATTGAACCTAATGGTTAAATACGAGCCTACATGTACTTATGTAAAATACATGTCAGTGTAGTGTATAAATAGAGGAGGTATGTTCCTCATTTGACACACTCACTCACTTAAGAGAAGCGCACTTGTGGAGGAGAGGTCTGCTATGGTGGAGGAGGAGATCATGTCTTTGGTTTGCATCTTTGTATATTTCTGGTCATCTATATTGACGAATCTTTACTGGGTTTTCTACCCCATGAGGGTTTCCCAGGATAAATCTATGTCTCTCATGTTTATGCTATGCTTGTTGTTTCTTCAGTAATCCTGTATATGCTATTATTGTGAAATGGAATGTAATGATGCTATTTTCTGTCTTAGCATATTGAATTTTAACATGGTATCAGAGCTAACCTGAAGGAAGGCAATGTATGGCACTTACGACACTTGCTTCTCTTGCGACAATTTGAAGGTTAGGGTTTTATATAGCAAAAACCAGTCATCGTGGCACTTTCGCTATAAATCCATTTATGCGAAGTTTCAGGATCTGAAAATTTTTCAGGTTGTAGATAACATCCCCAGGTACCGTGTGTACAAAGGGCACCCTCAGATTCGTTGTACTTTATGATTTATGATCAGTACAAGTTAGGGTTTCTGCCTCTTCCAGATCTCAGTCAAAATCAGGTGACCTTGGCAAAAAGGTCATAAATTGGGCTAGGAAGCTCTAAATGAAATTTCGTAAAACGTGACAGGCAGTACAAAAACTGTACTATCGCAAGCAACGTTTTCAGAGGCCGAAGGTGAACCAGTGACACGTGGAATGCCGTACAAGTTCGCTCTCCTGTTTTATCCCATAAACAGGTCACATTGCGACACTTGGCATAACTCTCTCTCAGAGAGTCCAATTGAGGTCAGACCTGTCAGGATGGAAAGATAACAGGGCGAGCTATCTCAGGAAAAGTTTTTAGAGGCCGAAGTTCAAACAGTGACACGTGGCACTCCGTACAAGTTCACTCTCCTGTTTTATCCCATAAACAGGTCACGTTGCAACACTTGGCATAACTCTCTCTCAGAAAATCCAATTGAGGTCAGACCTGTGAGGATGGAAAGATGATATGTCAAGCTACTGTAGAAAAAGTTTTCAGACCCCGTGGAGCAAAAATTTCAGAGTTATAGCAGAAACAATCAGGTGCATATTTCTATCAAAACAAAATTATTTTTGGAGCACCTTTATTCATGGCTTCCAGAATTTAGGGTTTCGGAGAAAGTTAGAATTTTTGGAATCGGAGTCCATAGCTGGAAGCTCCTCAGAAAAATAAGAGTTTAGAGCCTTGGATCGAACCTTTTGATTGGACAGAAGGGTGGGCTTCATCAAACCCTAGTTCGGGTTCCTATCCAGAAGATCCAGAAGTTTCGAAGGCAATTTTGAGGGGTCAAATTTTGGAGATTTCAAAATTGAAGAATGCTAGGTTGATCAGCTCAGCAAGACACATTCTTCCATCCATTCAGAAGTGTGAAAGTCAAAGATTGAATTTTTAGGGTTTCTCTAGCAAACCCTAATCAAGCTCCAGATCAAGTTTCAGGGGGAGTTGAGGCTAAGGCCTTACATAAGAAGACTACAAAAAGTCTCGACAGGTATGACTTAAGGAGGTTCAGGTATGCCTTGAAATCTGATTCTTGATTAAGTTCATAATGTGTTTGTCTTCATGTTATTTATTAGTACAATCTTGATTAATGTTATTAATTGTCCTATCACCCTAGTAACAATATGAATGCATGTGAATGATTGAAGACATTCATTGATTAGGGCTATATGATTGTACTTATGCATTATGGTGTTGTGTGAGGTTGATGTTGTCTGCTAACAAGACACAGGTACATCACAAAAGACAAATCAAGTTCCATGACCATGACAACATGAATACAAAGACTCGCGAGGTATGTATGACTTTGTTATATCATGTTTAACCTACGAGACATGCAGGATCTAGCTCAGGATCTCTAAATCATTGAAGAGATTGTTTAGGTATGTTGTACATAACTAAGCAGGTATACTAATCCAGGTATGTTTTCCTATGTCATGTTAGAATCTTACCTTGTGTAAGTATACTTGATATGATTGGTTAGTAATCAAGGGTTTATGCATATTATGTCTCTTATCTTGGTTGATGATTTAACTAACTAGATCAAACAAGAATATGCATGATTAAAAGAAAACTTCCTTGAAACCCTGAATACTAATGATCATGACTGTAAATATTCAAGATTATTTAGAATTAGAATGTTTTGATAATATTGAGAATATACTAATGAATGTATGTTTGTGTATGAGATCATGAGGATGACACTAGTGTACACTTGAGCATGCACAGTGGTACAGAATGAATAGAAGTTCGGAAGACATACAGAAGATCAAGCGGGAGGTAACCACACAAACATAAAAGATAACTATTTGGGTTGTTATTAGAAATAGTAAATGATATTGCTCGTATGCATATTTGTATTCCTAGAATATATCATGCTGAGTGTAAACATTCATAAAGCATTGAACAATATACTACTAATAAGCATATGATTGGTAAATTGGACAAACATTCCATTGTTGCTTGTCTAGAATGAAACCTCTTTGCTGACATGCTGAGAGCTGTGCACATTCTCGATAGTATGTTCTGGTAGAGATGGAAGGCATCTAGATAGCCAATGTATGCATACAGGATATGGGAAAGTGTTGTGCCAAAGTATTGGTCAAAATAGTTGCATAACTATGTAAATGATATCTGTATGCATAATAAGTTATCATGATGATTATGAAGTATTACTAATCATGTACTTAATTTTGATTTGTAGGAAAGATCATGATGAATGATGAAATCTGAAAAAGCGATGGATGTTCAACAAAAGATTTAAAAATCAAACACACTATAGAAAGCTTGTGGTTAAGAGATTCTCTTAAAAAGAGGAAGAGAATCATGATGAGATGTTTTGCTCCAAGGGACTAGATAAGACCATTCTCTTAATAATGTAATCAGGTTCTGTATGGGTTCCCAGGATCGGTAGTCAATTGATGAGCTTAATGATCATCATGGGTGATGTGGATCTCAACCTTTGCTACAAGGTTGAATATGGGTTCTATACACATATGACATGGATTAAAGAAGGAACTCACCACAGAGTTCGAATGATTTTGAGGCTCATATTAGTAGACCCATCTGACGAGAGATGGCACAGATAGATATGCAGAAGATCACTCAATGCTGAGTGTGAATAATGGACAATTGACATCTTCATGACAAAGCTTGGGCTTTACCAGAAGTAAAGTTGTTCCTAACCTTTACCTTAAGGTTGTGGATGATGAACCTATCATACCATTATTGTATGACGATGATCTCTTTCTGACAAGGAATGAGAAACAGGTCATGAAAATGGTTGCAGAAATGAAAATGAAAGATCTCATATTAATGCACTACTTCTTAGGTCTAGAAGTATGGCAAGATCCAAAAGGAATCTTTTAAATCAAGGTAAGTATGCTGTGAAGTTTCTAAAAATATTTGATATGTTGGAGTATAAAGCCATGGCCACTCCCATGGACTCCAACTTGAAGTTGTTAGTTAATGACTCATCGTATTTAGTGGACCTAACCCTATATAGACAAATCATTGGTTCATTGATGTATTTAACAAATACTAGGCCAGATATATGCTTTGCTGTAAATACCCTAAGTCAGTATCTAGTAGAACCTAGAAAGGTGCACTTAATAGCTACAAAGCATGTAGTGAGGTACCTAAAAGGTACATTAGATTTTTGGTCTATATTATCTTGGAGGTCATGAACTCCGTTTACATGGTTACTCAGATTCTGATTGGGAAGGAAGTGCCTCAGGCAGAAAGAGTACATCAGGTGGATGTTATAGTCTTGAATCTGCCATGATCTCATGGTTCAACAAGGAACAATCTAGTGTGGCTCTCAGTACTGCTGAAGCAGAATATATATATAGCTGTCTGCTCTGCCAGCTGTGAAGCAGTGTGGCTTCAGAAGCTTTTATATGGAGTGTTTGACTTAGAAATGAATTGCACTATGATTATGTGTGACATTCAAAACTGCATCAAGATAGAAAATCTTGTATTCCACGATAAGTCAAAAACACATAGAGATCCGATACTTCTATTTACAAGATATGGTGCAGAGAGGAGCTATCAAGCTCGAGTATATAAGCACTGAGGATCAGATTGCTGATATCTTGACTAAACCTCTGTCTCGAGTAAAGTTTGAATACTTCCGAGACAAGCTTGTTATAGTCCAGAAGGACCCTCCTCGAAAGGGGGAGTAGTATAGTATCTGATAACAAGTCTGTCTCATCAATGATGAGGTTACCTTTTTACTGCACCTAGTTACTTAGAACTATTTAGATTTAGGAATCTTATATTTTTTATTTTGATGATAGATGTATACATGCTTTTGATGATAGATGTTATGCATGTTTTGATGATGAGGATACATGTTTTGTTATACATGTTTTGATGATGAGGATACATGTTTTGTTATACATGTTTTGATGATGAGGATACATGATTGACACATGTTTTGATGAAGTTCTTGGTGAACATGTGAGGGGATTGGATCATCCCTGGACTTCAGTCCGAAAGAAGAGCCATAGACTTATGTCTTCGAGAATGAAGTCCTTGGCAGACTTGAGGGGATTGGATCATCCCTGGACTTCAGTCCTAAAGAGAGCCGTAGACGTATGTCTTAGAGAATGAAGTCCTTGGTGGACTTGAGGGGATTGGATCATCTTTGGACTTCAGTCCTAAAGAGAGCCGTAGACGTATGTCTTCGAGAATGAATTCCTTGGTGGACTTGAGGGGATTGGATCATCCCTAGACTTCAGTCCTAAAGAGAGCCGTAGACGTATGTCTTCGAGAATGAAGTCCTTGGTGGACTTGAGGGGATTGGATCATCCCTGGACTTCAGTCCTAAAGAGAGCCGTAGACGTATGTCTCCGAGAACAAAATCCTGAATGAACAGGTAAGGGGATTGGATCGTCCTTAGAATTTAGTCCTTTGAACTGAGCTATAGACATGATGTCTCCGAGAACAAAATTGTGAATGAACAGGTAAGGGGATTGGATCATCCTCGGACTTTAGTCCTTTGAATTGAGCCGTAGACATGATGTCTCCGAGAACTAAATCCTGAATGAACAGGTAAGGGGATTGGATCATCCTTGGACTTTAGTCCTTTGAATTGAGACGTAGACATGATGTCTCTGAGAACTAAATCCTGAATGAACAGGTAAGGGGATTGGATCGGCCTCGGACTATGGTCCTTTGAATTGAGCCGTAGACATGAGGTCTCCGAGAATTGAATGATAGGACTGGATCGTCCCTGGACTTCGGTTCAAAAGGTACATGATAGGACTGGATCATCCCTGGACTTTGGTTCAAAAGGTACATGGTAGGATCGTCCCTGGACTTCGGTTCAAAATGTACATGACAAGTCCTAGAATTGTTCTAGGTTACATCCAGCATGAAACAGGGCTGGCTCTGTAGATGTGATACATCCAACATGAAACAGGGTTGGCTCTGTAGATGTGATACATCCAGCATGAAACAGGGCTGGCTCTGTAGATGTGATACATCCAGCATGAAACAGGGCTGGCTCTGTAGATGTGATACATCCAGCATGAAACAGGGCTGGCTCTGTAGATGTGATACATCCAGCATGAAACAGGGATGGCTTTGTAGATGTGATACATCCAGCATGAAACAGGGCTGGCTCTGTAGATGTGATACATCTAGCATGAAACAGGGCTGGCTCTGTAGACGTGACACATCCAGTATGAAAGAGGACTGGCTCTGTGGCGGTAAATCCTAGATTTGATCTAGGTCACATCCAGTATGAAAAAGGACTAGCACTGTGGTTGGGATTAGATCATCCCTAGACATGAGACTTGTCTTAAAGAGATAAGGATTGATCATCCTGGAACTTGATCTGGACTGTATCATCCATGGACCTATGTCCTAAAGAGAGCAGGATTGATCATCCTGTAATATGATCGTATGATGACGATGCTGATGATCGTATGATGACGATGCTGATGATCTATGCTGATGATCGTGTGATGATGATGCTGATCGTGTGATGTCGATGTTGATGATCATGTGATGACGATGTTGATCGTGTGATGGTGATGCTGATGATCATGTGATGACGATGCTGATGATCATGTGATGACGATGCTGATGATCGTATGATGACGATTCTGATGATCGTGTGATGACGATGCTGATGATCGAGTGATGTCGATGTTCCAGTAACTAGTTGAGTTAGTGATGATGATGAACTGAAGAAAGCTTCTGATGATATATAGATGTATCTTGTATGATGTATGACTCGTTGCTCCTGCGGATGTTGTTATAATATCCTTCTCATTAAGGGGGAGTGTTGAATATTGTAACTTCTAAGAATATTATATTTGTATATTATTTATTTCGTAGATGTTCCATACCTTCGATGTGATTATACTATGAATCCGGAGATGTTTATTCCTCCGAATTGGTTGTGGTAACTAGGGTTATTAGACCCACCATGTAGGGGTCGGCCCAATCAGTTATAATAGGGTATTGAACCTAATGGTTAAATACGAGCCTACATGTACTTGTGTAAAATACATGTCAGTGTAGTGTATAAATAGAGGAGGTATGTTCCTCATTTGACACACTCACTCATTTAATAGAGGCGCACTTGTGGAGGAGAGGTCTGCTATGGTGGACGAGGATATCATGTCTTTGGTTTGCATCTTTGGATATTTCTGGTCATCTATATTGAGGAAGCTTTACTGGGTTTTCTACCCCATGAGGGTTTCCCAGGATAAATCTGTGTCTCTCATGTTTATGCTATGCTTGTTGTTTCTTCAGTGATTTTGTATATGCTATTATTGTGAAATGGAATGTAATGCTGCTATTTTTTGTCTAAGCATATTGAATTTTAACAGTTCTGCAACTTCCCCAATGTCCCAATTCATCCACCTCTCGAATTCAACTGCCTACCTTGTCCCATAAATACAAGGAGGATCTATGAGAGAGGGACCTAGAAGGAAGACATTAAGTGTTGTTACATTGGAGGAATTCCAAAGTGATTGTGAAGAGCAGGACCCCAAGACTCAGTTGCAGAAGCATCTTGACTGATCAAGTATATTTGTACTGATTCATGTTTCTTTGACAATAAAAAGGTGGAAATACCCTTCCTGTCCCAAATCGAATGTCTATTAGATTGTATGTTCATTTGGTTTAGTATCTTATTGTTGTTAATGTTTGATTTCTTTCAATATTCATTATATTTATTATAGTCAAGATACGCCGAGGAAGGTTTCCTTTGTGTTGCAGGTTCATCATAGCGTAGGATCAAGCGGAAGACTAAGCAAAAGCTAGGACCAGCCATCGATAAAAGGTACATCTTTCGATATCTTGATCTCTTTCATTTGTAAGAGCTAAATGTAATGCAATGAATGTATTTACTTGTCAACCCTACCCAAGTTGGTAGTGTCTCTACTCAGTATAAGGTATAAATCATCAACAACAGACTAGCAACTCCGTTGGGGAGTAACCATGTGTTTTTATGCTCTAGCAGGCCTTGTTAGGTTTTCTTCCAATCTAATACAATCTTTTTGTTCTCTGAGAGGTCTTATAGGTCATTGTTGCCTATTGTTTCTGTTTTGATTCTCTCAGTCTACTATTGCAAAGCCCTTTTTGTCTGATTTCAGACCCTGTGCACTGGTTTACTGTACTCACAGTAGTGCATTTTATCTCATGAATGTTGCTTTGTCCACTACAAAGTAGCGCATCATTCCTAGTGTGTGCTAGTTTCTGTACGACACAATAGCGCACTTAACCTGCATACTTTCTGATGTGTATAAAGTAGAGCATTTTTTGATGTGTGCACGGGTTGTTAGTGTATACAGTAGCGCACATTCCTGTAAGTTTGAACCTTTTTTTATAGGATTTGATTTTTGAATGTTGGGTCTATTCCTTCTTTTGCTTTGCCTCTCTGCTAATGTTGAGACAACCTTGTGTCTTTTATGAATCTTGTGTAACCTCTCGAGAGTCCTTTTAGTTCGATTCAAGTACCATTTAGGTGTCCTTTTGCTTGTTTAAGCCTTTCTGAACCTACTTGACTGTTCTGCTAGGGTTTGACCCCGGTTGTGTGCTTTTGGAAATTTTTGATGATTTGATGCCTTCTAAACTTCTGTTCAGATCAGTTTGATTTGCTTGAAGCCTTCTAAGATTTTCTTTTCAGTTTGTGTAGTGGTAAAGTGATTTTTGGTTTGCTTTCCTACTCTGTTTACTTGGCTAGTGTTTTACTGGGTTTTGATGCTTAGGAGCAGCCTTATCAGTCTTCCTTTCTGCTACATGCATCTTTTTCCCTTTTCTTTTTACATTCAGTGCCAAATCTAGATTTTTTCGTTTCGAAACAACTTGGTAGTTAGAGTCTTTCTCAGTTTCTGCTTTAATTGTTTAAGCCATTAGTCTCTTATCTTTACCGGCATCGCTTTTAGATCTTACTTGTTCCATTTTCTGATTTCACATTCTTTGAAAAAGAGATAAGTTAAAAATTGAAAATTGGTAGCATAACTATAAGATTTATCATTTTTTTTCGAAGTAGCATAAATTTTGTTTTGCTTTGAAAATTTAGAAGAAAAAAAAAATCGAAAATATTTTTAGGTTTGCTTATCTTTAGTTTTGGAAAACAATGAATGAGAAATTTTAGTGAAAGTTGTTTACTTTTACGCACTCTTTGATTCAGTCACAACCATGCAACACACTCCACTACAACCTTTGAGTAAAGAAAAACCATTTGAAAAGAACACTTAATAAAATTTATTAGCAACTTTTTCTTTTCTAGGGTTGTCACTTCACCAACTAGCTTAGGCTAGGGTTTCAGATCAGAACACACTTAAACTATCCAGAATAAGTTTCATTACTCAACAATCGTAGTAAGACAGTCTTTAGGTAAATACACCTCTATCAAATAGTCATGGGATGTTGTACTCAAACCAGAGTTAAGCACGAGGTCGTGGGTGATTGGAATTGTTGAGGATACCCCCTCACTTTGCCATCAACCATAAACCAGAGTTGACTCATGTATGGGGGTCCACTAGTGCTTTTTAAAGTGCTTTTGGATTTCGGGCTTTGCTACCCTACCCATGCGTTTCGACTAGGTTGATGACTGTCCCCCTAGGTTATTTTGAATTGGTGGTAACCTTAGTATCCAAACTCTAGGGCTCTACATAGGTGACGACAGAAGGCTATTTCTGTTGTACCTAGGACATATGTGGGAGGAAACCCACTACAGAAATTTGGGAAGGTAGTTTGGTGATTCAAATGCTTTCACCAAGAGGACCTATATGTGGACCCCAGGTAACTGTTCTTCATCCTTTGTTGGTTAGTTATGGGCCCTAATCATCCCAGAATTTCCTCTGGAAGGCATCTGTTTTCTTGTTTTGGATTACCAAGGAAATTCTTTGTGTTGCTTCTTTTTAGTTGGCCTTAGATATTTTCTGGCCCGTTGAGTCGGAAACGATGGATAGCATCTCGATGAGCACCAATCAAGGGACCCTTGTTCAAGGGGATCCTTATGCTTTTCCATTCATTGGGAACAATGGTACTCCCATAATGTCTACCTTGAATCTTCCAGGATTCACTATAGGGCTACCGGTTTGGTTGTTTTCCACTCTAAATGCCTTTCATGCTCCTGATGCTTCTCAAGTAAGCACCTCACATAAAGAGCATCAAAACCTTATGCCTGCTTTGCCAGTAACATCTTCTCCTCCTCCTTCTACCTCATGTGGTGAAAGTAGTAATACTACTAACCAACAATATAAAAGGAATAAATGGAGGAAGAATAGGAAGAAGATGCCAAAGCAAGGGGGCACCAACCCAACCTTTGGAATTCATGCTAGGGGCCCCCCACCCAACCTCTGGAGGTCATGTTGGGGGAAAAATTTCAGTCACTGTAAATCATACTGAACCTATGCAACCATCCTATGGAGGTCATGTTGGGGGAACCTACCCAACCTCTGGACGTCATGTTGGGAGATTTCACTCAATCACTATAAATCATATTGAAACTACCCACCCAGACTCTGGAATTCATGCTGAGGGAATCCACCTAGCCTCTGGAAGTCATGCTGGGGGCACCTACTCAGCCTCTAGAGGTCATGCTGGGAGCAAATTTTAGTCACTGCAAATCATACTAAAAGCATGTATTCAACCATTGTTGCTCATGTTGAGGACACATAATTGACCACTGCTGGTCATATTAATGACAAGTCACCAGTTACTGTGAGTCATACTGGAGACACTGAATCAACCACTGCAAGTCATGCTAAGAAATTTGACACTGTCAACAAACCTATTAAAAAAAAGATTAAATTCCCTTGTAAGTTTTGCGAGGGAGACCAGCTGACCTATTTGTGCCCTGTACTTCCAGAAGTGCAAAGAGTGTGGTCCGTAGTTCAAAAGTCTTATGCTTCTGAGCAACCAACCACTGCAAGTCATGCTGGGGCAAGCTATCAGCCAATGCTAGTCAGGCTGAGAGTACTGTTCTTGTAAAGGAGTCTAAGCTTATAGGATGGAAGCCAAAGTTCCCTTGTAACATTTGTAAGGGATATCACCTTACTCACCCGTGCCCTTCCAGTATAGAGGTGCCAAGAGTGTGGTCCATGTTTGAAGGATCCTCTAATCCTGAATTGTCTATAGATTCCCTACAACTTGATCAACCTTTGGTTGATAAAGTGGTTGAACCAATGCAATATTTGGTCAACCCCACTTTTCCTTCGGAGAGTAAAGTGGTCAAACCAATGCAATATTTGGTCAAACCCATTCTTCTTTCGAAGAGTGAAGTGATCGAATCGATGCAATCTTTGACCAATGCCATCTGTCCTTCAGAGACTGATGCACCTATCCCTGAAGTCTTTTGCATTACTAGTTCAGATGTTTCTGAAATGGGGGGCACTTCATCTGTGTTGAGTGAACCCCTGCCAAGCTTTGGGATCATTTCCTTTGATTGGAATAGTCTAAGTGGGCCTCGCCTTCCTTCTGCTACACCTTTTTAGATAAAGGTTCATAACAACAACCATGCAATTCATTGATGTATTATAGATGAAGGAGCCTCTGTTTGTATCTTATCCCCGGTTGGAGCTAGTTGTTAGCACCTATATATTTTTGCTCTTTTGCAGCATAAAAAACCTGTATATAAAAGGTGGAGGGTTAGACAACTACCTAATGGAGGCTTGAAGTAATCCCCATCCTTGATGGCCAGGTGCTAAGACATGAGAAAGAATGGGCTAGAAAAGGTCCAACGCAATAAAAATCGATTAATGTCAAAGGCCAAGTATTAATAGGAAAATAAAGTGGCTAAAGGCAAGCATAGAATACCCTAAAGACTATAGTTTATATCCAAGTCATTAAAGACTAAGCATCGCAGGGGTCGAAACCATTGATCTAGAGAGGAAGCAAGATCTATGGCTCTCAATGGACAGTCACATGGCCAAGTTGTGAGGAAGAAAGGGAAAAGTCGAATGCGATGGGCTTGGTCCCGCAGGACAGGTGTCTGCTTAAGAGGGCATCGCAAGGAGAAAGGAGCAATGGATGATGCCATATTGGGCACATGCAATGGTGGGGATTGGTGCAAGGATCTACAGTGGAGGTTATCCCTTCAAGATCTAAAGGTCCGGGTTCATTCTCCACACTAAAGGCCTAAGTCTCCGGCAGATCTATGGTTCAGATGGAAGGAAGAGCTGCATCAATGGCTGGTGGAAGTCATAAATGCACAGGATATAATAGGGAGGATCCCACCACCAGACAGATGATCTAAGAAGTTAAATAGAGCATCAGAACTCACCATGGATACATGTTTGAGAATAAATGGACGGATCTCATAGATAGTCACATCAAGAATTAACATGCTAGATAGTGACAGGGAAGATGCGATGGTCTTGGTCCCGCTAGATAGGTGTCGGCTCCAAGGCTGGTCGCATAGAGAAAAGGCAACAAAGGAAAATCTCTTTGGGTGCATGTGATACTTCCCTGTAGACACATCCGGTTGAAATGAATGGTTCAGATGAGAACCGACAAGATGATCCTATGGTGGAAATAGAAGGGTTTTCAAATCAGTCGGTAAAGAGAAATTCAGATCCGACGACGGAAAGTGAGCACGTGAGAGTTTAAATGGTTAAGATCAAAAGACAGCTAGCCAAAGAAACTGGAGGTTATGGAAACCCGGTTATATATATAAGAATTCCCGTGAAGGTTGACATTTTTTTTGAAGACCTATTGAAGTCAGAAAGTCTCTCGGCATGTGGTAGACGACGAAGGCGACAAAACCTTTGACAGGGTGCATGCAGGGCTTCCAAGGTGACAGGTAGGATCTGTAACTGCCCTAACTAAACAAATCTAAGTCTTTTACAATCATAGGATGGGGGGAGAGGAAGCTTCTACCAGTTCTATGGTTAAGGTTGCCCTGGAAGATAGGGACGCCAATGTATTTGACACATGCATTCGGCTCCCGGTTCCGGAAATTTAGAAGAGATTGGAAGCCTTGCATGAATAGGGACTAGATATACATGGAATCCTGAGTATGTAACATGGTGTTCTTTGAATTACTCATAGCCCCAAAGCATAATTATGGATTCCCATAATTCCAGAGTCATCTGTAATATAGATGCATCAGCTGTTAGGAATTCCTTTTTCATTCTTGAGTCTCAGTACCAAGAGTTGGAGGGTTTTTCCGAAGAGTCTATGGTTTCCTTGTATTTCCAAATCAACCTCGAAAGCGGTCAAGATTTCTTAGCCACATGCTTGAAACCCAACTCCGAAATCTCCAAAGAACCCTACCCCCTAAATGTCATCCTTTTTTATGACAATTCCCAGTTGGTTCTTTCTTTGCTAGCTCAGTTTTTAGGGTTGGATACTAATTTGTGGGTGACTGAAGCCCAATTAAGTATACTCTTTAGGATTAGCATCAGTTTGGCCAGGTCCGAAAGCGGACTCATCCCATCCCTGAGGTTTGATGAATTTTTGGTGGAAAAGATACATGTACAATTGAGCAATTTCCCGAAAACTAGGTTTTTTAGATATCAGACGTAGTTGATGAAAATGATTATGTACAGCAGCGCCAAAATCCCACATTTCTCCTCATTGCTTGAGACATATGTTTTGGTAGACAATGTTTTCAATTATTTGAACTATGCTTTGCCCCCTGTTTATAAAATCATCTTTGGGGAAGGATTTCCTAGAGTGTTGCCCAAAATGGAAACAATGATATAGTTGAAGGACAAATTGGCTATCGGTGATTGGTTTTTATTGAGAGAAGCTACTGTCATTAGATTGTATGGTTTTGTACAGGAGTCCTGTGTTTTACCCCGCTTTTCTAACATTGCGGATCTTTGCTCTTGAATTTATCAAACAGAAATTGTCCCTGGAAGAAGTGCAATTCCTAAAACACGAGAAGAGCATGGATGTGAAATACCGCTGGAAGGTAGGCCCTTTCATCGTGAATAATAAAGAGGCTTTGTCAGAGGTGGAAGAATTAATGAAGTGGCTACAGTTCAAGAAAGATGTAGCCATCAAATATGACCCCTTGCACACTATTTCCAAGAGAAGGAAAGAATTTAATCTCAGTGCTTTTGAACATACAAAGCCAGAAGGGGTGCTAAAGGGGCAAAATTTGTTGCATTGGGAACCTGAGGCAGGGGAAGCCGTGGACACACAAGAAGAAGATCTCATGTTATCCAATTTAATAATGGATTTAGATCAAGTGATGGACACCGTGGAGGTGGGTAGAAAAAAAGAGACTTAGAAGAAGTCAGAGATATGGATACTGAAGAACGTAATGGAGACAAGCGGCCTAAATTGGAAGTGCAAGATGAGTTAATTATTGCGGCTACTCAAGCTGAGTCAATTGCTTCCACCACTAAGGAGGAGATGGTTGTTGCAGTGGCTCAAGAAGAATTGACTAATCCAATGGATAGTGGAGAGGCAGATGATGAGGAGACTTCAGCTCCTGAAATCTGTATTTTAGAATATAAGTTTCAAGATGTTAAGGAGGGTGATACTGGTAATAAATTTCATTCCAAGGCCTACCTCTGTAAACAATACGATCAAAACAAACGGGCCTCAGCCCAGAGGCTGTTTGATTCGATGCCTATAGCCAGAGGTTTGTCTAATACCAAAACTTCCTTAATGACCAGAAAAGGTATGACTGATAACACCTTAAACTTAACAGTATTGACGGAAGATGGAGTGACCGAGACAAAGATCAATTGGCAAAAGATACCAGTACTGAATAAAATCCAGTTTCACAAGTAGGTTAGTGATCTTGTATATGATGATTTTGTGAAAGCAGCATTGAAAAGTGACAACAGGTGGAGGTATAAACATGAGCAAGATGTTGGCTGAGAAAGATAAGCTGATTTTGAAACTATAGAAGAAGGAAAAAGTTCCAAATATCCGGTTAATCGAAGCTCCCGAAGAGACGGACTTTGAAATACAAAAAGAAGCCTTGTCTAAAGAAATAAGTGAATGTAAAGCAAAGTTGCTAAAATTTGTAGAGAAGGAAGATATCTAGAAAAAAGAGAGAATAAGCTTAGAAAAACAACTTGATGACTTGAAAACTAACTTGTCCAAATTGGACATGCGGCCTACCAATACGAACCAAAATGGGGGATAGCAGTAGTACTGACAGTCTTGTGTAGGCTATGTCTCACATTAGCCTAAAATATGTGGAAATCAATGAGCTGAAGGAAAAATATCAAAGGTTGGAAGAAGAGAGTAATAAAAAGGAAGAAGAAGCAAAGGTCCTCTAGATGAAGCACAAAGAATTAATTGACATCAATAAAAAGCTCACTCATCAAGTTACCAGGAAGGTAGCGTTACAACAATGCAAACATTTGGTGTGGGACCGAATCATTAAAGAAGCTAAGAACTTTAGAGCCTACTTAGAGTTTATAAGAATAAAAGAGAAGACTATTAGTGACACTCTCACGGGTTGTGGAGTTGCAAGGGAGACCCTAACCCAAAGACCTAAAGAAATGACACTAAGTATTATCACTTTCCTGAATGATCTATCCGAAGAACAACAGATTAAGCTGAATATTGGGAACTAGATCACAACACTTGCAGTGGCATGAAGGGTCCTGGGGAAATATGCGCAGATTGAGAGTGTGGAAGCTAAAGTTGAAGAAATGAAAGGACAAGTGGCAGAGTTCAAAGGGTTGTTTGATAAGCTGGTTGAAATGGGGAAACCTTCGTTCTGGAATGATGACCAGGAAATAATCTCCCATAATGCTTATAAAAACCTACTATGGGCGATAAGGATGGATCATACAAAATTCAAATGTCTGAACCGACTGCTTATAGACAGGACTCTGATGGAGAAGGTTGAAGAGGACTTTGAAATCTTGAACAGGTTGATCTCCATTGGTGAAAGGTTTCCCCCATTTTCCTACACAGAGCATATAGAGATACGAGTGATGGTAAAGGAGATGGTGTACTATGACCTCCCACCAGTAGACCAATGGGCTAATGTAGAAAAATATAGCAAGTTGCTATACACTCTCCGTCTTCCACAATGATATTTGAATTTTTATAATTGTTGATGCTTGTTTGGAATCAGAGACTTCTAAAAAACTTTCGTATTTTTGAGAAATTTGTAATATTCTTTGAGGTGGCTATATAAATAGACAGTTGGAACTATTACTTTACTAACTTTACTTTTTACTTGAAGCAAATATTACTTAAGAATAATACTGATGGATTGTAAGAAAACAGTTAGGCTGGTTCTACCTATTTTTGTTTTGTAGTGATAGTGGCAAAACAACCTGAATGAGGTGTCACTCCGATATAACTGTTTTTTGTTTAGATGAGTCAATCAAGAAGACTCCCAACATCTATATATGCAGTGTAATGGAATGAAAAATTGTTGAAAACTTTTATGGGAATTTTTGTGTATTGTTCTGTAAGACATTTTTGAGCTATATTTTGAATAAAGATTGCAGAGCTGAGCCAATGCTTTCAAGGATTCTTGTGTAATTGGTCTTGTAGTATGTTCTTTATTTTCCATGTGAATTGTGTATCTCTCAATGTTAATTCCAGTCTGTAACATTCTTTCATACTTGGTGCAGTGTGATAGTTAAGTGGAATTCATAGAAATTATGCTCCACTTATCTTTTTCCAATTATTTCACCATTACTTTTGTGCTAAAATTGATATAGGATTCACTGTTGTGTGCCTTATATCAATGGAGTGTTTCTTTCTCTTCTGTTTCACCAATTAAAACCACTTTAACTACGAGCTGTTTACTACCTCGCCCCTGTATTAATGGACTTGCAAAGAATTTGTAAATGAATTTTCAGAGTTTGTTTAAATGTGACTCCATTGCCCAAATATAGATTCATATGTTTCAGCCAAACAACGTTTAGACCACTTTGTTCCAACAGAAATCTGATCTTCGGTATTGTTGTAATTGAATATCTTGAATGATGAATGCAAGTGTGTTTTCTTCATTATTGACAATCTTGATGATTTTCAGTATTCTGTGAGTTTATAGAGAGAGCCCTCTCTGTTTGTGTTGGGTCAATAGCACAAACTAAAGATTGGTTAGTGGTTACCTCAGATTTCCCTCTCCCACAACCTAGGGGGTCATTTTGGGTGTTAAAAAATTGGCGTCGTTGCCGAGGACTAGATTTTTTTATTATCCCTAGGAGAATGACAAAGGAATCTAAAGATTCAAAGAAAGAAGAGATCTCTGCGGGAAAACAAAGGTTTCCATATGTTTAGAAGGTTGTGCATTTTCTCCCTAGCGACTCCACTCGTAAAGATCCACATTCAAGAAAAACTCCACTGAGGAAGATCGATGTGCCAAGTTCATTTTTAAAGAGATCTCGAAACGGGCATCCTGGTCTCAAGAAAGATCCATAGGAGAGGTAATCCTATTTCCAAAATTATCTTAAGTGTGGAAAATGTAGAAACATTACTTAGAGATAAGACCGAAAAGGATAAAACTAGTACTTCCTCTAGCATTAAAAGAATTAGGTCTAAAGGGGAACTCCCTGTTATGCAAGAATTGGATATAGAGATAGATATTGGAAATCCCTTGTCAAGATCAAGATCCGAGTCCTATCTAAGTCTAGGCAAAGAAGGTCTGAATGCCCCTGAATCCTATTTGTTAGATCCTGTCTGGTTTGAGTTGCAGAATATAATCAAAGTCAAAAGAGCTAAACCTAGTTTTCAGATTCCTCAATCTCATACCACCATCCCTGCAAGTAATCCTACCCAGAATATCCATCCCCAAGATCAAAATCCACTTAGACCCATGGCTTCTAGGTTTGCACCATTGGCCCTACTAGTTGTTTTGCATGATCTCCCTCAGAACTACACCTAGAGAATAGTCTCTTATGATGGAGAGGGAGGTTTTTCCACCAGGAAACATGTAGATAGGTTTGAGGATTTTATCGATTTAGAGGAAGTAGATCATGATGATGCTAAAATAAGGTTGTTTGCTCAGAGTTTGTTTGGAGAACCTAAGAAATGGTTCAGACAGTTACTGAATGCTTCTAGCAATGATTTTGCAGCCTTTAAGACATTGTTCTTAGAGAGGTGGGAAATGATAGGGAGTCATGCCTTGGTCTTATCCCAGTACAACCATCTAAAGAAAGGAGGTTTTGAATCTGTTCATGAGTTTTCAGCTAGGTTTATGAGGGCCTATAATTCTATCCCAAACGATCTGAGACCCTCAGTAGGCTCTGCAGAGCTCCATTATGAAGATGCCTTTGATGGAGATTTCTCATGTACTTTAAGGGAGAGAAATTCTGCTACCTTTCCCGCATGCTAAAGGATGTCGTAGAGGTGGAGGCCAACATGATGGCCTCATGAAAAATAAAGGGCAAAACAGAAGCAAATAAAAAGAAGCAAGAAACCCTAGCCTCTACCTCATCATCTTCTAGTGATGCCAAGTTTGATACTATGATGAAAACTATGGATAAGCGGATGGATAGGTTAACCATGGAAAATAAACCTCCTCCTATAGAACAATCTGAAAATCAGATAAGGAATCTTAACTTTCGAAGGCCGCCCCTCCTAGAAATACAAGAAATCAAGAAGACCACCAGATGAGACCTCCCTTCCCTAAAAAAATGGTGGACGAGGAAGGACCGGAAGAGCCTGCTAGAGACCATATCCATCTCCTTGACACCCTATACCATGAAGTACATTTAACCCGAAGAGAGCATGACTTTTTCAATGAGGGGAATGCTAGTAAAGCTACTGAATTTGATTCTGAGCAGTGCCAAATGGATTACATGAATGTCGTAGATGACATCCAAATAAAGATGAATTTAAGAAGAAGGGAGATATCGATAAGTGAAGGGAATTCTTCCCATATTCAGCTATCCAAGACTCAGCAGAATATAGGGAAGCTAAAGGAAAAACAACCAGATGTTACTATGCAGAAAGCCTCAGAAGATAAGGGGCAGCATTCTAAAGAGGGTAGGCATCCAGAGGTCATTGAAGTAGTTAGGCCCACTTCGACATTCAGTTTGAAAGCTAAACTGTCTAAGGTGAATATCTCTATCCTTTTAAATGAGTTGTTGAGAAAAAATTAATATAGGGAATAGATAACTATCCCGGTGAAGGGACAAGCAGAAGGTATGCAAGACATATTGGAAGTAACAGATGACACCCCCACCATAATCTTCGGTTCCATGCTGGAAGAAATGGACAATGAAGAAGTTCCTCCCTTCTATTTGAGTTTGAATATCCATGGTAAGTTGTTACACAATGCCCTGTTAGATTCTAGGTCTTCACACAACCTAATGCCAAAATTAGTGGTGGATCAGTTGGGGTTAGAAGTCACCAGACCCTATAAAGACCTGTACTCTTTTAATTCCAGAAAGGTACCATGTTTGGGTTTAATTAAAGATGTAGTAGTGACCCTTTCCCAAATTCTAGCTAAGAGAATTATGATGGATGTAATAGTGGCATAAGTGCCCTCTAAGTTTGGGCTGCTGTTATCAAGATCTTGGGTAAAGAAGTTGAAAGGAACCATGCAAATGGACTTATCTTATGCTACTATACCACTTTTTGGAAGCAATAGAAAGCTATATAGAGAGAAGACAATTGCTTATGTGGTCAACAACGATGACAAACCTGAAAATCACCTAGTGTACGCTGTAGACACAGGTGTAGATTCCTCTATTTTCTTTAATGATAGCCCACATACCGATCCTGTGCCCCCATTTTTCGATGAGGTTGAGGAATACAAAGAGTTTGTCGTGAGGTATGAGGCCTCAGAGAAACAGAAAAATGAGGAAGGGCTATGGAAGATGTACTTTGATGGATCACTGAGCAAGAATGGTGCTAGTGCAGGGGTTTGGATTATACCTCCCGATCAAGAGTCCAAAGATTTATCATACAAGCTAACTTTTGAGTGTACTAATAATGTGGCTGAGTATGAAGCTTTAGTCTTGGGACTAAGAGCTTTGAAAGATTTGGGGGAAAAAAGGATACACATTTTTGGAGATTTAGAATTGGGGTCAATCAAGTAAATTACAGCTATCAGGCAAAACACCCCAGGATGAGGGCCTATAGGAATGAAGTTTGGGATATGTTTGGGAACTTTTTCACTGAACCCAAGATTTGGGTGATCCCAAGATTTGAAAATCAGGTGGCGGATTCTTTGGCCACCATTTCCAGTGGTTTTAAAACTCCTATTTTCTCTCAAGAAAAATACGAGGTAGAGGTGGTGAATAGGCCATCTATTCCAGACAATGCTAAATACTGAAAAGTATTTGAAGATGATTTACAAATTAAAATATTTTTGGAATTATCAGACGAGTTTTCTAATGCTTAGATTGATACTGAAAATGAGAACATAGAAGGATTAATAGACGAAGAGCAATCAGAAGGAGAAGAAAGAGAAAGCAAACAATGGAAAAACATGTTGGGTGGGAAAGATGTTGTTCAATTAAAAAGTAATTATATCCCCAAGGGATTGATACCTCTGGAGAGGTTGTTTGACAAGAATGATGTAGCAAAAAATGTTAAGTTTGAACCCCCCAAAGAGGTGGTAGAAGACCAAAACTTGGGCACTAAAGAAGATCCTCGGATAGTAAACCTGTCTAAGAAGCTACTTGCTGAAAAGAAGGAGCGATATGTAGAGTTGATGAAGAAATATGCCGCTGCGTTTGCATGGAGTTATGAAGAACTAAAGGAATATGATACCTCAATAATACAACATTTTATTCCAATCAAACCAGGAGATAAACCCTTCAAGCAAAATTTGAGGACGATAAACCCTAAGCTGGTGCTTGTGATATAAAAAGAGATTAGAAGATTATTTAATGCAAAAATCATTTTCACCTTGAGATTCTCTCAATGGATAGCAAATCTGGTTCTCGTAAGGAGGAAGAACGGAAAAATTAGAATCTGCAAATATTTTAGCAACCTGAACAAGGATTCACTAAAGGATAATTACCCCCTACCCAAAATGGAGCATATGTTGTAGAAATTTCTCCCTACGGATAGGTAGAAACTCTCTTAGGATAAAGCAGGATGCACTGACTCTATGCTAAGACAAAAAGGAAACAAATGCTACCTTGAGTTCCTGAACTAATCTTCACAACAAGATTAAATGTATTCAGAAGAGATGAAAGACGTGACTTACCTTCCAATTCGACGTTTGTCCCACTTCTAGCTCTTGATCCTGAAGCTCCAATGTAGAGCCTATTGAAATCAAACAAAGGACAAGCATGCAAGCCTCCAAATACCTTGAAGCAAAGATTAAGTTCAAATCTAAACTAGATAAATTTCATATCAAAGATCCATACAATACACATGAAATGGGAAAAACAAGACAAGTTATCTTTTATTACAAACTTGAAGAGTGCTTACAAAGGTTGCTTGATATCCAAGCCAATCCTCCAGCTCCAAGTGCTTCCTCTAGCTATCTCTGCAGAAGTCTGAAGACCATAGGTTTGATGGCCCAAAAGTCCTTTCCTTGGCCCATGGAAGGCCTCTCTCTTATACCATATGGGAAGGTTAACCAAGAAGAGAGAAGTGTGGATCTATGGAGGGTTTAGTTGATCAGGCCAGCTAAACAAAGGAGTTAGGATCGAACCAAAGGTGGTAATCGCAACAAAATCTCCTCAAAGGTTGAGATCCCAAAGTCCAAGGAAAAAAGGCTAATTTCGGACTACCACGCCCCTACCACTGAGCATAATGCGGTAGTACCGCACCCCAGAGAAGGAGCAACGCGTGGTAGTGCTGACTACCATGCCCCTGTAGACATGCAAGGAGCAGTAGTGCTCACAAATAGGGCTAAGTTGGGTTGGCAGATGGCAAAAGAAGGTTTTGCTTTCAGTGTTTAGTCAATGGTTTTCACTCTGGATGTTTAGATGATCTTTAAGGGAAACTATCATTTAGGTAGCTAGTGCAAGGTTGTGACACTAATACATAATGTGTAATATTGAGGTATAATAGCGTATCTTACAAAAGGTGGTAGGGGCAGAAAAGATCTCTACTATGGATGGTTTCTCCGGATACAACCAAATCAACATCTATCCTAAAGACCAAGAGAAGACCGCTTTTACCACTCCTTGGGGTACTTTCATGTATGCTAAGATGCCTTTTGGGCTAATGAATGCAGGAGCTACCTTCCAACGGGAAATGGACATAGCATTCACTGAAGAAAAAGATAAGTTTGTGGTTGTATACATGGATGACATAACTGTGTACTCAAAATTTGTTGAAGAGCACCTGAAGCATTTGGAACAGGTTTTTAAGAAATGTATAAAATACCATATTTCCCTTAATCTTAAGAAATCACTTTTTGCATTAGAAGAATCTAAGCTCTTGGGTCATATTATTTCCAAGGGAGGTATCAAGATTGATCTTGAAAGGGTTAGTCCCATCCAGAAAATTGGAGATCCAAGAAGCAAAAAGGAGGTGCAATCTTTCATCGGGCAAGTGGGCTTTATGAGAAGATTCATTCCCAGTTTTGGCGAAATCATGATGAGTATTACAAATATGTTGAGAAAGGAAAATCAGGTTAAATGGACTGCGGAAGCAATAGAGTCATTTAAGGGAATTAAGAATGCTATCACTGAAGCCCCGGTATTAGCCAGTCTAGATTTTCCCAAATATTTTTTGATTTTTTCTTACACTTCTGAGCATACAGTGGCAAGAGTACTATTACAGAAAAATACCTAGAACGTTGAACAACCAATTGCCTTTTTCAGCAGAATACTGAGATATGTAGAACTGAAATACGATATCATGGAAAAGTAGGCCTATGCCCTAATTAAGTCACTGAAAGATTTTAGGGTTTATATCCTCCATTCACACATCATTGCTCATGTCCCAAACAGTGTTGTGAAGGGTATCCTCACCCAAGCAGACCCATAAGGAAGAAGAGCCAAATATATTGTTGTATTGCTAGAATACGACCTGGAGATAAAACCCACCAAATTGGTAAAGGGGTAAGGGTTAGCAAAGTTAAGGACCAAGGCCAACTATGATTCTTTGCAACTGAACTTCTTACAAGGTTATTCAAATTAACTAGATATGGGAGTGTAGGTGAGGCCAGAATTCTTTGCATCCTCTTGGTATGCTGACATTGTGTATGTATTACAAAACTTACAAGCTCCCCCACGATTAAGCAAAAGCAGGGCTAGAGATGTGAAGCTAAAAGCTGTGGAGTACTGTATTATGAATCAATTCCTATATTGGAATGACCCTGGGGGTGTGCTACTGAATTGCTTACTCGAGGAAGAGGCTAAACACACAAAAGAGGAGTTTCACAAGGGAGACTGTGGTGGTCATCATTCATGGAAGGTGACAGTCAATAAAATCCTAAGGGATGGTTTCTACTGGTCTACCATGTTTTCAGATATATACGAAGAAACTGTCGCTTGTCACCAATGTTAGATTTTTGAAGGAAAAAGAAAGGTCATTTCACTACCCCTCCACCCTTTAATAGTAGAAGCAACCTTGCAGCAGTGGGGTTTAGATTTCATTGGATAAATAAATGCTAACTCATCAGGGAAACATAGATGGATATTGACATCCACTGACTATTTCACTAAGTGGATAGAAGCCATACCAACCAGGAAAGCAACCGAAGGTGTGATCATGGATTTTCTGGAAGACAATATCCTGTCAATATTAGGGTGTCCTAAAAGGATAGTGACGGACAATGCACCAGCATTTTGTTCTAAGAAAATGATAATTTTTTTCCACAAATACCATATCAACCTGAATCATTCAATGACATAGTACCCTCAGGGAAATGGACTAGCAGAATCATCCAACAAAAGTCTAGTTAGAATCATAAAGAAGTTGTTGGAGGATAATAAGAGAGCTTGGCACACAAATCTAAAATATGCCCTATGGGCCGATAGAATAAGTACAAAGAGGGCCATTGGGATGTCCCCTTTCTAGCTGGTGTATGAAGCCGAGGTGGTTTTTCCAGTTTCTCTAGGATTGTTGGTTATGAGGTTGCTGCAAGGCATAGAAGAAGAACCAAACCACATGCAGATAAGGGTGAATCAGATAGTCGAGCTGAATGAATTTGGAAGTAGAGCCTATGAAAAAGTACAAGGGCACCAAAAAAAGATAAAGAGTGCCTTTGACAAAAAGGAAAAAGAAGATCAGTTTCAGGTAAATGACCTGGTCTTGAAGTGGGATGCTTCGAGGGAAGATAAGCATGGGAAATTTGACCATATGTGGATGGGGACGTATATTATTGCAGCAAATCGAGGAGAAAATTCTTTTATTCTGGAGCACCAAGATGGGTCCGCCTGGTCAGGAGGTCCAGTCAACAGAATGTTTTTGAATCACTACCTATCCTAGAGAAGTAGGTAACACATGTACCATAGCCTGTATATATTTTCATTTTTTCACATTTGTTTTGGGTTTTTAACGGTGAACCAGAAGGAATTGAAGCCCTAAGCGAAGGCCCTGATGTGTGGAAGGGGAGCCATGTTTTAATTTTTGAATTTTCAGCCTGGATATGAAAATAGACATGGTTTTAGTTTCTAGAGAAATTTTTCAATCTTGGGTTTGCAGAACCTGACCAATGGATCAGGCATTTGGTCTATGGAGTTTTTGCTACCTCACTGGGAGGATAGCATCCTCGGTTGGAGCTAGTTGTTAGCACCTATATATTTTTTCTCTTTTGCAACATAAAAAAATTGTATATGAAAGGTGGAGGGTCAGACAACTACCTGATGGAGGCTTGAAGTAATCCCCATCCTCGATGGACAGGTGGTAGGACATGAGAAAGAATGGGCTAGAAAAGTTCCAACATAATAAAAATGGATTAATGTCAAAGGCCATGTATTAATAGGAAAATAAAGTGGCTAAAGGAAAGCGGAGAATACCCAAAAGAGTATAGTTTGTATCCAAGTCATGAAAGACTAAGCATCGCACGGGTCGGCACCGTTCATCTAGAGCGGAAGCAAGATCTACAACTCTCAATGGACAGTCACATGCCCAAGTTGTGAGGAAGAAAGGGAAAAGGTAGATGCGATGGGCTTGGTCCCACTGGACAGGTGTCTGCTTAAGAGGGTGTCGCAAGGAGAAAGGAGCAGTGGACAATGCCATATTGGTCACATGCAATGGTGGGGACCAGTGCAAGGATCGACGGTGGAGGTTATCCCTTTGATATCTAAAGGTCTAGGTTCATTCTCCACACTAAAGGCCTAAGTCTCCAGCAGATCTATGGTTCAGATGGCAGGAAGAGCCTCATCAATGACTGGTGGAATTTGGAAACGCATAGGATATAATAGGGAGGACCGCACCAGCAGACGGATGATCTAATAAGTTAAATAGAGCATGAGAAATCACCATGGATACACGTTTGAGAAGAAATGGATGGCTCTCATAGATAGTTGCATCAAGAAGTAACATGCTAGATAGTGTCAGGGTAGATGCAATGGGCTTGGTCCCGCCAGACAAGTGTCGGCTCCAAGGCTAGTCGCATGGAGAAAAGGTGATAAAGGAAAAGCTCTTTGGGTGCATGCGATACTACCCCGTAGACGCATCCGGTTGAGATGAACGGTCTAGATGAGAACTGACAAGATGATCCTATAGTGGAAATAAAAGGGTTGTCAAATCAGTGGGTAAAGAGAAAGTCAAATCCAATGGTGGAAAGTGAGCACGTGAGAGTTTAAACAGTTAAGATCAAAAGACAGATGGCCAAAGAAACCAGAGACTATGGAAACCCGGTTATATATATAAGAACACCTATGAAGGATGACATTTGTTTCAAAGACCTATCGAAGTCAGAAAGTCTCTCAGCGTGTGGCAGATGACGAAGGCGGCAGAACCTTCGATAGGGTGTGTGCAAGGCTTCCAAGGTGATAAGTAGGATCTATAACCTCCATTCTATAAAAAAATATAAGTCTTTTACAGTCATAGGATGGGGGAAGAGGAAGCTTCTACCAGTTCTAGGGTTAAGGTTTCCCTGGAAGATAGGGACGTCGATGTATTTGACACATGCATTCAACTCCTGGTTCTGGAAATTAAGAAGAGATTGGAAGCCTTGCATGAACAGGAACTGGGTATACATGGAATCTTTAGGTCGTTGTTCATTTTATTTTTCCTTGACCAAGTGTTCTCTTTTCCTAAGTTTGTAACATGGTGTTCTTTGAATTACTCCTATCCCCAAAGAGTAATTATGGATGCCCATAAGTCCGGAGTCATCTGTAATATAGATGCATCAACTATCAGGAATTCCGTTTTCATTCCCAAGTCTCAGTACCAAGAGTTGGAGGGTTTTTCTGAAGAGTATACGGTTTCCTTGTATCACCAAATCAACCGCAAAATCCATGAAGCTTTCTTAGCCACATGATTGAAACCTGACTCCAAAATCTCCGAAGAACCCTACCCCCTAAATGTCATCCTTTTTTATGACAATTCCCAGTTGGTTCTTTCTTTGTTAGCTCAGTTTTTAGGGTTGGATACTGATTTGTGGGTGATTGAAGTCCAATTAAGTTTACTCTTTAGGATTAGCATCAGTTTGGCTAGGTTCGAAAGTGGACTCATCCCATCCCTGAGGTTTGATGATTTTTTGGCGGAAAAGATACATGTACAATTGAGAAATTTCCTGAATACTAGGATTTTTAGATATCAAACGCAGTTGATGAAAATAATTATGTACAACAGCGCCAAAAGCCCACATTTCTCCTCACTACTTGAGACAGATGTTTTGGTAGACAATGTTTTCAATTATTTGAACTATGTTTTGCCCCTTGTTTATGAAATCATCTTTGGGGAAGATTTGCCTAGAGTGTTTCCTGAAATGGAAACAATGATGTAGTTGAAGGACGAACTGGCTGTCGGTGATTGGTTTTTATTGAGAGAAGCTACAATCATTAGATTGTACGATTTTGTACAGGAGCCCTATGTTTTACTTGCTTTTCTAACATTGCAGATCTTTGCTCTTGAATTTATCAGACAGAAATTGGCCCTGGAAGAAGTGCAATTCCTAAAACACAAGAAGAGCACGAATGTGAAATATCCCTGGAAGGTAGGCCCTTTCATCGTGAGGAATAAAGAGGCTTTGTCAGAGGTGGAATAATTATTGAAGCCGCTAAGGTTCAAGAAAGATGTAGCCATCAAATATGACCCCTTGCACATTATTTCCAAGAGAAGGAAAGAATGTAATCTCAACGCTTTTGAACATATAGAGCCAGAAGGGGTTCTAAAGGGGAAAAATTTGTTGCATTAGGAACCCTAGGTGGGGGAAGCCATGGAGACACAGGAAGGAGATATCATGTTATCCAATTTAATAATGGATTTAGATCAAGTGCCGGAAACTGTGGAGGTGGGCCGAAAAACAGACTTAGAAGAAGTCAGAGATATGGATATTGAAGAAGGTAATGGAGACAAGCGGCCTATATTGGAAGTGCAATATGAGTTAATTATTGCGGCTACTCAAGCCGAGTCAATTTATTCCCCCAATAAGGAGGAGCTGGTTGTTATAATGGCTCAAGAAGAATTGGCTACTCCAATGGATAATGGAGAGGCAGATGATGAGGAGTCTTCGGCTCCTGAAATCCAGATTTTAGAATATAAGTTTCAAGATGTTAAGGAGGGTGATATTGGTAATAAATTTCGGTCCAAGACCAACCTCTGTAAACAATATGATCAAAACAAATGGGCCTTATCCTAGAGGATGTTTGATTTGATGCATATAGCCATAGGTTTGTCTAATACCAAAAATTCCTTGATGACCAGTAGAGGTATGAATGATAACACCTTAAACTTGGCAGTATTGACAGAAGATGGAGTGGCTGAGACAAAGATCAATTGGCAGAAGATACCAGTACCAGATAAAATCCAGTTTCACAAGCAGGTTAGTGATATTGTATATGATGATTTTGTGAAAGCAACATTGAAAATTGACAACTTGCTAGTTACCGTGAAAATGTTAGAAAACCAATTAAAGCAAGAGAAAAGTGAAAGCTGAGCTCTTCAACAGCAGGTCATAAAGGTACAATCTGACCTAGTTGTAAGTGATGGTGGAGGTAAAAACATGAGCAAGCTACTAGCTGAGAAAGATAAGCTGATTTTGAAACAACAGAAAAAGGAAAAAGTTCTAAATATCCGGTTAATCGAAGCTCCTGAAGAGACAAACTTTGAAATACAAAAAAAATCCTTGTCTAAAGAAATAAGTGAATGTAAAGCAGAGTTGCTAAAATTTGCAGAGAAGGAAGATAGCTGGAAAAAAGAGAGAATAAGATTAGAAAAACAACTTGATGACTTGAAAACTAACTTGTCCAAATTGGACATGCGGCCTATGAATACGAACCAAAATGGGGATAACAGTAGTACTGACAGTCTTATGCAGGCTATGTCTCACATTAGCTTGAAAGATGTGGAAATCAAGGAGTTGAAGGAAAAATCTCAAAGGTTGGAAGAAGAGATTAATAAAAAAGAGAAGAAGCAAACATCCTCCAGATGAAGCACAACGAATTAATTGACATCAATAAAAAGCTCACTCATTAGGTTACCGGGAAGGCAGCGTTACAAGGATGCAAACATTTGGTGTGGGACCAGATCATTAAAGAAGATAAGAACTTTAGAGCCTACTTAGAGTTTATAAGAATAAAAGAGAAGACTATTAGTGATGCTCTCACAGGTTGTGGAGTTGCAAGGGAGACCCTAACCCATAGACCTAAAGAAACGACACTAAGTGCTATCACTTTTCTAAATTATCTATCTGAAGAAGAAAGGATTGAGCTGAATATTGGGAACCGAATCACAACACTTGCAGCGGCATGAAGGGTCCTCGGGAAATATGCGTAGATTGAGAGTGTGGAAGCTAAAGTCGAACAAATGAAAGGACAATTGGCGGAGTTCAAAGGGTTGTTTGATAAGCTGGTTGAAATGGGGCTACCTTCGTTCTGGAATGGTGACCAGGAACTAATCTCCCATAATGCTTATAAAAACCTACTGTGGGCAATAAGGATGGATCATACAAAATTCAAATGTATGAACCAGCTGCTTATAGGTAGGACTCTGATGGAGAAGGTTGAAGAGGACTTTGAAATCTTGAACAGGCTGATCGCCATTGGTGAAAGGCTTCCCCCATTTTCCTATGCAGAGCATATCGAGATATGAGTGATGGTAAAGGAGATGGTGGACTATGACCTCCCACCTATAGACCAATGGGCTAATGTAAAAAAATATAGCAAGTCGCTATACGCTCTCCGTCTTCCACAATGATATTTGACTTTTCATAGTTGTTAATGCTTGTTTGGAATCAGAGAATTCTAAAAAACTTTCTTATTTTTGAGAAATTTGTAATATTCTTTGAGGTGGCTATATAAATAGCTGGCTAGAACTATTACTTTACTCTCATTACGTTTTACTTGAAACAAATATTACTTCGTAATAATACCGATGGATTGTAAGAAAATAGTTAGGCCGGTTCTAACTGTTTCTATGTTGTAGTGATAGTGGCTAAACAACCTGAATGATGTATCACTCTGATATAACTGTTTTTTGTTTAGATGAGTCGATCAAGAAGATTCCCATCATCTATATATGTGGTGTAATGGAATGAAAAAGTGTTGAAAACGTTTATGGGAATTTTTGTGTATTGTTCTGTAAGACATTTTTGAGCTATATTTTGAATAAAGATTGCATAGCTGAGCCAATGCTTTCAGATATTCTTGTGTAACTGGTCTTGTAGTCTGTTCTTTCTTTTCCATGTGAATTGTGTATCTCTCATTGTTAATTCCAGTTTGTAACATTCTTTCATACTTGGTGCAGTGTGATAGTTAAGTGGAATTCCTAGAAATTATGCTCTGCTTATCCTTTTCCAAGTATTTCACCATTACTTTTCTGCTAAAATTGATATAGGATTCACTGTTGTGTGCCTTATATCAATGGAGTGTTTCTTTCTCTTCTGTTTCACCAATTAAAATCACTTTGACTACGAGCTATTTACTACCTCGCCCCTGTATTAATGCACTTGCGAAGCATTTGTAAATGAATTTTTAGAGTTTGTTTAAATGTGACTCCATTTCCCAAATAGAGATTCATATGTTTTAGCCAAACAACGTTTAGACCACTTTGTTCCAACAGAAATCTGATCTTCTATATTGTTTTAAGTGAATAGCTTGAATGATGAATCCAGGTGTGTTTTCTTCATTATTGACAATCTTGATGATTTCCAGTATTCTGTGAGTTTATAGAGAGAGCCCTCTCTGTTTGTGTTGGGTTAGTAGCACAAAATAAACATTGGTTGGTGGTTACCCTAGATTTCCCTCTCCCACAACCTAGGGATTCATTTTGGGTGTTAACAAATTGGCACCATTGTCGGGGACTTGATTGTTTTATTATCCCTGGGAGAATGACAAAGGATTCTAAAGATTCAAAGAAAGAAGAGATCCCTATGGGAAAACAGAGGTTTCCATATGTTTAGAAGGTTGTGCATTTTTTCCTTGGCGACTCCACTCGTAAAGATCCACATTCAAGAAAGAATCCACTAGAGGAGATCGATGTGCCAAGTTCATTTTTAAAGAGATCTCAAAATGAGCATCCTGGCCTCAAGAAAGATCCATAGGAGAGGTAATCCTATTTCCAAAATTTTGTTAAGTGTGGACAATCCAGAAACATTACTTAGACATAAAACCGGAAAGGATAAAGCTAGTACTTCTTCTAGCATTAAAAGAATTAGGTCTAAAGGTGAACTCCCTGTTCTTCAAGAATTGGATATAGAGATAGATATTGGAAAGCCCTTGTCAAGATCAAGATTCGAATCCTATCTAAGTATAGGCGAAGAAGGTCTAAATCCCCTGTTGATGTATATGTAACTTCGGAATGTATTTCATATATGTATGTTGTATGTACTCCTATAGAGAAGGTATTATTCCTCTATACGGAAGTGTCGTCATTTATATTGTAAATGTCGTAACTTATACTTGATGGGTTATTAGACCACCTTGTTGGGGTCGGCCCTGTATAAGTCATGTGGGTCAAAGGGTTATTAGACCACCCTATTGGGGGTTAGCCATGTGGGTTGAAGAGTTATTATACCACCCTATTGGGGGTTAGCCCAGTCAGCATTATGTTATGTGGTTAAGTTCGAGCCTACATTATTTATGTAAAAGGCAAGTCAAGTCAAGTATAAATAGAGTGCGGGAGGCACTCTATTTGATCACTCACTTCTCACTCATGCACTCAAGGAGGAGTGGTGCACTTATGGAGGAGGAGGATCTACTGCTAGGATATGTCTATCTTTTATGTTTGGGTTGTATCATTGATCTATCTATCTCTGAGGAAGTTATTGGGGTTTTTCACGTTTATGGTTTTCCCCAAGTAAATCTTTGTGTCTCTTGTGTGCTTGCATTATTGTCTCCATGATTGATATGTTGTAGATATACTGTACATGTTGTTCTCTCGGTTAAGATCCTATATTAGATTGAAGTAAATTCTGAAAATTTAACATGGTATCAGAGCTAGCCTGAAAGAAGGCATGATATGGCATGTATGACACTTGTTGCACTTACAATACTAGGGCTTGATATAGCAAAAACCAGTCATTGTAGCACTTTCGCTATAAATCCGTTTTGGCGAAGTTTTCGGATTGGAAACCTTTACAGGTCGAATATTAAATCCCCATGTACCTTGTGTCAAAAGTAAAACCTCTAATTCGTTGTACTTTGTGATTTATGATCTGTACAATATAGGGTTTATGCCTCTTCCAGATATGAGTCAAAATCACGTGACCTTGGGAAAAAGGTCATAACTTGGGATAGGAAGCTCCAAATGAAATTTCATAAAAAGTGACAGGCAGTACGCAGACTGTACTATCTCAGGAAAACATTTCAGAGGCCGAAGATGAACCAGTGACACGTGGCATGCCGTACAAGTTCGCTCTCTTGTATTATCCCATAAACTGGTCATTTTACGACACTTGGCATAACTCTCTCTCAGAGAATCCAATTGAGGTCAGAACAATCAGGATGGAAATATAACAAGTTGGGCTATCTCAAGAAAAGTTTTCAAAGGCCGAAGTTGAAATAGTGATACGTGGCACACCGTACAAGTTCGCTCTCCTGTATTATCCCATAAATAGGTCACATTGCGACACTTGGCATAACTCTCTCTTAGAGAATCCAATTGAGGTCAGACGTGTCGCGATGGAAAGATAACAGTTTGGGATATCTCAGGAAGATGTTTTAGACCCTATGGATCGAAAAGTTCAAAGTTAAACTAGAAACAATCAGGTACATATTTCTGTCAAAACAGAATTATTTTTGAGTACCTTCATTCATGGCTTCCGGAATTTAGGGCTTCGGAGAAAGTTAGAATTTTTGTAATCGGAGACCACGGCTGGATGCTACTCATCAAAATTGAAATTTAGAAGATCAAAATTTTTGGTTGGGAAGAAGGTCGGGCTTGATCAGACCCTAGTTCAGGACTTTGATCAGAAAAGTGGAAAATTAGGGCTTCTGTAAAAATGGGAATTTTTGAAATCTGTGACCAGGGCTGGAAGCTCCTCAGAAAAATAGAAGCTTAGAGATTTGTATCAAACCTTTTCATTGGGTAGAAGAGTGGGCTTCATCAAACCCCAGTTTAGGGTCATGTCCAGTGAATCTGAAAGTTTCAAAGGAAAAATTGAGGAGTGAAACTTTGCAGTTTTCAAATTTTGAATATACCAGCTTGATCAGCTCATTAAGGCGCATATTTCTATCGTTTCGAAAGTTTGAAATTCAAAGTTTGCATTTTGGGGTTTCTCTGACAAACCCATATCCAACTCTAGGTCCAGTTCTTGCAAATCAAGTGGATTGGGTTAATCCTAGAAGAATATGGATTGGTCACCTGCATAAGTGAAGAAGTTCCTGTTTTAGAGGGAGATGAGGCTAAGGCCTTCCATAAGAAGATTACAAGAAATCTTGACAGGTATGGCTTACAGGTATGTTTCGAATTTTGTTCATGATTAAGTTTATGATATGTTTGTCTTCATATCATTACAAGTACAATCTTGATTAATTACTAGACTTGTCGTATTACCTTATAGAAGATATTCATTGATTAAGGTTTTGACACTTATGATTGTACTAATGCAATGTGATGTTGTATGAGGTTTATGTTGTTTGCTAACACAAAAGGTACACCAAGAAAATCAAATCATGTTCTACTTCAAGAACATATGCTCATGGTGACATGAAGACAAAGATTCATCCATTGTCATGGATCACATAGAAGATCTACTTTCGAGGTATGTATAACTTGGTCATACAATGGTTAACTCATGAGACATGCAAGTTACTAGCACAAGTCACTGAAGAGAACTAGAAGACATTATGTGGGTATGTTAGACATAACTACCTAGCATGCTAATCCAAGTATGTTTTTCCTATATCAAGCTAGAATCCTACCTTGTGTTACGATCTTATACTGTTGTGTTGTTGATAATAATTATTCATGAAATCATAGGCTTGAATAATCATGGTTGTATGCATATTATGTTTCTTACCATAATTGATGATATGACTAACCGGAAGAATCATGAAGGTATAGGTTTGAATAATCACAGGTTTTATGCATATTATATCTCTTATGTTGATTGATGATTCAACTAACCAGAAGAGTCCTATGATCAAATAAGAAAATGTATGAGTAAAAGAAGACTTCCCTGAAACCTTGAATACTAATGTTTATTATCTGTGAATGATCATGAATATACATGTTTAAGATTATTGTGTTTTGATAGTATTAAGATTATACTAATAAATGTGTGATTATGTATGAGACCTCAATGATAACACAATGATGATACTAATAAGCATGCATAGTGATTAAGGATGGATGTAAGTTTAAGGACAGGTAATCCAGGAAGCAAAGATCAAGAGGGAGCACACTCTTGTTGTTCCTGCAAGAAATCAAAGGAGCACACTTCAGTAGTTTCTGCAAGGATGTAGATATTCAGAGGGAGTTGACCACTTCTCACAATCCACATAAGAATGGAGTTGCGGAAAAGAAGTAAAGACTGAGAGGGAGTCAACCCAACAAACACACAAAGATAAGTATTTGAATTGTCATTACTTGCATATTTTATTGTTTAAATAATACTGTTCAATAATGTATATAATGATGTTCGTAGAATTAGGTTGTGTATTATGCATATTAGAATAGTTACATTGATGAATAGTATACTACTAATATGCATGGGTAAGTGGCCTATGGCACTGTACAACATTCCATTGCTACTTATCTAGAATGAAACCTCTTTGCTGACATGTTGGGAGTTGTGCACACTCTTAATAATGTTATGGTAGAGATTGGAAGGCATCTAGAAAGTTACGAAATATGGATAAATGTTGTATTGAAGCATTGGCTAAGATAATTGCATGACTGTATGACATATTTCTTTATGTGTAATAATTTGTTCTAAAACCTATGAGATGTTTTCTAATCATGCAATTTAACTTGTTGTGTAGGAAAGATCGTATGCCATCCCCTACAAAAGAAGAACTACAACATTTGTTCAGCAACAAAATTATCTATTGAAGATATTGAAGTTCCTAGGATACAGGAAGAATGCCATGATTCATCGATCATGAAGAATGATGTTTGGGATGCGGTCCCAAGAGCTGAAGGGAAGTCTGTTGCGACTTCCAAATGGAACTATCAGATCAAGCATGTTGCAGATGGCAGTATTGAGAAATATAAAAGTGATGAAATAGAAGATGCACCAGATGGATTTCAAGACAGCATGGTGTAGTCATATATGTGTGCAGAACTTGGTATGGTAGGATAGACAACTTTCTATCCAGTTTGGACTTTACCAAGAATAAAGCGGATTCCAACCTTTTCTACAAGGTTGAGGAAGGCAATCCAGCGATACTACTTTTGTATGTGGATAACCTGTTTGTTACAGGTGAAGATATATTGATTACCGACACGCAGCGGAAGCTTGATGTCGAGTTCGAGATGAAGAACTTGGGGATGATGCACTATTTTTTTTTGGCATGGAGGTGTGGTAGAGTACAGATGGAATCTTCCTTGGACAAGGGAAGTATGCAGTAGAGATCCTGAAGAGGTTCAGGATGATGGATTGCAAGGCCATGGCCACACCTATGACATCGAATCTGAAGCTTCTTTGTGATGCTTCATCTGAGCCGGTTGATGTCTCTATGCATCGTCAGATGATTGGGTCCTTGATGTACCTGACGAACACGAGACCAGATAATTGCTTTGCGGTGAACACATTGAGCCAGTTCCTGATAGATCCGAGGAGTGTTCACTTGGTTGCTGTAAAGCATGTTTTGAGGTACCTGAAGGGTACAGTGGATTATGGGCTCAAGTATTAAGCGAATCAAAAGTTTAACCTGCAGGGTTATGTTGATTCAGATTGGGCAGGCAGTGCTGCATATAGGAAGAGCACATATGGGTGTTGCTTCAGTATGGGATCAGGTGTGATCTCTTGGTTCAACAGGAAGCAGTCCTGCATAGCACTGAGTACAGCTGAGGCAGAGTATGTTGCAGCCTGTTCAGCTAGTTGTCAGGAAGTATGGCTACGGAAGCTACTGTCTGAGTTATTTGATCTCCCGTTGGATGCTACTGGTATCTTTTTTGATAACCAGAGTTGTGTGAAGCTGTCCGAGAACCCAGTGTTTCATGACAGGTCGAAACACATGGAGATCAAATATCACTATATCAGAGATATGGTGCAGAGAGGAGCTGTGAAACTCCTGTACATTGCGACAGACAAGCATATTGTAGATGTGCTGACGAAGCCACTAGCCAAAATGAAGTTCGAGTACTTCAGGGAGAGGCTTGGTGTTGTTCAGATTGATGACACTTCGAGGAAGAAGTGATGGACACATTTTCTGAAGCCATTCCAAGCATGTTGGAAGGAGAATTCTTCACATGGTTGTGGATGTAAGCGCTGGATGATGAGCATCAAGATGATGTTCTAGTTTCTGCTTTGTATGATAAGTTGGATCATTTATATGTATGTGTGCATCATGTTGGATGCTGGATATGACCAGTTGGATCATTTATATGTATATGTATGTGTGCATCATGTTGGATGTTGGATATGATCAGTTGGATCATTTATATGTATGTACGCATCATGTTGGATGCTGTATATGATGGGTTGGATCATTTGTATGTATTGTGTATATGCATCATGTTGGATGCTTGGACCATGTATCTGTATATGTATTAGGTGGATACATTGTATGATTAAGTGTATCATGTATGGTGATATGTATAGTGTATTTTTATTTGTATTAGGTGGATACACTGTATGATCAGGTGGATCATGTATGATGATATGTATCAGGTAGATACTTGGTATGCATCAGGTAGATGCATTGTATGATCAGGATGATCATGGATGACGAGCTTCAGGATGTTACTCCAGATGACATGTAGCAGGATGTTGCAGTGATGATGATCAGGATGATCATGTGTACATCTGGATGATGTATGGTGAGTATCAGGTTGATACTCTATGGCCATGGATCAGGTTGTGCAGATGAGCATATAATTTGGGTTTGGGAGATTTGCAGATAGTCTTTAGAGGTTTTTCCTATGGCATGTAATTCGTTTCCCTCGGATATCTGGCAAATGCTCTTTTGAGGTTTTTCTCTAGGAGGACATATAATTTGGCCCTGGGAGATCTGCAGATAGTCTTTCGAGGTTTTGCCTATGGCATGTAATTCGTTTCCCTAGGATATCTGATAGATGCTCTTTCGAGGTTTTGTCCTATGGCATATAATCTGTCCCTGGGAGATCCGATAGGTTGGGCTGTGTGCTCGTAATCAGTCCTGGGATGCTCTTGCGAGGTTTTTCCATGACCACATGTAATTCATGCCCTTGGATATCCTATAGGTAGAGCTGTGTGCTCGTAACAGCCTGGGATGATCTTGCGAGGTTTTGTGGTGACCACATGTAATTCATGCCCTCGGAGATCCTATAGGTGGAGCTGCGTGCTCGTAACATCCTGGAATTCTCTTGCGAGGTTTTGTGGTGAGGTCACATATAATATGGCCGAGGGAGATCCTATAGGTAGAGCTGTGTGCTCGTAACATCCTGGGATTCTCTTTCGAGGTTTTGTGACGCACGTAATAGGTCTTTAGGATTCCACAGTATGGCCAGTGATGACGAAGACCTGCAGGTGGTGGGCCTACATCCAGTATGAAAAAGGACTGGCTCTGTAGAACTTCCTATGACGAGTAGATTCAGAGATTGATTGAGATAGCAACAGCAGTGACAATGATGATGTCTCGATGACGATTATCCAGTGACGATGATCCAGAGAAGAAGACTTATGATAGAAGACCTATGTTGAGAAATACCTTCCTAGTTAAGAGGGAGTGTTGATGTATATGTAACTTCGGAATGTATTTCATATATGTATGTTGTATGTACTCCTATAGAGATGGTATTATTCCTCTATACAGAAGTGTCGTCATTTATATTGTAAATGTCCTAACTTATACTTGATGGGTTATTAGACCACCTTGTTGGGGTCGGCCCTGTATAAGTCATGTGGGTCAAAGGGTTATTAGACCACCCTATTGGGGGTCGGCCATGTGGGTTGAAGGGTTATTAGACCACCCTATTATGCGTCGGCCCAGTCAGCATTATGTTATGTGGTTAAGTTCGAGCCTACATGATTTATGTAAAAGGAAAGTCAAGACAAATATAAATAGAGTGCGGGAGGCACTCTATTTGATCACTCACTTCTCACTCATGCACTCAAGGAGGAGTGGCTCACTTATGGAGGAGGAGGATCTATTGCTAGGATATGTCTATCTCTTATGTTTGGGTTGTATCATTGCGCTATCTATCTCTGAGGAAGCTATTGGGGTTTTTCACCTTTATGGTTTTCCCCAAGTAAATCTTTGTGTCTCTTGTGTGCTTGCATTATTGTCTCCATGATTGATATGCTATAGATATGATGTACATGTTGTTCTCTCAGTTAAGATCCTAGATCAGATTGAAGTAAATTCTGAAAATTTAACATCCACCTAAATCCTATTTATTCGATCCTGTCTGGTTTGAGTTACAAAATATAATCAAATTCAAAAGAGATAAACCTGTCTTTCAGATCCCTCAATCTCATACTACCATCCCTGTAAGTAATCCTACCCAGAATATCCATCCCCAAGCTCAAAATCCACTCAGACCCATGGCTGCTAGGTTTGCACCATTGGCCCTACCAGCTGTTTTGAATGATCTCCCTCAGAACTACGCCCAGAGAATAGTCTCTTATGATGGAGAGGGAGGTTTTTCTGCCAGGAAAAATGTAGATGGGGATGAGGATTTTATCAATTTAGAGGAAGTAGATCATTATGATGCTAAAATAAGGTTGTTTGATCAGAGTGTGTTTGGAGAACCTAATAAATGGTTCAGACAGTTACCGAATGCTTCTATCAAATATTTTTCATCCTTTAAGACATTGTTCTTAGAGAGGGGGGAAACGATAGAGAGTCCTGCCCTGGTCTTATCCTAGTACAACCATCTAAAGAAAGGAGGTTTTGAATCTGTTCATGAGTTTTCAACTAGGTTTATGAAGGCCTATAATTCTATCCCAAACGATTTGAGACCCTCAGTAGGCACCGCAAAGCTCCATTATGAAGATTCCTTTGATGGAGATTTCTCATGTACTTTAAGGGAGAGAAAGTTTGCTACCTTTCCCACTATGCTAAAGGATGCTGTAGAGGTGGAGGCCAACATGATGGCCTCAGGAAAAATAAAGGGAAAAATAGAAGCAAATAAAAAGAATCAAGAAACCCTAGCCTCCACCTCCTCATCTTCTAGTGATACCAAGTTTGATACTATGATGAAAAATATGAAAAAGTTGATGGATAGGTTAGCCATGGAAAATAAACCTCCTCCTAGAGAAAAACCTGAAAATCAGATAAGGAATCTAACTTCCGAAGGCCTTCCCCTCTAAGAAATCCAAGAAATCAAGAAGACCACCAGATGAGACCTCCCTTCCCTGAAAATTTGGTGGATGAGGAAGGACCTGAAGAGCCTTCCAAAGACCAGATCCATCTCCTTGACACCCTAGACCATGAAGTACATTTAACCCAAAGAGAGCATGACATTTTCAATGGGGGGAATGCTAGTGAAGCTGTTGAATTTGATTATGAGTAGTACCAAATGGGTTACATGAATGCCATAGATGACATCCAGAGAAAGATGAAGTTAAGAAGAAGGAAGATACCAATAAGTGAAGGGAATTATGCCCATATTTAGCTATCCAAGACTCAATAGAATATGGAGAAGCTAAAGGGAAAACAACCATATGTTACTGCGTAGAAAGCCTCAGAAGATAAGGGGAAACATTCTAAATAGGGTAGGTAGCCAGAGGTCATTGAAGTAGTGAGGCCCACTTTGACATTCAATCTGAAAGATGAACTATCTAAGGTGAAAATCTCTATACCCTTAAATGAGTTGTTGAGAAACAATGAATATAGGGAAGAGATAACTAGCCTGGTGAAGGGACAAGCAGAAGGTATGCAAAACATATTGGAAGTAATAGATGATTTCCCCACCATAATATTCAGTTCGAAGCTGGAAGAAACAGACGATGAAGAAGTCCCTCCCTTCTATTTGAGTTTTAATATCGATGGTAAGTTGTTACACAATTCCCTAATAGATTATGGGGCTTCACACAACCTAATTCCAAAATCAGTGGTGTATCAGTTGGGGCTAGAAGTCACTAGACCCTACAAAGGCCTGTACTCATTCCAGAAAGGTACCATGTTTGGGTTTAATTAAAGATGTAGTAGTGACCCTTTCCCAAATTCCAGCTAAGAGCATTATGATGGATAATAGTGGTAGAAGTGCCCGCTAAGTTTGGGTTGTTGTTATCAAGATATTGGGTAAAGAAGTTGAAAGGAAACATGTAGATGGACTTATCTTTATGCTACTATACCACTTTTTGGAAGCAATAGAAAGCTATATAGAGAGAAGAGAATGGCCTATGTGGTTATCAGTGATGACAAACCTAAAAATCACCCAGTGTATGCTGTAGACATAGGTGTAGGTTCCTCTATTTTCTTTAATGATGGCCCACATACCGATCCTGTGCCCCCATTTTTCCACGAGGTTGAGGAAGACAAAGAGTTTTCTGCGAGGTATGAGGCCTCAGAGAAAGAGAAAAATGAGGAAGGGCTATGGAAGATGTACTTTGATGGATCACTAAGTAAGAATGGTCCTGGTGCAGGGGTTTGGATTATACCTCCTGATCAAGAGTCCAGAGCTTTATCATAAAAGCTAACTTTTGAGTGTACTAATAATGTGGCTGAGTATGAAGCTTTACTCTTGGGAGTAAGAGCTTTGAAAGATTTGGGGGGAAAAATGATACATGTTTTTGGAGATTTCGAATTGGTGGCCAATCAAGTAAATGACAGTTATCAGGCAAAACACCCCAGGATGAGGGCCTATAAGAATGAAGTTTGGGATTTGTTTGGGAACTTTTTCACTTAACACAAGATTTGGGTGATCCCAAGATTTGAAAATTAGGTGGCGGATTCTTTGGCCACCACTACCAGTCGTTTTAAAACTCCTATTTTCTCTCAAGAAAAATACGAGGTAGAGGTGGTGAATAGGCCATCTATTCCAAACAATGATAAATACTGGAAATTATTTGAAGATGATTTACAAATTAAAATATTTTTGGAATTATCAAATGAGTTTGATAATGTTTAGATTGATACTGAAAATGAGAACATAGAAGGATTAATAGACCAAGAGCAATCAGAAAAAGAAGAAAGAGAAAGCAAATGATGGAAAAACATGTTGGGTGGGAAAGATGTCGTTCAATTAAAAAGTAATTATATCCCCAAGGGATTGATACCCATGGAGAGGTTGTTTGACCAGAATGATGTAGCAAAAAACCCAAATTTTGAACCCCCCAAAGAGGCGGTAGAAGACCAAAACTTGGGCACTAAAGAAGATCCTCGAATAGTAAACTTGTCTAAGAAGCTACTTGCTGAAAAGAAGGAGCGATATGTAGAGTTGATGAAGAAATATGCCACTGCATTTGCATGGAGTTATGAAGAACTAAAGGAATATGATACCTTAATAATACAACATTCTATTCCAATCAGACCAGGAAAGAAACCCTTCAAGCAAAAGTTGAGGAAGATAAACCCTAAGCTGGTGCCTATGATAGAAAAAAATATTAGAAGATTATTTAATGCAAAAATCATTATCACCTTGAGATTCTCTCAATTGATAGAAATTCTGGTTCCCGTAAGGAAGAAGAATGGAGAAATTAGAATATACATAGATTTTAGGAACCTGAACAGGGCTTCACTAAAGGATAATTACCCCCTGCCCAAAATGGAGCATATCTTTCAAAAGGTAGTAGGGGCAGAAAGGATCTCTACTATGGATGGTTTCTTCAGATACAACCAAATCAAGGTCTGTCCTGAAGACCAAGAGAAGACTGCTTTTACCACTCCTTGGGGTACTTTCATGTATGCTAAGATTCCTTTTGGGCTGATGAATGCAGGAGCTACCTTCCAATGGGCGATGGACATAGCATTCGCTGAAGAAGGACATTCTTTTACCAAAAAGAATAAGGGAAAGAAGGGTATATCATATATTTTCATTTTCAAAGGCAGTAAAGTCAGTCATGTCCTTGAACACAACACCTATTTGAGTCTATCATTTTAGTTGGGTTTTTGTTTTTGACCTTAGGGTGAACCTGATCTCCGATTTTTTACTCCCCCGGTCGGTTATTCTTCCAAACATATGGAGGGTCTGTTCATGTCTCCTACATTGCAGGATTATATCATTTCCGCTTCATGTTGAAAATTGCCAAAATCACTTTGTGTCATGCTCACTGTTCAAGGATACAACCTGTGTCGGCCATTCTACAGTTTACCTTGACTTCATGTGTCGGCCATCCTGGTGTCAGCTTGTTTCATCTTGTTACTTGTCCTAATCCACATTAGCTCATACATTTTGAGTGTTCCTCATGTTGGATGATGGAGGATTCCTTAAGGCCTCCCTTCCAACAGACTTCTTCCCATCGACTTCAACTCATTTTTCTCTGGGAATGAATTTTAGAGTTTCGGTTAGTACCTTGGGGATTGTAGTCATCAGTGGAAGTTTCCCTCGCTGTTGAATAATGGGAATACATCAATGTCTCTTATTCGATAGGTTCCTCAAGTGTTCGACTTCAATTCCACTTATTCACACTTGTTGGAACGTACTAGGTACCTTGGACCCCATTATCATTATCAATGGAAGTCCTCGCGTTTGTTAACGATATACATCAATGGTCGGTAATCAAACAATACCCCCCATGTTCGACCTCAGCTCATTTGTTCACATGGTTAGGGTTTGTACATTGGGATGTTTGGATGAAGACCTTGGGACTCTGATAGCATCACCATATTTATGTTATCACCCAAGCTGTGCAAGACTGAGCCTCACTCATTTTTGGCTATTCATGAGACATAGATCCAGTTTGTTTGTATGGCTATGATCTCTCATTTTGACATGGATCCACGCTTGTATTTTAGTGGCCATGCTATATATACATCTCCTAGTTATGTATCGGATGTAACATCCCCTTCCATCAATCTGGTGGAAGAAAGGAAACATGACCAAACATATCGGGCTTACTTGAATATTTCGGCCCCATACATTACTAAGAAATTCATAATAAATAAAAACTTATGTGTGCAAGTCATTCTTAAATAAACACAACGGAATTGCACACTATCCACACACCATTTCATCATGCATTCAACATATAAATGGAATTCATTGATTAAAATGTTGCAGAGCACGGAATTAACATAACTCAAACCACAAAGAATACTTATCTTGAAATGTAGTGCAGAATCATACTCAATATGGACACAATGAAATAACCATAATAACACACATGGAGAAGGGAATACACCAGCCTATTTCTTCCAAGCAGAATAATGAAACAATCATACAACAATCAATCCCATTCTCATGCTATGCACAGGCTTCATGCCAACTAGCTTAAGATGTTGATGTATATGTAACTTCAGAATTTATTTCACCTATGCATGTTAAATTTTGAGTATTAATTCACAATACTATAGGATCTTTGCTGAGAGAATAACATCTACAGTATATCAATGCATGACAATCATAATATGACAAGCATCACAAGCATCACAAGAATCAAAAGCATAGAGACAAGAGACACAGAGTTTCCGTGGGGAAAACCCTAAGGTGAAAAACCCCACAACTTCCTCAGAGATAGAGAGAGCAATGGCTCAACCAAAATACAACCAAATAACACTGAGATAATCTCCTAGCAGATGATTCTCCTCCTCCTCACTATTGCGCCACTTTTGAGAGTGAGAGTGAGTTACTTTTCCGAGTGAGTAAAATAGAGATCTCCTATCTCTATTTATACTCACCTTTTTTCCCAGTGACCTTATGGGGCCGACTTGTCTACTTAGATACATCCACATTATAATATATATAAATCAGGGCCGACCCCACATGGTGGTCTAATAACCCATCGGCAAGTACACAAACTTGCGACACTTGTCAATCCACATGACAACACTTCCTTATAGAGGAATAACACATCTCTTATAAGGGTACAATAAATATATATAAAATATACAGATGAAATACATTCCGAAGTTACATATACATCAACACTCCCTCTTAACTAGGAAGGTATTTCTCGACACAGATCTGCTAGACAAGTCTTCTTCTCTGGATCATCGTCTTCGATGCATCGTCATCATCATCGTCACTGCTGCTGCTATCTCAACCAATCTCTGACTCTACTCGTCATAGGAAGTTCTACAGAGCCAGTCCTTTTTCATACTGGATGTAGGCCCGCCATCTGCAGGTCTTCATCATCACTGGCCATACTGTGGAATCCTCAGGACTTATTACGTGCGTCACAAAACCTGGCTGCAGCATCCCAGGATATTACGAGCACACTACTCTACTTGTAGGATCTCCCAGGAGCACATTACATGTGACCCATCACAAAACCTGGCTGAAGCACCCCAGGCTGTTACGAGCATGCGGCTCTACCTGTCGGATCTCCCAGGAGCACATTACATGTGATCTCACCACAAAACCTGGCTGAAGCATCTGAGGCCTTTTTCATCCTGTCCAAATATCCCAGGAGCAAATTACATGTGGTCATGGAAAAAACTGGCTGAAGCATCTGAGGCATTTTTCATCCTGTCCAGATCTCCCAGGAGCAAATTACATGCCATAGGACAAAACCTCGCAAGATCATCTTCTAGATATCCCAGGGCACCGAATTATATGCCATAGTCAAAACCTTGAAAGACTATCTGTAGATCTCCCAGGGCACAAATTACATGTCCTCCCAAGCAAAACCTCGCAAGAGCATTTGCTAGATGTCCCAGGGCACCGAATTACATGGCATAGGAAAAACCTCGAAAGACCATCTGCAAATCTCCCAGGGCACAAATTACATGCTTACATGCACAACCTGATCCACAGCCACAAAGTATCATCTGATACTCATCAAACATCATCCTGATGTACACATGATCATCCTGATCATCATCACTGCAACATCCTGCTGCATGTCATCTGGAGAAGCTCGTCATCCACGATCATCCTGATCATACAATGCATCCATCTGATGCACACCAAGTATCCACCTGATACATACATAGATACATGATCCACACAATGTATCCATCAACATACATGATCTACCTGATCATACAAAGATACATGATCCACACAATGTACCCATCAACATACATGATCTACCTGATCATACAAAGATACATGATCCACACAATGTATCCATTAGCATCCAACATGATGCGTACATACAAAATACATACACATGATCCAACCAATCATATCCAGCATCCAACATGATGCATATACAAAATACATACACATGATCCAACCGATCATATCCAGCATCCAACATGATGCATATACAAAATACATACACATGATCCAACCAATCATATCCAGCATCCAACAAGATGCATACATACATACATATAATGATCCAAATGATCATATCCAGCATCCAACATGATGCATACATACATACATATAATGATCCAACTGATCATATCCAAGCAGAAACTAGAACATCATCCTAATGCTCATCATCCAGCGCTTACATCCACAGCCATGTGAAGGATCCCCCTTCCAACATGCTTGGAATGGCTTCAGCAAATGTGTCCATCACTTGTTCCTCGAAGTGTCCTCGATCTGAAGCACGCCAAGCCTCTCTCTGAAGTACTCAAACTTCACCCTGGCTAGTGGCTTCGTCAGCACATCTACAATCTGCTCGTCTGTCGCAACATATAGGAGCTTCATAGCTCCTCTCTGCACCATATCCCTGATATAGTGATATTTGATCTCTATGTGTTTCGACCTGTCATGAAACACTGGGTTCTTGGACAACTTCACACAACTTTGGTTATCACAGAAGATACCAGTAGCCTCCAACGGGAGATAAAATAACTCAGACAGTAGCTTCCGTAGCCATACTTCCTCACAACTAGCTGAACAGGCTGCAACATACTCTGCCTCAGCTGTACTCAGTGCTACGCAAGACTGCTTCCTACTAAACCAAGAGATCACACCTGATCCCATATTGAAGCAACACCCAGATGTGCTCTTCCTATCCGCAACACTGCCAGCCCAATCTGAATCAACATAACCCTGTAGGTTAAACTTTTGATTCACCTCATATCTGATCCCATAATACAGTGTACCCTTCAGGTACCTCAGAACATGCTTTACAGCAACCAGGTAAACACTCCTTGGATCCGTCAGGAACTAGCTCAATGTGTTCATAGCAAAGCAAATGTCTGGTCTCGTGTTCGTCAAGTACATCAAGGACCCAATCATCTGACGATACATGGAGACATCAACCGGCTCAGATGAAGCATCACATAGAAGCTTCAGATTCGATGCCATAGGTGTGGCCATGGCCTTGCAATCCATCATCCCAAATCTCTTCAGGATATCTACTGTGTATTTCCCTTGACCAAGGAAGATCCCACCTACACTCTGCCACACCTCCATACCTAGGAAATAGTGGATCATTCCCAAGTCTTTCATATCGAATTCAGCAGCAAGCTTCCTCTTAGTATCTGCAATCAGACTATCTTCTCCTGTTACAAATAAGTCATCCACATACAAGAGTAGAATCACAGGATTCCCTTCCTCAACCTTGTAGTAAAGGTTGGAATCCGCTTTACTCTTGGTAAAGCCCAAACTAGATAGGAAACTGTCCATCCTACCATACCAAGTTCTCGGAGCTTGCTTTAAGCCATACAAGGCTTTCTTCAATCTGCATACATATGACTCCCTATCATGTATTTCAAAATCGAGTGGCTGTTCCACATATACTTCCTCTTCCACTACACCATTCAAGAAGGCAGTCTTGACATCCATCTGGTGTATTTTCCATTTCATTGCTGCAGCCAGGGAAATTTATGTTCTGATGGAAGTATACCTGGCTACAGGTGCAAAGGTTTCTTCATAATCTATTCCCTCTTTTTGAGAGAATCCTCGAGCTATGAATCTTGCTTTGTATTTCTCCACACTGCCATCTGCAGCATGCTTGATTTTATAGATCCACTTGGAAGTCACAACAGACTTCTCTTTAGGTCTTGGGACAGCATCCGAAACATCATTCTTCATTATTGATTGGTATTCCTCAACCATAGCATCCTTCCATTCTTTCTTTTCCGCTGCTTCTTCATAACTGGAAGGCTTTTTGTTCATGATGTCACAGAGTAAAGCAACATAGCTGGTATGTGATCTGGTTCTCTTCTTTGCTCTGTGTTCTTCTTCTGGAATGCCAAATCTTTCTGCATCTTAAATGAGCTCTCTAGCCCATACAGGTTTCCTCTCGTGAGAGTTATCCTCACGAAGTGGATCTACAGGTTCTTGTGGATATTCAAACTCACGAACAGCTTCTGGAACTGCTTCAGTCATGGTAGTGTCCTGAAATCTCATTTCCTTAGGTTCTTCATAAACTTCGGTAGGTGCCTTCCTTGATTTGATGAATGCTGAGTTTTCATCAAATGTTACATCCCTGCTGACATCAATCTTCTTGAACCCTGGAAAGTATATTCTGTAAGCCTTCGAGCTTTCACTGTAACCCACAAAGATACTCTTCTTTCATGAAGGATCTAGTTTAGTCCTCTTTTCCTTTGGGACATGAGTGTATACTGGACAACCAAATATTCTGAGATGACTGACTTCAGGTTTCTTACGAGAAAAGACCTCTTCTGGTGTCTTGTTGTCCAATATCTTGTGGGGTGTTCTGTTCTGTACATATACAACTGTTCTAGCTGCTTCTGCCCATAGATGCATAGGAAGATCTTGGTCATGCAACATTGCCCTTGCTGCTTCCATGATAGTTCTGTTCTTCTTTTCTGCAACACCATTCTGTTGAGGATTATAAGGAGCAGTCAACTCCCTCTTAATCCCTGAATCACTGCAAAGATTCTTGAAGTCACTTGAGGTGAATTCTCCACCATTGTCAGATCTGAATGTCTTGATCTTCTTGTCAGTTTGATTCTCCATAAAGGTTTTGAATTCCTTGAATTTATCAAGCACCTCATCTTTGCCCTTCAAGAAGTATACCCAAGTCTTCCTGGAGAAGTCATCAATAAATGATACATACTAAACATACCCACTTAGGGAACTGGATGACATAGGGCCACATACATCTGAGTGGATGATTTCCAGAATGTCTTTTTCTTTTCTTTCACTGCTTGGGAAAGCCTTCTTAATGTTCTTACCTTTTTCACATCCTTTGCAAACACCTTCATGTTTGGTCTTGATTTCAGGAAGACCCTCTACTGCCTTGCTTGCAATCGGAAGTGCTCTATAGTGCATGTGAGCAAGTCTTCTATGCCAAAGTTCACTTGGCTGCATAGATTCATGCACCATGGCATGTTCAGGTTGTCCCTTCAATTTATACAAGCCTCCCTCTTGCTCTCCAATCACTACTGCATCATCTATGGTCTTTCCCTTTGGCCACATTAGGACTTCGCCATCCACAAATGCAACCCTCATACCTTTTGCATCCAATGCATAAATGGAGAGTAAGTTCTTCTTGAGCCCAGGTACATAAAGTACTACTTTCATCTTCAATGATTTTTCAGAATCTAGGTTGTAGGAGGCTTCACCACTTCCTTTGATTGGGTATTGATAATCATCCCCAAGTTTCACCTTATGGGGTGATTCATGTTCAGATAGATTCACAAAAGATTCCTTAAACCCAGTCATGTGTTTGGAAGCCCCACTATCAATCAACCAATCATTACAACCATGGGAGATGGTACCTGTGAGAGCAGAGATCAGAACATACTCTTCTTCACTTGATGAGTCATCATGACTATCACTTTCTTCCCTAGCCTTCTTCTTTGGGGGTTCATCATCTTCGGCAGCATGAGCATGAAACCTTCTTTTGCTACCCTTCTTCTTCTTGTTGGAGATGTTATTGTCCTTCTTGTTCTTGGGACAATTTGTGGCAATATGTCCTTTCTCATTACAGGTGAAGCATATTCTTCTTTCTTTGAAGTGATGTGAAGATATCTTGGAGTGAGATGGCTCTCTCTTGGACTTTCCTTTCCTGGTGTGAGCTGTGAGAGCTTGATCTTCATTCCCCATCTTTTCTTCTCGTGCCACAAGCCTTGCTTATTCTTGTGAGCATTCTTCCCGAAGTCTACTGAAAGAGATCAATTTCTTCCTTGCACAAATTCCTTGGATAAAGGAATCCCATGACCTGGGTAGGCCATTTAGAGTGGTCATCACCACTTCACCATTCTCCACCATTTCATCTACTTCTTCTAGTTGTTCCTTGATCTGGGAGACCCTTGAAAAATAGTATTGAATGGTTTCTCCATTCTGAAACTTTACTCCTTTCAATTGGTTCCACAGGGTCATTTTCCGATTTATGTTCTTTCCTTCAAACAGCTTGGTCAAAGAGTCAAACATCTCCTTGGGTGTCTTAAGAGAAGACACATGGGGTATGAAATGGTATTTGATAGAATCAGCAATGATTCTCTTTTCCTTGACCAAGTTATTCTTGTGCAATGCCTTGGCCTCTTCATCCTCTGGGATAGGGATGTCTTCTTTCACATATGAGTCCAACTCATTCTCTTCCAGGATTAACCCAATCCTATACTTCCAGGCTCGGAAGTTATCAGCTCCTTCAAGCTTATCCTCAAGCTTGGTGTGGAGAGACATCTTTAAGAGTACTTCAAATGGAAATAGAAAAGATTTAGGACTTACCACTTGAAGTGCTGAAAACTGGATCTGGTCCCGGATTAGGGTTTGTCAGAGAAACCCTAAAAATTCAAAATGTGAATTTCAAATTTCCGAAAGGATAGAAAGATGCGCCTTGGAGAGCTGATCAGCCTGGTACATTCAGAATTTGATATCAGCAAAGTCTTGCCCTTCAAAATTGCCTTTTTGTCCTCCCGGGTTCACTGGGGAGAGCCGTGAATTAGGGTTTGAGTTTCTCGGAGATCTACCCAGCCAAAAATCTCGATCCAAAGCTCTAAACTTCGATTTTTGCAAGGAGCGTCCAGCTGTATCTTCAGATTCCATAAATTCCTATTTTTGTGGAAACCCTAATTGTTAGGGCCAAATCTGAAAATGCTCAAAACTGAATTCTGATTGGATAGATAAATGCGCCTTGATGAGTAGAGTCAATCTACTATACTGATTTTCAAAAATATGTGGAGAGAAACCCAATAAACAAGGAACACAAGCTTCCATCACTGCAAAATGTCTTCTTCTCAGGTTAGCTTTGATACCATGTTAAATTTTGAGTATTAATTCACAATACTATAGGATCTTTGCTGAGAGAATAACATCTACAGTATATCAATACATGACAATCATAATATGACAAGCATCACAAGCATCACAAGAATCAAAAGCATAGAGACAAGAGACACAGAGTTTCCGTGGGGAAAACCCTAAGGTGAAAAACCCCACAACTTCCTCAGAGATAGAGAGAGCAATGGCTCAACCAAAATACAACCAAATAACACTGAGATAGTCTCCTAGCAGATGATCCTCCTCCTCCTCACTATTGCGCCACTTTTGAGAGTGAGAGTGAGTTACTTTTCAGAGTGAGTAAAATAGAGATCTCCTATCTCTATTTATACTCACCTTTTTGCCCAGTGACCTTATGGGGCCGACTTGTCTACTTAAATACATCCACATTATAATATATATAAATCAGGGCCGACCCCACATGGTGGTCTAATAACCCATCGGCAAGTACAGACACTTGCGACACTTGTCAATCCACATGACAACACTTCCTTATAGAGGAATAACACATCTCTTATAAGGGTACAATAAATATATATATAATATACAGATGAAATACATTCCGAAGTTACATATACATCAACAATGTATATTGTACTCCTATAGAGATGGTATTATTCCTCTATACGGAAGTGTTGTCATTTGTATTGACAAGTGTCGCAACTTGCATGTGATGGGTTATTAGACCACCAAGTGTGGGGTCGGCCTTGATTAGTATTACCATGGGTTATTAGATGGAGTTAGACAAGTTGACTCTGCTAGTTTATTAGGCAAGTCAGACTATGTATAAATAGAGTGTGGGAGGCACTCTATTTGATCACTTCATTATTCACTTCTACACTCTCCAGAAAGTGGTGCACAAGTGAGGAAGGAGGAGTAGTTGCTAGGAGGACTATCTCTTGTACTTGGGTTGTATCATTGCGCTTTCTATCTCTAAGGAAGTTGTGGGGTTTTTCACCTTTATGGTTTTCCCCAGTAAAACTCTATGTGTCTATTGTCTTATGTGATTGATATGTTGTACATGTTATTCTCTCAGTAAATATCCTAGAGTGTGTTGAATTAATGCTCAAAATCTAACATGGTATCAGAGCTAACCTGAGAAGAAGACACTATGCAGTTGTAGAAACTAGGGTTTCTTGTTTATTGGGTTTCTCTCCATAGATTTTGAAAAGGAATTAAGGTATATTGACTGTACTCAGCAAGGTGCATCTTTCTGTCCAATTAGAATTCAATTATGGGCACTTTCATTTTTTACCATAAAAATTAGGGTTTCCACAAAAATAGGAATTTATGAAATATGAGACCATAGCTGGAAACTCTTTGGAAAAAATCAAATTTTAGAGCTTTGGATTGAACTTTTTGGTTGGGTGAAGCTCCAGGAAACTCAAACCCTAATTTAGGGTCCTCCCTAATAAATCCGGGAAGACTAAAAGGCATTTCTGAAGGGTGAAACTTTGCAGTTTTAAAATTCTGAGTATACCAGGATGATCAACTCATCAAGGTGCATCTTTCTATCCTTTCAGAAGTTTGAAATTCAAAGTTTGAATTTTTAGGGTTTCTCTGATAAACTCTAATCCGACACTAGATCCAGTTTTCAACAAATCAAGTGGTAAGATAAAAAACTTTCTATTTCCATTTGAAGTACTCTTTAAAATGTTTCACGACACAAAGCTTGAGGATAAGCTTGAAGGGGATGATGACTTCCGAGCATGGAAGTATAGGATTGGGTTAATCCTGGAAGAAAATGAGTTGGACACTTACAGAAGTGAAGAGGTCCCTATCCCTGAGGGAGAAGAGGCTAAGGCCTTACACAAAAGGAATTTGGTCAAGGCCAAGAGGATCATTGGTGACTCTATCAAAGACCATCTTAGACCACATGTGTCATCTCTGAAGACACCCAAAGATATGTTTGATTCTTTGACCAAGCTATTTAAAGAGAAGAACATAAATCGAAAGATGACCTTGAGGAATGAATTGAAGAATGTCAAGATCCAGAATGCGAAAACTATGCATTCTTATTTCTCAAGGGTCTCCCAGATAAAAGAACAACTTGAAGCTGTGGGAGAAGATATAGAAAATGGAGAAGTGGTAATGACCACTCTTAATGGCCTTCCTAGGTCATGGGATTCCTTCATCCAAGGAATTTGTGCTAGGAAGAAACTTATCTCATTCAGTAGGTTGTGGGAAGAATGCTCACAGGAATAAACTTGAATTGTAGCTCAAGAAGAGAAGATGGGGAATGAAGACCAAGCTCTCATAGCAAACTACAAAAGACATGGTGACAAAAACACTCACCATCATGGCAAGAAAGAAAGGCATCACCATTAGAATCAGACGAGTAGTCCCAAACCTCGAAGAAACATGTCTTATGTCCATTGCTATACATGTGACGAGAAGGGACACTATTCTAGATATTGTCCCAGAAATAAGAAGGATGGCTCTCACAAGAAGAAGAACATCAAAAGAAGACATCATGCTCATGCTGCAGAGGATGATGAACCTCCCAGGAAGAGGGATAGAGAAGAAAGTGAATATTCTTCAAGTGATGAAGAGTATGTTTTGATTTCTGCTCTCACTGGAACCATTACTCATGGAAGTAATGATTGGCTTATAGATAGTGGGGCTTCCAAACACATGACAGGATTCAAGGAATCCTTTATGAACCTATCTGAACATGAATCACCCCACAAGGTGAAACTTGGGGATGACTACTAGTATCCAATAAAAGGAAGTGGTGAAGCCTCCTATAAGCTAGACTCTGGAAAGTCTATGAATATGAAAGATGTACTATATGTTCTAGGTCTCAAGAAGAGCCCACTCTCCATATATGCATTGGATGCAAAAGGCATGAGGGTTGCATTTGTAGATGGCCAAGTCCTAATGTGTCCAAAAGGTAAGACTATAGATGATGCAGTGGTGATTGGAGATCAAGAGGGAGGACTATACAAATTGAAGGGTCAACCAGAACAAGCCATGGTCCATGATTAAGTAGAGTCAAGTGAACTTTGGCATAGAAGGCTTGCACACGTGCACTATAGGGAATTACCAATTGCAAGCAAAGCAGTGGAAGGTCTTCCTGAAATCCAGACAAAGCATGAAGGCATTTGCAAAGGTTGTGCAAAGGGAAAGAACACAAAGAAGACATTTCCAAGTAGTGAAATCAAGGCAAAAAGAATATTGGAAATCATCCACTCTGATGTATACGTTCCGGTGTCATCCAATTCCCTGAGTGGGTATGTATACTATGTTTCCTTCATTGATGATTTCTCTAGGAAGACTTGGGTTTACTTCTTGAAGAACAAAGATGAAGTGTTTGACAAGTTCAAGGAATTCAAAGGCTTGAAAGAAAACCAAACTAACATGAAGATCAAGATCTTCAAATCCGACAATGGAGGAGAATTCACTTCAGGAGACTTCAAGAAGCTATGCAGTGATTCAAGGATTAAGAGGGAGTTAACTACTCCTTACAATCCACAACAGAATGGGGTTTCTGAAAGAAAGAATAGAACAATCATGGAAGTAGCTAGGGAAATGCTTCATGACCAAGATATACCTATGCACTTACTGGCTGAAGTAGCAAGGATAGTTGTACATGTGCAGAATAGAACACCTCATAAGATACTTGACAACAAAACACTAGAAGAAGTGTTCATTGGTAAGAAACCATAAGTTAACCATCTCAAAATATTTGGTTGTCTAGTATATACTGACATCCCAAAATAAAAGAGGACAAAACTAGATCCTTCAGGAAAGAGGGGCATATTCGTGGGTTACAGTGAAATCTCGAAGGCTTACAGAATCTACTTCCCAGGATTCAAGAAGATTGATATCAACAGGGATGTAAAATTTGATGAAGGTTCATCATACATCAAATCAAGGAGGGCACCTGTTGAAGACAATGAAGAACCCATAATATCCAGAACACCAGACACCACTATAAATGAAGCAATTCTTGAAGAATATTGTGAGATGGAAGATCCACAACAACCTATAGATCCACCTCATGAGAAGAACTCTCACAAGAGGAAACCAGCATGGGCTAGAGAGCTCATTCAAGATGTAGAAAGGTTTGGCACTCTAGAAGAGGAACAGAGAGAAATGAAAAGGACAAGATCACATACTAGCTATGTTGCTTTACTCTATGACATAATGAACAAAGAACCTTCCAGTTATGAAGAAGCACCAGAAAAGAAAGAATTGGAGGATGCCATGGACGAGGAATACTAGTTGATCATGAAGAATGATGTTTGGGATGTGGTCCGAAGACCAGATGGGAAGTCTATGGTGACTTCCAAGTGGACCTATAAGATCAAGCATGCTGTAGATGACAACATAGAGAAATATAAAGCAAGGTTTGAAACTCCTAGCTTCTCCCAGAAAGAAGGGATTGATTATGAAGAGACTTTTTCTCCTATGGCCATATACACTTCCATTAGATTAGTACTCGCTCTAGCTGCAGTGATGAAATGGAAGGTACACCAGATGGATGTCAAGACAACCTTCTTGAATGGGTTAGTTGAAGAGGAAGTGTATGTGGAGCAGCCACTCGGGTTTAAGACACATGACCGAGGGTCACATGTGTGCAAACTAAAGAAAGCCCTGTATGGTCTAAAACATGCACCTAGGACCTGGTATGGTAGGATAGATGGCTTCCTATCTAGTTTGGGCTTTGCCAAGAGTAAAGCAGATTCCAACCTTTACTACAGGGTTGAGGAAGGCAGTCCAGTGATACTACTAGTGTATGTGGATGATCTGTTTGTAATAGGTGAGGATAGATTGATTTCCAACACGAAGAGGAATCTTGTTGTCGAGTTCGAGATGAAGGACTTGGGTATGATGCACTGCTTTCTTTGTATGTAGGTGTGGCAGAGTGGATATGGAATCTTCCTTGGACAAGGGAAGTATGCAGTAGAGATCCTAAAGAGGTTCTGGATGATGGAATGCAAGGCCATCGCCACACCTATGGCATCGAACCTGAAGCTTCTATGTGATGCTTCATCTGATCCAGTTGATGCCATGATGTATCATCAGATGATTGGGTCCTTGATGTATCTGACGAATACAAGACCAGATATCTGCTTTGCGGTGAACACCTTGAGCCAGTACCTAATAGATCTGAGACATGTTCACTTGATATCTACAAAGAATATTCTGAGGTACCTGAAGGCTACAGTGGACTATGGGCTCAAGTATGAGGTGAATCAAAAGTTTAACCTGGAGGGTTATGTTGATTCGGATTGGGCAGGAAGTGCCATTGATCGGAAGAGCACTTCGGGGTGCTGCTTCAGTATGGGATTCTATATAATCTCTTGGTTTAGCAGGAAGCAGTCCTATGTGGCAATAAGTACTGCCGAAGCAGAGTATGTCGCATCTTATTTGAGTAGTTGTGAGGAAGTATGGCTTAGGAAGCTACTGTCTGATTTGTTTGATCTCCAATTGAGTGCTACTTGTATATATTGCGACAACCAGAGTTGTGTGAAGTTGTCGGAGAACCCAGTGTTCCATGAAAAGTCGAAGCACATTGAGATCAAGTATCACTACATCAGGGATATGGTGCAGAGAGGAGTACTGAAGCTCCTGTATGTTGTGACAGACAAGCAGATAGCCAACATGTTGACCAAGCCGCTAGCCAGAGTGAAGTTTGAATACTTTAGAGGGAGTCTTGGTGTACTTCAGATCATGATTCCTTCCAAGGGGAAGTGATGAGTCCAGAGACATAGATGAAAATAGGGCCATTCTCACATGGTTAGAAGAAAGTCCTTCCATGCTGAGATGTAAGGGCTGTGCCATTTTCACATTGTTAGAGGAAAGTCCTTCCATTGTGAAAAGTAAGGGCTAGGCAGAGCCATTCTCACATAGTCAGAGGAAAGTCCTTCTATGGTGAGCTGTAAGGGCTGGGACATTCTCACATGGTTAGAGGAAAGTCCTTCCATGGTGAGATGTAAGAGCTAGGCATGGATTTTCCGACATGGTTAGATCGAATTCCTTCCATGGTCATGATGTAATTGTCGAGCTTTTTTGACATGGTTAGAGGAAAGTCCTTCCATGGTCGTGATGTAATTGTTGTAGTCGTTCCGACATGGTCAAAGGAAACGCCTTCCATGGTCATTAATGTAAGTGCTGTGAGCCTTTCCCATATGGTTAGAGGAAAGTCCTTCCATGCTGGTGAGTGTAAGTGCTGAGCCTTTCCCGGATGGTCAGAGGAAAGTCCTTCCATGCCGGTGAGTGTAAGTGCTATTTGTGTGTGCATCTGGATTGCGTTCCATGGACGTGGATGATGACAATGATCTGAAGACGATGATGTGACAATACGGTACACGGGTTTTGCAGATTGTTGATGTATATGTAACTTCGGAATGTATTTCATATATATATTTATTGTACTCCTATAGAGATGTATTATTCCTCTATACGGAAATGTCGTCATTTGTATTGACAAGTGTCGCAAGTGTGTTAACTTGTCGATGGGTTATTAGACCACCTTGTAAGGGGTCAGCCTGGATTAATGTAACATGAGGTTGTTGTGCTAAGCTAGACAAGTCGGCCCCATAATTTTATTGGGTAGTTAGGACAAGTATAAATAGAGATCTCCCGATCTCTATTTTGATCATCTCATTATCTCACTCTACATCACTAGTAAAGTGGCGCACATGTGAGGAGGAGGATCAACTACTAGGAGAAGTCTATCTCTTGTACTTGGGTTGTACTTTGGTTGTACTATTGCTCTATCTATCTCTGAGGAAGTTGTGGGGTTTTTCACCTTAGGGTTTTCCCCACGGAAACTCTGTGTGTCTATTGTCTCTTATGTTCTACTTCTTGTGATGATTGACATGCTTGCTATGATTGATATGCATTGATATACTGTACATGTTATTCTCTCAGTAAAGATCCTAGAGTATATTGAATTAATACTAAAAAATTAACATGGCATCAGAGCTAACCTGAGAAGAAGACATTGCGCAATGACGAAAACCAGGGTTTCTTGTTTATTGGGTTTCTCTCCACAAATTTTCGAAAAGTAATATGATAGATTGACTCTCCTCAGCAAGGTGGATCTATCTGTCAAATCAGAATTCAATTCTGAGCACTTTCAGTTTTGGCCCTAAAAATTAGGGTTTCCTAAAAAAATAGGAATTTCTGAGATCTGAAGACACAGCTGAAAGCTCCTTGGAAAAATAGAAGTTTAGAGATTTGGATTGAGATTTTTGGCTGGGTAAAACTCCAGGAAACTCAAACCCTAATTCAGGGTCCTCCTTAGTGAATCCGGAAAGACAAAAAGGCATTTCTGAAGGGTGAAACTTTGCAGAACGCAAATTCTGAGTATACCAGGATGATCATCTCATCAAGGCGCATATTTCTATCCTTTCAAAAAGTTGAAATTCACATTTTGAATTTTTAGGGTTTCTCTGACAAACCCTAATCCGAGACCAGATCCATTTTTCAGCAAATCAATTAGTAAGACCTAACTCTTTTCTATTTCCATTTGAAGTACTCTTTAAAGATGTCTCACCACACCAAGCTTGAGGATAAGCTTGAAGGGGCTGATAACTTTCGAGCCTAGAAGTATAGGATTGGATTAATCCTGGAAGAAAATGAATTGGATACATATATTAGTTATGAAGTCCCCATCTTGGAGGATGAAGAATCTAAAGCATTGCATAAGAAGGACTTGGTCAATGCAAAAAGAATCATTGTTGATTCTATAAAATACCATGTCATACCGCATGTGTCATTTTTGAAGACACCCAAGGAGATGTTTGACTCTTTGACCAAGCTATTTGAAGGGAAGGACATAAATTGAAAGATGACTCTGCGGAATCAATTGAAAGGGTCAAGTTGCTGAATGGAGAGACCATTCAATCTTATTTCTCCAAAGTCTCTCAAATCAAAGAACAACTTGAAGATGTAGATGAAGTGGTGGAGAATGGAGAAATTGTAATGACTACTCTAAATGGCCTACCTAGGTCATGGGATTCCTTTATTCAAGGAATTTGTGCAAGAAATAAATTGATCTCTTTTAGTAGACTGTGGGAGGAATGTTCACAAGAAGAGGCCATGCTTGTAGCCCAAGAATAAAAAATGGGAAGTGAATACCAAGCTCTCGCTGCTCACACCAAAAGAAGTAAGCCCAAGAAGGAGCACTCTAATTACAAGAGATCCTTTCACAATCAACAAAAGAACAAGAAGGATCTAAGATGCTTCACATGCAATGAGAAAGGACACTTTGATGCAGATTGTCCCAAGAAGAAGAAAGACAACAACAAGAAGAGATATCATGCTCATGCTGCTGAGGATGATGAACCTCCAAAGAAGAAGGCTAGAGCAGAAAGTGATGATGATGACTCATCAAGCGAAGAAGAGTATGTTCTAATCTATGCTCTCATAGGTACTACTTCTCATGGTTGTAATTATTGTCTTATTGACAGTGGGGCTTCCAAACACATGACTGGGTTTAAAGAATCTTTTGTAAATCTATCTAAACATGAATCAACCCATAAAGTGAAACTTGGGGATGACTATCAATTCCCTATCAAAGAAAGTGGTGAAGCCTCCTACAACCTAGATTCGGGAAAGTCTTTGAAGATGAAAGAAGTTCTTTATGTACCTAGGCTCAAGAAGAACCTACTCTCTATCTCCGCATTGGATGCAAAAGGCATGAGGGTTGCATTTGTAGACGACCAAGTTCTAATGTGGCCAGTAGGTAAAACTATTGATGATGCAGTAGTGATTGGAGAGCAAGAGGGAGGATTGTATAAATTGAAGGGACAACCTAAACATGCCATGGTACATGATTCCATGGAGCCAAGTGAACTTTGGCATAGAAGACTTGCATATACGCACTATAGAGAATTACCAATTGCAAGTAAGGTTGTAGAAGGTCTTCCTGAAATCAAGACCAAGCATGAAGGTGTTTGCAAAGGATGTGCAAAAGGAAAGAACATAAAGAAGGCATTTCCAAGCAGTTAAAACAAGGAAAAAAGTATCTTGGAAATTATCCACTCCGATGTATGTGGTCCGATGTCATCCAGTTCTCTGAGTGGGTATGTTTACTATGTTTCTTTCATTGATGACTTCTCCACGAAGACTTGGGTTTACTTCTTGAAGAACAAAGATGAAATGTTTGATAAATTCAAGGAATTCAAAACCTTGATGGAGAGCCAAACTGATAAGAAGATCAAAACATTTAGATATGACAATGGTGGAGAATTCACTTCAGGTGACTTCAAGAAGTTATACAGTGATTCAGGGATTAAGAGGGAGTTGACTACTCCTTACAATCCACAACAGAATGGTGTTGAAGAAAGAAAGAATCAAACAATCATGGAAGTAGCAAGGGCAATGTTGCATGACCAGGATCTACCTATGCATCTATGGGTAGAAGCAGCTAGGACAATTGTATATGTGCAGAACAAAACACCCCACAAAATATTGGACAACAAGATACCAGAAGAGGTCTTCTCTGGTAAGAAACCTGAAGTCAGCCATCTCAGAATATTTGGTTGTCCAGCATACACTCATGTCCCAAAGAAAAAGAGGACCAAGCTAGATCCTTCAGGAAAGAAGGGTATATTTGTGGGTTACAGTGAAAGCTCGAAGACTTATAGTATATACTTTCCAGGGTTCAAGAAGATTGATGTCAGCAGGGATGTGACATTTGATGAAAACTCAGCATTCATCAAATCAAGGAAGACACCTGTTGAAGACTATGAAGAACCTAGGGAAAATAGACTCCAAGACACTACTATGACTAAAGCAATTCCATATGCAGATCATGAAATTGAAGATCCGCAAGAACCTGTAGATCCACCCAATGAGAATAACTCTCACAAGAGGAAAATTTCATGGGCTAGAGAACTCATTCAAGATGTAGAAAGATATGGCATTCCAGAAGAAGAACACATAGCAAAGAAGAGAACTAGATCTCATACTAGCTATGTTGCTTTACTCTGTGATATCATGAACAAAGAACCTTCCAATTATGAAGAAGCAGCAGAAAAGAAAGAATGGAAGGATTCTATGGTCGAAGAATACCAATCAATAATGAAGAATGATGTTTGGGATGTTGTCCCAAGACCTGAAGGGAAGTCGATTGTGACTTCCAAATGGATCTACAAGATCAAGCATGCTGCAAATGGTAGCATAGATAAATACAAGGAAAGATTCGCAGCTCCTGGCTTCTTTCAGAAAGAGGGAATAGATTATGAAGAAAATTTTACTCCTGTATCCAGGTACACTTCCATCAGAACAGTACTTGCTCTGGCTGCAGTGATGAAATGGAAGATAAACCAGATGGATGTCAAGACTGCTTTCTAGAATGGTATAGTTGAGGAGGAAGTGTATGTGGAGCAGCCACTTGGTTTTGAGACACATGAAAGGAAGTCATATGTGTGCAGGTTGAAGAAAGCCTTGTATGGATAAAAGCAAGCTCCTAGGACTTGGTACGTTAGGATGGACAATTTCCTATCTAGTTTGGGCTTTACCAAGAGTAAAGCGGATTCCAACCTTTACTACAAGGTTGAGGAAGGAAATCCTGTGATAATACTCCTGTATGTGGATGACTTGTTTGTTACAGGTAATGATAGTTTGATTGCTGATACTAAGAGGAAGCTTGCTGACGAGTTCGAGATGAAGGACTTGGGGATGATGCACTATTTTCTAGGCATGGAGGTGTGGCAGAGTACAAATGGAATCTTCCTTGGACAAGGGAAGTATGCAGTAGAGATCCTGAAGAGGTTCAGGATGATGGACTGCAAGGCCATGGTCACACCTATGGCATCGAACCTGAAGCTTCTGTGTGATGCTTCATCTGAGCTGGTTGATGTCACGATGTATTGTCAGATGATTGGGTCCTTGATGTACCTGATGGACACTAGACCAGATATTTGCTTTGTTGTGAACACATTGAGCCATTTCTTGATGGATCCTAGAAGTGTTAACATAGTTGTTGTAAAGCATATTCTGAGGTACCTGAAGGGTATAGTTGATTATGGGCTCAAGTATGATGTGAATCAAAAGTTTAACCTGCAGGGTTATGTTGATTCAGATTGGGTAGGCAGTGCTGTAGATAGGAAGAGCACTTCTGGTTACTACTTCAGTATGGGATCAGGTGTTATCTCTTGGTTTAGAAGGAAGCAGTCCTACGTAGCAGTGAGTACAACTGAAGTAGAGTATGTTGCAGCTTGTTCAGCTAGTTGTGAGGTAGTATGGCTTCAGAAGATACCGTCTAAGTTATTTGATCTCCCTCTTGAGGCTACTAGTATCTCTTGTGACAACCATAGTTGTGTGAAGTTGTTTGAGAACCTGGTGTTCCACAACAGGTCAAAACACATTGAGATTAAATATCACTATATTAGGGATATGGTGCAAAGAGGAGCATTGAAGCTCCTGTATGTTGCGAGATATGAGAAGATTCCAAATGTGCTGACGAAGCCACTAGCCAGAGTGAAGTTCTAGTACTTCAGAGAGAGTCTTGGTTTCCTTCAAATCAATGACACTTCGAGGAAGAAGTGATGGAGACATTTGCTGAAGCTATTCCGAGCATGGTGAGAGGAGGATCCTTCCATGGCTATGACTATAAGCACTGGATGATGAGCATCGGGACGATGCTCCAGTTACTGCTTTGTATGTCTATATATGCATCATGTTGGATGCTTGATATGATCGGTTGGATCATTTATATGTATATGTATGTACACATCATGTTGGATGTTGGATATGATCAATTGGATTATTTATATGTATATGTATGTACGCATCATGTTGGATGCTGGATATGATCAGTTAGATCATTTATATGTATATGCATGTACGCATCATGTTGGATGCTGGATATGATCAGTTGGATCATTTATATGTATATGTATCTACGCATCATGTTGGATGTTGGATATGATCAGTTGGATCATTTATATGTATATGTATGTATGCATCATGTTGGATGCTGGATATGATCAATTAGATCATGTGTATGTATCTGTAGATGTATCAGGTGGATACATTGTGTGATCAGGTAGATCTTGTATGTTGATATGTATCAGGTATGATCAGGTGGATCATGTATTTGTATATGTACCAGGTGGATACATTGTATGATCAGGTAGATCATGTATGATGATATATATCATGTAGATACTGTGTATGCATTAGGTGGATGCATTGTATGATCATGGATGATGAGCTTCAGGATGTTGCTCCAAATGACATGCATCAGCACAATGCAGTGATGATGATCAGGATGATCATGTATACATCAAGATGATGTATGGTGAGTATCAGGTTGATACTTTGTGGCTGCAGAACAGGTTGTGCAGATAAGCATATAATTTGTGCCCTAGGAGGTTTGCAGATAGTCTTTCGAGGTTTTTCCTATGGCATGTAATCTAGCCCTGGGATATCCTGAAAATGCTCTTTCGAGGTTATGCTTTGGGAGGACATATAATTTGGCCCTAAGATATCTATAGATAGTCTTTTGAGGTTTTTCCTATGGCATATAATTTGGCCCTGGGATATCTCGCAGATGCTCTTTCGAGGTTTTGTCCTATGGCATATAATTCAGCCCTAGGAGATCCGATAGGTTGAGATGTGTGCTCTTAATCAGTCCTGGGATGCTCTTTCGAGGTTTTTCCATGACCAGATGTAATAATTCCTAGAGATCTGGACAAGATGAAAAAGGCCTCAGATGCTCTTTAGGGTTCTTGCTTGGCAAGACACTCTTTTAAGGTTTTGTGGTGTAGGTCACATGTAATAATTCCTGGAGATTTGGATAGGATGAAAAATGTCTCAGTTGCTCTTTAGGGTTTTTGCTAGTCAATAAACTCTTTTAAGGTTTTGTGACAGTCACATATAATATGTCCTTGGGAGATCCGACAGGTAGAGTTGTGTGCTCGTAACAGCCTGGATGCTCTTGCGAGGTTTTGTGACGTACATAATAAGTCGTGAGATTTCCACAGTATGGCCAGTGATGATGAAGACCTATAGGTGGTGGGCCTACATCCTGTTGATGTATATGTAACTTCGAAATGTATTTCATATATGTATATTGTACTCCTATAGATACGGTATTATTCCTCTATACGGAAGTGTTTGTATTCCTATAGAGATGTTATTATTCCTCTATATGGAAGTTTCATCATTTATATTGTAAGTGTCATAACTTATACTTGATGGGTTATTAGACCACCTTGTTGGGGTCGGCCCTGTATAAGTCATGTGGGTCGAAGGGTTATTAGACCACCCTATTGGGTGTCGTCCATGTGGTTCAAAGGGTTATTAGACCACGCTATTGGGTGTCGTACCAATCAGCATTATGTTATGTGGTTAATTTAAGGCCAACCTAGTAAAGGTTATTAGGCAAGTCAAGTCAAGTATAAATAGAGTGCGGGAGGCACTCTATTTCATCATTCTATTCTCTCTCACTCTCGAGAGAGTGGCACACTTATGGAGGAGGAGAATCTGCTGCTAGGAGATGTCTATCTCTTATGCTTGGGTTGTATCATTGCTCTATCTATCTCTAAGGAATTTATTGGGGTTTTTTCACCTTTATGGTTTTTCCCAAGTAAACTCTGTGTCTCTTGTTTGCTTGCATTATTGTGTCCATGATTGATATGTTGTAGATATGTTGTACATGTTGTTCTCTCAGTTAATATCCTAGATCAGAATGAAGTAAATTCTGAAAAATTAACATGGTATCGGAGCTAGCCTGAAAGAAGGCATGGTATGGCATGTATGACACCTGTTGCAATTGCGAAGCTAGGGCTTGATATAGAAAAAACCAGTCATCGTGGAACTTTCGCTATAAATAAAGTTTGGCGAGGTTTTAGGGTTGGAAAATTGTACAGGGAGAATCTAAGATCCCCATGTACCTTGTGTCCAAAGGAAAACCTCTAATTCGTTGCACTTTTTGATTTATGATCTGTACAACATAGGGTTTCTGCCTCTTTTAGATCTCTGTCATAAACAAGTGACCTTGGAAAAAATGTCATAACTTGGGCTAGGAAGCTCCAAATGAAATTTAGTAAAATGGGACAGGTAGTGCACGGACTGTAATTTATTAGGTAACTTTTTCAAAGGCGGAAACGGAACCAGTGACACGTCGAACACCGTACAAGTTATCTCTCCTGTTTTATCCCATAAATAGGTCACGTTGCGACACTTGGAATAACTTTCTCTTAGAGAATCCATTTCAGGTCATACCTGTGGGGTTGGAAATATGAATCACAAGAACATTTTTCAGACCCTGTGGATCGAAAAGTTCAAAGTTACACCAGAAGCAATTAGGTACATATTTCTATCAAAACAAAATTATTTTTGAGCACCTTCATTCATGGCTTCCGGAATTTAGGGTTTCAGAGAAAGTTGAAATTTTTGTAATCAGAGACTACAGCTGAATGCCACTCATCAAAATAGAAATTTAGAGACCAAGATCAGAATTTTTGGTTGGGAAGAAGGCCAGGCTTGATCAGACCCTAGTTCAGGACTTTGATCGGAAAATTGGAAAATGAGGGCTTCTGCAAAAATGGGAATTTTTGAAATCTGTGACCACGGATGGAAGCTCCTCAAAAAAATAGAAGCTTAAAGCTTTGGATCGAACCTTTTTATTGGGAAGAAGGGTGGGATTTATCAAACCCTAGTTCGGGGTCATGTCTAGTGAATTCAGAAGTTTCAAAGGCAAATTTGAGGGGTGAAACTTTGCAGTTTTAAAATTATGAGTATACCATCTTGATCAGCTAATCAAGGCGCATATTTCTATCCTTTCGGAAGTTTGAAATTCAAAGTTTGAATTTTTAGGGTTTCTCTAACAAACCCTAATCCAACTACAGATCCAGTTCCTGCAAATCAAGTGGATTGGTTTAATCCTAGAAGAGAATGGATTGGTCACCTGCATAAGTGAAGGAGTTCCTGTTTCAGAGGGAGATGAGGCTAAGGCCTTACATAAGAAGATTACAAGCAATCTTGACAGGTATGACTCATCCAGGTATGTTTCGAGATTTGTTCATGATTAAGTTTATGGTATGTTTGTCTTCATGTTATTACGGTCAGTACAATCTTGATTAAATTTAGACTTATCGTATCACCTTAATAAAATTATGAATGCATGATAGAAGATATTCATTGATTAGGGTGTTGACACTTATGATTGTACTAATGCATTATGGTGTTGTATGAGGTTTATGTTGTCCGCTAACATGAAAGGTACACCAAGAAAGACAAATCATGTTCTAGTTCAATAACATATGATCATCATGACATGAAGACAAAGATTCATCCAGTGTCATGGATCACTTAGAAGATCTATTTACGAGGTAATCCAGGAAGCAAAAATCAAGAGGGAACACACTCCAGTTGTTCCTACAAGGAAGTAAAGATCAAGAGGGAGCACACTCCAGTTGTTCCTGCAAGGAAGCAAAGATCAAGAAGGAGCACACTTCAGTAGTTCCATCAAAGATGCATATATTCAGAGGGAGTTGACCACTTCTCACAATCCACATCAGAATGGAGTTGCAGAAAAGAAGCAAAGACTGAGAGGGAGTCAACCCAACAAACAAACAAAAAATAAGTATTTGACTTATCATTCCTTACATATTCTATTGGTTAAATAATACTGTTCAATAATGTATATACTCATGTTTTTAGAATTAGGTTGTGCATTATGCATATTAGAATAGTTGCATTGATGAACAGTATACTACTAATATACATAGGTAAGTGGCCTATGGCACTGTACAACATTCCATTGCTACTTATCTAGAATGAAACCTCTTTGATGACATGTTGGGAGTTTTGCACACTCTTAACAATGTTCTGGTAGAGATCGGAAGGCATCTAGAAAGTTACAGGATGTGGATAAATGTTTTATTGAAGCATTGGCTAAGATAATTGTATGACTGTATGACATATTTATTTATGTGTAAGAATTTGTTCTAAAAACTATGATATGTTTTCTAATCATACAATTTAACTTGTTGTGTAGGAAAGATCGTATATCATCACCTACAAAAGAAGGACTACAACATTTGTTTAGCAACAAAGTTAACTATTGAAAATATTGAAGATATTGAAGTTCCCAGGATCTGGGAAGAATGCCATGATCGAGGAGTACCAGTCGATCATGAAGATGTTTGGGATGCAGTTCCAAGAGCTGAAAGGGAGTCTGTAGTGACTTCCAAGAGGATCTACAAGATCAAGCATGCTACAGGTGGTAGCATAGATACTTTTGCTCCTGTAGCCAGATACACTTCTATTAGATCCGTACTTGCTCTGGCTATAGTGATGAAATGGAAGATACACCAGATAGATTTCAAGACAGCTTTTTTGAATGGTGTAGTTGAAGAAGAAGTGTATGTGGAGCAGCCACTTGGTTCTGAGACACATGAAAGGGAGTCATATATGTGCAGGACCTAGTATGGCAGGATAGATGGCTTTCTATCCAGTTTGGGCTTTACCAAGAGTAAAGTGGATTCCAACCTTTACTACAAGGTTGAGGAAGACAATCCAATGATACTACTTTTGTATATGGATGACCTATTTATTACATGTGAAGAGAGATTGATTGCCGATACGCAGCGGAAGCTTGTTGCCGAGTTCGAGATGAAGAACTTGTGGATGATGCACTATTTTCTAGGTATGGAGGTGTGGTAGAGTGCAGATGGAATCTTCCTTGGACAAGGGAAGTATGCAGTAGAGATCCTGAAGAGGTTCAGGATCATGGACTGCAAGGCCATGGCCACACCTATGGCATCAAACCTGAAGCTTCTGTGTGATGCTTCATCTGAGCCGGTTGATATCACTATGTATCGTCAGATGATTGGGTCCTTGATGCACCTGACAAACACAAGACCAGATATTTGCTTTGCGGTGAACACATTGAGCCAATTCTTGACAGATCCAAGGAGTGTTCACTTGGTCGCTGTAAAGCATATTCTGAGGTACTTGAAGGGTACGGTTGACTATGGGCTCAAGTATGATGCAAATCAAAAGTTTAACCTGCAGGGTTATGTTGATTCAGATTGGGTAGGTAGTGCTGCAGATAGGAAGAGCACATCTGGGTGTTGCTTTAGTATGGGATTAGGTGTGATATATTGGATTAGCAAGAAGCAGTCATACGTAGCACTGAGTACAGTTGAGGCAGAGTATGTTGCAGCCTGTTCGGTTAGTTGTGAGGTAGTATGGCTTCGAAAGCTACTGTCTGGATTATTTGATCTCCCGTTGGATGCTATTGGTATCTTCTGTGATAACCAGAGTTGTGTGAAGCCATCTAAGAACCCAGTGTTTCATGACAAGTCAAAACACATTGAGATCAAATATCACTATATCAGGGATATGGTGTAGAGAGGAGCAGTGAAGCTCCTGTATGTTGCGACGGATGAGCAGATTGCAGATGTGCTGATGAAGCCACTAGCTAGAGTGTAATGTCCCCAGTTTAACCCCATGGCATTAAATTGTAAATGATGTAATATTGTTATAAAATTGTGGTGAGGAGCTCAAGGCCAAGGCCCCGCCATCGATTTAGTGATGCATATGGTTTACGTGCTAGCCAGGTACATTGATATTGTAAATATGCATTTTAATAAATACCCACAACTAGCTATGTAATGCAACAAGAGATGGGGGCATGATTTTACAAGGAATTGGGAGGGAAAACATTCAAACACTTGAGCCAACCAAGTCAAGCCAAGTGTCAATGAGAGAACCCATTAAACCCTCAATTACCCATGTTTACTTTTGTTCCCAATCATTCATTTCTCCCAAGGGTTGGTTGAGGTAGTTAATGCCTTGGAAATGGAGAGGTATGGTTGTACAAATTCGGGTATGGGCAAGCCACCCTTCATGGAAAATCGTGTTTGTCTCCTTGAAAAATAAAAGAGCCACGGAATTACTCTATAAGCCATTATTCACGATTGCCTTGCTCTCTCACGCAGCTCTAGCTTCCTAGGCATTTTCCTCCATGGTTTTTCTGTGTTCTCCTTCATCTTTCTAGCTGGGAAGGGGCGTTTTTGTGTTGGTTACCAGTGGGGAAGAGAACATAACGATTTTGGGTCTTCCTAGAGGCGGTTTGGGCCATTGGAAAGGATCATAACCAGTGGGAGAAATCGGTTTTTTCCCTGGGGTTGAATTCTAAATTCCACAGTTCGCTTTGGGTGAACCATGAGTTGGGAGAGCCAATGTGGACCCTATTTTGTAAACACCTCTGTTGTAAATGTGTATCCCTTCCCAATGATCATTTTTATTGTGAGTAGACAGAGTATGTTGGGGTATGGCTTATGGTTCTCCATTGCTTTGGCTTGGGCTTGAGTGTAAGCCTCCAGGGTTCAAATGTAGCCTGATAAACCTAGCTGTGGACTGGCTTGGATCAGATGAAATGAGTAATTGGCTATGAGAGAGTGAATGTCCCCTTTTCCTTGTAGGAATCATGCCCAGCTCGAGGTTGGTAGTTGTGTTGAGAGATTGATGAACACAAATGGCCTATGGTTGGGTGGAACGTTGCAGTGACATAGCTAGTTATTTGGGACAATTGCAAAATGGAGATAAGTGTTTTTCTGTCTATGTATTTGCTTCTGCAATGTATTAATTTGATGAATGTTGATATGTTGTATGCATGAGTAATGTGTGTGGATAAGTTTAATTCTGCTATGCATACTTGATTAGTTTTACATCTGCACACAAATGATTTACTCATATGATTCTAATGAATGGGATGGTATTATGTGAAAGCGCTAGATATTGGCATCATGTTCCCTCCCTTGCCTTGGATGGATGGGTGGGTACGTTACACAAATTGAAGTTTGAGTACCTCAGAGAGAGGCTTGGTGTTCTTCAGATCGATGACACTTCGAGGAAGAAGTGAGGGACACATTTGCTGAAGCTATTCCAAGCATGTTGGAAGGAGGATCCTTCACATGGCTGTGGATGTAAGTGCTGGATGATGAGAATCAAGATGATGTTCCAATTACTGTTCTGTATAGGCATCATGTTGGATGCTGGATATGATTAGTTGGATCATTTATATGTATATGTATGTATGCATCATGTGGGATGTTGGATATGATTAGTTGGATCATTTATATGTATATGCATCATGTTGGATGCTTGAACAATGTATCTGTATATGTATCAGGTGGATACTGTGTATGATCAGGTAGATCATGTATGTTGATATATATCAGGTGGATGCATTATGTGGATCATGTATCTATGTATGTGTCAGGTGGATACATTGTATGATTAGGTGGATCATGTATGGTGATATGTATCAGATAGATACTTGGTATGCATTAGGTGGATCATTGTATGATCAAAATGATCATGATGACGAGCTTTAGGATGTTGCTCCAGATGATATGTATCAGGACGGTATAGTGATGATGATCAGTATGATCATGAGCATCAGGATGATGCTCCGTGTGATGATGATTAGCTAGATCATGAGTATTAGGTTGATACTTGGAGGTCAGAGATGATATGTGGCAGTTTGTGTAAATAGCATGTAATTAGTCCTTAGAAATTCAATAGGTTGAGCTATGTGCTCGTAATCAGTCCTGGGATGAGGTATTGCTATGTAGTATGTAATCAGTCCTCAGAGATCTGATAGGTTGAGCTGTGTGCTTGTAATCAGTCCTAGGATGAGGTATTACTATGGAGACATGTAATCAGTCTTGGAAATCTGATAGGTTGAGCTGTGTGCTCCTAATAAGTCCTGGGATGCTCTTTAGAGATCTTGCCAATTGTGCTGCAACACATAAATGTTCCTGGGATGCTCTTTAGAGATCTTGTTGGTCGTGTTGAGGCACATAAATGTTCCTGGGATGCTCTTTAAAGGTATTGTGAAGGGGATGCATGTAATCAGCCCTGGGAGATCTTGTCGTTCGTGCTTAGGCACATAAATGTTCCCGGGATGCTCTTGTCAGGTATTGCATCAGCACATAAAATTAGTCCTAAAAGACTACCTCTATCAGACTGTTCGCACAGATGATGAAGACCTACAGGTGGTGGGCCTACATCCAGTATGAAAAAGGGATAGCTCTGTATAACTTCCTATGATTAGTAGATTCAGATATTGATTGAGATAGTAGCAGCAGTGATGATGACGATGACTCGATGACTATTATCCAATGACAATGATCCAGAGAAGAAGACTTGTGCTAAGAGAACTGTGTCGAGAAATACCTTCCTAGTTAAGAGGGAGTTTTGATGTATATGTAACTTCGTAATGTATTTCATATATGTATATTTTACTCCTATAGAGATGTTATTATTTCTCTATATGGAAGTGTTTGTATTCCTATAGAGATGTTATTATTCCTCTATACGGAAGTGTCGTCATTTATATTGTAAGTGTCGTAACTTATACTTGATGGGTTATTAGACCACCTTGTTGGGGTCGGCCCTGTATAAGTCATGTGGGTCGAAGGGTTATTAGACCACCCTATTAGGGGTCGGCCATGTGGTTCAAAGGGTTATTAGACCACCCTATTGGGTTCCGGCCTAGTCAGCATTATGTTATGTGGTTAAGTTAAGTCTGACCTAGTAAAGGTTATTAGGCAAGTCAAGTCAAGTATAAATAGAGTGCAGGAGGCAGTCTATTTCATCATTCTATTCTCTCTCACACTCTCGAGAGAGTGGTACATTTGTGGAGGAGGAGAAGCTGATACTAGGAGATGTCTATCTCTTATGCTAGGGTTGTATCATTGCTCTATCTATCTCGGAGGAAGTTATTGGGGTTTTTTTCACCTTTATGGTTTTCCCCAAGTAAACTCTGTGTCTCTTGTCTGCTTGCATTATTGTGTCCATGATTGATATGCTCTAGATATGTTGTACATGTTGTTCTCTCAGTTAAGATCCTAGATCAGATTGAAGTAAATTCTGAAATATTAACATATCCAGTATGAAAAAGGACTAGCTCTGTAGAACTTCCTATGATGAGTAGATTCAGAGATTGATTGACATAGCAGCAGCAGTGACGATGACGATGATCTAGAGAAGAAGACTTGTGCTAGATGATCTGTGTTGAGAAATACCTTCCTAGTTAAGAGGAAGGGTTGATGTATATGTAACTTCGGAATGTATTTCATATATATATTTATTGTACTCCTATAGATATGTATTATTCCTCTATAGGGAAGTGTCGTCATTTGTATGGACAAGTGTTGCAAGTGTGTTAACTTGTCGATGGGTTATTAGACCACCTTGTAAGGGGTCGACCCGGATTAATGTAACATGAGGTTGTTTTGCTAAGCTAAACAAGTCGGCCCCATAAGTTTATTGGGCAGTCAGGACAAGTATAAATAAAGATCTCCTGATCTCTATTTTGATCATCTCATTATCTCACTCTACATCACTCGAAAACTGGCTCACATGTGAGGAGGAGGATCAGCTACTAGGAGAAGTCTATCTCTTGTACTTGGGTTGTACTTTGGTTGTACTATTGCTCTATCTATCTCTGAGGAAGTTGTGGGGTTTTTCACCTTAGGGTTTTCCCCATGGAAACTCTGTGTGTCTATTGTCTCTTATGTTTTGCTTCTTATGATGATTGACATGCTTGCTATGATTGATATGCATTGATATACTGTACATGTTATTCTCTCAGTAAAGATCCTAGAGTATATTGAATTAATACTCAAAAATTAACACAGAGGCATATGATCAGTCCTGAGATTCTCTTGCAGGTTTTGCAGAGGCAGTGTAATCAGTCCTGGGAGATCTTGCAGGTTTTGCAGAGGCAATGTAATCAATCCTGAGGTGTACCTACTTGATGGCTTGTTTGCAGAGATTTTGAAGACCTACATGGAGGCTAGGCCTACATCTAGCATGAAAAAGGGCTAGCTCTGTAGATGATGAAAACCCATAGCTGGTGGGCCTACATCCAGTATGAAAAAGGACTAGCTTTGTAGAACTTCCTATGACGAGTAGATTGGAGATTGATTGAGATAGCAGCAACAGTGATGATGACGATGATGATGATTCGATGACGATTATCGAGTGATGATGATCCAGAGAAGAAGACTTGTGCTACCAAATCTGTGTTGAGAAATACCTTCCTAGTTAAGAGGGAGTGTTGATGTATATGTAACTTTGGAATGTATTTCACCTATGTATATTGTACTCCTATAGAGATGGTATTATTCCTCTATACGAAAGTGTCATCATTTGTATTGACAAGTGTCACAAATGTCGCAACTTGCAGGTGATGGGTTATTAGACCACCAAGTGTGGGGTTGGCCCTGATTAGTATTACCATGGGTTATTAGACTGATTTAGACAAGTCAACCCTGCTAGTTTATTAGGCAAGTCAGGTCATGTGTAAATAGAGTGCGGGAGGCACTCTATTTGATCGCTTCATTATTCACTTCTACACTCTCCAGAAAGTGGCGCACAAGTGAGGAAGGAGTAGTAGCTACTAGGAGGACTATCTCTTGTACTTGGGTTGTATCATTGCTCTTTCTATCTCTGAGGAAGTTGTGGGGTTTTTCACCTTTATGGTTTTCCCCAGTGAAACTATGTGTGCCTATTGTCTTATGTGATTGCTTGTTGTGAATGATATTATTGATATGTTGTATATGTTATTCTCTCAGTAAATATCCTCGAGTATGTTGAATTAATGCTCAAAATCTAACATAAGATACTCATTTCATTCAATTAACACGAATAATTAAACACGCAGAATAGAATACAGAATGATCATATTTTAACCACAAAGAATACTTATCTTTAAGATGAACTGTCCAACAACTGGCTATGGGAGAGAAATGTTCCACCACACCATAGTTCTCTGTCAATCCTGTATTCTTTCAACTGAGAGACCACCCCCGAGCTGGGTTGTGTATCCACTAAGGATGAACTAGATGGGCTCACTCATAGCCATGGTTTCACTCAAATAGTCATGCTAAGACAACACACAGTTGGGTTTATCAAGCATGTAATAAGAACAATGAAGAGGATGCTAAGTTGGTGAGCTCGACCACAGAGCTACAGACATATCAAGTAAATTCAAGCAATCCAATCCTCCGTTCAAACATTCACACTTGGATTTCTCACAATTCAGCCATCAAATAAATCAAGCCCGTCACTGGACTTCTAGGCTATAAAAACTGGGTTTTTCTATGGATTTTGGGGTATCTAATACTCTCAAATTCACCCCAAGGTTCATACCTATGGTTCCCCCATTGGATTTTACTGTCAATACCAAATTATGGGCGTTTATGGCTCTTCAAAATGTGGGTTCTTGCAAAGTTGCGATTTCAGATTTTTTTCTCACTACTGGGAATTCGTAATGGATGAAAATTGATGCTGGGATGTTCAACCATGGAATGGTAATGAGGAAAAACCAATTCCCATGAGTTAGAGTGACTTGTGGATTAAGAAAACAAAGCCCATACCCTGCCATATGAATTTCTGGGCTTTCCATGCTCCATTGAAGCCATGGACTGATTTCCTCAACTACTTTGTTACACATAATTAAATGCTAGCAAAGAAAGGAAAATGGGTTCTCAATATGACATTTGGTAGCCTACGATTCAATCCCACAACCCCCTCACCACTCCCTAGTGGATACACATGGCCCCTTCTCATTAGTTGCTTCCATAGCCAGTTTTAGTATTTTATTATATGATGTTTATTTACATCGTTTTACAATATTCCATGGCTAAATAGCACATGGGTAACATAATATCTAATACTTGTCTTTTAAATAAAATTCGAGCATCCACTAGCAGGGCCTTAGCCTTGAGCTCCATGTTAGGGAAACATACATCACATGTATACAATATTTACATTAAAAGCTAATATATCCTAAGGGTTAAAATGGGGTATTACAACCCCCTCCCCCTTAGAATAACACCGTCCTTGGTGTTCCAATACTTAGGAATACATAAACAGTTCACATGTCCAAAATTTTCAAAACGTTTGTAGATTTGCCTTGCATTCTATCCTTTACTTTGAAATTTCAGGACCAAGTCCTTTGGCTTTCACAAACTGCTCCTGTTGGTTATGACCTTTCAGCTCATCCACAAGTCTAAAAGCTTTATGGCTGCTACCCTCTTGATGTTCCTTTGTTGGGAAGTTGCGGAGGCAATGATTCCCTCCACATTTCCAACATTTTATTGTCTACTTTATCTTTTCTTGCTCAATTTCCTTTGAGTCTTCCCACCTGGAACGTTTCTTAGTTAACTGATTGGATGAATGTCTCCTCATTGATCCATTCCCATTTCCTTGGTTGATTGTTTCCAGAATTATTTTTACTTGTCTTTGCAAACAAACAGAGTTCTGTAAAACCTTATGGTTCATCTCATTCTGCTGCTTTTGTAGCTTGAGCAGTTCTCCAAGATTCTCTTGGGTCTTGGCAATTGTTTGAAGAATATTTTTAGCCAAAACCATTAGCTTTTGGTTTGTTTCCATGGCCAATGCACATAGTATCCCACTCTTTGCTCACTTGTGCGACTGTTTTTGTAATAGCTGCAACCAATTAAATTCCACTTCTCACCTGTGAAATACATCATTGTAATTCTGTTAGGCCAAGCATAATATAAACATTAAAATCAATCAATTAATTTCCCAATTGACATGGGTAGTCCATGCTTTATCCATGAGACTTTCATACTTTTCATGCTTTCCCAACAGGAACGTGAACTCATTCATGTCCGTTCTTTCATAGGGAATTAACTACTTCAACATTCACAATTTATTTCAAGCAATTAAATACACTCTACTTTCAGCCATACATGCATTCAAAAATTTTCTGTTTTTATAAATGCATCAATAAAAAGGAAAGAGAGAGAGCAGTAAGAGTTTTCTCCTCTTAGTCTTGTTCCATTCTTGAACCCACACCACCACCGTGGTTTTCATGCTCTTAGCCTCTTTCACTTCAATGTGAATACTTGACCTGCCCTTCTTGGCTATGACACTTTTAGTGTTTATGGTCTATTCCATACCTCTCAACCATGGATTCCCTCCACATGGTTTCTACAACTCTTGGCTGCTAGGACCCACACAGTCCCACTAGCACCCTCTTCATTACTGCTCATGTTGAGCTCTTTAGGACAGTTACATGTCCACATGTTTTCCTAGGATGCCTTCATAGTCCTTGCTTCCAACAATACCTACACTCAAACATTGAATCAATTCACATGTTTAGTTTATTCTCATAGGGTTTATCTCTAAACAAGAGTTTAGGAAATCATAACCAAATCATATACACATGTATATTCATAAGCAAGAAGTTGCAAGATAACCAAATACTTACCTGTATTGTGTGTTTCCTCTCTGGTCCATAGGGTCCTGCTTTGCTTTGCAAGCCTTCAAATCGCCTATGGAATTGGATGTTTGGCCAACTCGCAAGCTGCTCCACAACATCAAATAACTAATTTCCAACCAATACACCTTCACGCCAACTTGGAAGGAAACTTCACCACGACCATTTCTAGGTTAAGGCTCTACTATGGAGCCATAGGAATATATCATCCCTTTCATCAACACCTTCACAACCCTTCATCAAAATCCCCACAACCTCCACAACATCCTTCTGTACACATCAACCCTTCCACCACAACCCCTCACAAAAACCTTTTACTTTGCTTCTTTAGTGTGCAACACCAAATTGCATCTGTTTAAGCTGAAAACACAAGTAGTATAGCAAAACTCATCAATGTTGTTGCTGTAAAATTGTAATCATAATTCATAGCATTCACTATCAAGCATTCAAACACTAGGAATGTGTCCACTCCCTAGGGTGTAGTTGTTAAGATTTAATATGCTAAGACAGAAAATAGCAGCATTACATTTCATTTTACAATAATAGCATATATAGGATCACTGAAGAAACAACAAGCATAGCATAAACACAAGAGACATAGATTTATCCTGGGAAACCCTCATGGGGTAGAAAACCCAGTAAAGCTTCCTCAATATAGATGACCAGCAATATACAAAGATGCAAACCAAAGACATGATCTCCTCCTCCATCATAGCAGACCTCTCCTCCACAAGTGCACCTCTTTTAAGTGAGTGAGTGTATCAAATGAGGAACACACCTCCTCTATTTATACACTACTCTGACATATATTTTACACAAGTACATGTAGGCTCGTATTTAACCATTAGGTTAAATACCCTATTATAACTAGCTGGGACGACCCCCACATGGTGGGTCTAATAACCCTAGTTACCACAACTTCTCGGAGGAATAAACATCTCCGAATACATAATAAAATCACCTCGGAGGGATGGAACATCTCCAGAATAAATAATGTATAAATATAATATTCTTAGAAGTTACAATATTCAACACTCCCCCTTAACGAGAATGATATTATAACAGCATCTGCATGAGCAAGGAGTCATCAACATCATACATGATACATCTATAAATCATTGGAATCTTTCTCAACATCATCAGTAACTCAAGCAGTTACTGGAATATTTTCAATACTGGAATATCAACATCTTCAGTACTGATTCTTTATCTTCTGTAGCACTCGAATAGCTATAACAACATCAACATCTGGATTCTCATGATCATCAGCATCGTCATCATACGATCATCAGTATTGGTATCTATCTACAGCATCTGGATCATCTCGATCTACAGCATCTGGATCATCTCGATCTACAGCATCTGGATCATCTCGATCTACAACATCTGGATCATCGCGATCTACATCATCTGGATCATCTCGATCTACAACATCTGGATCATCTCGATCTATAGCATCTAGATCATCTTGATCTACAGCATCTGGATCGTCTGTATTAGTATCCACACCAATACATTTATCATCAAAACATGTATTCTTACTAATACATATATCATCAAAAACGTGTATTCTCTCTTAATACATCTATCATCAAAAGCATGTATTCTCACTAAAACATCTATCATCAATAGCATGTATTCTCACTAATACATCTATCATCAAAAGCATGTATTCACTAATACATCTATCATCAAAAGCATGTATTCTCACGAATACATAGTAGCATATCCTGCAACACACACGATCATATTACAGGATGATCAATCCCGCTATCTTTAGGACATAGGTCCATGGATGATACAATCCAGTCATGTACCTTTTGAACCGAAGTCCAGGGACGATCCAGTCCTATCATGTACCTTTTGAACCGAAGTCCAGGGATGATCCAGTCCTAACATGTACCTTTTGAACCGAAGTCCAGGGACGATCCAGTCCTATCAATTCTCGGAGACCTCATGTCTACGGCTCAGTTCATAGGACCAAAGTCCAAGGATGATCCAATCCTTATCATACATTTAGGACCGCGTCCAAGGATGACTTAATCCTCGACCGTACATTTAGGACCATGTCCAAGGATGACGTAATCCTCAACCGTACATTTAGGACCACGTCCAAGGATGACTTAATCCTCCACCGTACATTTAGGACCACGTCCAAGGATGACTTAATCCTCCACCATACATTTAGGACCACATTCAAGGATGACTTAATACTCCACCGTACATTTAGGACCACGTCCAAGGATGACTTAATCCTCCACCGTACATTTAGGACCACGTCCAAGGATGACTTAATCCTCCACCATACATTTAGGACCACGTCCAAGGATGACTTAATCATCCACCGTACATTTAGGACCATGTCCAAGGATGACTTAATCCTCCACCGTACATTTAGGACCACGTCCAAGGATGACTTAATCCTCAACCGTCCACCAAGGACTTCATTCTCGAAGACATACGTCTACGGCTCTTCTTTAGGACTGAAGTCCAGGGATGATCCAATCCCCTCACAAGTTCACCAAAAACTTCATTCTCGAAGACATACATCTACGGCTCTTCTTTAGGACTGAAGTCCAGGGATGATCCAATCCCCTCAAGTCCACCAAGGACTTCATTCTCGAAGACATACGTCTACGGCTCTCTTTAGGACTGAAGTCCAGGGATGATCAAATCCCCTCAAGTCCACCAAGGACTTCATTCTCGAAGACATACATCTACGGCTCTTCTTTAGGATGATGCAATCCTATATGTCCACCAAGGACTTCATTTTCAGAGACATCATGTCTACGGCTTCTTTTAGAATATATGTTCAAGGATGATGCAATCCTCTTGTCACCTTAGACCCTGTCTAAGGACCATCCAGCAACCTCTCTGTCGGCATCACTAATATAGGTATCCTCATCATCGACCTCACTGTCGATGCAGGCAATCTCATCATGAGTTATCACATCACTCCCCCTTTCGAGGAGGGTCCTTCTGAACTATATTAAGTTTGTCTCAGAAAACGTTACTTGAGGTAGAGGTTTGGTTAGTACATCGGATCGGTAGAGGTTTGGTTAGTACATTGTTACAAATTCAAACTTTTGGTTCCTTTCTGCACCATATCTTGGAACACTAGATTCTTTGCCATCTTGATACAACTCTGCTTGTCACATAGGATCATAGTTGTGTCTATCTCTAAGTCAAACAATCCTAAAGCCATACTGCTTCATAACTTAGCAGAGCAAGCAGCCATATATTCTGCTTGTGCTCACGAGATCATGGCTGATCCCAGACAATAACATCCTCTCGATGTGCTCTTCCTGTCTGATACACTTCCTTCCCAATCAACATCTGTGTAGCCATCTTAAGTCATGATCTCCAAGATAACATAGATCAAAGTCTTATTGTATCCTTTAGGTACCACATCACATGATTTGCAGCTTATCAGGTGAACACATCTAGTTTCCACTAGATATTGACTCAAGGTGTTCACAGCAAAGCATATATCTGACCTAGTATTCTTTAGACACATCAATGACTCAATATTTTGTCTGTACAGAGTTCTATCCACTAACTCTGATGAGTCATCTGATAACAACTTCAAGAGTGGCCATTCCAACACATCAAGTCCTTTTAATATTTCTCAGCATAGTTTCCCTCGTTGAGAAAGATTCCTTCTGAGCCTTGTCATACTTCCAATCTGAGATTTTTCATTTTCATTTCTTCAGCCATCTTCTTGTTTCTTTTCATGATCTGTTTCTCATTCCTTGTCAGAAAGAGATCATCGTCATACAATAATGGTATGATAGGTTCATCATCCACAACCTTAAGGTAAAGGTTAGGAAGAACTTTACTTTTGGTAAAGCCCAAGCTTATCAAGAAACTGTCAATTCTCCCTTTGTGACTGAACATCATTCACACTCTGCATTGAATGATCTTCTGCATATCTATCTGTGCCATCTCTCGTTAGATGGGTCTACTGATATGAGCCTCAATATCATTTGAACTCTGTGGTGAGTTCCTTCTTGCATCCATATCGTCTGTGTATAGAAACAATATTCAACCTTGTAGCAAAGGTTGAGATCCTCATCACCCATGGTGATCATTAAGCTCATCAATTGATTATCGATCCTGGGTACCCATACAGAACCTGATTCACACTTCTTCTTTAATTACACCATTAAGAGAATGGTCTTATCTAGCCACTTGGAGCAAACATCTTATCATGATTCTCTTCCTCTTTCTAAGAGAATTTTCTAGCCACAAGCCTTCTATAGTGTGTTTGATTTGTAAATCCTTTTGTTTGAACATCCATCGCTTGTTCAGTGTTCATCATTCATCATGATCTTTCCTACAAATCAAAATTAAGTACATGATTAGTAATACTTCATAATCATCAAATCATATTGACATGATAACCTATTATGCATATAGATATCATTTACATAGTTATGTAACTATTTTGACCAATACTTTGGCACAACACTTTCCCATATCCTGTATGCATACAGTGGCTATCTAGATGCCTTCCATCTCTACCAGAACATACTATTGAGAGTGTGCACAGCTCTCAACATGTCAACAAAGAGGTTTCATTCTAGACAAGCAACAATGGAATGTTTATCCAACTTACCAATCATATGCATATTAGTAGTATACTGTTCAATGCTCTATGAATGTTTACACTCAGCATGATATATTCTAGGAATACAAATATGCATACAAGCAATATCATTTACTATTTCAAATAACAACTCAAATACTTATCTTTTATGTTTGTGTGGTTGCCTCCCACTTGATCTTCTATATGTCTTTTGAACTTCTATTCATTCTGTACCACTGTGCATGCTCAAGTGTGCACTAGTGTCATACTCATGATCTCATACACAAACATACATTCATTAGTATATTCTCAAAACATTCTAATTCTAAATAATCTTGAATATGTATAGTCATGATTATAGATAATATTCAAGGTTTCAGGGAAGTCTTCTTTTACTCATGCATATTCTTGTTTGATCTAGTTAGTTAAATAATCAACCAAGATAAGAGACATAATATGCATAAACCCTTGATTACTAACTTTATGAATAAGCATAACCAATCATACCAAGTATACTTATATAAGGGATTCTAACATGACATAGGAAAACATACCTGGATTAGTATACCTGCTTAGTTATGTACAAAACAATCTCTTCAATGATTTATAGATCGTGAGCTAGAACCTGCATGTCTCATAGGTTAAGCATAATATAACAAAGTCATACATACCTCGTAGGTAGAACAAAGATTATGGATGAGTCTTTGTCTTCATGATGTCATGGTCATGGAGCTTGATTTGTCTTTTGTGATGTACCTGTATCTTGTTAGCAGACACCATCAACCTCACACAACACCATAATGCATTAGTACAATCATATAGCCCTAATCAATGAATGTCTTCAATCATTCACATGCACTCATACTGTTACTAGGGTGATAAGACAATTCTAACGTTAATCAAGATTGTACTAATAGATAACATGAAGACAAACACATCATGAACTTAATCAAGAATCAGATTTCAAGACATACCTGAACCTCCTTGAGTCATACCTGTCGAGACTTCTTGTAGTCTTCTTATGTGAGGCCTTAGCCTCAACTCCCCCTAAAACTTGATCTGGAGCTTGATTAGGGTTTGCTAGAGAAACCCTAAAAATTCAATCTTTGACTTTCACACTTCTGAATGAATGGAAGGATGTGTCTTGCTGAGCTGATCAAACTAGCATACTTCAATTTTGAAATCTCCAAAATTTGACCCCTCAAAATTGCCTTTGAAACTTCTGGATCTTCTTGACAGGATCCTGAACTAGGGTTTGATGAAGCCCACCCTTCTGCTCAATTAAAAGGTTTGATCCAAGGCTCTAAACTCTTATTTTTCTGAGGAGCTTCCAGCCGTGGTTACAAACTTAAAAAATTCCAACTTTTGCTGAAGCCCTAATTTTCCATCTTTCCGATCAAAATCCCGAGCTAGGGTTTAATCAAGCCCGGTCTTCTACCCAACCAAAAAATTCGATCTTGGTCTCTAAATTTTGATTTTCCTGAGTAGCATTCAGCCGTGGATTCCGATTCCAAAAATTCTAACTTTCTCCGAAACCCTAAATTCCGGAAGCCATGAATAAAGGTGCTCCAAAAATAATTCTATTTTGACAGAAATATGTACCTGAATGTTTTTGCTATAACTCTGAAATTTTCACTCCACAGGGTCTGAAAACTTTTTTTGCAGTAGCCTGACCTGTCCTCTTTCCATCCTGACAGGTCTGACCTCAATTGGATTTTATGAGAGAGAGTTATGCCAAATGTCGCAACGTGACCGGTTTTGGGATAATACAGGAGAGCGAACTTGTACGGCGTGCCACGTGTCACTGTTTGAACTTCGGCCTCTAAAAACTTTTCTTGAGATATCTCTCCCTATTCTCTTTCCATCCTAACAGGTCTGACCTCAATTGGACTCTCTGGGAGAGAGTTATGCCAAGTGTCGCAACGTGACCTGTTTATGGGATAAAACATGAGAGCGAACTTGTACGACGTGCCACGTGTCACGGGTTCAGCTTCGGATTCTAAAAAACTTTTCCTGAGATAGCTCGCCCTATTAGCTTTCCATCCTGACAGGTCTGACCTCAATTGGACTCTCTGAGAGAGATTTATCCCAAGTGTCGCAACGTGACCGGTTTATGCGATAAAATAGGAGAGCGAACTTGTACGGTGTGCCACGTGTCACTGGTTCAGCTTCGGCCTCTAAAAATGTTTACTGACATAGTACAGTCTGTGTACTACCTGTCACTTTTTACAAAATTTCATTTGGAGCTTCCTAGCCCAAGTTATGACCTTTTTTCCCAGGTCACCTGATTTTGACTGAGATATGGAAGAGCAAGAAACCCTAACTTGTACTGATCATAACTTACAAAGTACAACGAATCTGAGGGTGCCCTTTGAACAAAAGATACCTGGAGATGTTATCTACGACTTGTAAAGGTTTCAGATCCTGAACCTTCGCCAAAATGAATTTATAGCGAAAGTTCCATGATGACTAGTTTTTGCTATGTAAAACCCTAACCTTCAAATTGTCGTAAGTAAAGCAAGTGTCGTAAGTGCCATACCTTGCCTTCCTTCAGGTTAGCTCTGATACCATGTTAAGATTTAATATGCTAAGACAGAAAATAGCAGCATTACATTTCATTTCACAATAATAGCATATATAGGATCACTGAAGAAACAACAAGCATAGCATAAACACAAGAGACACAGATTTATCCTGGGAAACCCTCATGGGGTAGAAAACCTAGTAAAGCTTCCTCAATATAGATGACCAACAATATACAAAGATGCAAACCAAAGACATGATCTCCTCCTCCATCATAGCAGACCTCTCCTCCACAAGTGCGCCTCTCTCAAGTGAGTGAGTGTATCAGATGAGGAACACACCTCCTCTATTTATACACTACTCTGACATATATTTTACACAAGTACATGTAGGCTCATATTTAACCATTAGGTTAAATACCCTATTATAACTGGCTGGGCCGACCCCCACATGGTGGGTCTAATAACCCTAGTTACCACAAATTCTCGGAGGAATAAACATCTCCGGATACATAATAAAATCACCTCGGAGGGATGGAACATCTCCGGAATAAATAATGTATAAATATAATATTCTTAGAAGTTACAATATTCAACAGTAGTCAATATTGAAAACCCTATCATGAACCGACATCGGGGAAGTGTGTACCCCTTTCTGATGTGAGCCATGTAGGCCCTACTCATAGTCAAGCAATCTATCATAATGAAAATAAAATCAAAACATGCTCTGCATATTGAATCTAACAATTAGACATGCATATTCTTAGCTAGGGCCAAAGAGCATTTATCCATTTGCAAACATAGTCTTCTTCATTAATGAGGAATTAGGGCTCCCTTCTCTGAGTTGACAATCCCTCGGTTTTCCATCCCAACTCCTTTTGATGTTACATAACCCTCATATGTCTTACTGACATAATATTTACCATCTCACTCATATTGTTTACCAATCATGTAGTGCAGATCGGATGTTACCAAAATGTCCAATGGTGTTTCACCCAAAACCCATTTCCAAGATATGGGATCCTTCCAATGAATTTTGGCTTCTGCAGGCCTTATCCCATGGTCTTACTGCAATGTGTCTTCCTGGCACACTTACTAAATATCCAAACAGTCAACAACATTTAACAATAAAACTCAAATCTGATTGTTCCATAACCAATCAATGGTACTAATAATTAAATTCAATATGAATTTTGCAATTCTATTTACTACAGAAATTGATTTGTTTATTCATGAGGCTATCCTCATACTGCTTGTCTCTTGTAAGTGGTATCACTTCTCCCATTATGGTCTTATGTCTGCTGCCATACATAAACATCCACTTACAACATGTCCTCCTTACGCAATTCATATAAGCCAAATAGTCATTAGTCATTTATTAGCAAAATTCCAAATCCAAGATCTACAAATCTGAGATTTACAATCCTTCTTTCTAATAGAACATAGAGTTCTCAACCATGAGATTCCTTCTCATAAGTTCTAAATCAAAATTTTCAAATCCGTTCCCTACAGAAATTAGATTTGCAATCATGATATTATTCTCATAAACTTAAATCAAAATATTTTCAGATTTGTTTCATGCATAAGTTAAATTTCACAACCATGAGAACTTTCTCATAACCTTTGGATTTTGCACATGGTAGAGTTTGGTCTTTACTATGGTCTTATCCTCATTGCCATACGCAAGACATTTCTACTTGGAATCTTAAACTTCAATCCACCAAACAATTTTAAGTCTTCATGCATATAATATTTCATTGCTGCAACAGTCACTGAAGCATTTCCAGAATTATAACATTCCCTAATTCAAACACTTCCAGTTATTAACATCTCAGTATCACCAAAATTCATTACTTCAGGTGAATCATTATCATACTAAATTTGCAAGGTACAGTCACATCATTTATGCAATTTAAATGAAACTTTAGATACTGTTTGTTTCACAATCATATCATTTATACAACTCTGCCCTTCCTTAGAGCATTCTGATAGCCCATTGATCATGACTGTCCTCTTCATGCACTTACTATTCTGCATTCATAACAACCCATGAAAGGATCCTAGAATTATCATCAATTCCTCATCTCATTCATTACTTAGTTTGCAATAACACATGCACCATCCATATGCATTCATGCAATGCATCACAACATGTGCACCCACACTTATGCATGCACATCTACAACATTTACTCAAACTTTTCATATGCTTCCACTCAATGCATAACTACAAGATTTATAAAATCTCTTAATCCATATCCAATCAATGCTACCTCGTATTGATTCATGAATACTATGCATTCAAACATACTATGGCCTAACCATGACTACCTCATATAGGATGCATTGCCATAATCAAGACCACTAGTCCTTACTTGTTTTGGTTATTAAGCTCATAACCAACATACACATGACATGATATATTTTTATATGAATGTAGTCTAAATTTTTAAACAATCACATGATATAAGACCTCTTTCCTTCACCACTCCATGTTCCACCACACTATGCCAGTATGTCATTCCCATGAATGCATTTCAATCCGAAATGCATTCCATTCTATGATTACTAAATATGGTTCAATGGATTCTTACCCATTCCCCTTTCAACTCCTGTGCAATCATCATAATAAAACCATTACCTACATGGCTCCCATTTACACCCTTGATGTTACCTGATTAGTTGGTCTCTTACAAAAGATTTCAAAATTCGCCCACCAACTTCTTGATCATGGATTTGTTGCCTTATCCTTTTCTTCATAAGGTTGTTGGTCACATGCAACAACATCATCAACATATTCAACCATGCTCCTATTGTATTTGGTCCTACCACCAATACCAACACCAATAGTGATTATCAACCACAATATTTATCATTATTGGTTCATTGCATATGTAAAATCCCACTACTTTTACCAATATGTAATATAATATGCGTGCAAAAACATATTCTCATGCACTGTGCATTGTTTATGAATATGCCAACTAGTACATATTCATGCCATCCATATAATATCTGCATTTTCATCATTTCCATGCCATAATTTTATGTACACAATGCTTATAAAATATAAATATAGTTAGCAAGACAGGGGTTAAGGAATTCTCCCTTTCCAATCCCTCATCTTTGCATGGAATTCTCTTCCACATAATAGTTGGTCTGATTTCATGGCTTCTAGCAAACACACAAGGAATCATTAACTATGATTTAATCACCAAGCATCAATTCAATACATATACTCGTGCATAATATTCCAACTTGCTACTTTCCAGGCATGCAATTCTATGAATTGCCCATATTGATAACAATTTTTGTCAAAACAGCCACTGGCACTTTTCTTCTCTGCATAACTATGAGGTATGATAACCTCATTCAAATTCTGGTCATGTACCATTGTTCCCTGCTAGATAAAATTTCCAATGCCTATCCATGTGCTTCTTTCCGACTTCGGGTGTGGAAACTACATTACTTCAAAAATGACAATTTTTACCAAAATTGCTGCACTTTTACATAGTTACAAAATATCCTGAACTTCCAACTTCAGCCATCTGTAGAAGCAAATCTATGAAGAATCATGAAAACTTTTCTATTGGGAGAAGTTAGCCTATATAGCAAGGAGCACTTATCAACTCGTGGATCTCTATTCCGATGCGCCTTTCATCTTCTATAAAATTCTGGGTTTGACTACTTTCCACTTTTCACTTTTTTAGAAAATTTCAAATTTTGGGCCAAAAATGGCTATCTCTCTAATAGAGCACTTCTGGAAAATCTTTGTCTAACATGAATTGTTTGTTTTAATGAAAATAAGAAATGTTGAGTTTGGTCAATTTCTTGAATTCTAATTACAGGTTCACTTTCATCCACTGCAAGCTTTTCAAAATCTCCAAAAAGTGGCCTGAAATAGTGCTTTTTGGCCCTCTTGCACACCCCGACTCCACATCCTTTGGAGATTGGATCCAAAATTCCAAAATTAACACTATTCCTACTCCATGATTGCTCCATATTAGTTTCAGCTCAATATGACTTTCTGTCAAGTGTCAGGACACTGATTTAGAAAATCCATTTATCCCAAATTTATGCCAAATTGGAGCATAATGGGCTTGTGATCCTCGCTGGTTCATTCATGGCTTTCGTTAATGGCCTCAGAACGTCACTAACCTCATCCAATTCCGATTCCACAAGCTCCTGTTATCCAAAAATCAATTTTCAGGCAACCCGAAACCTGAAATTACGGGTTCGAAAAGTCAGGTCATGGTCACGGAAATGTAACCATCCCGCAACCCGAAACCCAAAATCCAAAATTGCGGGTTCGGAAAGTGAGGTTGCAGTCACGTAAATGTAACCGTCCCACAACCTGAAACCCAAAACCCAAAATTGTGGGTTCGGAGTTGCGAAAATCCAAAATGCAAGTTTTGGAAATCCTCGTTCTCGCAACCCGAAACCCGAAACCTAAAATTGTGGGTTCGGGATTGTGGAAACTAGAACGCACTTTTTCAAAACATTGCATTCCCGAAATCCGAAATCCGCAACCATGGAACACCTCCAGCACTGCAACTTCTAGGGTTCATAACTCCTTCGTCCCTTGGCCAAATGAGGTGAGTCTGGTACCATTGGAAAGCTGTTGGTGAGCTCTATGCAATTGTGTGATCCTATGCCACATATGAAAACTCAAATCCTTCCATTTTCCCCAAATCAAAATGACACCCCAAACTTCTCCAATATTGTGTTAAAATGTTCTGTTATCTGCCTATAACTCAGAGTTTGGCCAAAGCAGCCCCAATGCTGCAACGTGGGCTTTGATACCACTCGGTAACATCCCCTTCCATCAATCCAGTGCAAGGAAGGAAACTTGACCAAACATACCGGGCTTACTTGAAGATATCGGCCCCATACATTACTAAGAAATTCATAATAAATAAAAACTTATGTGTGCAGATCATTCTTAAATAAACACAGCGGAATTACACATTATCCACACACCATTTCATCATGCATTTGGCATTAAAATGGCAGTCATTGATTAAAACATTGCAGAGCACGAAATTAACATAACTCAAACCACAAGGAATACTTATCTTGAAATGTAGTGCAGAATCATACTCAATATGGACACAACGAAATAACCATAATAACACACATGCATAAGGGAATACATCTGCCTATTTCTTCCAGGCAGAATAATGAAACAATCATACAATAATCAATTCCATTCTCATGTTATGCACAAGATTTATGCCAACTAGCTTAAGATACTAATTTCATTCAATTAACATGAATAATTAAACATACAGAATGATCATATTTTAACCACATAGAATACTTATATTTAAGATGAAGCTATCCAACAACTGGCTATGGGAGAGCAATGTTCCACCCAAGCATAGGTCTCTATCCAGCCTATATTCTTTCAGCTGAGAGACAACCCCCGAGTTGGGTTTTTTATACACTAAGGAGGAACTAGATGGGCTCACTCACAGCCATGGTTTCACTCAAACAGTCATGCTAAGCCAACACACAGTTGGGTTGATCAAGCATGCAATAAGCAAAAGGAAGAGGATGCTAAGTTGGTGAGCTCAACCACAGAGCTACAAACATCTCAAGTAAATTCAAGCAATCCAATCCTTTGTTCAAACATTCACACTTGGATTTATCACAATTTGATCATCAAATAACTCAATCCCGTCACTAGACTTCTGGATTTTACTGTCAATACCAAATTCTGGGCATTTAAGGTTATTCAAAACATGGGTTCTTGCGAAGTTACAATTTCTGGTTTTTTCTCACTGTTGGGAATTTGTAATGGATGAAAATTGATGCTGGAATGTTCAACCATGGAATGGGAATGAGAAAAAACCAATTCCCATGAGTTAGAGTGACTTGTGGGTCAAGGAAACAGAGCTCATACCCTGCCATATGAATTTATGGGCTTCCCATGCTCCATTGAAGCCATGGACTGATTTCCTCAACCATTTTCTTACACATAATTAAATGCCAGCAAAGAAAGTCAAATGGGTTGTCAATATGACATTTGGTAGCCTATGGTTCAATCCCACAACCTCCTCACCACTCCCTAGTGGATACACATGGCCCCTTCTCATTAGTTGCTTCCATAGCTAGTTTTGGTATTGTTAGGAACCCATGTCTTTACTTTGTTAGTATGTTGTTATTGGACGCATATGCTTTGTAAGTCGTCCCGTAGTATTTGTTGATCAATAGTTTGTGTTATTGTTGTTGGCGCATATGCTTTGTAAGTCGCCCGTAGTATTGTTGATCCATAGTTTGTAACGGCCCATGGTTTCGACCCATAGTATTGGCGCCTAGAATTAGTATATAAGTGTGTGTTGAGACCTTTGAAGGCACCGTGAAGTTATTTGTATTGAGCTTGCTCAAAGGAGGTTGCCCCCTCGAAGTGGCCCGTGATCAATATAAAGTGATTCTGAGTTCTGTCATTTCTGCTATTTCGCATATTTTCATTAAGTGATTGTTGCAGGTGCCTCACATCTGGTATCAGAGCACTTTCTTGGGCTCGTTGGGTGAAATTTCTGCCAAAATTTTTTTCGCATCTGTTGCAGGTTCGGATTTGGGAATAATCCCTATCCGCTTAACTGTGGGAAGTACTTGGGCATAAGCCCTAAAACTCATTGTGAGGAGTACCACAGGAACCTCGAAGTAGCTGGCCCATTGAGAGGACCTGCCAGTGAAAAGGGCAACGACCCCTTCCTGATTGACTAGTTCCCACCCATGAGGTAAACCAAGAGCTGTCGTTTGTGGCAAAGCAGTTATCAGTTTTACCTGAGCTGTGGAGTGAGGGGTACTGCCCCAATACGCAAGCCGTCAGACAGCATTGGTGGCCGAGTGAAAACCCTGAACTGTTAGGAAGCCGCACATACCTGGGGTCCATATCTACTTTCAGTTGAACTATTGTCGATCACTGCTGCGCCGTTTCAGATCCATTTTGCAAGCCGTTCCAGATCCAGCTGGTCGGCGTTGTTCCAGATTCTTTCTGAGCCGTAGCCGCTCCAGTCTGTAAAAAATAAAAATAAAAAAATTCAGTTTTTTCTCCATATCTCCCTTGTTTTACCTCTGTTTCCCTTGAAATTTTCAGGGAACCCCTCTCATTCCATTCTGCATATTTCATCCCTGAGGACCCTATCCTCAGTTCCCCTTCCTACAGCCTGAAATCCCACATTTGTCTATTTTTAGGGTTTGCCATAACTTCCTCAGATTTCACCCAATCACCCTCAAATTTTACCACAGCGTTCATTTCTGAATTCTGCTTCTTTGTTCCCCTCTGCCCAATTTTCTCATTCTTTCACCCCGCTTCTGAAATCCTCATTTTTGCCTCCCTGTCTATCCAACAGTGTCCAAAACCTAGTCAAACCCCAATTACCATTCTGATTTTTTCCCAAATCCAAATTTTCCCTTACTGAAGTAGTTCCTGTTTTTGCTTTCCTACCCAATCAAAAAAAAAAAAAAAAAAAAAAAAAAAAAAAAAATTCGGTTATGGTTGTCACCCGTGCAGGAGCAAAAACCATGGAGGAAGCACTTGCAGCCATCCAAGCCAAACTCCAGGACCTGGATGAAAAATTTCTCGGTCTCCATCTTGAACATTCAGCTATGAACAACAAACGGCAGTCCGAGTCTTCAGTAGACAATGGGTTCTCTTCTTCCAGCAATTTCCGTGGTCCAAAGCTTGATTTTCCTCGCTTCAATGGTACCGATCCAACTGGATGGATCTATCGTGCAGAACAGTATTTCAATCTGCATAATACTTTTGATGTCAACAAAGTTTCGTTGGCATCCTTTCATTTGGAACAGGAAGCTCTTCAATGGTACCGTTGGTACATCAAGGCTCATTCAGAGCCCAACTGGCCAGACTTTTGTCAGCTCCTTTTGCAACGATTTGGTCCTAGTGCTTTTGATGACTTCACAGGAGCCCTCACTAAACTTCGCCAAACTGGCACTGTGAGAGAGTATCAAACCGAATTTGAGAATCTAGCCAACCACACCGAAGGATTGACTGATGAATTTTACCAGAGTTGTTTTATCAGTGGTCTAAAGGATGCCATTCGCTCTGAGGTCAAAATGTTCTGTCCCAACACAATGATGGAAGCACTCGGGTTGGCTAAGTTGGTAGAAGACAAGATTGCAACCCAGCAACGCTCCAAGCCCACTTTTGTTCCCTTCAGAAATATGGGTTCTCAGCGACCACCTATACCGCAGGCTCCTCGACCGACTCCTATCAAGCGGTTGTCTGAAGCAGAGATGCAAGCACGCAGAGAAAAGGGGCTTTGCTATAATTGTGATGAGAAATGCACTCGGGGACATCGATGTGTTCAGCAAAAGCTCTACCTCCTGGATGTGGAGTCTCCGCCTGCCTCTAAAATGGGTGACGAAGATCTAGAAACACTGGATGCTCCTGTCGACATTCAGGAACCGCCTATTGACCCTCTATCTCAGGATGACCAGCCAGAGATATCTCTCCATGCTTTAGCTGGAATCACCACCCCCCAAACAATGCGGGTCAGGGGTTACTTCAAGAAGCTTCCTCTTACAATCCTCATTGATTCTGGTAGCACTCATAATTTCATTGACCCTCGGATCGCCAAACAAGCTGATTGTTTTATCCATCCTTGCTCCAACTTTGAAGTCATGATTGCCAATGGGGGCACCTTACCTTGCAAAGGGAAGTGTCGAAATGTGCGTATCTCTATGGGAGATTATATCCTGCGCTCTGACATGTTTGCCTTGCCTTTAGGCGGATGTGATGTTGTTTTGGGCGCTCAATGGCTACGCACACTCGGCCCTATCTTATGGGATTTTGCCGAACTTTGGATGCAGTTTTCCCTCAATGGACACAAACACACATTGACAGGATTACAACCAGGTTCTCTCAGCATCATCAGTTCACATCGCATGGAGAAACTCCTCAAGAAGAGTTCACATGGTGTCATCGCTCAGATCAGTTCCATCCAGATGCAACCATCCGCGGTCTCCACTACTCCTTTGGATCTACAACAAATTCTGAATCGATATACAGGTGTCTTTGCTGAACTAGTGGGATTACCACCTTCCAGGCCGGAAGACCATCGTATTCAGCTCCTTCCTGGTAGCGTTCCTCCCAACATCAGGCCCTATCGCTACCCATTTCACCAAAAAACAGAGATTGAAATGCTCGTGTGGGATTTATTGAAGCAAGGTATTATTCGCCCAAGCACTAGTTCCTTTTCTTCTCCAGTTATTCTTGTCCGCAAAAAAGATGGGTCATGGCACCTCTGCATTGACTTCCGAGCACTTAATCACCTCACCATCAAGGATAAGTTTCCAATTCCGGTTGTTGATGAGCTTCTTGATGAGCTTCATGGGGCTCACTTTTTCTCCAAGTTGGATCTTCGTTCTGGGTATCATCAAATTCGGGTTCATGAGGAGGATATTCCTAAAACAGCTTTCCGCACACATGATGGCCATTATGAGTTTTTGGTCATGCCCTTTGGCCTCACTAATGCTCCTTCCACATTCCAGGCCTTAATGAATAAAATATTTCGACCCTACTTGCAGAAATTCATTCTGGTATTCTTTGATGATATCCTCATCTACAGTAAAACATGGGATGAACATCTCCAGCATCTGGATCTTGTCATGCAACTTTTCTCTGACCATCATCTCCATGCCAAGCAGTCTAAATGTGTTTTTGGACAAAAGGAAGTTGAGTATCTCGGGCACATTATCTCAGCACAAGGGGTTCGCGTGGATCCTGCCAAAATCGATGCCATGAACAATTGGCCACATCCTCAGACACTCAAGAGCCTTCGTGGTTTTTTGGGGTTGACTGGCTACTACCGCAAGTTTGTCAAAGATTATGGGAAGATTGCAGCTCCATTAACTGCCCTATTGAAAAAAGATGCTTTTACATGGACACCTGCTGCTCAGTGTGCATTTGACAAACTAAAACAAGCTATGTGTACTACAACTGTGCTAGCTATGCCTGATTTTTCCAAGCCCTTCACTATTGAGAGTGATGCTTGCAGCAATGGACTTGGTGCTGTTCTCCTTCAAGATGAACACCCCATTGCATTCACCAGCAAAGCCCTTTCAGGTAAGAATTTAGCTGCCTCCACCTATGAGAAGGAAATGATGGCTATTTTGCATGCAGTATAGAAGTGGCGTCCATACCTATTAGGGAATCATTTCTGCATCAAGACTGATCACCAGAGTTTGAAATACTTCTTGGACCAGCGTGTCTCCTCCCCGGCACAACAGAAATGGGTTATCAAACTCATGGGTTATGACTATGAGATCACTTACAAGAAGGGTAAAGACAACATTGTGGCAGATGCTCTTTCTCGTACATTTGATGCCCAAGGTTCTCTTTCAGCTATTTCTATGCCTGTTCCAAATTGGTTGCAATATGTTCAACAGGGTTATGTCAATGACTCTTCCTTATCTCAGATCATCCAGCGCTTGACCAACAATCCTTCTGCGGTCCCACATTACTCTTGGGATGGTGCTTCTCTGCGATACAAGGGTCGTCTGGTGCTTCCCCAGAGCACAGATCTTCAACAGGCTGTCTTCTATGAACTCCATGCTTCTCCCTCAGCCGGGCACTCTGGGTTCCTCAAAACATATGAACGAGCACGGCGTAACTTCTTTTGGCAGGGCATGAAAAGGACAATTCAACATATGGTGGCCGAATGTGATACCTGCCAGCGCAATAAGGGTGAAACAACACTCCTTCCAGGATTGCTTGAACCCTTGCCCATACCTACACAGATTTGGACAGATATTTCTATGGATTTCATCGAAGGGCTCCCTAAATCTGGCGGAAAGACAGTGGTTCTCGTTGTGGTTGATCGTCTCTCCAAATATAGTCATTTTTGTGCTCTCAGCCATCCCTATACAGCCTCCTCCGTCGCTCAAATTTTTATGGACCAGATCTTTCGTCTTCATGGCATCCCTTCTTCCATTGTCTCGGATCGTGATGCGACTTTCACTAGTCATTTTTGGACAGAACTATTTCGCCACACTGGCACCAAACTGAAGATGAGTTCAGGGTATCACCCACAAACAGATGGTCAGACTGAAATTGTTAATAAATGCTTGGAAACTTATCTTCGTTTCTTCGCCTCGGAACAACAACATCAGTGGGCAAAGTGGCTTCCTCTCGCGGAATGGTGGTACAATACCTCTTACCACACTGCCTCCAAAATGACCCCATATGAAGCAGTCTATGGTCAGGCACCTCCAGCTCTTCTTCCATACACCCCCACCAGTTCACCAGTTCAGGAAGTTGACAGGGTCCTTCGCAACCGAGATCAGATTCTTCACATTTTGCGGGACAATCTTCACATGGCAAGGAATCGCATGAAGCAACAAGCTGATCAGCACCGTTCAGAGCGCACCTTTCAAGTCGGCGATATGGTTTTTCTTCGTCTTCAGCCGTACAAACAATCCTCCTTGAAACTCAAAGGACGTCATAAGCTCGCTCCAAAGTTCTATGGGCCATATCGGATTCTTTAGAAGATTGGGTCCGTCGCTTATAAATTGGAACTTCCTCCTTCTTCCCGCATTCATCCAGTCTTTCATGTCTCTTGTCTGAAGAAAGTTCTTGGCACCAAAATCAGCGGCCAAACGATTTTACCCGAACTGGATAATGAAGGATCCATCCTTTTGGAGCCAGAGGCCATCCTCAATTGGCGCACGCGTCAACTTCGCTCTCGCTCTATCACAGAGGTATTAATTCAGTGGCACGGCATGCAACCAGAGGATTCTACATGGGAACCACTCCTTCAGATTCAACAACAATTTCCACATCTAAAGCTTTGAGGACAAATCTTTTTTTCAAGGGGGAGGGGATGTTAGGAACCCATGTCTTTACTTTGTTAGTATGTTGTTATTGGACGCATATGCTTTGTAAGTCGTCCCGTAGTATTTGTTGATCAATAGTTTGTGTTATTGTTGTTGGCGCATATGCTTTGTAAGTCGCCCGTAGTATTGTTGATCCATAGTTTGTAACGGCCCATGGTTTCGACCCATAGTATTGGCGCCTAGAATTAGTATATAAGTGTGTGTTGAGACCTTTGAAGGCACCGTGAAGTTATTTGTATTGAGCTTGCTCAAAGGAGGTTGCCCCCTCGAAGTGGCCCGTGATCAATATAAAGTGATTCTGAGTTCTGTCATTTCTGCTATTTCGCATATTTTCATTAAGTGATTGTTGCAGGTGCCTCACAGGTATTTTATTGCATGATGTTTATTTACATCATTTTTACAATGTTCCATGGCTAAATAGCACATGGGTAACATAATATCTAATACTTCTCTTTTAAATAAAATTCGAGCATCCACTAGTGGGGCCTTGGCCTTGAGCTCCAAACTAGGGAAACATGCATCACATGCATACAATATTTTCATTAAAAGCTAATATATCCTAAGGGTCAAAATGGGGTATTACATCGGAGATCATGTTGTATCATGCTATGCATCTATATGATGTCAATATTGTAATTGCTCATTGACCTTTGATAGTTGTTTCAGGTACTTTTGTGACTTGGTTCTGCGGTTTCTTGTTCCTTCTCTGACTTGGAATTATAATGTATTTTGGCCATCATTTCGCTCTGACCTCACACATTAGGGGGCATCTGTTATAGGTCAAATCTGCACTTCTCCGTCCATGATCACACTACTCTATTGATCACACAAAAGGACACTATGGATGGAAGAGCTAAGTTGACCTTGGATGATTTGATACTGAAATCTTACATCTTCAGCTGAAAAATATAATTTTTCTGCATATTTTAGTGTATGTGCACTACTCTTATAACTGGAAACCCACGCACATATCCTAAATGTGCGCTACTCTTATAATAGACAACCCATGCACATATCCTGAAAGTTGCAAATGCTTGTTGTAAAGCACAAAAGTTTCATATTGTGCGATACTTTGGTTGTATGAAATCCATGCTCATCTTAAGATGAAATCAAAAAATATATTAAGATTACGAATTGGGATTAGTTGAAGTTGGTTCTGCAACTTCCCCAACCTCCCAATTCAACCACCTCTCGAATTCAACTACCTACCTTGTCCCATAAATACAAGGAGGATCTATGAGAGAGGGACCTAGAAGGAATACATTAAGTGTTGTTACGCTGGAGGAATTCCCAAGTCATTGTGAAGAGTAGGAGCCCAGGACTCGGTTGCAAAAGCATCTTGACCGATCAAGTATATTTGTACTGATTCATGTTTCTTTAACAATAAAAAGGTGGAAATACCCTTCCTATCCCAAATCGAATGTCTATTAGATTGTATGTTCATTTGGTTTAGTATCTGATTGTTGTTGATGTTTGATTGCTTTCAATATTCATCATATTTATTACAGTCAAGATACGTTGAGGAAGGTTTCCTTTGTGTTGCAAGTTCATCATAGCGAAGGATCAAGCGAAAGACCAAGAAAAAGCTAGGACTAGCCGTCGATAAAAGGTACATCTTTCGATATCTTGATCTCTTTCATTTGTAAGAACTAAATGCAGTGCAATGAATGTATTTACCTGTCAACCCCTCCCAAGTTGGTAGTGTCTCTCCTCACTATAAGGTATAAATCATGAACAACAACCAAATAAGTGGATGTGGGCTATCCTCTCCTGTTGTCGTACCTCCCCGAGTGATAACTGCGATAGCAACATCTTGCGTCCTTGGTTTTGCAGAAATTGTTGCAATACTCGCACCCTGAGTCTAATTCAGTGGTATATTCCCAGGTTGGTTCACATTCTGGTTGGAATTCTGATTCAGATGTTGGTTCTGATTCTGTGCCAGTTGCTGCACTTGATTCTACACTTGTTGCTGCACTTGATTTTGGTTCTACAGTTGCGGAACATTCCCCGCTTGCCATCGCGCAATCAAGTGCAGACAGTTTTCCACAGTGTGATCTGTAACAAAACAAAACATACACTATGTCTGCAATTGTGGGAAATCTCGTTGGTAGTGTCCCCACACCCCTCAGTGATAACACTAAACAGATCCTTGACCTTCTCATCCTTCTCCATGACCAAATCCTCCACCACGTCCTCCATGAAATTCTCCACGAAATCCTCTCTGTTACTGGTACTGCGGTTGATTGAACTGTTGCTGCATACAATTCGGTTGCAATGGCACACATTTCCCTTGTTGCACATATTATGCTTGTTGAACGTAATGTGGCTGTTGTGGAGCCATTTGCATCGAAGCATATTGTGGTATAAACTATTGTGGTTGTTGCTTTGGTGCAAATTGTACCTACGGTTGAGGTAGCGGCTGAGCTACCTATGGCTGTGGTTGCGGTTGTTGTATGGAATGCTGGTCATCTTTCACATAGAATACATTGTACATTTTCTCCTTAAGCAACCCATATGCACAACAATCTTTGTCTTCATGTCCCACTGATTTGCAGAATGTACAATATAGATTCATCACTTTTGTGACCATCTTTTGCATGTATTGACATTCCTTGTGGCAGTTCCCATATACCTGATAGATGCGACACCACGGCATAGCAACGCCATGCAGTAGATTCGGTGCTCCTGAAACCAGATAATTGTGGAAGTCTGGGAAATTGTCCTTAGTATGACCCTCACCACAAAACCGTGTCAACCACACTTCCTCACACTGTTCTTTACCTTTCTTCAAGTCTTACAGCTGTATGGTCAAGTTAGCTAACTTGGTCTGAATCTATGACATACTAGCTATGTTTTCACCAATCAACGAAGCTTCCAACCGCATCGCAATTTACAGGGCTTCACTCGGCATTGTAATTTTCTATTGCATCAGTGGTAGTTGAATGTGCAGGAGTAATGCCGCAATGAACCATTCTTTGTGTTGGACAGTGCTCATGTTGAAACTGACCCTTTCCATTAGTGTTTTGAATAACTGGTTAAAATCCCACATTGTTTCATTGGGATGCTACTTAATCTCTTTTAGTTATGTAATATACTATGCTTCAGACTTGTGTTTTTTGAACTCGGCAATCAATCCAGCTCAAACTTCATCCAACGTCTTGTCTAGAGCGCCTACAGGAACCTACACAAACTTCATGAACCAGTCTAATGCAGAACCCGAAGAGTTGTCGCCAATTGTCCTTTCTTGGCATTATCATCAGTAATTTTCTTCACAGTCCATACTGCCTCACATAAGAACCAGTACTGCTTAGGATTATCTATTCCATTTTCGTGGAACAGTGATAACTTTGTATCCTCTCCCTCCATCCTGGGCTTCCTTCCTACAATCGCTGAGCTATTAGTAATCAAATTCTGTGGACCTGATGAACACAGTGTTGTCAAAGTTGTATTTTTCACTGGTTGAGAGATAGTGAGATGAGGTGTGGGTACGTTGCTGCTGGGGTTTGGTCCTCCCTCTATCTTGGGCATATCCTAGTTGTCCTTGTCAGGGTTGTGGGTCGCTTCATCCCATGTGGTCTTCCTTCGCGACCTTGCATTCTGATCGTAGCAGGACCTTCTCCTGTCCTCTGCCTATTTTCCCATTGAAACCTTGCTCCTCCCCTTGTAAGACCACTCTCTTCCTCGGCTTCCTTCACAGTCTCATCATGACCTGCACCCATCTACCCTTTATCATTCCATGTACCGCCCCCCTGCCATCGCGGTATCCACGACCTCTACCCACCAGGGTTCTTACTAGTCTAGGTGCATCTTTAGTATACCCTTCTCACAAATGAGCATTTTAATGGACAACTGTAGCGACAACATAAACATGCCCCTTGGCCCATGGAAAAAATACCTTTCAACTTCACTATAGGATTTATTCGCATCAACCGCAAACTAAGTGATATAGCCTTCCAGTATGCTATTAATCCAAACTTCAATAGCCTACGACGCCTTGTTGTCGACTTCCTACAGCTCTTGGATCAATTCTGGGGTCCAGGCTGTCGGATCACCACCTTGGAAATTCCTCTTCTGGAAGGTCAATTTTTCTAACCACTCAAACAAGATGACTGGGAATTCACAGAAAAAGTATTCATGTGGGCCGTTGTGAATGTTCCTCTCCACCCACTGATATGTCATCAGCCGAGGGTTCTGATTTTATTTTTCAGCAAACTCTTGCAACTTCTGATTGAACCAGTCTTGTATCTCCAGTCTTGTTGGATGCCACAACATATCCTCCTGTCACTTCACGCTATGGTCCCAGCAACAGAACCATTTGTTGACACAAACCCAGTTGATAAGGGTTCCCAGTAGTGTCGACACCCAAACCACCATGATGTCCTTGAGCACCAACCCAGACAGGTTTTACCCTGTACCATTTGTTGACACAAACCCAGTCGATAGGGGTTCCCAGCACTGTTGACACCCAGAACACCGCTATCTCCCTGAGCACCGGCTCAGACAGGTTTTACCCCATCCAGCAACACCTACAGAGCAGATGAGGTCTCACCCGAGATGTTCGTGGGAGAGTTGACGAAACCATGTTTGCGTCGAATGAAGGAGGATGTTGTGAATCCATTGACTAACTTATTGCAACGTGTCAAAAATAGATCTAAGCATTCAATTCAAGCATTAATCATAATCGTGACATCATTTAACAGGAACCGAACCACTATTACAATAGATAAAATAGTAATGCATTAATTGCAGAAAGGAAACATTGTATCATTCATATATTCATATCCCAAAAGGCATGACCATAGATAAACAAGAAGGACATAGGGATTTTGCTAAAAAAATATGTCACATCATATTATCTTCGCACAAACCCAGGTTACATTCACGTTCTTCACTGAAATAATCTCTCCAAAGATAGATCAATGCCAATATCTCCTCCTCTAATCCTTACAAAACTACATCTATTTATAGGCTTATGCCTTTACATTTTTCGTCCAATTAGGCAACCGCCTAACTACTTCTCAACAAAATTCTACAAAAACTAACCCCAAAATCCCACATATTGTGGTCAAATAACCCAAAAACCCCTATAATGCAGTCTAAATGACCCAAAATGTACATGACGTGGTCCAAATGACCCAAAACTACAAAAATACTTGTCGCCTTGCTCGTTGCTTTCCTCCTTTTGTGGTGCCTTTGGCCTTACACAGCATCCGCGATGCTGACTCACCAAACTACCTGCCAACATCGGTCGATTGGTGGGATTCATCATTTGCCAAAAAGGGATCATCATTGACCTTTTGAAGGTTAAATCCATTATCGACCTTTCATCCCCTCACACCTTGTTCCAGTTGCAAATCCTTCAGGGCAAGGTTAATTTTCACCTTCAGTTCATTCTGGAATACACTACAAAATTCCATGGCTTCTTGCACTTTCTTTGGACCAACACCCCCTTTGTTTGGGATGAACAAGCACAAGCAGCTTTCGACACATTGAAACATGCCCTCATTTCTGCTCCCTTGATTTCACCACCTAATTTCTCGAAGGATTTTATCCTTTATGCTTCAGCATCCGAGTATGCCATTTCAGGAATATATTGCTCACCAAGAGCACATCATATACTACATGATTCAAAAATTGTCCAGCCCACCACTATGTTACCGCCACAAGGAGAAAATGACCCTTTATGTCATCTTCTCGGTCTAGAAGTTATGACATTACATTTTTATGATCCAAACTAGAGTCGTGGCAGACTCCAACCTGATGGTATATGTCTTGACCCATTGCCTCATTCATTGCGGAGTGGCCAAGTGGATCATCATCCTTCAAGACTATGACCTTAAATTTGTCAAACCCAAAAGTACAAAGGTACACGTTGTTAACACTTATTATGGTTTCCACCATGGAATGAGAAGGAAAGATCCCACCCAAAGCCCCAAGGTCATCCATTGGCTGGTCGCATCAAATAAAGGGTAAGGAAACACAAAATTGGCTAAGTATTGAACAAATCCAAGCGAAATGACCGAGCCACAGTGAGAAAATGGGAAAATACAAGGTAGGAGGGCCTTTTCGTAGGATAAAATAGCAATAGGAGATTCTTCCGCAACCAAAGAAGATTGGATGGATTAGATCAAGGAGAAGATCATATCAATGGTCGAAAAGGCACTCCGCAAGCTTGTTTCCGAGTTCCACATCCGCATTGTGGATTGCGGATTGTGGGAAGCAATGTCCCAAAGAGTGCAAAAGTCAAGTTTCTGCATTCCGCAATCCACATTGTGGATTGCGGATTGTGGAAAAAACAATGATCCGGGAAGCGCAAAGATAAGTTCCCGCAACTCACAATTGTAGGTTGTGGTTTGCGGAAAAGTGGATTTCCAAATAACAAAAACACGAGTTACTACATTGCGGATTGCGGATTGGAGAAATATGATTCCATAGAAAAGCATGCAGACAAAAGAGCAATCCCTGCATGACATGTGCCTAATTGCAACTTGCAGAAAATACCATTCCAGAAGGACTATTGTGGAAAGGTGGTTGCGGGAGGGAAATTGCAGAAGGGTAGGGAATTTGCAGATCCATAAAGTTTTGCAGAGCCAGTTATAGTCACGGGGGATGGAGATTTTTTACAGGGAAATGGAATGCCCAAGAGCAACGAGGGGGTCTATTTTTGTTACCTATCCTAATCAGTCTTAATGGCCTGATCTTTAGGATGAACAAGTGGATTCCATTTCGTAATGGGGCACTTCCAGCACAGCTGTTTCTTCCCCTCCACTCACAGCATAATCAATGGTTGTTGATTCAAGCGGCTCAGCTCAAACAACTTCATCATTACCAGTGCAAGTTGTTTTTAATCAGTTAGGATATTTTGTTGTTTGTAATCCTATAAAGGTAAGGTCGAAAGTAGAACAAAGGGTTGGATGTTTTTGTTTCAGATAGATTACTGCTCTGCGTTGTATTAAACTCGTCCTCTTAATTCAATGAGTAGACCAGATTTTGGAGCTTGAGATTTCTATGATGTGTGTTTCTAATGTTAGTTATTTCCTGTGTATGTGTTCTTGCTTTGCATTTCCATTTATTTTTTACTTCTGCAGTACCTAAAGATCAATATTACATGGTCTGGAAGTCATGCCCACATGCTCCAGATGCATATGACTAGGTATTCCACCCATTTCCTCTTGGAGATGCAGGTTATAATTCATTCTTAAATGCTCTAGCCTTGTAGATTTGTTTGTCTCCTTCATCTATCTTCATCTGCTGATCATTTTGACGTGAAAGAACCATGTCTACCTTTCCTCCTTCTCCTGGAAATCGAAGCCCAAACCTGCTATTTATGAGAGTAACCCACCAACATTGACTCCATTCCCAACTTTACTCATGTCCTTAACTTCAACCAACAAAAAAAAACCCTTTAAATTCACTATTTGAAGGTCTACCCACCACTTCGACTGATATCCCAGCCCCATTTTACGCTGCATCTCGTTGCTAGAATCCCCAAAGGGAGATTCCTCCCTGTGGTTGGAAATCCTAGTTTCCATCCACTAAAGATTGGTTTGCAACAGTTACCCCATGGTCTTTCCTGCCACAAACCAGGAGAATCTTGGGTGATAAAATTCTGGCGACTCCATTGGGGAGAATCTTTGGTTTTGAAGGTATAAAATTAGATATCTGAGGGAAAACAGAGAGTCTGAGATTTCAAGGTTGTCTCATTTTCCCTGGAGACTCCAGCTTACATTCTGGCAATTCCACTGGAGATCAAGCCTGCTCCAAAAGGTTTATATCAAATCAGAACTGATTACTGAGGGTGACCAGTAGTCAGAAGCTAAGAGGATCTTGCATTATTCCTATGGTGAGGCCACCTTTCAAATCAAAGAACCCCTAGAAGAAACTATGGATCCCAGAAGAATACCTATCAGAAGTCATCCGGATCCTAAGCTACCAAGGGTTACTTCAGACCCAGAAAAGGTCATCAAGAAAGAAAAGAGAAGCCCCACAAGTATTTCTTTATTATCTAGATCATTTTCTTTACCTAAGAAAGAGGCATGTGTTACAAAAAAAATCCCTCCAAATTTAACGACTGAGTATCCCCCATGCAGATCTAGGTCTGAGACTGATATGAGGGAAACCTTGTTCGACCAAAGAAAGTTCCAGACCCATTTCCTGAGTGCTTTGTGGTAAAATTTGCAAGTCTGGGAAGAAACTAGTGACCTTCCTCCATTTGCTAGATCTGCTATCTAAAATACCCAAGTCCTTAGTACCACTCCTGCTGCTCCTAAAACTCCCTCTACTCCCAAACAGAACCTAGGAGCCATGGCTTCTAGGTTTTCTCCTTTATCCCTCCCACCAAATCTTGATGAATTACCTGTGGGCTACGCACAATGCCTCATAAGATTTGATGGGGACGGAAGAGTCTCTGCATAGCAGCATGTAGACCAGTTCAATGACTTCACAGACCTAGAAGAGGTGGATGAAGATGATGCTAAGATGAAGTTGTTTGCCCAAAGTTTAGCAGGATATGTGAAGAAATGGTTCAAATCACTTCCCAATAGGGGAATAGCTACCTATGAAATATTTGAAGAAGCTTTCCTAGCTAGATGGAAAGATAAGAAAAACATTCTCCAGATTCTCAACCAATATGAATATACAAAGAAAAGAAATGTGGAGATTGTCCAAGAATTCTCAGACAAGTTCATGAGAATATACAATTTTATCCCTATGGACATAAAAACCCCTGTTGGGGTAGCCAAACTTCATTTTTCCAACTATTTTGACAATGAATTTGCTCTCATGCTAAGAGAAAGAAGATCTCCCACTCTCCCTGATATGATGAAATATGCGCTAGAAGTAGAAGCCAATCTGATGGCCTCTGGAAAAATGAAACACTTAACTGAGGCTAAGAAAAAGAGATGCAATGAAGCAGTGCATCCTTCCACATCACAATCAATGGATGCCAAATTTGAGAAGATGATGAGAACTATGGCGAAACTCGTGGATAGGATCTCCCTTGATAGAAGGCCTCCTGCCAGAGAAAACAAGAGCCTCAAGCTCGAAATAAAAATATCAGAAGACCCCCTGCCTCACAAGGAAGACCTAGAGATCCAAGAAACCCTAACAATCAGCCAATCAGACCACCTTTTGCTGATAATTTCATGGATGAAGAATAAGAATATAGATAGGTTGAAGACCAAATCCACCTCTTTGATAAGAACAAACCCCAGTTCTATTTCACTAAATATGAACATGACCAGTCTTCCCTGCAATTAGAAGATGTCCCCGATGAATCAGAATAAGACCGATACCAAGGGGGCTCCACAATGCCATCTGTGAGTTCGAAAGACAACATAATTTGAAAAGTAAAAACGTAACGGTAGACCGAGGAAAGTCTGTTGCTGATCCATCTCGTTCCCAACCACTAAGGAAGGAGACTTATGGGAGGAAAGACCCAAAGGATGCAATCTCTAAAGAGACTCTTCGGAAGAAGGCAGGACCTCTAAAGAAAGGTCCAGAAAGGAGAGGTGAAGGTGGCCCAAAGATAGCAAAGAAGGTCCATACTGCTTTCAACTTGGATAATGAAATATCCAAGATTAAGATCTCCATCCCCTTGAATGAATTGGTCAAGAACTAAGAATATAAAGACCAGATCCTGAAGGTAGTGAATGGTGGGGAAGAAAAGTAGCCTGATACCCTCAACCTACAGGATGACAAGCCCACCCTTCTATTTGGACCTCATGTAGAAAATGCCTTAGAAATTGATGTCCCTCCATTTTACATCAGTCTCAACACACATGACGATATCCTGCACGATGCCATGTTTGATTCAGGAGCCTCTCATAACCTCATGCCCAGTTTAGTAGTGGAGAATCTTGGGTTAGAAATAACGAGGCCCTATAAATATCTATTTTCCTTTGATTCCAAGAGAGTTCTGTGTGTAGGGATGATTAAAGGCATGGTAGTCTCATTGACTCAGATACCTCATAAGAATATGATTATGGATGTGGTGGTGGCTGATATTCCACCTAAGTTTGGGATGTTGTTGTCCAGGTGTTGGCAGGAAATACTACCCTAAAGTGAGGAAACATATACTATCAACTTAAGGGGGTGACAGGTAAACATACTGATTGCATTATAGAAATGTTTATAAAAGGGAAATAGATCAGAGACTTTGAGGACATACCTTATGAACAAAGTTTGATCCTACCTTTTATCCAATCTTGCGCTTGATCCTACACTCGATCTCCCCTCCGATAAACTTGCAACACAAAGACCTTTCTCAGCGTATCTTGACCAATATAATAATGATGGAATGAAAATGTAATTCAAACATCAAGCATTAACCAACAATGATCCAAACAAATACATAGTCCATTAAGCATTTGATTTGGGACGAGAAAGATGTTTCAACCTTTTATTGTCAAAAACATATGAATGATACAAAGTATACATGACTTTATAGCATGTGCATGCAACCTGATCCTAGGCTCCTACTCCTCTCTGACTTCAAAGTTTCTACAGCATAACCACCTTCAATAAAAGCTTCTCATATAATAAGAGTCTCTCTATGGCTCTCTTGTCTTATGTCTAACCCCTCTCTTCAAACCTCCTTGTATTTATAGGACAAGGTAGGCAGTTCAGGTCAAGAGGTGGTTGCAGGGGAATTTGGGGAAGTTGGGAAATCAACTGCAACTAATCCATATTCATCAAATTAATATTTTTTAATCATTTTTTAAGATGTGCGCAACTATTTCATAGTGGAGTAGCGCCCAAAATGCAACTTCAGTGTTTAATAACTAGCGTTTGCCACTTTTTAATGATGTGCGCTAGTTTATTGAAGTAGAGTAGTGTTAACACCCAAAAAGTGCTCACTAGCTCATTTCCCTATTCACATGACCCATTTGTCCACTTTTTCACCATTTGAGCCTCTGAAGCCAACAAAAGGTCACCAAAAGGCCTTAATACACCCCTTTTTCCACTCAAAATGAGTATTTTTCCTAAAAAAGCATAAAAAAACCCTCAAAAAGGGTCCAAAATTCCCAAAAATATTAAAAAGGGAATAAAAATAATAAAAATATTCAAAAAAAGAAAAAGGAGGGAAAAGTACCTAAACCATGTTGGTCAATACCATTAGTTTCCACAAAACCACAATGGTATCCCCCAACACCAAAACCTATAAAAAGGTGGTAGGGGCTCCTCATTTCACATCCATCCATCTTCCTATCCTCATGCTGCCAAAATCTCCCTTGAGTTTTTGGCCATTGTAGCAACCTTGGAGAAAGGACCCTTTGGAGTTTGGAGCTGTTCATCCTTGGAGCTTCTCAACTATCTTCATCACTTGGAGGTATTATTATTGCAAGCACTTGCTTGCCCCCATTTTCAATACAAATTTATTTCCTATATTTCTTGTTTTTTAATTCAAAAATGCACATGCTAGTTTAGTTTTAGTTTAGATTTAGTTTATTGTTTTTGCTTAATATTGAGACTGCTGCTACTAGTTAGCAGGTGCCCATATCACTAAGCTTGGTTGCAAAACCAAGCCAACAGTTTTTTGGCGACTCCGCTGCTTTCGAATCTTTAGATCTCACTTTTGCTTTAGATCTTAGTTTTTTATTGTATTAGTTAGTTTAATTCATAGATCTGCCACCCTAGACAGCAGATCCATTGCTGTTCTAGATCTTGGCTCATTTCATTGCCATTTACAGCCAAAAATTTTAAATTTTTGGGTTCATTTTTCTGCATCTGTGTACGTCTTTCGCCTCGTGGCTTTTTGCCTGACAGTCGCGCGGCTCATCGCGACTGCACGGCCATTTTCCGCGCGGTTCCCCAAGGCTTCGTGGCCTATTTGCGCGCTGCACATCGCAGCTTCGCGGACATTTTCCGCGCTGCACATCGTGACTGTGTGATGAAATCCCGCGCTGCACATCGTGGCTTCACGGCTGAAACCCGCACTGCCCATCGCGACTGTGCGACAGAAACCCGCGCGGTCCATCGCGGCTGTTTTGTCAAAACCCGCGATGCTAATTTTTTTATTCAGTCGATCCGTTTAAAAAATTAATTTTTTACTGTATTTTCTGCCCACTAAGCTATTTTACAGTATCAAAAAATCTGCATTATTACAGCCATTTAATCTTTTTACTATTTAGAATGCACATTTAAAATAGTCTTTTCAAAAATTTTCAGAAATTGAAAGAAGGATTTATTTTGCATTTTATTTAGATTAAAAATTCTTGTTGTTTACTTCTTTAATATTTTTCCCATAGCAATCTTTGAAAAAGAAATCCATTTATTTCTTAAAGAAGTCATATTATTTGCTTTCCTATTTCAAAAGATCCTTTGTTTTTCGAATAGTCTTTGCAAGGCATTTAATTTCCATTTATTGAAAGAGTCATATTATTTGTTTTTTTCAAAAGATCCTTTGTTTTTTGAATACTTAGCATTTAATTTTTCAATTTCAGTTTAAAATACCACACGTGCACCCACTCAAACACTTAATTTAAACTGAGCCTTAAAAAGTACCCTAACTTCAACCAACTTTTAACCCCACTTGGGGAACACTTGAAAGAACTTTGTAGCTAGGTAGTATTGAGGGGATAGGTGTTCCAATAACACCCCTCAGTTATTACATCTGAGACATAGAAGTTGTCCATTAGGGAACCAAAATCTTCTAGTATTTATTGGCATGGTCACAACCGGTTTATGGGAAGGCCTCTCTCCTAGGAGGGTTGAAGTCGCGAGGATGGTTCCGGAAGCCTGAGTGGAATACACAAATCCATTCAGTAACCGAAGGGCTACCATTCACAGTTCTCGGGATATCCCTGTATGGGGGTATTGCGGTAAAAGGACCAAATGGCAGATTTACCTTTTCTCGATGTGTCATGAACGGAGTATCCTAGTTGCCATTCTTTAGGATTGATTACCCGGTGTCCCTCCCGATAGGGGGATATCTAGCCGTTGACTCAACACTCAATATTGCCTGACTTGGATTTCATCACCTTGCAGAGAATATAGTTTGTTGATTCACAATACTTTTAGTTAGGTGTTTGCATGATACAATCCACCTTTGGTCTAGTTACACCTATTTTTTCTAGAAGCTGTTTGCATGTTGGTACTCTGACCATTTTTTGCATCCCTCCACTTATTATAGCACAACTGCTATAATAAGTGCCTTTTTTGAGGTTGATTTTTTGGCCTGAGAGCCTTCATTTTCACTCCCCTTCTTGCACCCTTGGTTGCATTAGGGTTTTGAGTTTTTTATACATTACCATTTTACACATAAGATTTTTCCACAAAAACCTATTTCTCACCATTGAGAATTTTAGACGCTCTCGTCGTCTTCAGGGCGAACTCCCAGAGTTCAGTCTACTTGTCTCTCCACGTCACCGATGCAGAGCCTTATCCCTTGACTCGACACATTGTCGGTCAACCATACAGTCATCCAATTCTGACACGCCTCGCTTCACAATTGATTCTGAGGCAGAATCCGAAAACCCCACAGAGTTTTTCCCAACCAACCTTATGGCTAGAACACCATTCGACCCACTTTTTACCAGCACCATAGGAGAGACGTCCATCAACCCTTCTACTGCGGTGCCATCCATGGCAACCACCACCCCCATAGGTATGCCTAATATGGCGGACACTCCACCCTTAGGAATTCCCAACACAGGGCCACCTCCTGTTATAGGAATTCCCAACACAGGGCCACCACCTGTTATGGGAATGCCCAACATAGGGGTCACACCCCTCTCAGTTCCACAAACCAGATTCCGGGAATCCCTACTGCTATTCCTAACCTTGGTGTAACCCATGTTGCACTTGGAAGCATTGGCCCATACCAGACCACACCTATTGGAGGACACATACCTTCAATACCTAGCATACCTTTAGGCACTACTGGACCCCCACATCATACCACCATGACTAGTCATATCCCAGTCACTATGCCACATTCATCTGCTAGCTTACCATACATGGCGAGTCTGAACTTACCAAAATTAGCCAGGCTCACCAATGATCCTATCAGACACGATCCTGCGTGGCTTCAAATGCCCACCAAACTCCCCTCCGACATCCCTAAGTTTGAGGGCAAGGTAGGTGAGGACCCACAGAACCATATCATGTCCTTCCATCTATGGTGTTCCTCCAACTCCATAGTGGACGACTCAGTCCGCCTCCGTCTGTTACAGTGCACCTTCACTGGCTCTGTAGCTAAGTGGTATATCGAGCAGCCCCATGGGATGCATGCCACCTTTACCTCCCTTGCCTCGACCTTCCTGTAGTTATTCCAGTTACCTGTCCGCTATGATGCGGGAGTTGAGATCCTACTGTCTTGCAGACAGAACACGGCCACCCACATCACTGACCACATTCATGAGTGGCGTCGATGCCGAAGCCACTTCAAAATCAAGTTAGACGACCGTATCTTCTTAGATTGGTTTCTCAAATCCCTCCTCCCTCTCATCGCGAAGGATGTGGAATCCGAACGACCCCAGTCTGAAGAAGAGGCCATCCTCAAATCCCAACAGTTTGACCTCATTTACGCCCAGTCAGGTTATCTATATACCATTATACCAGACGCCCCTCGGGGTGAGTCATCCCAACATGATGCGTCGAGGGCATCCCATGCCACTGATGGCATCATTGGTCGTATGGCCTCGCATCCCCAACCCTTTTCCATTGCATATCCTAGCCATGGTCCCAACCTTTCGCGGGCTACATCTCAATATGGAGCAACCAGTTCATATGCTCCCATGGCACATAACCACCATACCCACGGACCTTCATGTCCACCTCAGTGCTTTGGTCATGCACCACCTACATACGCCCCCCCAGCTGCACCTCAACCAATGTATTACCCGCAGCAAGCTGCGACAGCTAAACCAACACCTCGAATAGCTCAGGGTTACGAACAACCCCAGCAGGTAACTGGACCACCTCCAGCCCTTCCTGCTTATTATGCACCACAACCTGCTCCTACACCTGCGGCGAACCAAAATCCTCCCACTGCTCAAGGGCAAGTGTACAAACAGCACAACCAGCCCCAGCCCCAGAACAACCAGCGCAACCAAGGTGCGCAACAGAACCGTGGAAGAGGACGTAACCGCGGTAATAACCAACAACAGCAAGGTCCTCCACCTCCCAATCCTCCACAAAATAACAATGCTTCTCCTCCCAACCGCAATCCGGATCGGAATCCCAAGCAGCCTAAAAATAAAAACCTCAGAACAAACCACCCTTGTTCTATCTGCGGGGTCTATGGTCATTACACACATTCTTTACCACATTTGGAGCGAGCTCGGCAACTCTGGACCGACGATGCCCATCGTCAAGGGAAAGCGGCTCCTCAGCCGCCACCCAACCCCCCACCACTTCAACATCAACCTTTGGTGCTGCAAAACCCCTTTCCAAACTAAGGTGTAGTGAACACTCAGCCATTATCTCCCCCTCAGGGCAACGTCCCACCACAACAGATCACTTATGCAGCCCTTGATCAACCCATGTTCGATTCAGGTACTCACCACTTGTTGATGATGTCAACCGCCGATGCCAACCTCCAAACCCGTCGGAACCAATATGGCTCCACCTCTGAAGCCCCTCCCGCCGACAAGAACACTAACGTTCATCTTACCGATCAGACGTTACGTATACCTCCGGCTCCACTCGATGGTGCTTCTAAAGCGCCTCGCTTCCCACTTCGTCACATCAATAATAACCCCAATGCTCGCGCTGCGTCAAATTACAACATTGTAGATGACTTAGCCCAGTCTCCTGCAGCCATGTCTGCGTTAGAAGTCTTAAAAAACTGCCCTTCGTAGCGCAAGACTTTGCTCTCTGCCATTGGCACTATTGACCCCAATGATTCACAACTAATCGCATTTGATTCAGATCAGTCCGAACCACGACTGCCTTCCAGTTTATCATTCCAAGTTTCCGTTTCCATTCGGAATATTGTCATCCATCGGTGCATTATCGATGAAGGGGCCTCTACATGTGTCATGTCCACATTCGTTTGGCAGAAGTTGGGATCCCCTACTCTCCAACAGTCCACCACTACATTGCGAGCCTACAACGGCCATTTGGCTCAACCCCAGGGTCTCTTACCTAATGTCCCCGTCCAATTGGCCGGTAAAACCGTACTCATTGACATTGAGGTCATCAATGCCCAACTTGACTATAACCTTTTACTTGGCTGCAGCTACATGTACGCCATGCGGGCTGTTGCCTCATCCATTTTTCGTACCATGCAGTTCCCCCATGAGGGACGCGTGGTCAAGGTCGACCAACTCACCTATTACGATCCCAAGGCCCTCGCTGCACCTGAAAATGTTCTCCCCATGGTTGAACAACCTGTTTGTGGTGCAAATACCTCATTCGTTTCCTCAGTGGGACCCGGACTGTACTCCGACGCACCGATGACTTCTACATTCCAGGCCATTCCACCACCGTCACCGGAGACTCATGTCGCCAACCTCTTAGTCTTTCCTACAATCCACAAACACCTGGTAATCAACCACCATTGGTCCCTATTCACATCGGTGTTACACCCATTCACACCATCCCCTTTCTATTCCCTCCCTCGGGCGTAGTAAGCGCCCTGGTTATGGCTACCCTTAGTCTCCCCGGGTTAACCTTGGGATTACCCGTGTGGTATATTTCACCTCCCGTTGCCCCGCTGACACCAAATGTCATCCTGCAACCGGTGCAACCCATTGTCACTTCTACCCAACCACCTCCCGGTATAACCACTCCTTCGTCCTCTACAAATCCCCCTCCTCTCATCAGGCCCACTGGGGGGCAGAGGCCCACAACCATACACTGCCGTACCTCCTCCCAAAGCAGTTAAACCTCCCCCCGTGTTTTGTGCTCCTCCCAAATGCTCATTGTGTGATGAGTTAGGCCATCCAACTCATCAGTGTCCAAAGTTACCTACATTACAGGAACACATGCAAATGCTGGACGACGACCCCAACATCCCGGTTGTCAAACTCGACTCAAACCCCAAGCCTCGTGATAAGTCACTGTGCACGAACCACCCTTGTGCCATATGCGGTGTTTACGGCCATTACTCACATCACTGTCCTGATATCCCAGATTACGGAGCAGCGTTGTATGAGTTGAATAATGTCGACTTAGAAATATATCCTCCTCTCATCGAGGAGATCTACCCTCCCGTATCATCCTCATCCGAAGAGATTAACGCCATCGACATGATCTCTTCGACTACCACTACCTCATCACTTGATTTGACCACTCAAAGCTCCCGCAATGATGAAGAGATTCTAGAGGCTCCTACTGCCCTTAATTTTCCCTGGGAAGACATGCACCATCGTCCATACTTCCTCCCGGAAGAGACTTCATCCACCACCGCTACCCAATCCGCGGTTGAGTCCAAAGATTTCCTTCCTACTAAATTCAACTGGTTCAAGGATCCTATTCCTACGTCTGATGCCTCTGCGGATAGTATGGCCAATATTTCTCCCGTCATCCATATCGACATCTCCGACCCACCTGGTGCCCTTCATACCATTACACTAGGAGCCTCCCACAGTGAGCATGAGAATGGAGAATACAAAAAATTGTTCCAAGAATTCACTGATGTCTTTACTTGGTCAGATACCGAAATGCCTAGCCTTGACCCCGCTATTTATACGATCTCCATTGGATACCCCTCTGTCCGGTCGGCCCCTTCCATTGATCCCATTCAGACACATGTTCCACTCTGCTACATCGGTTTCTCTAATGGTGCAAGCCATTGGTCCCCCAATCTGGCCTCCGCAGCTTGGGTAATATATTCCCCTTCACATGAGTTGATCCACATTGATGGAGTGTGTTTAGGTGCCGCCACCAACAACTAGGCTGAATATGATGACGTGACCGGTCTCCTGGCCGCAGCTCTCCAAATGAGCATACGTCACCTTAACGTTTTCTTGGACTCACAACTCCTTGTTTCCCAACTCAACAATGATTACCAGGTATGCGATCCCTGTCTTTTCAGAAAATTCCTGCGCACTAAACAAATCGTTAGACAGTTTGAATCCATTTCATTCACACATGTCCCAAGAAACCTCAATAGTGTATCAGACCATATGGCCAACAACATTCTAGACTGGCACACTAATCGCATTATACCAAAACAAAATGTGCATCCACGTGCATAACATGTGCCTCCACGGGCATATACAAAAAAAATCAAAATGTGCATCCACGTGCATAACATGTGCCTCCACGGGCATATAAAAAAAACAAAATGTGCATCCACGGGCATACAGAAAATCAAAACATGCCTCCACGAGCGAACATAAAGACAACAAGTGCATCCACGTGCATACATGACCATAAATCCAAACATATATATACATATATATATAAACCATGATAGTCAACATGTCATAGGTGCCCTCAGCACCAAATATACAAAAAATGCATCAGCCATACAAAATAGTGCTTCCCCATATGCTCATCAGCATTTGGGGGCAGATACAATATCATCTAGTCATCAGGATCCCTAAGCTCCTCTGGCGCCTCCTCCACCGGGCCTGCCGGATCATGGTGATCCCGAACTCTCCGCTCTGCTGGTCCCACTGGATCATCCCGTAGACGGATCCTCCTCTCAGCTGGCCCTGCCGAGTCATCCTGAGCACCATCCCTGTGCTCTGCCACAAACACCGCTGTCCTCAACAAGATCGACTGCCACTCACGCGACACCCAAAGCAATGCTCCACGATATCCCGGTCCAAGTCTCTCCAGCCATCCTCGGGGAGTCCAGCTAGAATCATGTCAAATGTCTGCCTGACACCCTCTATGGAATCATCTCGAGGGCCAACCCCTCGCCCATGAGCCGCAAATCCTCCACCACGTGGAGGTGGTACCGCTGCAAGAGGTTGAGCAACCACCATCGCCCGCCCCCGACGAGCCACGTAGTCCGCCGGTGGTACAGGCCCAACATCTGCACAATGCAAGTAAACCATCATATACATATCTAACTATAATCATAAACAAATCACATGATATAGTAGAAAGCAAACCACAAAACATACCGTCTAAACCCCAGGCCTATCCCTGGGCTCGAGGCATCTCTGGGTCGCCTCGGTAGTCCATGCCAGCATATGGGTAATCCTCAATCACCAGGGGAATCTGCTCCCACTGCTCATATACCTCCTCCGTAAAAAACCCGCGGACACCACCACCACCACGAGGCATCATATGCCCCCACTGCACCATGCGCGGCTCGCTCACCAGACCATCACGAATGGGCACCCGTGGTCGCAAGGTCGGCACCCGCTCAAAGAAAAAACAACATAGAAAGGAGGCATAACAGAACTCTCCTCCCTCTCGACAACACTTGTCAAGATCTCTCCGGACACCAGCTAGAAACATCTGAGCCCATGCATAATAAGTCCCTCGAAGCACAGAGTCCACCATCATCGTTTGTCCCCCTGGAAAACGATGTGGCGTCGCAGCACCCAATACCCGCAGCACACATGCCCCAACAACCCTCATGTCCCACTCCCGTAGTGATCGCAGACTCAAAGCGCTGTTCTGCAAAATGGCCCCATCAACACAGAAGGTCTGCAGCAAATCCTCCATATCAACACCTGGCGGGATCCTCGGCAGAAGATCTCCCACCTCCCCTAAACGAGGCAACCCAGTGAGAAAATATACGTCTGTGAGGGTGATCTCCAACCTCTATCCCCCAATCATAAAAGCACCCTCTGCGGGCACCCACCAACTCACCAACTTGTTCAGGAGCCGTCTCACTGAACGCATTGGTGGGATCTGAGCGAACTTCAAAAGTCCACTCACCGCTAGAGTCTGCCGGACCCCCGGATCAGTCTGAATCCTCTCCATCAGATCATCATCTATCTCCCGCTCTCGCCATGAAGTCAACGGTCTCTTCAACATCTTGCCAAAAAACAGAAGATATTTTTAGCCCCCCCCCAAAAAAAAATAAAAATAAAAATAAAAATAAAAATAAAAATAAAAATAAAAATAAAAATAAAAATAAATAAAATAAATAAATAAAAATAAATAAATAAATAAAAATAAAAAAATATAAAAAATAAAATATAAAAAAAATAAAAAAAATAAAAAATAAAAATAAAAAATAAAAAATTGCAAAAAATACCATCGCGGCTTTTCCATCTAAAGCCGCGATGATCATCGCGGCCTCCATACAAGAACCCGCGATGAACATTGCGGGTATTTGCCAGACAGTTGCGATGAACATCACGACTATCTCCCATGAACTCGCGATGAACATCGCGGGTTCCAACCTCACAGTCACGATGAACATCGCGACTGTCAGCCTAAAACCCGCACGGTTCATCGCGGGAAGAGACCCGAAACCCACGATATTCCACGTTGGAAGGTCAACGTGGAATTTCACGGCCTTCGGGGGCTCGTTGCCAAACAAAAAAGACATAATTGAAAAGGCTAAGGCAAATAGAGTTACCTGAAACTCGCAGAATCGAAAACCAACGGTCAAATCTCCCAGAAATCGAGAAAGAGCTCTGACTGCTCTGCCAAACTCGCACGTAACAATGACACATCATATGGGCCCCACGCCTTATTTATAGAAATTCCACCATTTTTCAAACGGCCATTTCGGTCTCATACGAAGTCCGTTTCTCAAACCGTTTGTACCATTGGAATCAGCACAGCGATAACTTCATGATAGACCTTTCCTTTTCTTGTTCTCATCAGGTCCATTTTTTGACCATTTTTTGGATGCCCTCGTCGCCTCGATTTACGTGCCACATCGGCCATCATCCATTTTGGACAAGTCTTATATCGCCAGATTCAGTTTTTCGCGCTCGTGATGATGCTGGAGATCATTTCTCGCTCTCACGTCCAGATTTTTTGGGCATTTTTCCCATGCCCCCTCGTTGCCTCGGTTTGCGTGCCACATCGGCCGGCGTCCATTTTTTATGAACCTTATATCGCCGGATTCAGTTTTCCACGCTCATGATGATGCTTGAGATCATTTCTCGCTCTCACTCCCATATTGTTTGGGCATTTTTCCATGCCCCCCTTGTCGCCTCGATTTACGTGCCACATCGGCCAGCGTCCGTTTTTGATGAACCTTATATCACCAGATTTAGTTTTCCGCACTCATGATGATGCTTGAGATCATTTCTCACCCTCATGCTCAGATTTTTTGGGCATTTTCTCAAGCCCCCCTCGTCACCTCGGTTTGCATGCAACATCGGCCAACGTCTGTTTTTGACGACCTTTATATCACCAGATTCAGTTTTCTGCGCTTGTGACGATGCTTGAGATCATTTCTCGCTCTCATGCCCATACTTTTCGGCCACTTTTTCAAAATTGCCCTCTCATTGACTCGGTTTGCATGCCACATTCGTCGTAGCCCCCTTTGGACAATCTTTATGTCACCGGATCCAGTATCCCGCACACATGATGACGCTTAAGACCTTTTCTCGCTCCCATCAATCCCTTGTTGTTCAGTATGATTTTATCCCTTTTTCAGGCCGAGCAATCCCTTTTACGAAAAAGGCACTTAGGGAGTTTCTGTTAAGCTCTTTTCTGACTCCTAAAACAATGAAAAGATTGTTGAGCAACCTTGCTTCCTTTCATGCTCGTTAAACGTATCTAAAAAGGCGTCTACCTTGTATAAGTTTACCCCTTTTCCGGACCTCGTAGACTAATTACGAAAAAGGAATACTCTGGTCACATCGGCTAGAAGAGTTATCCATCTGCATCATTTTATGCTTTTTTGGGCCTTGGAGACTAAACTTACGAAAAAGAACACCAATGGAGTCCACTCAACGCTTTCAGACTCTCTAAACATGAAAGCGACCACGAGAAATCACCATCCTGGGCTCGTAAAACCAACAAGACAGTAGTCATAACCACTGCAGAGTCTTCTTATCATTTTCAGACTCCTTAAAAATGAAAGCACCAACGAGCACGAACAGTCCTGGGCTCACAAATCCACAGGACAGTACCATTTCAGAGCACACTTTTATCCCTTCTTCGAGCTCATTAAAACTATCAAGAAGGACCCAATGGTACTTCTCGGTGCCGCAACAGATCACGTCTACTCATATGGAGCTTCCCCATTTTGGTCGCCTTTGTACCCACACCTACAAGTCAGTTCCTTATGCTGCCAGGTCAACCAAGCCATCATGCTCTGAAAAAAGCAAGTTTGAGTCTTCCCATTATGACCCCAGTTACTTCCCATCCTCACAAGTATGTCAGTCCTACCATCAGTACTACCACACTTCAGTTCTACACCTCGCGCTCCTATCAAGGAAACATCATTGCCTTGTTAGTTGTTGGTCTCCCTCTGTCGACGACAACCAAATTTATTCCAGAGGATGGACCTAGAGGTCCCTGTGTCTTAGACTCATCACCATTTATGATGAGTGCCTACGAATCATTTCGAGAAGAGTCCTTAATGCCTCTCCAAATGGTTGTTTCTCACATGCTCGACGTCAACACCTTGCTCGCATCGTTGAGACTCGCACAGGGTATTGATCTGTTCAGTTATTAGTCGAAGACCCCGAATACCATCTGACTCCTCCACATTTGAGAGTCTACCTATGGATACAACCAGTTATACTTTTCCTATTGATATCCGGGTTGCGCATGGCGACAGTATTCATATGTACCCCAATTTTATACTCCCTCGAGTATACAGTTACAAATACTTCTCAGAGAGACTCTCAGTCATTGAGTCCCTACAGATGTTGGACACCTTCAGTTTCAACAGTTCGATAGTTATTCCAGTGTATCAGTTATTGAGATCAGTCATGTTATGATCATGAGTATATCCCAAAATAATGTCCCCTCTGGACCATTATGATGTACCAGTAGATTCTTTATGTATTAGATCCCCCTTCTTGGGACTAATTGTTATGTATATGTCTTGATACGAGCATGGGTATGCCCGCCTCATCCATTATCGGAGATTATTCCTCATTCATATTGAGGCCATGTAACATTTGTTTATTTTTGCAGCTTCCAAGGTCCATGGATCCAGACTCCAAACGGTCTCTTCTCCTCCCCAAAACCCAGAAAAAAGATAAAAGAAATATGATGTCTATCGGCCATACGATGAGCTCCTGCCCTCACACATCAGGGGGCAATCTGTTAATACCCAAAAAGTGATCACTAGCTCATTTCCCTATTCACATGACCCATTTGTCCACTTTTTCACCATTTGAGCCTCTGAAGCCAACAAAAGGTCACCAAAAGGCCTTAATACACCCCTTTTTCCACTCAAAATGAGTATTTTTCCTAAAAAAGCATAAAAAACCCTCAAAAAGGGTCCAAAATTCCCAAAAATCTTAAAAAGGGAATAAAAATAATAAAGATATTCAAAAAAGGAAAAAGGAGGGAAAAATACCTAAACCATGTTGGTCAATACCATTGGTTTCCACAAAACCACAATGGTATTCCCCACCACCAAAACCTATAAAAAGGTGGTAGGGGCTCCTCATTTCACATCCATCCATCTTCTTATCCTCATGCTGCCAAAATCTCCCTTGAGTTTTTGGCCATTGTAGCAACCTTGGAGAAAGGACCCTTTGGAGTTTGGAGCTGCTCATCCTTGGGGCTTCTCAACTATCTTCATCACTTGGAAGTATTATTATTGCAAGCACTTGCTTGCCCCCATTTTCAATACAAATTTATTTCCTATATTTCTTGTTCTTGTTTTTTAATTCAAAAATGCACGTGCTAGTTTAGTTTTAGTTTAGATTTAGTTTATTGTTTTTGCTTAATATTGAGACTGCTGCTACTAGTTAGCAGGTGCCCATAGCACTAATCTTGGTTGCAAAACCAAGCCAACAGGTAGTGCATACCAAGAGGTGTGCGCTACTATATAGCTTGTAGAGTAGGGCATATGCGCTGGTTTTCTCAAGAAGATTAGCGCCCATGCCAAAATATGATATTTTTTAGGGTTTTGTCAGCTTGCAGGAAGGTGAGTCAAGTCAAAGTCTCATATGAGGTAATCATGATCTTCAATCCAAGTTGTCCTTTTGTGTGATCTACAGCTCAAGGTGATCAAGGATAGAGAAGTGTTGATTTGACCTATAACAGATGCCCCCTAATGTGTGAGGTCAGAGGAAAATGATGGCTGAAATAAATTATAATCCAAAGCCAGAGGAGGAGCAAGAAACCGCGAAACCAAGTCACAAAAACACCTGAAACAAAGATCAAGGTCAGTGAGCAATTACATTCTTGACATCATATAGATTTGCAGTGTGATACAATATGATCTCCGATACATAATGAGGAGATGTATATATAGCATGGCCACTTGAAATACAAGCATGGATCCATGTCAAACTAAGAGATCATAGCCATAACAAAAAACTGGATCTATGTCTCATGGAGAGCCGAATATAAGTGAAGCTCAGTCTTGCACAACTTGGGTGATAACATAATGAGGTAATGTCATCAAAATCCCAAGGTCTTCATCCAAAACAACCCAAGGTACAAACCCTAACCATGTGAATAGATGAGCTGACAGTCGAACATGGAGGGTATCGTTTGATTACCAGTTATTGATGTATACCATTAACAAACGTGAGGAATTCCACCGATAATGATGATGGGGCCCAAGGTACCTAGTAAGATCCAACAAGTGTGAATAAGTGGACTTGGAGTCAAACACTTGAGGATCCTATTGAATAAGAGACATTGATGTATTCTCATAATTCAACAGCGAGGAAAATTGTCACTGGTGACTGCAATCTCCAAGGTACTAACTGAAATTCTAAACTTCATTCCTAGAGAAAAATGAGGTGATGTCGATGGGAAGAAGTCCATTGGAAGGGAGGCCTTGAGGCATCCTCCATCATCCAACACAAGGGACAATCAACTTGTATGATCTGATATGGAGTAATATATAAAACAAGACTGACACTAGGATGGCCGACACATGAAGTCAAGGTAAATTGCAGAATGGCCGACACAGGCTATATCCTTGAATAATGAGCATGACATAGAGTGATTTAGGCAGTTTTCAACAAAATGGGGAAAATTATATAAGCCTGTAATGTAGGAGACATTAGCAGATCCTCCATATGGTTGGAAGAATAACCAACCGGGGGAGTAAACAACTCGCAAATCAAGTTCACCCTAAGGTCAAAAACTAAACCCAACCGACACGATAGACTCAAGTAGGTGCTGTGTTCAAGGATAGAACTGATTGAACTGCCTTTGACACTGAAGATATGATACATCTTTCTTATCCATTATTCATTTTAGATAAAAGAATACCTTTCTTGCTGTTTTAATGAGTCCAAGAAAGAATGAAAACTCAATAGATTTAACCATGTAAAAATTTTAATGAGCCCATGGGAGGAAGACTCGGGACCTTCTTGATTGTTTACAGAGTTCAAAGAAGAGATAGAAGATTACTCTATATTACCGATCTCTGGATTTTAATATCGAGCCGAGATCTGTTCTTACTCGTCGGTGTTTTCAATTTTAAGGAGTCTAAAAAACTTAAACAGTAACTCCATACACCTACTCGTGGATTTTAATATCGAGCCCAAGTAGGTTAATGCTCGCCGGTGTTTTCCAGTTTATAGAGTCTGAAAAACTTAAACAATCCTCTTTACACTTATCCATTGATTTTATGTCGAGCCCGGATTGGTCTGTGCTCAGTGGTGTTTTCTTGTTTATAGAGTTGAAAAACTTAAATAGTCCTCTATTTACCATCTCGTGGATTTCACATCAAGCCTGAGTAGGTGAATGCTCGCTTGGTGTTTTCATGTTTAGAGAGCCTAAAAACCCTAAAGAAAGGCTCTGGCAGGTCCTTTTTCATAAAGTTAGTCTCCTCTCCCGAAAAAGTATAAAAAAATGGAAGAAGAACTCTTCTAGCACATACAGAAGTATACCTAGAGTATACTTTTTCTGTAATTTATCCACAAGGCCCAGAAAAGGGGTAATTCTATACATGAGTGGATGAGCCTTCAATTACTTTAACAAGCTTGAAGAGGACAAGTTTGCTCGACGATCTTGTTTAGGCTTAAACAGTCCAAACAAGAGCTTAAAATGACTTAAATGACAGCTTCTAGGATCACGACTCATGATCTGCTAAAACTAGGACTTCAACAAATATGTTAGTAATTGTGACAAAAATTCTTAAATGATATGTAAATTTTAACTATGAGCTAGTTGAGAAGGTCTATCATCAAGAAAATTAGTCTTAAGGGATTGATCCTACAAAATTTTAGTAAAAAAATGAGAACCATTGGGTGAAATTACCATAATACCATATGTAGCTATTAATTGATTAAATATAACAAATTGGTAGAATTTGCAACTATAGAGATTTTACCAAAGTGGGTAAAAATTTAAAAACAAATTCATATATGTAATTTCAAAATTAAAACTCAAATTTCATTTTGGTTTTGTAGGGCAAGAAAATTTGGAGCAAACCCTTGTATTTCAATCCTCCGTGGCGATCAACTCAAGCAACCAATCAACATTTTGCCTCCACCAAGTAAGTTGAATTCATCCTAACTTACATTTCCATTGGTTATTTGTCAATTTTTTAGCTTAAAATCATTTTTAAGGTCATGCTCACATCATGAGAAGTGTGTGCGCTACTCTGCAGTAGGAAAAGTAGTGCATAGTAGAGGTATGTGCTACTCTGCATCTACACAGTAGTGCCCATGCGTGACTGTGTAGCTTATACAGTAGCGCACACCCCTAAACATGAAGGAAAAAGTGTCAAGATGCTAAAATTTGACAATTTTGTGGCAGGATGGTGCTTATTTGGAGGAAGAGAGAACATGAGGAGATGGATAGGGTGGCAATGCAAGACCCGGTCACTCTCCATGCCCTCCGAGGATGTGGTTTGTTAAATTTTTACCAAACCGTGAACATGAGGGCACTCAATCGATTGCTTCAAAGACTCGTTCAATACTAGGATGTAGATGCCAATGCATTTGATATCCGAGTATAAACCCTGGACCTTACTGTTGATGACATATACTTCATTACCAGACTATCCAAGAGGGGAGATGCGGTATATTTGAAAGGATCTTCTCGCAATGTGGGTGCTACATCGGTGCAAGAATATTTGAATGCATACTGTGTGGCGGGAGCCGAGAAATCAGGAAGTTAAATCCTAATTTTTACTATTGAAAGCCTCCCTCTAAAGGTTATTGTGAGTATACTGAACTGCATGGCAAGGAGTGCCACACAACAGCTAGCTTTGAGGCATTCCATGCATATTGGTGTTAGATGCTTGCATGGACATGTGTATGATTGGTGCACTAGTTTATTGGCAAATATGAAGCTTCAACTCACGGGTTGTAAGTCTAGGCATATGAAGAACTTTGGATAAGAAAACATTTTGTGTACCTTCTTTTTTGAGAGGGTACTTGCTCTTAGCTTGGGCATGCCTCTACCTCTATCCAATCCTTGTGAGCCGATATTGGGCCACTAGGGTGAAATTTTTCTCCGCCAGGGTGGTGGTGAAAGTCACTTTTGCTATCATACTGATGATTTCTGGGGGTGGTGGGAGAGACAGGTTCTAGCATTCGAGCAGTTTCCGTATGCTGGATTGGACTTCCACCATGATCCAGAGCTGGTGCTTCCTCCAGGTGGTGCCTGGGGAGATATTGGTATTTTTTTACTATGAGAATTATTTAATTTTTTCAAATTTTCAATTATATGATTTTTATGAATGAATTTTGAAGTACTAAATAAGTGTCATATGCAGATATTGGGCTTGTTCATCCCAAGGGTCATCCTACTATCTTCGTGAGGCTAGTAGATGTTGGTGCAGATGATGCTATGTTAGGGACCATAGAGCGGAAAGTGAGTCGGTTGACTCATGATGTTCCTGCATGTCGTATGGATCAAATACCTATTGATATGCAGGAATATGTAGTTGGGGTGCCCCCAGTATGGCTTAGGGTGCTGCGAAAGATAGCTAGGTTGGTCATATGTTATCGGGGTGTAGTAGATGATGATGAGGCTCCTCCTTCTCTGTAGGAGATGGATACTTTATGTATATTTTGAGGCCACCGAGCCCAATTTTGTACTTTATGACATGACTTGTGATAGACTTGTGATCCAAAACTCATATATATTTTTGATACAGTATCGGATATATATACAGTCTCGGTTATTTACATATGTATGTGTTTGAACTTTATGTGTGAAATGCTGTTTATGAAAGTGTATGATACAAATGCAAATCTAAAAAATAATTTGCAAATGAATCAGCTAATGCATTTAAATTTCTTGGAATGTGTTTATATATAATCAAATCAACAGTCTTTCCAATAATCTAACTCGCAAAAACTATCGTAGCAACATATGATCTCTAATCTGGTAAACACCCGTTAACTGAAATACAACTAGCTGCGAATCAAGTCTTACCTCCAAATGTGAAATGCCATGAATAAGAGCATCTTGGAGAAGTTCTATAATTGCACTGTACTCAGCAACATTGTTCATAGTGGGACCCAAACAACCCCCCACCCGAAGAAACCAGTTGGTTAGCTAGTGAGTAAATGACCCAAGCTGCTGAAGCCAACTATCGAGTGTGGCAATTGGCGCCATCAGCAAATCCTAAGAAGTGTTCGGTCGACATCTGATACATGAAATGAAGACACACATAAGCTTAACTTAAGCAAAATATAGCTCTACAAAATATACAGCTATGTTATAAGAAAAAGCACAACTTCCTAAGCGTAGTACTTCTTCAGGTAGAGCCCATTTCTAGGCTCAAGTAGCTTATTACCCTCGTAGTCTACTAGCTTGTAAGCACCCTTATTTAGTACTTTAGAGATTAAGTAAGGCCCGAGCCACATGGACTTTAACTTTCCAGGTCCTAGAGATTCCTTGTCCTGATCCCAAAGTAGAACAAGATCCCCTTCAAGGAACACCCTAGCTTTGACAGACTTGTCATATTTTCCTTTGACTCGTTTCTTATGAACTTCGTTTGTTGTGAGCGCATCGCGGCGTTGCTCATCTAGATGATCTAAATGAAACAAACATTCTTCTAGTGCTGAAGAATCCGGTAGTAATTGAACAACCAGTTTTAACGAAGGAATCTCACATTCAATCCGAACGACTACTTCTATCCCATGCACAAGTTGGAAAGGAGAGAATCCAATAGCAGTCTTTACATTTGCTCAGTAAGCCCAAAGAGAAGGGTATAGCATGATGTGCCAGTTATTTCGACTGGCATTAACAGTTCTTTGCATAATTACCTTTAAATTTTTGTTAACTGCTTCGACTTGTCCATTCGCATATGGATAATATGAAGACAAATGTTCTTGCCAAAAACCTAACATTGTATACAAATTGATCATCATGCTATTCTGGACATGATTGTCGTGATCAGTCACAATCTCTTTAGGTATGCTGAACCTTGCAATAATCTAATTAAATACAAAATAAGCAGCAGTTTCTCCATCTTCCTTGACAGTAGGCATTGCCTCATCCCACTTGGTGAAGTAGTCGACGACAACGATGATATAATGATGTCCTCCAGCCGAAACTGGATTGCAAGTCATACAATCAACCCCCCATTTTGTGAAGGGACCTGCTGTAATCACAGGATGAAGAGGAGATGGATGTGCTCTTATTTTCTTGGTGAAAAACTGACATTGACGGCAGTGTTTTACAGCTTCCATGCAATCTTTAAAGATTGTGGGCCAAAAATACCCGACACGTAGTATTTTCTGGATTGTTGCCAACCCAGAAAGATGACCCCCTCAAGCTCCACTATGAGCATCATTCAATACTGAATCTGCTTCTTCCAAAGTCAAACAATGTCGTAATATGGAATCTACCCCACGTCTGTACAAAGTATCAGAGAGGATGAGATAGTTTTTCGCATGACTTTTCATTTTGCGTCGTTCTTCTCTAGAAAAACTGGTAGGACACCTCAAAGTCTGGAGATATACTAATATATCCCCGTACCATGGGTCAGAGGAAGCAATAAGGAAGATATGTTCATCCGGGAATGATGATTCTTCCTCAATATGATCTAAGTCACTTGGAAACTCTGAGATTAACTCAGCGAACACTAGTGATTTATTTGACTTGGCCGATTGAAAGACCAAATCGAACTCTTGTAAGATTACAATCCATTTATTGTACTTCCCACCGATGATGCTTCGAGTGAGAACGTACTGAAAAGGATTGACTTCTGCTATCACAGTAGTTGTTCGTAAAAGTATCTAATGATGAAGATTCTGTACTGCATAGATCGCAGCAAGTGCTAACTTCTCAACATGGGAATATTTAACCTCAGGAGCTATCAATGTGTGAGAAAGATAGTAAACAACATGCTCTTGGAGCATATCATCCTCCTGAACTAGTACTATGCCAATTGTATTAAGAGATGCTGCTAGATATAAAAGAAAATCTTTTGCATAGTCCTGCGGGCTCAACAAGGGGGCTGAAAGTAGTTCCTTTTTCATGGCTTCAAATTATGCTTGAGCAGCCTCATCCCACAAGAAGTAGGTATCTTGTTTAAGCAATCTCATAAAAACTTTTGTGATCTTAGCATAGTTTATGATAAAGCATCGCAAGAAGTTAGACATGCCTTGCAGACTTTGGAGTTGTCGCAAGGTGTGAAGAGGAGGTAGATTTACAATCACCTCAACTTTTAATGGGCCGACCATTATACAACAAATGGATACAATAAAACCCAGTAAACGTCCTGATTCGATGCAGAATATGCACTTATTTGGATTCAATCGAATCTTATATTGTCTGCATCTTTCAAACACAAGTCTCAAATGAGCTGGATGATCTTGTCTCTTTCGAGATCGCGCCGAGAGGTCATCTAAGTAAGGTTCAACTATGTGTTTGATATCGTGAAAAACGAAATTCATAGCTCGCTAGAAGGTAGCTCCAACATTCTTTAATCCAAACGACATCTTCCGATATGCAAAGGTTCCCCACGGACAAATGAAATCTTTTTTGTGTTGATCTTCGGGTTTGATTTGGATTTGATTATATCCCGAAAATCCATCCATGAAAGAAAACATCTCGTGTCCTGCACAGGCATCTATGATCTGGTCGATAAATGGTGTGGGATAGTTATCTTTTGTACAAGCTTTATTCAAGTCCTGGAAATCGGTACAGACTCGTATGGTACCTTGCTTCTTATCAACCGAAATAGGGTTTGAAACCCATTCCGTCATGTCAATCGGATAGATAAATCCAGCTCTAAGCAACGTTTCAACCTTTTCCTTAATGGCGACCGCTTTTTGAGGATTCACAGGATGGAGCTTCTGTCTCACAGGTTTTGCATTAGGGTATGTAGTGATGACATGCTCAACTATGGGTAGATCGATACCTGGAATCTCCTCATAAGACCAGGCAAAAATGTCATGAAATTCTTTAAAAAGCTTGGTATATAGAGCGATCTCTTCTAGAGAATAGTCTGCACCAATAAAAATGTTTTCCACAACCCCAGGTTTGGTGGAAATGTTAATCAGGATTGTTCTCGATATATTAGCCATATTCCCTTCAGCGTAAACAGGTCTTGAAGTAGAAGTAAAAGATGACAAATCAACAAATCCACCGGGTCTCATAGAGAATTCTCGTCTCTCTATCCTGTCTAAGTTTGGAAGCAGGTAAGACCTGTGATGCATATGTTCCCATGGATGGTCCAGGCCCATCATGGCTTCCAAAATGGCTTCATCGGATGGTAATACCGTGTCTAAACAGTCGAAAGAGTGGATAGAATTCAATGACCATGCAGGAGCATAGTCCATATCCGACTTAGCAGAGACTGGCGAAGTCATGATATGTTCCATTGCAGCATGTTGTGCTTCCATGTAAACTATCTCTGCAACGGTTAAAGGAACTGAAGGTTCTGATACAGTAGGAAGGATCCATGGATCAGTCCTAAGACCAACAGTGAAAGTTTCAATAGAAGTGCCTACATCAGAATGCATGAAAAGAACTGGAGAGGGAAGGTCAAAAGTGCCTATTAATGACCCATAAAGCCCTGCTCCTAAACTCTCACTTACTAGGGCAGATTGATCAACTAAAGGAATAGTTGTATCTGATGAAGTCTGGTTGTTTTGTCGAGAGAACGAAATTCGATCGACCATGACGATCTTGCCTTCGTGGGGGAACATAACAACTCAGATTACTGCCAATGCAATGGCTCGCATGGCATATGTCCAACTCCTGCCTAATAACATATTGTAATCAAGCAGAGCGTCCAGAACTTCAATCTCTACAGCAACTATCTTACCGACAAGTGTAAATTCAAACGATGGTAGAACTTCATGTGGATGGAAAGTCCTACCATCGAAGGCAGTAAGCAGCGTGTTAGAGGGGGCTAGCTCGGGAGAACCCAAAGATTTCTAGCAAGAAATGGACATCACGCACGTTGATGTGACCTCATCTACGACGGCCCATCTAATGGTCATAGGACCATGAACCACTTCTATCTGTAGGGAAACATGGTGTGGCAACCAATATTTGATATCAGACATATCAAAGCACGCAGTCTTGTTGGATGATTCCATACTTCCAATCACTACCAGAAGTGCATTTCATTGTAAAGGACAACTTTGCAGAACTTCTAAGGTGGACATGGCACAAGGGGTTTGGGCTAAATCTTCAACCACATTGTAGTTGGCAGCAGCCCGTGCGTTGGTATTGTGCGATGCCCGTTTACACCTTTCAGTATCTTGGGCTATGGGTCCATAGGTATGTGGAGAGGAATGGAAGATTCTAGAATCTCTTTATCTTTGTTTTGTGCATCTGGGGTATAATTTCTTGCATGCGTTTGCAAAAGTGCATCTGCAATAACCATATTAATTAAAGTTTGACCAACTGAAGCATGAGTAGTGATCCCAGCTTTGGAGGTGCCAGAAGCTGAACCCTGCCCCTTAGGAAATGGATCTCTAAGTACAGTAGGCTTCTTTTCTCAGAGCAACTTCTAGGCTTCTTTGAGTAGAGGGCATTGGTGAGTGAGGTGATACTGCTTGCAAAGCTTACAAGGGAACTTAACCTTCTTCTTTTCTTTGTTACCCTCCTCGGCATTCTTTTTCCTGTTGGGTTTTTGTTGGTTCCCCTCTCCTTTCTTTCCCTTCTTTTTGTTATTGGGCTACCGAGGGCCCTTTTGATTGTTCTGAACCTGGTTTACAGATTCAGAAGCAGAAGGAGAGGTAGTTACGGAGTTCAGTTCTATAGTTGATTGCTTGACGGATAAGGCATGAACCTGCTTAGTCAATGCTTTGAAAGCTGCATAATCTACTGAACCCACTATGCTGTCAACATGTGGTCCAAATTTAGGTCTGCTAAGATTAGTGTTTGATTGCGGTGCATCCAGTATAATCTCATAAAGTATCCCAGACTATGCATAAACAAGGTCTAGCTGTTGGGTCCGTAAAATGGATACTTCCTCTATAGACACTCCAGAAGTAGCTACTTCCTTATAAATGTAAGGAAGGAGTGATTTTAGATACCACTCAAGAAGAAATTCTGTAAGGTATATTGGATTTAATGAACCTCTTCCATCTTCACCATTCTTGAATGTGATCAGATAAGTGAGTGGTATTATTCTATCTAAATGTAGACAAAAGATCTGTCCTGGCACCGTACCGAACAGGAAGCTAGAAGTGGTTCAGAAAAATAGTCGCAAGATCTCGAAAGTTAAAAAATATAGCTACAGGTAACTCAATGTACCATTTAGCCACAGTACCGGTTAAGGTTCTTTGGAAAAGTCTCAACCTAACAGAATCTTTGTTCAACGAGTTCGAAGAACACCATAAATGGAAAGTGGTGACATGATCACCAAGGTCTTCACCGGTTTTTCCTTCGAATTTTGAAATGTCTGAAGGTAACTTAGTTGGAACTGGTGGCCAAGTCGCGTTATGGCATACTTGATCATTTGTTAACTTGGAAAGGACTGGAAAATTCAGAGTTGCCAAAAATGGTAAACGAGGTCTACAAGATGGCATTTGATAAGCTGGGGTCATAAATGGGGAAACACCCATAGTTTGAACCATAAACTACTGGTAGGGGTTTCCCCCAGCCATTTGTTTCTATGTGAAAGTGTTGTTGAAATTTCCCCATCCAAATGAAAGTGGGTTGGTAATCTAAACATTTGTCCACTGAGGCTGGGAGTTAGCCCCGCCATATTGTTGATTAAGGATGTTACCCCCTCCACCAGAAAACAAAGAAAAATGGGTGTTTCCTACAGGTACATTATTTTGATTCATGTTGTAACCTGCAAAGGTGTTAAAACCAGGGGTAGTTGAGGTGGATGGCACAGTCATGGTACTCATGACATGCATAGTTGCAGAAGCATTCGTCCCTACATTCGGTGTGGAAATCCAAGTACTAGGTATATGATATGGCTGTTGAGTTGCAGGAGGTGGAACAAGATTTACTGTACTACTAGGTCCAAAAGTGGGTGTATAGGTGGATGCCACAGTTGTTGAAATTGGCATGCCTAAGGTACCGGTATCAAAACTGAAGGACGGAGTCGAAATAGAAGTTAGTTGTGACAAACTCGATGTAGTAGTGGAAGAAGGATTTACATTATTTGTATTCATACCTATTGTGGGAGTCTATGGAACTCCCTATTCGTCTCCCGGGTTAGTCATAAAATGCTCAGGTGTGAAAAGATATGCACTATAATCAGGTTGTTGGAAACCAACATGTACCAGAAGTGGATTGTTAAGATTAGTTAGAGGAGGATTAAAGGGAGTATTAAACTCACCAGAAGTGAGATCCTCAATCTCAACTGTATTAAAAGCTGGCTGATTTGGAGTCCCAGGTTGTGATTCCTCAAGAACCTCTATTTCACCAGTAGTTTCAAAAGGACCACTGGAATATATCCTCTATCGTCTTGGTGGTGGTAGTGGTTCTACTATAAGTGGGAGAAGGTTTTGCAACCTTCTAGACCTACGAAGTTGTTGGTCTTCCACAATTATATATAAAAATAAAACTAAGTAAAAACCTAGTGGCCACTAAGACTAAGGGGAAAACAACACACCACTAAAAAATCCTAAGTATACAAAACAAGAAAACAAGATGCCTTCTAGAGAAGATTCTGGGATGATGAGGGCCCAAAACATATCAAAAAAGGATGAAGAACAATTACCCAGGGTCTACAATACAATGACTAAGGGTGCAAGTGCTGGAATCACCCAACCGCCCTCCCAAAGACCTGCAAGGGATTTCCTCCCATGTCTATCCTACGTACAACAGATATACCCTCCACTGTCACCTGTTTATGATCCGATAGTCAGATACTAAGGATACCATACATACGAAATATCCTGGGGTGACATTTGTTAGCCTGATCAAAACACGTGGGCAGGGTAGCAAATCCCGAAGTCCGAATGGACCCCCGTATGCGAATCGACCTTGGTTTATGGTCGAAAGGAATGTGAGGGAGGTATCCTCAACAATTCCAATCTTCCACGGCCTCGTGCTTAGCTATGGTTTTAGTAGAGTTTCCCAGGAATATTTGATATATATGGGTTTACCTATATGATAGTCGCACTACGATTTTTGAGTAATTAAACAAGCTTCGAGCAGTTTAAGGTGTTTTAAGCTTGAAACTCTAGCCTAGACTTGTTGGTGTCGTGTATCCCTAGAAAGAAAATCATTTCTAAATGATTTTATTAAAGTTCCTTTTAAGGTTACTTTTTACTCAATAGGTAGTGCATTGTGTGGCGTGGTTGCAACATAAAGTAAAGTGCATGAAATAAACAACTTTCAACGACAAAAAGACTTTTTATTTTTTCATTTGATATTCTTTCCAAAATGAAAACGAAGCAAACCTAAGCAAAACTTTCTTTTTGTTTCCTTTTCAAATTCTGAACAAAATAAACTATGCTATTCTGCAGAAATTATAAGCCTCACTATTCTAAGCTACCAAACTTATTTTTCTTTTTCTGTTATATATGAATGAAAAAGAAATTGAAAGCAGAAGTAAGTAAGACCTATAAAAGATGTGCAAGTAAGGCAAAAAGATTCTAAATTTCACAAATCGAATCAATGATCCGACAAAAACTTGTCCTACAAGTTTTTTCAAAGGAAAAAGCTCTTGAACTTGGAAGCAAAGTGTCAAGAAAAACAAGGAGGAAAGATGCTTAAAACTGGAAATCAAACTTAAAAGAATGCTCCAAAGCACCAAACCCCAACAAGAACAGCAAGCCAAGTAGTAGGTAGGCAAGCGAACTAAAGACGACCTTACTAACATAATGAATCAAAGGTGAAGCAAACTAAAGTACTTCAAACTCACTTGATACTGAAAATGACAGCGAGGTTAAGAAATGTTGGGACTCAAAAAGTTTTGGAAGACACCCCAAAAACTCCAAAAAAATGGGTCAAACCCTAAAACAAAGGATGAGACACCCAAAGAGCACACAAGTGTTGCAACAATTATCAAATGCTAAGCACAAAGATTTGTAGGTCAGCAACACACCACTAGGGTATGGATGAGCAACTGTGTTCACTAAGGAACAATGCACAGTCTCCAAAAAGAGTCACAAATGAACCAAACACTTCAAAAGTAAACAAGTGGCCAAAAGATGGCCTAAAGGAATCAAAAGAGGCTAATGAGGCTCAACGAAGGATTACAGACCTCAAAGACTAGTGAAGAAGACCAAAAACAACGTTAGAAACCCACCCAAACGGGCAGAAAACTCAACCCTACTTCAAACAGAGAGATACAAGAATGTACCCTACTGTGTAGTAGGCAAACTAGCGCATTTGGGGATGTGTGTGCTACTGTGTAAAGGAAAATTGTCTCATATGCACTATTGTATGTACAATAGAGTAGTGCACAGGTCTTAAAAAGTCAAAAACTAACTTTGCAGAGGTGTAAAAAGACTGAGTCAAACAAAAGGAAGCAGGTAGGGGAAACCTACAGGGATTCTCAGAAGATTAAAAGGGTTAAGAAGTACTGGAAAGACAACAAGAAGGGTTTCCTAGAGCAAAGAAAAAAGCCGTCCCAAATGGAGTTGCCAGTCTGTTGGCGGGAAATACTACCCTATAGTGAGGAAATGGACACTATCAACTTAAGGGGGTGATAGGTAAACATACTGATTGCATTACATAAATGTTTATAAAAGGAAAATAGATCAGAGGCTTTGAGGACATACCTTATGAACGAAGTTTGATCGTAGCTTTTATCCAATCTTGTGCTTGATCCTCCACTTGATCTCCCGTCCGATAAACCTGCAACACAAAGACCTTTCTCAGCGTATCTTGGAAATATAATAATGATGGAATTAAAAATCAATTCAAACATCAAGCATTAACCAACAATGATCCAAACAAATACATACTCCATTAAGCATTTGATTTGGGCAGAGAAAGATGTTTCAACCTTTTATTGTCAAAAACATATGAATGATACAAAGTATACCTGACTTTGCAGCATGCTCATGCCACCTGATCCTAGGCTCCTGCTCCTCTCTAACTTCAAAGTTTCTCTAGCATAACCACCTTCAATACAAGCTTTTCATATAAGAAGAGTCTCTCTATGGCTCTCTTGTCTTATGTCTAACCCCTCTCTTCAAACCTCCTTGTATTTATAGGATAAGGTAGGCAGTTTAGGTCGAGAGGTGGTTGAAGGGGAAGTTGGGGAAGTTGGGAAACCAAATACAACTAATCCCTATTCGTGATATTAATATTTTTTTTATCATATTTTAAGATGTGTGCAACTATTTCATAATGGAGTAGCGCCCAACATGCAACTTCAATGTTTAATAACTAGCGTTTTCCAATTTTTAATGTTGTGCGCTAGTTTATTGAAGTAGAGTAGCGCATACCAGGAGGTGTGCACTACTATATAGTTTGCAGAGTAGGGCATATGCACTGGTTTGCTCAAGAAGAGTAGCGCCCATGCCAAAATATGATATTTTTTAGGGTTTTATCAGCTTGCAGGAAGGTGAGTCAGGTCAAAGTCTCATCTGAGGTAATCATGCTCTTCAATCCAAGTTGTCCTTTTGTGTGATCTATAGCTCAAAATGATCACGGAAGGAGAAGTGCATATTTGACCTATAACACCAGGTCATGGACTGCAAAGCTAAAGGGAACCATGCAAATGGACTTGTCTTATGCCACCTTTCCTGTGCTTGGGGAAAGCAAAAGATTGTACAGGGAGCATAGGATGTCCTACATGGTGAGAAACAAAGACATGCCTGATAATCACCCCATGTTCTCCCTACAATCAGATGTAGGTTCCTCAATTCTCTGCTATGATCCTGGTTCAGAAGGAGAAGATGTGAAGGCTACCAAGTTACCTGAACCAGATGGGGAAGTCGATGATGGGAAACAAATAGAAGAAGGTGACGATGAGAAACTGGAGTTGGGAGTAGGGGTCACGGTCACCCTCCCGGAGGAGAAACATTGGGTCATGATATTCGACGGGGCCATGAACAAAGAAAGAACTCGAGTAGGGGTATGGTCACCCCCCAGATGAAAGAAATGCATACACCAGGTTTTGTACTTTCAAACTAATGTTTGTTTCTCAAACAATGTGTTGGAGTATGAAGCTCTGCTATTGGGATTGAACATACTCACAGACCTAAGGACTAAGAAGATCAAGGTCTCTTGAGATGCAGAGATGATAATCCAGTAGGTGAAAGGCAGCTATGAGGCTAAGCATCCCAGGATAAAGGGTTATAGGAATGTTGCGTGGGACATGTTTTATATATTCTTCACAGAACATGATATCTCTTTCATTCCTAGAGAGCAGAATACAGTGGCAGACACCCTGGCCATATTTGCTAGCAGATTTCAGCTCCCTACTTACCCTATCAGAACTTACATGATTAAAGTAAGGCACAGACCCTATGTACCAGACAATACTAAGCACTGAAAAATATTTGAAGATGATCAACAGATAAAAAAGTTCCTGGAAATGATTGGGGAGTTTTCCAATATCCAAATTGATCAAGAGGACTGTGAAGGGGAAGAATGGGAACCTAATCCGCTAGAGCTCGAAACCACTTTGGGAGGCAAAGAGATTTTATAGCTAAAGATAAATTACATACCCAAAGGGATGGTCCCGGTGGAAATACTGTTTGATGAAAATGATGTGGCCAGAGATCACAAGGTAGCTCCAAACCCAAAGGAAGTAGAATACTACAACATTGGGAGCACTGAAGAGCCCAGGATTATCAAACTATCAAAGTCTCTGGCCCCATGTATCAAAAAGGATTATATGGATCTGTTGAGAAATTTTTTTGATGTGTTTGCATGGTTCTATGAATATCTAAAATAATATGGCACATCTATCATCCAGCATACCATACCAGTCAATACAGGGGAGAAGCCATTTAGGGAGAAGCTGAGAAAAGATGAATCCCATGTTTCTCCCACTGATAGAAAATAGGTAAAATGGTTGTATGAAGCCAGAATCATTGTCTCTCTGAGGTTTTCATAGTGGATGGCTAACACAGTTCCAGTAAGGAAAAAGAATGGTGAAATCAAACTATGTATTGACTTCAGAAATCTCAACAAGGTCTCCCTAAAGGACAACTACCCCTTGCCCAAAATGGACCACATCTTGCAAAAGGTTGTAGGGGCAGCAAGGATGTCCATGATGGATGGATTTTTAGGATATAATTAGATTAAGGTGCATCCAGAAGATGAGAACAAGACACCCTTTAGCACACCTTGGGGAACCTTCATGTATGTTATGATGCCCTTTAGTCTACGGAATGCAGGAGACACCTTCCAAAGAGATATGGACATAGCTTTTATAGGGGAAAAAGACAAATTTGTGGTGGTATACATGGATGGCATCATAGTATACTCTAAATCTGATGCAGAACATCTGAAACATCTGCACCAAGTGTTCACCAAGTGCAAAAATTTTGGAATCTCCTTGAACCCTAAGAAGTCTAATTTTTCCATGCAAGAGGGTAAACCGCTGGGTCACATAATATATAAAGATGGGATAAAAATTGACCCAGAAAAAATAGAGGCAATACAAAAAATTGAGCTCCCCAGGAGTAAAAACGAAAATCAATCCTTTCTAGGCAAATGAACTTCATAAGGAGGTTTATCCACAATTTTGCAGATATCATGAGGACAATCACCTGTATGCTTGAGAAAGATACTCAGGTTAGGTGGACTGTTGAGGCTAGGAAAGCATTTGAGGATATAAAGAGAGCAATTGTTGAAGCACCTATACTAATCAGGACAGACTCTGACAAGGAATTTCTTATGTTTTCCTTTGCCTCTAAACATTCCATAGTAGGTGTTCTTTTACAGAGAAATGAGGAAGGGGATGAGAAGCCCATAGATTTCTTCAATAGGGCTCTCAGAGATGCTGAGATCAAGTACAACATTATGGAAAAGCAGGCTTATGCCATGATCAAAACTCTGAAGGATTTCAGGGTTTATGTCCTACATTTCCATGTTATAGCTTATGTTCCCAATGCTACGGTGAAAGATATATTGACACAACCTAATCCAGAAGGAAGAAGGGAAAAGTGGATAGCTACACTGCTGGCGTATGATCTAGAGATCAAACCCACTAATCTTATCAAAGGGAAAGGACTAGCCAGACTCATGGCTAAGTCAAATTGGGACTCAATGAGTATGAACCTGTTGTCACACATATAAGGAGAAACTTACCAAGGTCCATTGCCTCAGGTATCAGACAAATTCACGTCCTCTCCTTGGTATTCTAATGGTGTATATGTTTTGCAGAACTTGCAAGCACCCCCGGAGATGGGAAAAAGAAAATCTAGATCAACCAAGATGAAGGCTGCGAAGTATTGCATACTGAATGGTGGGCTTGATTGGAAAGACCTCAGGGGTGTCCTCTTGAATTGAAATGTGAAAGATGAGGCCAAAGAAACATTGAAGGAGTTTCACAAAGGAGTCTGTGGAGGGAATAATTTTTGGAAAGCCATTGTTAACAAAATTCTTAGGGCAAGGTTCTATTGGCCCACTATGTTCAAAGATGCTTATAAAGAGATAGCCAGCTTCCATGAATGTCAAGTTTTTGAGGGAAAAAGGAAGCTCTTTTCAATACCTCTGAAACAAATATCCGTGGAAGCCCCTTTCCAGCAGTGGGGACTTATTTCATTGGTGAAATTTTCCCCAACTCCTCTAGATAGCACAGGTGGATACTGACTGCCATTGATTACTTCACCAAATGGATCGAAGCAGTGCCTACCATACAGGCCACAGATACAGTCATGGTCAAGTTTATGGAGGAGAATATCATGTCCAAGTTTGGATTCGCTGTTAAGATAACCACTGATAATGCATAGGCCTGCAAATCCAAGAAAATGGTCAAATTCTGTGACAAGTTCCACATCAAATTAGGCCATTCTACTGCTTATTAACCCTAGGGTTATGGGCTGGCAGAATCCTCTAGCAAAATATTGGTGAGGATAATCAAGAAGCTGCTGCAAGAAAACAAAAGGGCTTGGCACACCAAGCTGACCCTTTCCCTATGGCATGATAGGATCACCTCTAAAAGGTCAATTGGAAATTATCCTTTCAAATTAGTATATGGAAGAGAGGTGATATGCCATGAATCCCTTAGAGGATCCGCAATGATATTGCTACAGGAGCAAGAAGAAGATACAAACCCCGAGCTGAGGAGAACTAACCAGTTGGTGGAAGTGCAAGAAATTAAAGAAGGGGTGCAGGATGAAGCCACAAAAGCTCGAGACCAGATCAAGAGATTCTTTTACAGAAAGACCAAGACAAATGATTTCCAAGTGGGAGATATGGTACTGAAATGGGATGCTAGAAAGGAATACCTAGCCCAAAAGTTTGATAACCTTTGGCAGGTACCCTATGCAATCATCGCATATCATGGGAATAATGCTTTTTTCCTGTAGTACAAAGATGATGAACCAGTGGGAAAGGGATCTGTCAATGGGTGGTTCTTGAAGCATCATTTCACGTGAACCACAAGTCCCCCGACCCACCCCCATTATACATTGTCATTTTTATGTTTCAGTTAGTCATGTTCCATTTTTGTGATATGAAGAAGGAAATAAGGGCCACTAGTCTACATGTTCTTGCTACCTCACAGGGAGGATAAGATCACGGTTGGAGCCGCTATTAACACTTATTATGGTTTCCACCATGGAATGAGAAGGAAATGTCCCACCCAAAGCCCCAAGGTCATCCATTGGTTAGTTGCATCAAATAAAGGGTCAGGAAACCCAAAATTGGATAAGTATTGAACAAATCCAAGCCAAATTCCTGAGCCTATTAGGAACCAGTGTCAACCCTTCTCTTTACTTTGTTAGTATATTGTTGTTGGACGCATATGATTTGTAAGTCGTCTCGTAGTATTTGTTGATCGATAGTTTGTATTAGCCCATGGTATTGACCCATAGTATTGGACGCATATGCTTTGTAAGTCCTTCCATAGTATTATATGTCCCATGGTATTGACCCATAGTATTGGGCATAGACTTAGTATATAAGTGTGTGTTGAGGCCAATGAAGGCACCGTGAAGTTATTTGTATTGAGCTTGCTCAAAGGAGGTTGCCCCATCGAAGTGGGCTATGATCAATAAAGCGATTTTGAGTTCTGTTGTTTCTGCTATCTTGTGTGTTTTCATTAATTAATTATTTCAGATTCTTAACATCTGGTATCATAGCACTTTCTTGGTCTCATTGGGTGAAATTTTTGCCAATTTATTTTTTCGCATCTGATGCAGGTTTGGATTTGGGAATAGTCCCTATCTGCTTAAACTGTGGGAATTACTTGGGCATAATCCCTAAAACTCATTGTGAGGAGTACCACAAGAACCCCAAAGTAGCTGGCCCATTGAGAGGACCTGCAAGCGAAAAGGGCAACGACCCCTACCTGATTGACTAGTTCCCACCCGTGAGGTAAACCAAGAGCTCTCGTTTGTGGCAAAGCGGTTATCAGTTTTAACTGAGTCATGGAGTGATGGGTATTTCCCCAATATGAAAGCCATCAGATAGAATTGGTGACCGAGTGAATCCCTTGAACCATTAGGAAGCCGAGCATACGGGGTGCATAGCTATTTTCAACTAATAAATCGCATATTTTCTCTGTCTAGAATTGTTGCCGATCACTTCTACGTTGTTTCAGATATATCTATTGCCGATCCCTTCTGCACCATTTCAGATCCATCTATTTCTGATCCCATCCACGTCGTTGCAGATCCATTTGTTTCGATCCCTTCCGTGCCATTGTAGATCCATCTCTAGAAAAAAAATTGTATAAAATTCCATTTTTTCTCCATATCTCCCTTGTTTTAACTCTATTTCCCTTGAAACTTCCCTGACACCCTTGCAATCCCATTCTGCATATTTAATTCTTGAGGACTGTATCCCAAACTCCACTTCCCAAAGCCAAAAATCTCACATTTGTCTATTTTTAGGGTTTGCCATAACTACTTCAATTTTCACCCAATCGCCTTCAAATTTTACCAGAGTGTTCATTTCTTATTTCTGCTTTTTTGTCCCTCTTTGCCAAATTTTATCATTCTTTCACCCCACTTTTGAAATCCCCATTTTTTGCTTCCCTGTCCATCAAAAAGTGTCCAAAACCTAGTCAAACCCAAATTACCCATCCGAGTTTTTCCCAAATCCAAATTTACATTTACTAAAATAGTTTTTGTTTTTGTTTTTCTACCCATTAAAAAAAAAAACTCCTGGTTATGTTTGTCACCCATGCAAGACAACAAATCATGGAGGAATAACTTACAACCCTCAAAACCAAACTCCAAGATCTGGATGAAAAATTTCTCAGCCTCCATCTTCAGCATTCAGCCATGAACAATAATCGATAGCCAAAATCATCTGCAGCCACTGGTTTCTCTTTTTCTAGCAATTTTCTTAGGCTAAAGCTTGAATTTCCCCGCTTCAATGGTATTGATATGACTAGATGGATATACCGGGAAAACCAATATTTCAGTGTGCATAATACTTTTGATATCCACAAAGTTCCACTTGCATACTTTCATTTGGAACAGGAAGCCCTCCAATGGAATCGTTGGTACATCATAGCTCATCACGAGCCAAACTGGATAGCTCTTTTCCAACTCCTTTTGCAACAATTTGGTCCTAGCGCTTTTGATGACTTCACATGATCACTCACTATACTTCACCAAATTGGCACTATGAGAGAGTATCAGAAAAAATTTGAGAAACTAGTCAATCCCACAGAAGGATTGTCTAATGAATTCTATAGGAGTTGTTTTATTAGTGGTCTCAAGGATGAAATCTGCTTAGAGGTTAAAATGTTCTATCCCAACACAATGATGGAAGTCCTAGAGTTGGATAAGTTGATAGAGGACAATATCGCAACCCAACAACACTCCAAACTCACCTTTGTTCCCTTTAGAAATATGGATTCAAAACGACCTCCCATCATGCCAGCTCCTCAACCAACACTTATCAAGCATTTGTCTAAAGCAGAGATGTGGGCACGCCGAGAAAAAGGGCTTTGTTATAATTGTGATGAGAAATTCACTCAAGGGCATAGATGTGTTGAGCAAAAGATATATTTCTTGGATGTGAATTCTCCGCCTACCTCTTAACTTAGTGAAGATGCTCCAAATACAATCGATGATCAGGTCGACATTCAACACTCTCCTGTTGACCCCCCATCTCAGGAAAACCAACCAGAGATATTTCTCCATGCTTTATCTAGCGTCACCACACCCCAAAGAATGCGGGTCAGGGGTTACTTCAAGAAGCTCCCTCTTACCATACTCATTGATTCTAGTAGCACTTATAACTTCATTGACCCTCGAATCACCAAACAGGCTGATTGTTTAATCCATCATTGCTCCAACTTTGAATTCATGGTTGCCAATGGGGGCACCTTACCTTGCAAGGGGAAGTGTCACAATGTGCGTATCTCTATGGAAGATTATAACTTGCATTCTGACATGTTTTCCTTGGCCTTAAGAAGATGTGATGTGGTTTTGGGTGTTCAATGGTTACACACACTTAGACCCATCTTATGGGATTTTGCTAAAATTTGCATGTGGTTTTCACTCAATGGGAAAAAACATACATTTACAGGCTTACAACTAGGGTCTCTCCACATCATCAGTTCACATCGCCTGGAAAATATCCTTAAGAAGAATTCACATGGTGTCATCGATCAACTTCATTCCATTTAGATGCACCCATCAATGCTCCCCACTACTTTTTTGGATAGATATGCAGGTGTCTTTGCTGAACCAGTGGACTTGCCACTTTCACGACACTTTTCCAGTAAGAATTTAGCTACATCTACATCTGAGAGAGACATTATGGCTATTTTGAATGCAGTGCAGAAGTGGCAGCCATACCTATTAGGAAATTATTTCTGCATCAAGACTAATCATGAGAGTCTCAAATATTTCCTGGAACAACTGGTCTCCTCCCCAGCATAGTTGAAATAGGTTATCCAACTCATGGGTTATTCCTATGCATTCACTTACAATAAGGGTAAGGACAATCTAGTGGCAAGTGCTCCTTCTCGCACATTTGATGCTTCTCTTTCAACTATTTCTCTGCTTGTTCCAAATTTGTTGCAATCTATTCAACATGGCTCTGTCTTCTATGAAATCCATGCTTCTCCATCAGTAGGGCACTCTGGGTTCCTCCAAACGTATGTCCAGGAAAAGTGTAACTTCTTTTAGCATGGACTGAAAATGACAATTCAACAGATGGTGGCTGACTGTGATACTTTCTAGGTCAACAATGGTGAAACGACACTCCTTCTAGGACGGCTCGAACCATTTCCCATCCCTACACAGATTTGGACAACCATTTCTATGGATTTCCTTGAAGCACTCCAGTGGTACAATACCCCATCTAAAATGACACCATATGAAGCAATCTATGGACAGGCACCTCTAGTTCTTCTTCCATACACTCTCAGCAGTTCCCAGTCTAGGAAATTGACTCAGTTCTTCGAAACCGCAATCAGATTCTTCTCATTTTGCTAGACACTCTTCACATGGCAAGAATTTAAATGAAACAACAAGCCGATCAGCACCATTCTGCGCGCACTTTTCCATTAGGTGATATGATTCTTCTTCTTCTACAGCCTTCCAAACAATCTTGACTGAAACTCAAAAGGCGTCATCTTCTCTCTCAATCTATCACGGAGGTATTAATTCAGTGGCACAAAATAAAACCCGAGGATGCTACAGGGGAACCACTCCTTCAGATTCTGCATCAATTTCCACATCTAAATCTTTGAGGACAAAGCTTTTTGTAAGGGAGAGGGGATGTTAGGAACCCGTGTTAACCCTTCTATTTACTTTGTTAGTATATTGTTGTTGGATGCATATGCTTTGTAAGTCGTCCCGTAGTATTTGTTGATCCATAGTTTGTATTAGCCCATGGTATTGATCCATAGTATTGGATGCATATGCTTTGTAAGTCGTCCTATAGTATTATATGTTCCATGGTATTGACCCATAGTATTGGGAATAGACTTAGTATATAAATGTGTGTTGAGGCCAATGAAGGCACAGTGAAGTTATTTGTATTGATCTTGCTCAAAGGAGGTTGCCCCCTTGAAGTGTCCTGCGATCAATAAAGCAATTCCGATTTCTGTTATTTCTAATATCTTGTGTATTTTCATTAATTAATTATTGTAGGTTCTTCACAGAGCCACAGTGAGAAAATGGGAAAATACAAGGCAGGAGGGCCTTTCCACAGGAAAAACTAACAGTAGGAGCTTCTTCTACAACCAAAGAATATTGGACGGCTCAAATCAAGGAGAAGATCAGATCAACAGTTGAAAAGGTGCTCCGCAAGCCTATTTCTGAGTTCCTCATACGCTTTACGGATTGCAGATTGCGGGAAGCAATGTCCCAAAGAGCCCAAAAGACAAGTTTCTGCATTCTGCAATCCACATTGTGGATTGCAAATTGTGGAAAAAACAATGATCCGGGAAGTGCAAAGATAATTTCCCGCAACCCGCAATTGTGGTTTGCGGATTGCGGAAAAGTTGTATTCCAAATAACAAAAAGACGAGTTCCTGCATTCCTCAATCCGCATTGCACATGTCCAAAAGACCAATATCTACATGACACGTGGCTAATTGCATCTTGTGGAAAAGACCGTTTTGGAAGGACTGTTGCAGAAAGGTGGTTGTGGGAGGGAAATTGCGGATCGAGAAAGTTTGGCAGAGCTAGTTACAGTCGCGGGGGATGAATATTTTTTATAGGGAAATGGCACGCCTGAGAGGGGTGAGGGGGTATGTTTCTGTTACCTATCATGATCAGTCTAAATGGCTTGATCCAAAGGATGAACAGGTGGCTTCCATGGCCCAATGGGGTACTGCCAACATAGGTGTTTCTTCCCCTCTGCGCATGGCAGAATCGGCGGTTGTTGATTCAGGCAGCTCAACTCGAATAACTTCATCATTACCAATGCAAGTTTTTTTGAATCAATTAGGATATTTTGTTGTTTGTAAGCCTATAAAGGCAAGGCTCAAAGTAGGTGAAAGGGTTGGAATTTTATTTTTCAGAGAGATTACTGCTATGCATTGTATTAAACTTGGCCTCTTAATTCAATGAGCAGACCCGATTTTGGAGCTTGAGATTCCTGTGATGTGTGTTTATGATGTCAGTTATTTCCTGTGTGTGTGTTCTTTATTTGTATTTCCATTTATTGTTTACCTCTACAGTACCTAAACATCAAGATTACATGGTATGGAATTCATGCCCACATGCTCTAGATGCATATGACTAGGTTTTCCACCCATTTCCTCTTGGAGTTGTAGGTTAGAATTCATTCTTAATTTCTCTATCCTTGTAGCTTCAATTGTCTCCTTCCTCTATCTTCATTTGCTAATCACTTTGATGTGAAAGAACCATGTCTACCTCTCCTCCTGCTCCTGCAATGTGTGGCCCAAACCTGCTATTAATGACAATAACCCACCGAATTTGACTCCATGCCCAACTGTCCTCCTGTCCTTAACCCCAACCAACCAAAAAAAACCCTTTCAATTCATTGTTTGAACATCTAGCCACCACTTCGACTGATATCCCAACCCCATTTTAAGTTGCATCTCGTTGCTGGAAGCCCCAAAGGGAGATCCCTCCATGTGGTTTGAAAGGCTAATTTCCATCCACTAAAGATTGGCGTGCAATAGTTACTCCATGGTCTTTCCTGCCACAACGTAGGAGAATCTTGGGTGATAACACATGCCTTGGCATAACTAATGAATGACCTACCCTATTCGTCGGAGTCATCTCTGGTCATGATTAACTTGCTGGAAGAACACTTGTTCACCATTTCCTCATATGAATCGTGGTATGGAGACATCCTAGTGTATCTATGCACGTAGAAATTTAAATCTCAACTCAGTTGCGATGATCGACGTCTCATATGCCGTCAAGCTTCTCGATACCTCCTTATCAGTGATGTCCTTTATCCATGTGGCATCGAAATGAGTTTACATGGATGCCTGACCCATGATGAGGCTAGGAAATTTTTGAATGACTACCATAATGGAGCCTACGGTGGCCAGTTTTCCAGAGTGGCCAATGCTCAAAAGGTCATCTGTGCCAGTTATTTTTGGCCAAATATTTTTATTTATTGCATCACGGGAGTCAAACACTGTTGCAATTTGCAACTCTTTGCCACCAAATCAAGGACCCCTCCTACACCACTCTATCTAGTTATCATGGTCGGTCCTTTGTGCAAATGGGCCATCAATTTCATGGAGTGTAACCTAACCCCGGATGGTGGCCATAAGTACATCATCGTGGTCGTTGACTAATTCACCAAGTGGGTTGAGGCCATTCCCACATTTAACTCCCAGGCTGAGACTGCGGAACATTTTTTATTTAATCACATCATTACACGGTTATACCTCAAAGTTACACTTCGAGCTCTAGTGTCGCATCTTTGTACCATGTGACCTAGCGACATTTCTCCCTAATGTTGTTGGTACCCTCCTTGGTCTCATCTAGACACCTAGGAGACAAATCCACTTCTTATTTTCTGAGAAACAACCTAATAGGCCAAGTGTCACCCTAGATGGACCTTGTTTGTCTTGATTTTCGTGCCCTACATACCTCCTGCGATGTCAAAAACCCATATTTTTGTGCTCCGCATAACCTCTGGGGTTCGAAAATCATCAAATTTATGCGCTATGCTCAGTATATGGGGCGCAAAAATTGTAATTTATCCTTTGGCCTTGGATCTTGGATCTGCAACTTCTGATATATTTCCTTGGGATTGACACCCTTGATTCAATCTCAACCTCCTCTCTCTATTTATCCTGGTTGATCCACTAAACCCTCACTATATCCACCTTCTTCTCCTTATGGTTAACTTCTTAAGTGCTATAAAGGAGAATCCATCCATGAGCCAAGGGGAGGACTACTTGGTGCATCCAACTTATGATCTTGAGAGATTTGCAAAGATAGCTAGAGGGAGGAATCTTTAGAGCTGGAGGTGATACTTGGACATCAAGAAACTCTATGTAAGTGTCTTCAAGTTTCCATTAATAATAACTTGTCTTGTCTCCCATTTCATGTGCACTATGCTTGAATCATTGGCCTGAAGTGTATTTAGTAAGATTTGAATCTAACTCATACTTCAAGGTATTTGGGAGATTGCATGTTTATCTCTTGTTTGATCTGGACAGGTTCAACTTAGGAGCTTCAGGATCAAAGATGGAAACGGGACAAACATCCGATTTGAAGGTGAGTCACATCCTTTTGTCACTATCAAATACGTTTAATATTGGACTAACAAGCGCACTCTGGAGTGTGCTTTTTTAGGGAAAATACGTGCTCTAGAGCACGCCTGTATATCCCAAAAGTGTGCTCTAGGGTTTGATCTTCCCCTCAAAAAGTGCACTCCAACTTTTGAATCCCTAGCATGCCCCAAAGGGGTCCCTCATGGGTCCAAATCACAAAAACAAACAACTGAAGTTGACAAGAATGGCACAAAGGCTTACCTGGAAGTCATAGAAGTCAATTCCTTTGGTACCATAAGGAGAAATTAGTTGTTCTTTACCCGGGCCCCTCCACACACTTCCAACTCTCAATAGTTAAAATGACATGTGGAAGGTGGGATCCTTCTCATTTATGGCCCCTTATGGTATTTTTTTTCTCCCTACGACCATACCGGAGTCCTCCGACTTCCATTTTTTGCATCATTGGCATTGTCAGAATTAGAATTCCATACTCATGATGATGTTTGAGAGATTTTCTCACTCTCACTAAATTTTCTAGGGCATTACTTTAAGCGAACCCATCGCCCAACCTAGATTTGTGTGTCATCATATATGTTGATACCTCCCTTTAAATCTCTACATTTTCATCTATAGAGGCATATTCATGATCCCTTTGTTCCCTCCAAACTGCAATACTTGTTTTTTTTTCCACCACTCATCTACTTGCAAGGAGGCCCCATTAGTGTTCTACCCACCCCCTCAATGGTACACTCATCCCTAACCCCTAATTTGAACACTTTCTACTTGCTTGACTTTCATGTCTATTTGGTACATGTTTATCCCCTTTTCGGGTCGAGCAAACCATTTACAAATTCAATTATCTTAAAGAGTGTCTATCTGGTATAGTTTTATCCCTTTTCCAGGCAGGATGGACTAATTACGAAAAATGAATACTCTAGTCCCTTTGGCTAGAAGAGTTCTCCATTGCATAATTTTATGATTTTTTGGGATTTGGGGACTAACCTACAAAAAATACCATCCTTGGAGTCTTCTTCCTTCTTCCAAACTCTCTAAAATTGAAATCACCCATGAGTATCCACTGTATTAGACTAGTCAAAATCCACAAGATGGTACCATATTGAGCACATTTATATCGCTTCTTTGATCTCATTAAACCATGAAGAATTCCCAACTCATACCTTTCAGCGCCCCTACAAATCAAATGTTGTAATTTCCCCTAGGGTTATCAAATGGACTTAGGCACATATCATTATATCTCTGAGGCCAATTAGACAATTTTTAGTGCAGCAGATAAACCATAAACATTTAATTTCTATTTTTCCAAAATTAATTGTGACACAAAATCCAATAATTAACAATAATTTAATTTAAATTCATTAACACATCCAACATCTTATCTAATGGATATGAAGGCTTCTTAACATCATCTAACTTCATCAAACCTTCAATCCAAGGCATATCATATGTGATAACCACTTCTAAAGGCTAATTAAACTTAATCACAATTAACTAGTAAATAAGGTGTTAATTACGACACTTAGTGTGCAAATGATGACACTTATTACAAATCCAATTGTTTAACAAATAAACATCGATTATAATTCACAATGGATTAATAACATCTAATTACATGTAAATAAGGCCTAATTACCAAAATTATAATAATTAATTATGAAAGAAAGTCCATAAGACTAGTTAACCAGTTTTCCAAAATAAGTAGCTAGTCTTGCGCAAAATCAAATTGTAACCATGCCATTAAACCCAAAATAATTCCTACATAAATTAACAACATATTTAAGCGTGAACCTATAGCCAATTAAAGGTCTATTTGCACATCATTCAATAGAATGAAACTAGTTAACATTCACTGCAAGGAATTGAGTCTAAATAACTTAACCAAAATTAAATGCATCCATAAGTAAATGATAACACCTAATAAGTATCTGTAGTGCCCCTAGACTACTATTGACATTGAGGGCACCTGCTGAGTCACCTGACTATTTGAAACATTAATAAAATAACCCTATGATTTTATTTTTACTATATTTATGATTACGATTGATTGATATATGTGCATTTGGGTAGTTATTGTGAATGGACAATTTCATGTTGTTTAACGATTAACTCTGATATGAAAACTGTACATATGAATGATGCTTAACGACTAGCTGTGCAATTGATTATGTGATTAGACGAAAGAGTAATGATTAAGTAAATTATAGATGCTTAATGAAGCAACAGATTTATAAACCAAATTGTGATTATTGAGGACAGCGCTACTAATTTACGTTTGTGAGAAATGTGTGTAGTGACAAGTGAAACGGTTCACCAACGGACACACAAAGGAATATGAAGGGTCGTAGAGTACGAGTAAATCACACACAGGGGGAGCGACGACGATGTCGACTTCCGACAAGAATACCACGCATGAGTAGATAAGCACTGATCCGCTTGCTCAAGAGGAATGTGTGAGAGCGTACGAGGTGGGCCACAACGGAGCTGGTCACGTACGAGTTGAGGGGCGCGCAGTGAGAACGGACTCACTCCTCAGCGCCATTAGTCCCTAGATAGCATGTAGACGGAGGATGGATGGTAACGATTCCTAAAATCCCTACAAGAGTTCCCGCAAGTCAAAACGGAAAGATGGTGGCAGAAGGGCCCGACGATGCGGTACCCTGTTGAGAACGGAAAGAATGGACGCAAGGACCCAACGATGCGGTACCATGCCAAGGAATGGAAACCATGGATGACTGGACCCAACAGAGTGGTGCCATGTCAGGGAATTAAAATTAAGGAACTAGGAGCCCAACGGCGTGGCACCGTGATCCTAGTGAGTTTGATTGTTAAATTTAACTGCATAAAAACTTATGAGAATAACTCTAGACTATTACTTAGCAAATGCATAAAAATAATTTAGGCATTTGCACATGAATAGTTATTTTTGTTGAGCATTTAAAATAATAGAAATCATTATTTAGGAGCAAAATAGAATCCTAAGATTAGACACCTAGTCAACTAAAAGCTAGGAGTTAATTAAAATATCTGGGGGACAAACTAGAGCAAACTTAGGGGTGTTGGTGCACTTCCCAGAGAAACTGACACTTGGATGGGTGAGTGTTTTAATTAAATAATTAATTAAAAATATGTAATTATGCATGAAGCGACATGTGTCGCATGAGATTTTCCTTTATAAGGAAGGCTTGGGGAATGGGTAAAGGGCCCATAATTTGGACGATTGTCGTAATTTTCGAATACCTCAAAGACTTGCTGCTATCTAAGGGTTTGGCTTAGAAATCCTGGTGGGAAGGGAAGCCCAAGCTGAATTTCTGAACTACTTGTGTGAGCTCTACGACCCAAAGCTCGGGGGAGGCCATGCGACTGAAAGCATGAGCCTATGGTTGGGTGGCGAAGCTAACGGTTGCTTCGCCTATGGTTAAACGAGCTTTGCTGGAGGGATCCTACGGAAGACGAAGGCGACAATGGGCTAGCCGGATCGGGTTGACAGGTTAAGGTTTTGCTTATTTTTGTTAAGTTATTCACGCTTTTTATTTTATTTTTCCAATAACTATGATGACTAATTTGTTTGTATGAAGTTTTAAAAGTTTCAGGTTCAATTCAAGGGGACCCTAAAGGAGGGGTCCTACATTTGGTATCAGAGCCGGTCGAGCCTTGAGGGCACCGAATCATAATTAAATAATAGTATTTTCTGTTGTGGTTAAGAATAGATCAAAAACTCGGTATTCTTTTATTAATTTCTGAACAATGCAATCTACCCCTTCTTTGGCCATTTGAAAAATGAAATTATTTCATCTCAGATTTTAACACCCATTTTCTAAACAATCTGATCTATCTCTGTTTTTCCATTTGGAAAACGAATCACTAGATCTCTGCGTTAAATTATATTTCTAGGTAATGTTGTTTTACCTCTGTTTTTTTTTCCCATTTGGAAAACGAATCACTAGATCTCTGCGTTAAATTGTATTTTCTGGGAATTGCTATTTTACCTCTGCCTGGAGAGAAGGAATGATTAGGGGATAAACTGTATTTCTTTCTATTATGTAATTCTTATGTTCTACTATATTCGTCTCCATGCAGCTCTTGGTTTAAGATTCAATATCCACCTGACCTTTATAATCACAGTATGTTCAGAACCTTCCACGGCCTCATAAATCCGTTAAACATACTTCCTTGGCCATCGTATATATGTTCATGGTAGAGATCTGTTAAATGAATGTTTAGTCTCTGTCAGTATCCCATTAACAGAGATCGGCCATCATATTCTCTGATCCCTGCATAATAATTAAAAGCGTAGATCTGATTCACAACTCTGTTCTTATCGTGGTCAGTAAAAAAGTAGATCTGATTCACATCCCTGTTCAATTCATTGGCAAAATTAAAAGCGTAGATCTATTGAGTATTTTCACATTCACATCCTTGTTCTTTTCATTGGCAATTAGCAGTGTAGATCTGGCTGGCGTTTTTGCGTATGCCAAATTCTCAGAATGCTTAGTTTGCAACCTTGTTCCAACTTTCCACTCTAAGCTCTGCTAAACTATTGACATGGTTTTTCGTGTCAGATCCGATATCGTAATTTATGATTGATGGAATGGAGATAGAGTGCCATCATATTCATCGCTGTGATCAATCCCAAAATACATGATTCCGAGCTATGTGGGATATTAGGGACATTAAATCTACATGTTTCTTGTTTTTAATTATAACTAACCATAATGCCAGTGTGTTATGAGTTCTATCGAATCATATCAATGTTAAATCCAGATTGACTAAGATTTGTTGGTGAACGCGGTGATCAACGGTGAGATTAGAGCTTGGAGTTGCGATATTCGTGGAATTTTTCTTCGACTGGAGCAGCTATACCTACAGGTTCTTATTAGCTTAAATGTTCATATTTATTTCTTGATTATTTACTAAAAAATATTATATGTGCTTACTGTATTTGAGATTTGGTTTACAAATCTTTATTGATATTTTATAGAATAGAAAAGATAGATTTTAAAGGAATAAATTAAGTAGAGTTTTTATGTATTATCGTGGCCGACTGATTGGTTCTAACGACAAAATTTTAACTCTATTTTCATGTGTTTTAATATCTGTATTGACCCTGTATAGGCTGGATGCTCATGCCCAATAAGCACTGAACCCCATCCCAATTCCTATGATAGAGTTTGCTGTTATGAACCTCCGTTTTGGACCAGTATCCACAAATCTAGAAATCGAACAGGTTCATTCTACAAGCTTTGCTTGCACAATTATTAAATTGATTTTTTTTGGGTAAATAATTTCCTTATGTTTTACACCGATTCCGAATCTCTAGATATCAGCATTGTAATTCTGTGTAATTATATATTTCCCTAGGTTGGTTAAACCTCCTTCAAATCCAGAGTGACGAGACCTCAGTCCTCAGGATTGCATGTGGAAAGATTTATTCAATTTTATTTAAGCTGAAAATTTTCAATGCGGTTCACATAGATATTAATCCTTTGATCTCATCTCTGACTCTGTGGATCAGTGTTTACATTTTGCTTGACTAATGCCTGTGGACTTAGAATGATGAGATCACTGTTCTCTGATTGATTTACAGAATCAATGTTTCTAACCTTGGGTAAAGCTATCGGCACAGTTCACCTAGATCTTAACCATCTAAATCCCAGACTTGTGACTCTGTGTATTTATTGAATCTCTCATCTTGTTCAATTGCGCTTGGAACCTATAGGATGAGTTTTAGATCCACAACTCTGTCGATTGTCATTTAATCACTGGTGTTGGTGCAGTACCTCTAGGGTAAGAGCGATTGGATCTTTTCCTTTTGGCTTTTGTAAAAGTGTAACTCTCTACTGCTGAGTTTTATTGTTGAATTTCATTAATAGATCGAGAAGATCTCTGTGCGCTGGAGCATTCCAATTCCGTCAATCAGTTTCTAGTGTTCACATTTATATATATTTATTTGCAGGAATATTGTGTTTATTTTATTCCATTGTTTGAATTCCATCACAAGATCAAAAGGATCTTTGTGAGCTGGAGCGTTCTATTTCCGGAAATCAGATCTTTTGTGTTCACATGTAAATGTAAATGGGTATAGCTTTAGAGATCAGTTAGATATCGGTATGAGTAATTCCCATTACTGGAATGGTTTCCTTATTGTTCATGTAATTATCTGAACCGTAAATGACTCCTTCCAATTCTCCCTGAGATAAATTTAGCTCTCCACAGAACGACACACTTCCCAATTAACAGATCGAGAACTAGAAATGCTTAAATATTAAGTGTATATTATTTATGAATGTTTACCCTTAAATGAAATGGTGTATTGTCTTTAGAAATGGAATGATACCTGTATAATAAACATATATATTATTCATTGGAATATATAGTTGTAATGAATTTATATGTTATGTTTGAAAAAGAATAAGGATATACATGTACTTAATGAATTGATATATTGCTTTTTTTTAAAATAGAATAAATTGGTTAGGGTGACTCCAACGAATTTATAGGATGTCTTAATGAAGATTGTAGTAATAGTATTATACACTTACTATAGAATGAGGGGTGGTTGGATCAAATCCTTATCACTATTTGATCATTAAATAGAATGAATTAAAATATTAGATCCTAAATGCGAGCATAAAATTAAAGTCTAGTGGAATGAATGTTGTATCTTTAATGGGTTGGCTTGGAATTGAGCCTGATCCTATTGTAGTTTATTTCCCATTTGTAATAACCTCAGCACTTTCTTGACAAAGAAATCGGTGATCTCTGAGTCTGGGAGAGGACGGCTTGGAAGGAGCCCGATCCTGCTTCTGTTTGTTACCTTTTTATATTAGCACCAACTCCTTTCTTGCAAATACACTAAGGTGAATGCATCTAGCACTAACACCTTTCCTCGCGCAGAGACCAGTGATCTCTGGGGTGATTGAATCCTGTATCTATACTTTTCTCAAACGGAGATCAATAATATCTGTGGGTGTATGCTTATTTATTTGATCCTATTTATTTATCCATGGGCTATGTTGAGGTATTACGAACCTAACTGCCTGGATCGTTGTGCCTTGCTTTAGTAATTGAGTTTGCGATCGAGATACCTGTTTTGTTTGTGGAAAGTCAAATTTGTTGTTTTTGGTTTGTTATGCTTGAGGTTTGATAGAGCTTGGAGTGGCGGCTCTGAGGATGATCCCCATTTGAGGGATAGTTTTACATAAATTGCACTGCGATCTAGCTATGGAGGAACTCAACCTCGACGTCTCTGTTATGAATGTGGCTGCTTCCGATGGAATAAATCCAGCCTCATTTTCTCTGCTGCTTGAAATGTTTTAGATCCATGTTCCCGTCTTATTTCATATTGAAACGTTTTCGATCTCTGCTTGTGGGTTATTGTACAAAGAAATCGTTTCACCCAGTTTTGGTCTCTATTTGTTGCATTATGTTTGTTTTTTTTCACAGATGTGTGATACCGGGAATTGAACCCTGCCCTACCCAGTATATCCGGGCGCCTTCACTCCAATTGAGCTACTTATCCTGTCCCATGAGTTCACATGAGAATCTCCCATGAGTTCATGGTGATTATTTTCCATTTACTTCTTATACACATCGAATTGTTGAATTAATACTTTTAATGGAACGACTCAATCGATAAGGGATAACATATCTTATTTATCGACCTTGAATTCTAAAATGCCTAAGTTACTCAAAATACAGGGAGGATTAGTAAATTGATTAGTATAGCTTTTACATTAATTGATGTATGTTTTGTAAAATAAGGAATTTAAAATTAGCTATCCTAATTCTCATTTGACTTATTTGATAAGAATAAGTGATACTTATATTAGGTAGAAAATGGGAGAGTTAAGGCTAGTGACTCAAGTTTTCATTTGAAATTCGAAATTGTTTTATATACATTTATAGATAATATAAATGAAATTTAAAGTTAGAATATTATTTATTGTATCTAAATATTGATATATATATATATATATATATGTATAATAATTTTATACTTATGTCATGAAGAGAAGGGATTGATAAAATAATGTTTAAAAAAAAAAAAAAAATTCCCTGTTTTGCAAGAAGGGCGTCACATTATTCTAGATGAAAGGATAATAAATTTAATTATCATCCATTTTAAATGGGATGGTATAGTTTTATCATTATAAAACTTAGAAAGGATAAGGTCATTAGTATATTCATCTAAATAAATACATATCGCATAGTTCAAATATAAATGTAGAAATTGCGTGCCAACTTTTTACGGTTCATGAAATCATGATTTAGTATTGGATAGGTGAATGAATTATAATGGTAGTTACTTTTAATATTATGTATATATGTTGGAATGACATGTCATATAATAGAACATATAAAGAAAGTTAGAAAGGGTTTTTTCATATATTTATATATTATGTGGAGTTTGCATTATATACATAAGTCATATATTGTATTGAAGGGCTTCATACAAATAATATAATCCAAGGTTATCTTTGGATTTATTTAAAAGTTATATATATAATATATATATATTTAAATAAATAAAATTTACATGAAAGAAAGAGTTAGCATATGAAAGGGATTCAATATATCTTATTAAAGTTTGTATTTTGGATACTTAATTTAAAATATTGATCTCACATGCAATTTATATGTTATATGATTAAGTAAACCAAGAACAAAGAATATGAATTAAAATATAAAGGTTTGAAATATATCTATATATATCTATCTATATATAGATTGGAGTATGAGAATAGAACAAAATATATAATATGTTTTGTATATAGAAAAGGACATATAAAAGGGTTAATACATACAAGTGCATGGTTTAAATTATGCTTTAAAGCAAATTATCTGGAACTTATATGATTATGTTAGCACATGTACATTAGGGAAGTAATACAAGATGTTGATATAAAAGGAAAAGGGTGATTGATATACTAATGCTAAATAAGTAAGGATGTGAAAATGGAATGGACAACACTAATTTTTGCATTAAAGTTGAGACAAAGTTCCCTGAACGGAAATTTCGCCACTTCATGGGCCTATATGTAGTGGGAACAACATCAATGGATATATTTGGTAAAGTTACTAAATCGAAGAACTTTAACTGACAAGACACTAAGATGCTTAGGTTGACAAGAATTTGTCGGATTATTGAGAAAGAGAAACCGACTTAAAATTTGAAAACAAGATATCAAATGTGATCGGTATGACGAGCTGATCTCAACGACATGCATTTTGCATTATGACAAAACCATTTATGAAAACTAAGGACTACGAACTCGAAATTTAACCATGGTATCAAAATGGACAAATGAAGATAATTTTCGTAAAATGAAGTATAAAGACGAATAGCATAACAAACTGAACGCAACAAAGCTAAACCTTAAGTCGCGATGAAACCTTGATGAAAGGACGACTAGACCTCAAGGTCAAACTTCATGAGGCTAAGAAAACACACATAGTGCGACTTGATAGGTATGTCGAAGTGGTCCTAGGACAACAAAAAGGATGAAATGAGCTAAGGATATGATGAGCTCATTGATCAAGACATGATATTACTGAAGAAATGACTAGAAGTTAAAGTTTAAGATGTTCGACTAAGTCGCTATGTCTCGACACTTGCAATCCTATCGAATTGAGAACTGACATGTAAGGATTTGGAAGTAGTCTTATGGGAATGGGATTTAGGACTATTTGATAGACACTCTTAACTTATTTATCTGTCATTATAACTTACCCGTATGTATTTTACTTAATACTATATGGTGTTTCCCTTCTCGTTTTGAAGGAACGGATAGCCAATGAATTTGACTTCATGATTGGATTTGATGTGCAAATTGCTGATTAGGTAACTATGGTGTGGCTATGGATGAAATATAACCTTTATTTAATTTGGATATCACAGATCTTCCCAGATGAATAGAAGATATAGGAGATCTAGTTGGGACTAGCAGTTATTAAATGTATTATTGGATTTGCATTGCGTGAAATTACGATTAAGTCCCGAGGGTGCATTGGAACCATGTTGGATGAAAAAGAAAACTAATGATTAGAACCACTTGTGCGTGTGGCCATGATTGCTGGAGAAAAATAGAAGGGAATGGAAATAAGATGATAATAGCAAATTAAGGTAAAGCTTAGCATGGAAATTATGAGAACAAAAATTAACTTCGGGATGAAGTTCTATTTATGAGGGGGTGTATGTAATGCCCCTAGAATGACTGTGGACCTTAAGGGCACCTGTCGAGTGACCGAGCTGAACAACTTCGATGTAATGGTCTCTTGAGCCTTGTTATGTCTTAAATGATTGAGGAAAGCCTGAAGATGGGAATGACGACAATAATTGATAAATGAATTAAAGAATTAAAGTATATGTGTGGAGTGGTATAATTGATTGGTTAGTTCTTGCTTAATGATTAGCTTGGATTGATCAAGTCAAAGTGCAGTAGGACAGTTACAGTCCTAGCTCTGCAACTTGGGAGGACGCAACTGAGATGTGTCATAGATTTCCATTTTTTTATTCTGAACTTCGGGACGAAGTTCTAAATAAGTAGGGGTGTATGTAGTGCCCCTAGACTACTATTGACATTGAGGGCACCTGCTGAGTCACCTGACTATTTGAAACATTAATAAAATAACCCTATGATTTTATTTTTACTATATTTATGATTACGATTGATTGATATATGTGCATTTGGGTAGTTATTGTGAATGGACAATTTCATGTTGTTTAACGATTAACTCTGATATGAAAACTGTACATATGAATGATGCTTAACGACTAGCTGTGCAATTGATTATGTGATTAGACGAAAGAGTAATGATTAAGTAAATTATAGATGCTTAATGAAGCAACAGATTTATAAACCAAATTGTGATTATTGAGGACAGCGCTACTAATTTACGTTTGTGAGAAATGTGTGTAGTGACAAGTGAAACGGTTCACCAACGGACACACAAAGGAATATGAAGGGTCGTAGAGTACGAGTAAATCACACACAGGGGGAGCGACGACGATGTCGACTTCCGACAAGAATACCACGCATGAGCAGATAAGCACTGATCCGCTTGCTCAAGAGGAATGCGTGAGAGCGTACGAGGTGGGCCACAACGGAGCTGGTCACGTACGAGTTGAGGGGCGCGCAGTGAGAACGGACTCACTCCTCAGCGCCATTAGTCCCTAGATAGCATGTAGACGGAGGATGGATGGTAACGATTCCTAAAATCCCTACAAGAGTTCCCGCAAGTCAAAACGGAAAGATGGTGGCAGAAGGGCCCGACGATGCGGTACCCTGTCGAGAACGGAAAGAATGGACGCAAGGACCCAACGATGCGGTACCATGCCAAGGAATGGAAACCATGGATGACTGGACCCAACAGAGTGGTGCCATGTCAGGGAATTAAAATTAAGGAACTAGGAGCCCAACGGCGCGGCACCGTGATCCTAGTGAGTTTGATTGTTAAATTTAACTGCATAAAAACTTATGAGAATAACTCTAGACTATTACTTAGCAAATGCATAAAAATAATTTAGGCATTTGCACATGAATAGTTATTTTTGTTGAGCATTTAAAATAATAGAAATCATTATTTAGGAGCAAAATAGAATCCTAAGATTAGACACCTAGTCAACTAAAAGCTAGGAGTTAATTAAAATATCTGGGGGACAAACTAGAGCAAACTTAGGGGTGTTGGTGCACTTCCCAGAGAAACTGACACTTGGATGGGTGAGTGTTTTAATTAAATAATTAATTAAAAATATGTAATTATGCATGAAGCGACATGTGTCGCATGAGATTTTCCTTTATAAGGAAGGCTTGGGGAATGGGTAAAGGGCCCATAATTTGGACGATTGTCGTAATTTTCGAATACCTCAAAGACTTGCTGCTATCTAAGGGTTTGGCTTAGAAATCCTGGTGGGAAGGGAAGCCCAAGCTGAATTTCTGAACTACTTGTGTGAGCTCTACGACCCAAAGCTCGGGGGAGGCCATGCGACTGAAAGCATGAGCCTATGGTTGGGTGGCGAAGCTAACGGTTGCTTCGCCTATGGTTAAACGAGCTTTGCTGGAGGGATCCTATGGAAGACGAAGGCGACAATGGGCTAGCCGGATCGGGTTGACAGGTTAAGGTTTTGCTTATTTTTGTTAAGTTATTCACGCTTTTTATTTTATTTTTCCAATAACTATGATGACTAATTTGTTTGTATGAAGTTTTAAAAGTTTCCGGTTCAATTCAAGGGGACCCTAAAGGAGGGGTCCTACAGTATCCAACTACATCACAATAACATGTTAAAAATATATAACATGGCTGTATCATTCCTCTTTTGCGAAAATAGAGATTTCAATCCACAACGAGTTATCAATTTTCACCACAATGTATCCAGTTTCCAATTTTCATCTCATATACATTCCATTAAATAATCCACAAAACTAGCTAATCCTACTCATCTGAATTGACTAGTGATTCTAGGAATCGCTAGAATAATTAAATCCATGGCCCATAGAATCATTCAAATGCCATTCCAAATCTAAATATAATATTTTATCAGTCATAACAGATTTATATATCATTCAAAAAAAATTTCAAACACTTCATATGCAAATTTACAAATCTACTCAAAACAATTATGATTGAAGCAGCTAGAAATTGGAAATTGATCTAGAATTTCGATAGACATTTCCCAAACATTATAAAGAATATTTCCCATAACATTATCACACAAATTTAAAGTGTATTTATCATACATAATCATAAAAATAACACTCAGGTATTCTTACAAACACTTCATGTGTCAAGTCTCCAAATTATGCAAAACAATCTAATCGAAGAACTAAATTTTGAATAAAAGGTAGAAGCATAAACAAGAACTGTATTAAACTATTACGAGGATACTTACCATCAAATTACACATTATATAATGAAAAGGGGAATAAATATCATTTATTTAGCATAGGTTCCAAATAATCATTTCCTCAAACAATTTGTGCACAAAATCTAAAAAACTAGTTTCCAATTCCTTCGCAAAATTTACTTGCATAAGTAGATTGAATTCCATGAGAAATTTCTTTCACAAATAGCTCATACATTTCATCAAAAATTTCATGTGAATCCATAAATAAATTATATCAGAGCCAAATAAATGAAATAAACATTATATAAACCACTTATATTTTCCAAATACGCAACCAGAATCGATTGCGCCACATTCCACCCAGCCGTATACACAATGCAAGACAAAAATTACCTTGCAATGGTCACCCCCGATATGGAACCATGATGCCACAAGAAAGAGCGCACTCGACCACAAATTATCTCAAGGAATCAGTCCAAACACAACATAATGGAAAGTGTGGCCTCTACTTCTACTTCAAGGCAATTTCAATGGCTTAAGGACAACAATCCTTCCCAACCCAATGGAAAGTAGCAATTCCAATCCAGGAAAACTCCAGTGTCTCTAGGACAACCTCAAATCCAAGGAAGTGGACCTCAACCCTTCTTCCAAACCAATATCACCAAAGGAAATATACATCTATGTCCAACCTCAAATCCAATGGCAGTGGACCTCACTCCTACTTCCAATCCAAAATCTCCATAGGCAATTCCAAGACATACACCATCGGTTCTAGAGTAACTCATCTTGGGAAAAGGATCCTTAAGGGAATAATTACTAGAAAGTATATCATACCAAGAGCATCAAAATCAAACAACAAGTGCCAAACACAAGCACAAGAGAAAAATCATGAACCAACACACAAGTGTGACTAGCCAACACAAGCAAATCGAATTCATTCATGAGCAATTCAAATTGGGAGAGAGAGAGAGAGAGACATTAGCATAAGAGTTACATTGCTGGAATAGTAAACTAGAGTTACAAATCAGGTGGCTACACCAAGAGACACACTAATCAAACAACATAGGGTGCATTAGGTGTGTGTGTGTGTGTGTGTGAGAGAGAGAGAGAGAGAGAGAGAGAGAGAGAGACTAACACTAATAAAAAAAATCCTAGAATAAATAAAACCAAGGGGTAACATAACACATGAGGGTACATAGCCAAGAGGGTCCACCGAGTCCATAATAAGGGTGTATAACATCAACATAGGCACAATCACAAAGGTAACACTTTTCCCACAACCCCTTGCTTGTAACATTATGGTTCCTCTTACTCTATTTTGTGGCATCGATCAGTCCAATTGTTTTATTTTATTAATTAATAAAAATAACATAATAATAATAATAATTTGAAAACCATAGTCTCAGCACCTCATGCCATAGTGTCACAACATCAAAATAATAATAACATGTCTAAGTGATAAACCAAAGGATATTACATCCCCCTCCCCTTACACCATGCATCGTCCTCGATGACTATTACATACATGCCTTTATAAAAGGATAATAGACATGCCCATGCATGCCTTAGAAAGATAACATCTTTCTAACCAGAATACTTCCCACTACCACATGCTTTCATGTCCATCTACACTGCCCATAGGAGAACCGAGAATAGTAGAGTGGACTCAAGGAAGCGAGGGTTGATCTTCAATCCCCATGAAAGGGTCTTCAAACCTCTTTACAAGGCCTTCAAACTTCAACGAGGATACATCCACCTAAAAATCATATTTTAGTCACCCATATGATTAACATCAGGCATAAAAAATATATGATACATGATATTCTTCATCAAGGATACTTTCTTTAGATTCCAACAACACATGGTTAGCAACAAATATATATATATATATATAATACATCTTCAAGATACATGATGCATGAAATAAATCACACGAAATACAATAGTATATAGAAGGTACACAAGATATAGATACTTCTTCACCAAAATAATTGAAATGCATCTACATGAATCTTACTCTAATCAATTTCAATCATAAGAAATTTATCAGGTGTATCGATCAATTTGATGAAGTGTATCAAGTATAGAATTCAATCTCATGAAGTGCACCAAGTGTGTACCCTTTCTTCATGAAATGCACTCCAGTCATTCAATCACATGAAATGCATATACTTTACCTACAAATACATGAAATGCATCATGCATATGATCTATCAACAAAATACATGAAATGCATCTAAGATATATGAAATGCATTCCAATCATTCAATCACATGAGATGCATTACTAAGATTATTTTACATGATTTATCACCCGAATAATTTCCCTATAAGGATGCATGTGATTTACTATGATACTTTACAAATATTCCTTTCAATGGAGGTATTTGATATACCACAAGGATACCCTAACAAGATACTTCCAACAAAGATCACAAGGATATTTTTCTAACATAGGTACTTTTATTAGTATTGGATATATAAGTATACATGAAGTACATCTTCAACAGAGGTACTTGAATCATAATTTAATCAGTCACATTGTTAGTACATACTTTTCAATAAGATATACGAAATACCACCAATATATTACTAGCATACCTACACATCAAATGTCACCAAGATGCCACCAAAATAGATTTCAACAAAGATCACAAAGATAACTTCTAACAAAGATTGCAAGGATCACTTGAACATTTTATGTACTTAATGTAACAGGTAAGAAAATTTATATGCAACAATTCCAATCTAACTAAGAAACCAAAAACGACCATAACAACTAGTATTTAAGCATACTACATTTCATATTTACAAAAAGCATAAGTCTTCTTTAGAGAATAGTTAAAAATACAATATACATCAACTAATAGTAATTAGTATCAACCAATATCATTCATACATAAAGCATACAGACATCGATCCAAATTACATCAATTCATAATACCTCAACCATATATCAATCATACACAAATATCAACCAATGACAATCATGCATGCATCAACTGACCATACAAATATCAATCATAGTACATCAACCAAAATACATCAACCAAAACACATCGACCGAAAAACATCAACAAGAAGCAAAATACATCAACCAGAATACATCAAATAAAATACATCAACCAGGATACCTCAACCAAAACACATCAAACAGAACACATCAATCAGAATACATCAACGAGAAGAAAAATACATCAACCTAAATACATCGAACATAATACATCAACTAGAATACATCAATCAAAATACATCAATCAGAGTACATCCATCATAATACATCAATCGGAATACATCAACCATACATCAATCATCAATATCAATCAGTGACAACCAATCAATCATCAACAACAACCAAAGATAATCGTACTTACATTAATCATACCTTGATCACCCATCAATCACCATGACAACCAAGAGAAACCAATAATAGCCATACATACAATAAGGACAATATTGTACATTTATCAACCATTAATCAACCAACGTCAATCATTAACAACCAATAGTATCAAAAAACATACATCAACCATTCAAACATCATACATCGACCATAGAAATCATATCAAATAGTTACTATTTATCATAACATTATATATAATTATTAGCACATGACGATATATATAATATCCATATATTAATAATACATGTATAGAACCAACATCATCACACAAACACTAGTAATACTACACTCATGTAAACACTCAACACATACATAATCGTACATCTTTCCTGCATACATACTCCATCAATAGAAATGTTATACATACTTTGATGACAATCCCATCTAATCCACATATATTAACCATACATTACGTTACTAATTATTTACACGTAGCACACTACTTATACTATCAACCAAAGGAAATACATAGTCACCTCAAGCAACCAAACATCCTACCACCAAAATATTCTAATAAAAAAAAGTATATTTACTAGTTATACAACACACCATCATACACGATACTTACCATTACTATGTATTATTTCTATACATACGCTCATTTGTCTACATACATATTATAATTCTTCAATCATATACCATATTATTATTAATCCTATACACAACATATTAGTCATATAACCTATATATCCTATACTTTATACACCCAAATAATTATTATGTTATACCATAATATCCATACAATCATAGCAGTATAATTACTTAATCAAATGCTATCATATTAGGTATGCATTATAACATATATACTAACACAATACTTCTTATCACACTATATTTTCTAATACTTCCAGAAACTTCCAAATACTTCCAAATACTTTGCACTAACTTCATTACATACATTCACATCGATACATGTAGTGCATACACAATATCATATACACGTAATACTAATCATTATTGCATATTTTAAGATACATATTATAGTATATACAAACATACATAAATACATATATATATCAATCATATCTATATATACTGTTAACAACTATATATTTACCACACATATTATACAGTTATATATATATAACATTTATATTATGCTATATTCAATATCATATAACCCTCGTCGATCTGACACCACATATTATGTTATTCATATTTAAATTTATGTCATATATATATAACATTACCATATGCTACTATACTACCTACTTACACACATAAAATAAATAAATAAAATAAAGAGAATATGAATCATTAAAGATAAGTGGTTCACTTCCTCCAAAAATAGACAAGGAATTACATCCCCAAAACTAAAATAAAAGAGAATATTAACCATTAAAGACAAGTGGCCATTTCCTCAAAAAAAAAGAAAAGGAGTTACATTTCCATAAAAAAAAATAAAAAAATAAAAGAGAATATGAACCATTATAGAGAAGTGGCTCATTTTCTCCAAAAATAGAAAAGGAGTTTTTCATATACATTGAAAATAAAAATAAAATAAAAAGGAAAATGAAACCATTATTAAGACAACTCACCTATTTCCCCAAAATAGATAAGGAGTTAGTCATAAATATAACCACCACCATCCAAGTGGCATAAATAAGCCTATAAAATCATACCATCAATAGAAAATCCAAAATCCATATAGGGTATAAATGCCACTTAAAAAATCATATTAATATTTAATAATAATAATAAAACGGTATCCTCTTAATAATTTATCATTAAATTAATAATAATAATGGTATATAATACATAGTATTATAATGAAAACTATTTACTAATTGTAACGCCCATATTTTGATTAGGCATATTTATCAGTTAGACACACCATACTTTATTTTCTTATATATTTTGTTGAACTTAGCTCGACTGAGTAAACTATATTACGATATGATGGACCTCATTATATGATGTTACTCTGTTTTATGATTTCACCATGATTATGATGTTACTATGTTATGCGGTTATGATGTCATGATTATCATATGATTTCTTTATTTTACGATTACAGTATATGTTTATATGTTTTCATTAATGAGATGTGAAATATATGATTCGGTACGTGGATACCATCTTCTTATATGAATTATTGAAGTGTTATATGTCATCCGCATCTATGATGAGTTAAAAAGGTTACATGAAATAAAATGATTTTTGATAACATGGATCAATTGGCGATCAATGGGAAATGCTTTCTATAAATTTGTATTTTGCGAAATGCTAACCTATAGGACACAAGGGCTATGGGATAGCCAGTTACTTGATTTGATATATTGAAAAGAAAAGAAACATGTTCGTACAGTAAACTTAGCAGCCAAAATGATGATACGATAACACAAACTGATAATCCTGATAGCAGCAAAGTATGAGTCGATAAGGGCGTAGGCCCAGTATGTTGAGAGGGATGGATGTGTTTCCCACCCTATGTTTCCATGAGACCCGAGGTCGTGGGAGGGCCGTGCTGAGACACGCTCCCCATGTTGTTGTGATGATGATGGTCGGATGCCTGCTAGGAGAGGATAGGTCCGCTGTTCAGCCGACTCTATCGCTCTCAAGTTCTATGTGGTCAGATCGGTGAGTTCGACATCCACTTTTGTACTAGCAGAGGAAGGATAGGGAGGATGCTAGACATAGGTTATGATGGGAGGATGTGTTAGTTAGTACTGTTGAGGTTTTAGTATTCCCTGATTTCGAGTTATTGGTAGTAGGTACCCTTCATTGTACATGATTGATTAAACTAATGTAAAGATAAAGATAATGATGTGAAATCGTAAAGAATTAACTGTTAAATAACTGAGAATGTTGAAGTAATTGTACTATATATATTATGTTTGTTCTTCTACATGGGGGTAAATACTACTATTAGTTAGCAGGTATGCATAGGTGGGATGGGGTTTGTCTATAGTACATTTATGATCTGTGCATATGCTGGCCACGCATGCACACCTTGCACATGTACATTAGTATCAATATACAAACACTTAACATATTGAATAAATGTATAAGTTGTCATAAGTAATTAGGTTAATCATGCATTGACCGAATTCAGATAATGAATATAAAGTTAATTAAGATTTGTAAAACAAGTCAATTAAGCTATGTATTACTCATTGGTAAACATCGTGATATACAATTGAGATAAGTGTCATCAGTTAACATTGTCGTCTGAGAATTGTTGTAAATAAGGTAATGGTACTGTCTAATTAATTAGTAAGATTGTTTAAGCCCTTAAGGGTGCTTTGTTTAGAAGAACGACGATACTATGTAGATGTTAGGGTACTCATGTGATAAACAAATGATTTAACATACATTTTTATTAAATTCACCATTTATTTTGTGGTGATTTAATTAATGTTATTACTTAATTATTGTTATTTTAATAATATTACTACCCATGTCATAACAATTGCAATATAGGTAAAAATGTAAATATTGATTAATAAATAATTAAAGTGTGATTATTTCCATTACTAAGTTAAAAATAATAGGATAACAATTCTTGAATGGATGTGATGTGATGGAAAATGGTTATTACTATTTAATTATTCAATACGAATCTTAGAATTTAAATCTCAAGATAAGATAGCTTGACGGATGAGATAGACCATTAAGACACACCATGACCAAGTTGAAAAGGTCAAACTATTTATATAATATTTTATTAATTACATTAAATACAAAGTTGGTGAATAGACTTGTAATTAATAAACCCTGTCCCGAATGGATAACCTTTGGGTAATGATTCCCATCGTAATAAATACTTACAACCGTCAATCAAAGTCAAATAAATTTACCATGAGTGTAAATAATTATTCAGTACATTGAGTGTGAAAAATACTTTTTTATAATGAAACGTGTATGAACGAACTAAGGAAATGAGTAAATGTTTGAGGGGCTCGAGAGGGGGATTTTGGGGTGGTGGAGTAAGCCCAAGGTCTTCTCGAGGAAGGAAGTGTATATATAGGGGGAGAAAGTTGAAGGTAAGGGGGATTTGGAAGGGAGGAGAAAATTTTGAGAACAGAAAAGTTTGGAGAACCTAAGTGAAGACTGCTCTCGGGATTATCAGATTGTGAGTTCGGGGGCTTGGAAATCCTTTGATTTCCAAGGGACAGCAAGATAATAACTACTCGGTGGGGTGGACATGTCATCTTGGCTGACTAAGAGGATATACAACCTGATACAACCTACGGTCTACTAGCATCAGCATTAGGTAATTTCCTTGATTATTTATTTTATTTAATTATTATGTGGAAACATACTCTGAAACCTGCATATACATTTTTACTGATTTATTACTGTGAAACATATTCTTATGCGAAAACCACAAATTGTTGAAGGAAAATATTAATATGTTAGTTATTCTTTTAAATACGAATGTATGATTATTGGAGACAACACAGTATACTAAACATCATTTAAAAGCATAGAATTTTCATTACAAATTTACTTACACATACCTGAATAAGTTAATACATAGGAAATTAACTTAGAAATTTACTTAGTGCTCTGCTGTAAAAACCAGAGCACTACACTAATCAATTAATAATCATAATGTACCAGTAAATCAATCATACCACAAGAAGCATTTCAATATTAACAATTCAATGAGTAGTAAGAGAGGCAATGCACGATGAACAAGCATCGGCCAATCAAGTCACTAAACAGTTAAAGAGGCAATGCATGATTATCAACCAATGAAGTCACTGAACAGTAGAAGAGGCAATGCATAAGCAGCAACCAATCAAATCATTGAAGCAGTAAAAGAGGCAATGCACAAGCATCGACCAATCAAATCCTTGAAGCAGTAAAAGAGGCAATGCAAGGTGAACATGCACCAACCAATCAATCTACTCGATTATTATATATGCACCACATAATAGTTACCAATCAATCTACTAAAGAATAAATATGCAATATTAACTAATCCTAAAGCATACAACAAATTGATATCCTAAGTATGCATTATTCAATGTTTCGTATTCTTCCATTAACATAAGGGAGGTTAAATTTCTTTCACAAAGCACATTCATAAATTCCCAATGGATATAAACAGAGTTACAAATCCATAATAGGCCCAATAGTCATTGAGTTGGAACCTAAGATCTGGTACCACCTTTAATTTCCCCCTGGGTTATCAAATGGACTTAGGGACATATCATTATATCTCTGAGGATAATTAGATAATTTTTTGTGCAGCAGATAAACCATAAACATTTAATTTCTATTTTTCCAAAATTAATTGCGACACAAAATCCAATAATTAACAATAATTTAATTTAAATTCATTAACAAATACAACATATTATCTAAGGGCTGGTAAGTATTCTTAACATCATATAAAATCATCAAAAATTCAATCCAATCCATATCAAAGATAATAACAACTTCTAAAGGCTAATTATTCTTAATCATAGTTAACTAGTAATTAAGGTGTTAATTATGACACTTAACGACACTTAGTGCGCAAATGATGACACTTATCGCAAATCCAATTGTTTAAAAAATAACCTTCGAATATAATTCCCAGTGGATTAATAACATCTAATTACATCTAAATAAGACCTAATTACCAAAATTACAATAATTAATTATGAAAGAGAGTCCACAAGACTAGTTAACTAGTTTTTTCCAATATAAGCAGCTAGTCTTGCACAAAATCAACTTGTAACCATGCCGTTAAACCAAAAATATATCCTATATCCATTATCAACATATTTAAGTGTGCACCTACATCCAATTAAATTTTTATTTTCATATCATTCCAATTGCACATAAGGTGATATTTTCCATCAATTCCAATGAAACTAGTTAACATTAACCGCAAGGAATTGAGTCTAAATAACTTAACCACAATTCAATGCATCCATAAGTAAATGATAAAAGTTGATAATTATCCACTTAAAACACAATAACATGTTAGAAACAGAGCACATGTATGTAGCATTCCTCTTTTACGAAAACAGAGATTTCAATCCATAACTAGTTATCACTTTTCACCGCAATGTACCTAGTTTCCAATGTAACTTTCCAAATGCCAAATAAAGAGAAATATATGAATATTTTATCTCATGGAAAGAATATAAGGGGTCACCTACATTCATATTTATATAGCTTTCCTCCCATATACAGTCCATTAAATAATCTAGAAAACTAACAAATCCTACTCATCTAAATTGACTAGTGATTCTAGGAATTGCTAGAATAATTAAATACATGGATCATAGAATCATTCAAATGGAATTCCAAATATAAATAAAAAAAATTATTAGTTATAACAGAGGTATATTTCATTCGAACATTTCTTCAAATACTTCATATGTAAAGTCACAAATATACTCAAAACAATTCCATTAAAGGAGCTAGAAATTGGAAATTGATCTATAATTTTGGTAGAAATTTCCCAAACACTATAAAGTGTGAAATTGAAACTCACAGTAGATATAAGAGTTGAGTATACCCCACAAAGAAATAATGAGCAAAAAATATGAATGAGAGAAAACTGCAGTAAAAATGTGCAGATAATTAATCATGCATAAGAACTCAAATAGGAGAAAAGTAATGTCACATGACCCAATAATTAATATAATTCAAAATTATGTTACAATGGATATAATTTGAATCACATAGGAGAATTCGAACCTCGGTTGGTCTAGCATAGGGATTGTCACAACTGGAGTGCTCCGGAAGACTCAAACTCAACCACAATGAACCTAAACGCATTTAAATGAAGACAAAATCAATTAACTGACCAAGGAGGGAACATTAGTGAGTTTGTGATGCCTAACAGTCAGAAAAGGGTGCATGAGGCCACAATTAGTGGCATATTGAGCTATAAACCCCCACAAGAGTCAGTTGACATAGGTGGAATGCACTGGAACACTGACTGGTTTCCTATAAAATAGGGAATTGACTCAAATGGTCCTAAACTGATGCATGCAGGGCTGAGAAGGTGGTATATGGAGCCTAGATGGAATCTGCACACCATTAGGGGGGAAATGACATCATCAAATATTAGGAAAAATAAATAATGCTAGGTAGAACAAGGATGGAGTACAAAAATATCCTAACATCAAGAATATTTCCCATAACATTATCACACACATTTCAAGTGTATTTATAATACATAATCATAAAAAGAACACTCGGGCATTTGTACAAACACTTCATGTGCCTAGTCTCCAAACTATGCAAAACAATCCAATCGAAGAACTAGTTTTCGAATAAAAGTTAGAAGCATCAAAGAGAAGTGTATTAAACCATTCGTAGGATATTGTAACATAAAAATGCACATTATATAATGAAAAGGGGCATAAATATCATTTATGTATCATAGGTTCCAAAGAATAATTTCCTCAAACAATTTGTTCACAAAATCTCAAAAAACTAGTTTCCAATTCCTTCACAAAATTTACTTGCATAAATAGATTGAATTCCATGAGAAATTTCTTCCACAAATAACTCATACATTTCATCAAAAATTTCATGTCAATCCATAATTAATTTAGATCATAGCATAATAAATTAAATAAACATGAGATAAAGCACTTCTCTTTTCCAAATGCACAATCAGAATCGACCGCGCCATGTTCCACCCAACCATAGACACAATACAAGCAAAAAATCACTTTGCAATGGTCACCCCAGAGATGGAACCATGATGACACAAGAAAGAGTGCAGTCAACCACAAATTCTTTCAAGGAATAAGTCCAACCACAACCTAATGGAAAGTGTGGTCTCTACTTCCACTTCAGGGAAATTCCAATCCCTCCATGACAACAATCCAACCACAACCCAATGGAAAGTAGCACTTCCAATCTAGGAAAATTATAGTGGCTCTAGGAAAACCTCAAATACAAGTAAGTGGACCTCACCCCTACTTTGAAACCAAGATTTCCAGAGTCAATACACATCTTTTTCTAACCTCAAATTTAAGGGCAGTGGACCTCACCCTTGCTGCCAATCCAAAATATCCAAAGGAAATTCTAAGACATACACCAGTGGCTCCAGAGTAACTCATATTAGGAACATGCTCCACAAGTGTGCAATTACTAGAAAGGATCTCATACCAAGAGAATCAAAATCAAACCACAAGTTCCAAACATAAGCATAAGAGAAAAATCATGAACCAACACACAAGTGTGACTAACCAAAACAATAAAATCAAATCCATTGATGAGAAATTTGAATTGGGAGAGAGATAGACACAAGCATGTGAGTTACATTCTCGGAATAGTAAACTAGAGTTACATATCAAGTGGCTACACCAAGAGACACAGTAATTGTAATGTCCCCATTTTGACCCCTTTTGCATTAAATCGTAAATGATGTAAATAATGTTATTTAACCATGGTGAGGAGCTCAAGGCCAAGGCCCCACCGTTGATTTAATGTTTTATGTATCGGAAATTAAAAATAGATGCCTATGTTTCTTGTGCTGGACATGTACAATGTAAATTAAGACATCATGTAAATACGAATTTTAATGAAAAACCCACAACTAACTATGCAATGCAACAAAGAGATGGGGCCATGATTCTGCAAGGAATAGGGAGGGAAATTATTCAAACCCTTGAGCCAATGGTGATAAGCCAAATGTCAATGAATAAACCCTCAACTACCCATTTTGGCTTATGCACCCAATCATTAAATTCTTCCAAGAGTTGGTTGAGGTAGTTAATACCTTGGGAATGAAGAGGTATGGCAATCAATTTCATGCATGAGCAAGCCATCAACCTGGGAAAATGTACTTTTTCTTCTGGGGAAAGAAAACACCCACGAAATGGTGGCCAAAGCCATTATGAACCCATAGTCTTTCCTCTCGCACATAGTCTTAAGTAGCTGAGTCTATCTCCTTTACGTTTTCTACCATTTTCCTGTATTTTCCATAGCTGGGAGATCATTTTTTCTGTTGCACAGTGGCTGGGAGAAAGGGAGTCATGTTTTGGGGGTTTATAGAGGTTGTTTCATCCCATGGAATGCATATAAACGTTTTCTGAAAATGAATGTCTCTCCCAGGGTTTATTTCCCATCTACCAATTCATTTTGGTTGCCCACATTTTTCAGCACTTGTTTTTTTTTGTTGTTGGGTGCATCCCTGTATTGGTTTGAACCATGAGTAAGAAATTAGGAGTGGAAGTGAACCTGAATGGGCTTAATAAACCTAGTGAGGGAGATAACCTCTCAAGAAGATCAAGAGGGCTGGCTACTCTTCTATGCACACCTTGAACAATATTAGATTGGAAGGTATGGCCTGAGGGACTATGTAGTAGTGAAGGGAGTACTTCCATGTGCCAGGTGTGTAGGTATTGTGGGAGCCAAGCTAGATAGATCTTGCAGAGGGTACCCATATCTCTATGGATGATCCCACTAGCTTAGCAATTCTCCCTTCCATTGCATAACAGCCTGATAAACCCAATTGTAGATTGGCTTGGTTGATTTGGTGTATCTTTGGGCTATGTGTGAGTCTGTTGTTCCCTGATTCCTTGTAGAGATCATGCCCAGCTCGTGGGTGGCAGTGTGTTGAGATATTGATGATCACAACTGGCCTATGGCTGGGTGGAACGTTGCAATTGCATATCCAGTTGCTCGGGACTACTTTGATATAAGATAAGTACTCTCTTGTGTTAAATTTGCAATTATTTATTCGATGAATATCATGAATATCTTGAATGTATGATGGATGTTTAATTGAAATTACTTCCGCTGTGTTTTCTTATAATTATACATTTCCATGTGTCTTTTTATATTATGTGAATGCTTATTTAAAAGTTCATGGGGCTAGATGCCTAGCTTTAGCATCACATTCTCTCCATCATGCCGGTATGATGGGAGGGGACATTATAGTAATCCAACTAAATAAGGTGCATTACGTGAGAGAGAGAGAGAGAGAGAGAGAAGGAGAGAGAGAGAGATACTAACACTAATAAAAATAATCCTAGAATAAATGAAACCAAGGAGTAACATAACATGTGAGGGTACACAGCCAAGAGGATCCACCAAGTCCATAAGAAGGATGTATAACATCAACATATACACAAACACAAAGGTAACATGTTTCCCACAACCACTTGCTCATAACATCATGGTTCCACTTACTCTCTTCTGTGCCATCAGTTGGTCCGATTGTTTTAGTTTATTAATTAATAAAAATAATATAATAATAATGTGAAAACCATACTCTTGGCACCTCATTCCATAATGTCACAACATCAAAATATAAATAACATGTATAGGGGCTAAACCAAAAGGTATTACATCCCCCTCCCCTTAAACCACGCATCGTCCTCAATGCATATTACATAGATGCCTTTACAAAAGGATAACAAACATTCCCATACATGCCTTAGAAATATAACACCTTTCTAACCAGAATACTTTCCACTACCACCTACTTGCATGTCTATCTCCACTACCCATGGGAGAACCAGGACTAGTAGAGTGGACTCAAGGAAGCAAGTGTCAATCTTCAATCCCCATGACAAGGTATTCAAACCTCTTTACAAGGCCTTCAAACTTCAACAAGGACACATCCACCTAAAAATCATATTTCAGTCACCCATATGATTAAGATCGGGCATAAAAAATATATGATACATGATATTCTTCATCAAGGATACTTCACATTTCAACAACAGATGGTTAGCAGCAAATATATATATATATATATATATTGTCCATCTAGATACAGAAAATACATCATATATATATATATATTGTTCATATGATACATAAAATAAATCTTCAAGATACATGATGGATGAAATAAATCACACGAAATACATCAGTATATAGAAGGTACACAAGCTATAGATACTTCTTCAACAAAATACTTGAAATGAAACTACCTGGATATTATTCTAATCGATTTCAATCATATGAAATGCATCAGTTGTATCGATCAATTTCATGAAGTCAATCAAGTATACCATTCAACCTCATGAAGTGCACCAAGTTTGTACTCTTTCTTCATGAAATGCACTCCAGTGAATCAATCACATGAAATGTATATACTTTACCTACAAATACATGAAATGCATCATGCATATGCTCTATCAACAAAATACATGAAATGAATCTAAGATATATGAAATGAATTCCAATTAGTCAATCACATGAGATGCATTATCAAGATGCTTTTACATGATTTATCACCCAAATACTTTCCCTATAAAGATGCATGTGATTTACCATGATACTACAAAGATGACTTTCAATAGATGTATTTGATATACCACAAGGATACCCTAACAAGATACTTCCAACAAAGATCACAAATATATTTTTCTAACAATGGTACTTGTATTAGTATTGGATATATAAGGATACATGAAGTACATATTCAATGGAGGTACCTAAATCATACTTTAATAATTTGCATGGATAGTACATACTTTTTAGTAGGATATATGAAATACCACCAAGATATTACCAGGATACCTACACATCAAATGTCATCGAGATACCACAAAAATACATTTCAACAAAGATCACAAAGATAAATATCACAGAGATATTTTCTAACAAAGATTGCAAGGATCACCTAAACATTTTATGCCTGAACATTTTATGCACTTAATGTAATAGGTAAGAAAACGTATATGCAACAATTCCAATCTAACTAAGAAACCAAAAAAGGCCATAACAACTAGTAGTTAAACATACTACCTTTCATCTCCACACACAGCATAAGTCTTCTTTAGAGAATAGTAAAAAAGCCAATATACATCAACTAATAGTAACTAGTATCAACCAATAATATAGACCAATATCATTCATACAGACGTCGGTCCAAAATACATCAATTCATAATACCTCAATTGTAATGCCCCTAGAATCACTGTGGACCTTAAGGGAACCTATCGAGTGACCCAGTTGAACAACTTTGATATAGTGGTCTCTTGAGGCTTGTTATGTCTTAAATGATCGAGGAAAACCTGAATATGTGAATGATGAAGGAATTAAATTATATGTGTGGAGTGGGATAATTGATTGATTGATTTTTGCTTAATGATTAGCCTTGATTGATCAAGTCAAACTGTAGTGGGACAGTTACAGTCCTAGCACTGCGACTTGGGAGGATGCAACTGAGATGCATCATAGCTTTCTGCATTTATTCTGAACTTCGGGACGAATTTCTAAATAAGTAGGGGTGTGTTGTATTCAAGCAAAGAGTATAAGCATACACAGAGATATCAAGACAAGAGAGATGAGTTGAATGCATTCAACTGATTGTATTCATCTTGAACAATGTTATTTATACATCATATGTGTGGTTGGAGCGGTTTCACCCACTCCAACGGCTTCCTTAACTACACTATTACATAATAACTAATGACATTTAAGGAACCTGAAAGGTCCCCTCTAACATCTCCCCCACCTCAAAATCTTTCTTCGTCTCGAAGAAAACATTAATAGCCATGAACTGCGATTCCTTTAGTCTTTGTGAGCAGTTTGGTAGTGGCCAACCGAACCTTCTCACCCCTTCCTGTGGGATTCGCTTCCATGTTCCAGGAGATTCTGGGCTTTGTCGCTATTCCATTGCACCAATTCACCATCTGCCTGAAAAACTTCTGAAATGACACTGAATAGATGTTGATGTGTGTCAGCAACAGGGGCCTTGATCAATTTAAGTGTTCTTTTGTCATTATTAAACGTGAAGCGCTTTTTCTATGTGGTATAGATGTCTTCTGCTTGAACACATCGTTTTCATAGACTCAGCTATCGTGAGGCTTCCTACAAGTTCTAAATATGCCGCTGCTACTTATGGTGGATACCGACTGATATTGGTCGAGTTGACTCTACTCAACTCGACATGACTTACTTGAGTCGATATTACTTACTTGACTTGACATGACTAACACTGGTCGGCAAGAAATCGACTAGATTTACAAATTTTATGAATATACATGGTTCAAATAAGCTTTGAACATCCTTTTTTTTTTACTTATTTCCAATGACTCGACACTTTTTACCATATCATGGACACTTTAAAGACATGATTAAGTATTATACGGGACCGACCATCTTTTGAATATTGACTAAAATACAAGGAAACTTTAATAATATGTCGACATTGACATTTGACCATATTTTAAAATTGATCGACTCTTTACATGTTACTCGACCAAATTTTACAATTGACAATATCGACCACACATAGGCCTATTTTACAAATGACACCATCGACCATGGTTAATATCGACCACATATTTAAATAGTATGGATTTTAAAAGAACCAACCAAAAAAATATTGACCATACTAAGCATTTAATATCAGCTATACTTTTAGGATTCCACTACCATCATACTTTTACCACGTGTTTCTTTAGCCGAACCGTGTCGATATTTCCCAATGTTGAATATCACATTGATCTTTGACGGCAATTCCTTGACAGTGCTTTGATGAGCTAAGTGGTTTATGCCACCCACAGAAAGTACCATACTGTGCATATTCTTTAAACTATTGAGTTTCTTCCATTGATTATATTGCATGCATTCGGTCCACGAAGCCTCTAATCAATGCATTGGTTTCTTACGTTAGTGGAAATCGGATCGACGGGCAATGTGAGAAAACAAGAATTCTGATCATTGACTGACACAATCTTATGGAAAATCGATTGCTTTTACTATCTCGGCATTCGGTGGCACCTGTAGTGTTACTTACTCCATACGTAGATCCATCTTTTTAACGGGTCTTCCTTCATCTCAGAATGCAGGTTCGAACCATTCCTATTGAAGCCGACTGATCCAATGCTCGACAGATGTTTCTCCACGAGTACAAAGTTCAAATAAATATGCTCTCTTTGACGGTGGTGTGCTCCAACTCCATAAAGTAATCAATAAATAACTAACATTTCATATTCCCGACGAGGCTAGCCAACACGGTCGAGTAGACTGCATGTCGATACTATATCGCTAAACAGGTCATCTGCATAGAGGTTGGAGTGGTCGACAGCTACATGTCGATTGGAATGGTCGCGATAGTTCTCTTTACTTTATGCTTTTTTCCGATCAGAGAACGCAATTGATCTTGTAGGATTTCACATGCATATTTTTCAATTCCTCAGACATCTTTATGTTGCTTCTAGCATTTGATCTACCTCTTGATTGGTCCATATCGATTCTTCTGTAAGCTAAAATTGCAAGCCATGATTTCATATGGGCCCAACGGATTTCTGGTCAATTTTTCCCATGTGGACAGAGTTTGGGCATGCTTGGTCGACAGCTAATCCGATCAATGATTCATATATTGGTATTCCATTTATTAGTCATAGCATCTTCCATTTGTAGAACATGTCACAGAAACAATCTGTATCCTCTATTGATCACTCAATTCATTAAAACTCTACCAACTTAAAAAAATTGAACATAACACCACTCACCACATATCGAAAACTAATAATATCTTATCTTTCGTCTGTGCAAGAAATTTCTGTATGCATACAAAAGTAGTCTGTAATCTTTCTTATAGGTTCAGGTTGCTCCCATCAAATTATTTTTCGCTTGCCTGTCGAATAGTTTTCAACAGTGTTTCTCTTCACGATTTTTTGCAGGTTCGAACCACTCCCCTTTTGCTGTTGCTATCACCCAGCCAAAAGAGAACGGAAATGGTGCGAGATGTTGTATTCAAGTAGAGAGTATAAGCATACATAGAGATATCAAGACAAGAGAGATGAGTCGAATGCATTCAACTGTTTGTATTCATTTTGAACAATGTTATTTATATATCATGTGGTTGGAGCGGTTGCACCCGCTCCAATGGCTTCCTTAACTACACTATTACATAATAATTAATGACATTTAAGAAACCCGAAGGGTCCCCTCTAACAGGGTGTATGTAGTGCCCCTAGACTACTGCAGACCTTGAGTGTAATGCCCGCCTCCCTACATTGACTGACTATAGACTTGAGGACACTTTCTAAGTGACCCGACCGAATAAACTTTAGTAATTGGTCCCTTGAGTATTGAAAATGCTTGAATGATTGAAGAACGCATGACAATTCACATGACAACAAATGATAAATGAAAGCGATGAAATGAACGATAGTTATAGAAATTGATACTTTACTTAATAAATGAAGGCTCTACTTAATGATTTGCGAATTTACGAAATGAATGATGACTGAATGTTAGATATGCTCGAATGATTGAGATAGAATGACTAAATGTTAGATATGCTCAACTGATTAAGATAGAATGACTGAATGTTAGATATGCTCGACTGATTGAGATAGAATGATGAATGTTAGATATGCTCGACTGATTGAGATAGAATGACTGAATGTTAGATATGCTCGATTGATTGAGATGGAATGATGAATGTTAGATATGCTCAACTGATTGAGATAGAATATGGAATGTTAGATATACTCAACTAATTGAGATAAAATGTGGAATGTTAGATATACTCGACTGACTAAGATAGAATGATGAATAATAGATATGCTTGACTAATTGAGAGAAAAATGATGAATGAAATATATACTTGACTGACTGAGATATTACGATGAATGATGAAATGAGTTTATAATGAAAATGATGAATTAAATATATGCTTGATTGACTGAGATATTATGATGGATAATGAAATATTTCATAGTGCAGAGCTACTAATGTGCGCTTTGAGTGTGTGTGTGCAGTGGCAGGTAAGACGATTTACCAACTGACACACAATGGAATTATAAGGGTTGTAAGAATAGAAAGAATACATAGGAGTATGACGACTGACTGTCAACCCTGGATTAGAAATCCACGCACGGGTGAAGCCGTTTCATCTCATCCGAGGAAGTGTATGCCGTGCGGGCAAGGCTATAATGAGTTGGTCGGGTACGATGAGTTGAGGGGCGTGCAATAAGGAGAGCCTTATCCCTTAACATCCCTTAGTATCCAAGGAGCGTAGTTGAGAGATCGTGGTAACGGTTCCCAGTCGCTACGCAGTACTCCCCATAAGAAGGAAGAAATGAAATTGTGAGAAGGGCACGCCGAAGAGGTACCTAGACAAGAACGAGAGGAAGAAAATTAATCAATGGTTTAAATGAAAATTTCACATAAGATTTAAGAACTACTTTATTTCATTTTGTTCTATTTTATTAATTTGAATAATTCTATTCAAGATTTTATTTTTAATTAATTTGATTATTCATTTAAATTATTTTATAAAGAGAAAATTTAAAATAGATTATACTTTTAGTAAAAGGAATCATCTTTTAATTCAATCTTAATATTAGGAAAATAAAGAAAAGGCAATAAGTCTAACTAAAATATTTTTAAGTAAACTAAATGAGAACCAAAAGAGAAGTAGAACTCTTCTACACCTAACTCCCACTGATCTAGGGATTTTAGTGAACATTAAAGACATTAAGAAGACACATGTGTTTGAGAATATTGGAAATTAAAATATTAAATTAAATTAAAAATGTGCATAGACAGACACATGGCACACAGGCTTTTGCTATATAATGAGGGAGGAGAAGGAGAGAAGGACATCTCTTGCTCCCTAATGCTGGATGTTCATCATAATCTCGTATTATGTTATGATCCTTGGAGTTAGGATTAGCCAAAATGGGGATTGGGAGATCCTTTCGGGAGGCTAGCTTGTGTGTTGTTACAACCCCATTACCTTGGGGGTTCAGGGTGAATAAGAATAACCTATTAAGATTTAATATGCTAAGACAGAAAATAGCAGCATTACATTCCATTTCACAATAATAGCATATACAGGATCACTGAAGAAACAACAAGCATAGAATAAACACAAGAGACACAGATTTATCCTGGGAAACCCTCATGGGGTAGAAAACCCAGCAAACCTTCCTTAATATAGATGATCAATAAATACAAAAGATGTAACCCTGAGCATAAGCTCCTCCTTCTCCATAGTAGACCTCTCTCTCATAAGTGCGCCACTCTCAAGTGAGTGAGTGTGTGTTAAATGAGGAATACACCTCCTCTATTTATACACTACTCCGACTTGTCTTTTACACAAATCATGTAGGCTCATATTTAACCATTGGGTTAAATACCCCATTACAACTGACTGGGCCGACCCCTCTAGGGTGATCTAATAACCCTTTGACCGACATAACACATACAGGACCGAATCCCACTAGGGAAGTCTAATAACCCAAGTTACCACATTCCGACGGAGGGATAAACATCTTCGGTTATACAATAAGATCTTCACGGAGGAATGAATCATCTCCGGAATAATAAAGTACAAATATAATATTCTTTGAAGTTACAATATCTCAACATAACCCCGATACGATAGGGAGGTCAACTGAGGGGTCACTCGGTACTTTGTCAGGAGATTGGATTGTATCGTGCGGAAACAACTTCAAGGACTCCATCGATTCGCTAGACCAACCATCAAAAACAAGTTTGAAGTATTTATTTTATTTATGTTGTTAAATATTTTTGAGAATGAATAAATCTAAGTATATAGTTTTATATATTGACATTGATGTACTACAATAGATAGAACTAGATATGTGGCTTTTATATCTTCTTCTGAAAAATTGTTCTGGAAGTTTTTTTTTTTGGAACCCAAAATGGGGGTTCCTACAATCATATATCAATCATATACAAATATCAACCAATGACAATCATACATGCATCAAATGTCATACAAACATCAATCATAGTACATCAACTAGAATACATCAACCAGAACACATTGACCATAATACATCAAAAATAATACATCAACTGTAATACCTCAACCAAAATGCATCAACAAGAACACATCAACCAGAACACATCAATTAGAATACATCAATGAGAAGAAAAATACATCAACCGGAATACATCAAACATAATACATCAACCAGAATACATCAATCAAAGTACATCCATCGGAATACATCAATCAAAATACATCAGCCATACATTGGTCATCAATATCAATCATTGACAGCCAATCAATCACCAACAACAGCCAAAGATAACTGTACTTACATTAATCATACCTCGATCACCCATTAATCACCATGACAACCAAGAGAAACCAATACTAACCACACATACAATAATGGCATTATTGCACATGTATCAAACATTAATAAACCAACATCAATCATTAACAACCAATAGTATCAAACAACATACATCAACCTTTCAAACATCATACATTGACCATAGCAATCATATCGAATAACTACTATTTGTCATAACATTATATATAATTATTAGCACATGACGATATACATAATATCCATATATTAAGAATACATGTATACAACCAACATCATCACACAAACACTAGTAATACTACACTCATGTAAACACTCAACACATACGCAATCATACATCTTTCCCGCATACATACTCCATCAATAGTAATGGTATATATATTTTAACGACATCCTATCTAATCCCCATATACTAACCATACATTACGTTACTAATTATTTACACGTACCACCCTACTTATACTATCAATCAAAGTAAATACAGTCACCTCAAGCAACAAAACATCATGCCACCAAATATTCTAATAAAAAAAATATAGATACTAGCTACATACATATTATTGTTACATACACCATACTTACTATTAATATATATTGTTTCTATACGTACACCCATTTGTCTACATACATATTTTAATTCTTCAATCATATATCATATTATTGTTAATCGTATACACAACATATTAGTCATATAACATATATATCCTATATTTTATACACCAAAATAATTATTATGTTATACCATAATATCCATACAATTATAGCGGTATAATTACTTAATCCAATGCTATCATATTAGGTACGCATTGTAACATATATAATAACATAATACTTCTTTCTTATCACACTATAATTCCTAATACTTCTAAAAACTTCCAAATACTTTACACTTACTTCATTACATACATTCACATCGATACATATAGTCCATACACAATATCATATACACATAATACTAATAATTATTGCATATTTTAAAATACATATTACATTATATACAAACATACATATATACATATATATATCAATTCATATCTATATATACTTTTAACAACTATATATATACCAAAGATATTATACAATTATATATATATATATATATATATATATATATATATATATATATATATACACGTCATCTATATTACACAACCTATTATGTTATGCGTATTTAAATTTATGTCATATATATCTAACATTACCATACACTACTATACTACCTACTTACACACATAAAATAAAATTAAGAGCATTTGAACCATTAAAGACAAGTGGCTCGTTTCCTCCAAAAATAGACAAGGAGGTACATTCCCATAAATAAATAAAAGAGAATATGAACCATTAAATACAAGTGGCTGATGTAGGAGCATCGCGGCCTAGGCAGATCAATCGAAGTTAATTGACTTGAGAAAAATCCAACCAAAGGGAGTGCTGACGACCACTGGTGCGGAAGAGTAGATTGACTTATTAAAGTCAATAAGTCGAGTAGGAGCAGTCGGGTATGCGACCGACAGATGCAGCAAAGTCAAGAGTCGACATGTTGGGGTTGACAAACGATAGGTCAAGGGTTGAGCGTCGATAGTCAACATGCGTCGAACCACAACTCTGGCAGGTTTCGGCATAAGTCAAGCAAGGAGGAAGGGGCATACTAGCGAAGCCTAAAGAGTGTGAAGAAAGCCGACAGGTAAGTCGAAGCTGATAGACAGTACGATCGATGTGATGGATTACTATATCCTATCAAAAGGATGCATGGAAATCAAGGAGAGTACTTGGCAATAGTTCAGGGTTGCTAAGGAAGTTAATGACATTTATTGCAGGTGGGTGAAGACATGATAGATGTTGTCATAGGCATAGGCTATGCAACACAGTTGGGGTGATGACAGTTACAGTTCTGCAAGTTCTGGGGAGATAGATAGACAAAGGATGCATGTCTTGGGGATCAGAGTGATCTTGGGAATAGTAGCAGAAGAGTAGAAGGCTGAGGAGGGAAGAACAGTTAAGGGCCTTGGAATTTTGGAGAGTCAAGCAAAGAAGAGCAAAGCTCAAGAGAAGTATGGTAGATTGGATAGAAAAGTCACACATCTATGAAGCCGAGAAGATTGAGCCATAGCTCATAGTTCCGTAGTGAACCATGGGAGGGTCAGATCGACACACTAAGATAGCACACAGTTACTTCTGTATTGCAATAGCTTAGGCTGACAGTTAATTTGTTATTCCATTTCTTTGCAGTTTGCATTGTAACCAATTCAGAGAAGTAATATAAGCTAACTTCTGACATGTTGTTTGCATTTGTCTATGTGAATGTGTGTCTGGTGTGTATTGTTAAGCAAGAACCTTATTGCATAAGGTGCCTTGCGTCAAGTGGTATCAGAGCCATAGCATCCTGAGATTTGAAGGATAGCCATATCAAAGCGGGAAGTGAATCTTTGTGCGCAGAAGAACTCTGAGTGATATTGAGCCTACAAGTGCGTTGAAGAGCTCCAGCTGAGGTTGGGTAGAGTTGTACATGAGTTGTTGAAGTTCGGTTGCGATTGGACGAAGTGGGAGTTTCAGCCGAGGTTGAAAATGGCTCACAGAGGCATTAATGTCTGAGCACAAAGAGCGTGTGGTGCAGTAGTCACAGTTGATCCTAAAATGTTCGACGAGTGTATCCGAACAATGCGAACTTTGACAAATGAAGTCGCAACGATCAAAGAAGCAGAACCACGGGAAGCAGTGGGAGATGAACCAAAAGAAAAAACTGATCAAAATTTTGATGGATATGAGAGGTCGGACAAAGATAGACATATCTACCTACTCGGGAATTTTGGTTCCAAAATACTTGATCGAATGGTTTATAGAGATGGAGAAATACTTCGAAATCGAGTAGATCGAGGATCCTAAATGGGTTAAGACTGCATGTTTGAGGTCAAACGGTCATGCCTCATTGTGCTAGGACAATGTGCAGGCTGACAGAGTCAAAAAGGGAAAGGAGAAAATAAAATCTTGGGATAGGATGGTCGCTAATCTAAAAGTGAAGTTCTTATCGGGTGACTATGTGATCTCCTTGTTCCAGAAGTTGCAGAACTTTCGACAAAAAGAGATGACCATGAAGGAGTACATGGAAGAGTTCTATAGATTTTTGATAAGGTCGGGTGAGACCGATGAAGGAGAAGAAGCTATAACTAGATATGTGAACGACTTGAAATATGTCATTCAGGATGAATTGAGCATGTAGAGATTCAGAGCAGTGGGTGAATCCTACTAGTTAGCTCTAAGGGCACACGAGAAACTGTCGAGGAAATCCACAGCGACCAGAGGCAGGATGATGGGTCGAGGTGTGAAGACTCTTTCTGTGAAAGTCCAAAGTAGCGGCTACAAAAATGAATCTATTGAATAAAGTTGAAGGATGGAAGGGACATCGACAAGGGAGAAAGCACAAGAGAACTGAGGCAATAGTCATAAAACTCGTGGTCAAGGTGCGTATGGTCGAAGTGGTTCATTTGACAAAAAAAGAGCTAACACACCAGCCATAATCTGTTAGAAGTGTCATGGAGTGGGACATAAGGCATATGAATGCCCAAAGAACCTGCATGTTGCAGAGGAGTTGAAACCTAGACATCAAAGGGATGAACAAGTCGATGAGAGGGAAGAATCGGCATCCGATAGTAGTGAGGATGGTAAGAAGAAAAGTCGGGCCATGACAACTAGGAAGACACTGGTTTTGGACGATGAATGCGATAAGCAAGAGCTGACACAACGGAAGGTGATCTTTCGAATGAAGGTGCGAATTGGAAAATGGTATTGCAAGACCATAGTTGATGGTGGAAGAACTGAGAATCTTGTGTCGACAGACATGATTGATAAGGCAAAGTTGAAATGCTAGGAAACTCCACACCCTTACAATATCTCATGTTTGCATAAAGGAAATCATGTGAAGGTGACCAAACAGTGCATGATCAACTTTAGAGTCAAAGGATTTGAAGACAGTGTATGATGCGATGTAATCCCAATGGACATGTGCCATCTATTGTTAGGACGACCATAGAAGTATGATCGGAAAATGATTTATGATGGTCGAGCCAACACAGTCACAGTGTGGAAAAATGGTGTGAAAAGAACACTTAAGCCGAGTCCGGAGGAGCAAGATGAATGTAAGCACAGCGAGATAAACTTTTGGGAGAAACGAGTGCTGATGTGTTCAGCAAAAGAATTCCTTACGGAGGAGGAAAAGCAGTAGGGGTGTTATGCTATCATTCTGAAGGGACCATGTGTCGAGAAGGCAACAATGGAGGAGAAAATTTCGGTCGAAGTTAGAAAGATGCTCGAAGAGTTTCAGAGCATAGTAGTCAATGAGACACCGATGGGATTGTCGCCGACAAGGTGCATATCCCATTGGATTGACTTGATTCCAGGGTCAATTCTTCCAAACAAAGAACCGCATAGGATGAGTCCAACAGAAGGTGAGGAACTCAACTGACAGGTCTAGGAGTTGTCGGACAGAGGGTTGATCAGAGAAATTCTGAGTTTGTGCGCAATACTAGTAGTATTAGTGCCGAAGAAATGTGGAGAATGGAGGATGTGTACAGATTCCAGAGCCATCAACAAGATCACGATCAAGTACCGGTTTTCATTTCTGAGAATGGATGACTTGATGGATTGTTTGAGTGGAGTGAAGTACTTCACGAAGATAGACCTAAAAAGCGATTATCACCAGATTCTAGTTAGAGAGGGAGATGAATGGAAGACAACATTCAAGACAAAGGAAGGGTTGTATGAGTGGTTAGTCATACCATTCAGATTGGCTAATGCACCCAGTATATTCATGAGATTGATGAATTAAGTACTAAAACCATTCTTGGGAAAGTTTATGGTAGTCTATCTAGATGAAATTCTGATTTTCAGTCGAACCAAGACAGAACAATTGGAGCACATTCGACAGATATTGCAGGAAGAGAAGATGATGGTGAACCTGCAAAAGTGTTTCTTCATGAAGGAAGAAATGGTGTACTTGGGATTTGTAATCTCGGGTAAAGGGTTGGCGATGGACCCAGAAAAGATGAAGGCAATATTTGATTGGCTGTAACCGACAAGCACGATTGGAGTAAGGAGTTTCCATGGACTTGTTAGTTTCTACAGGAAGTTTATTCGGGGATTCAGTCAGATTTGTGCACCTTTGATAGAGTGCATGAAAAAGGGTGAATTCAAGTGGATGGAAGCAGCCCAACGATATTTCGAAAAGTTGAAGGAAAATGTCACTGAGAGCCCAGTGTTAGCGCTCCCATATTTTGATAAAGTTTTCCAGGTCTATTGTGACACAAGTTGAATGAAAATTGGAGCAGACTTGAGCCAGGAGGGTCGACAAATTGCAGTCTTTAGTGAGAAGTTGGATGATGCAAAGCAGAAATATTCGGTCTCTGACTAGGAATTTTATGCTATTGTCTAGGAATTGAAGAAGTGGAGGCATTATTTGCTTCCCAAGGAATTAGTGTTGTACACAGATCACCAAGCACTGAGGTATTTGAATACTAAGTCGAAGTTAAACTAGCGACACATGAAATGGGTCAAATTCCTACAGGGATATACATTCATGTTGCAACATAAGTCAGGCTAGTTGAACAAGGTTTTGCACGCACTGAGTCATAGAGTTGCATTGCTTAACCTGACGACCATTCGGGAAACAGGGATAGAGTCAGTGAAGACCGAGTATGAGATGGATGAGGGTTTTGCGAAAGCATGGCGAGCTTACCATGAACCATGGAGTGTCCACAGAACTCCATACTTGGATTATTTTATCCAAGAGGGATACCTATTCAAGGGACAACGATTGTGTATTCCCATAGGATCAGTAAGAGAGAACCTAATCCGAGAGTTGCATAGCGGCGGATTAGCAGGACATTTTGGCATCGACAAGATGAGGGCATTTGTCGAAGAGAAGTATTATTGGCCAGGAATGATGGTAGATATCGGAAAATGGGTTCGACAAGGTAGAGTTTGCCAGTTGGAAAAAGGAAAAAGTCAAAACAAAGGGTTGTATACACCATTACTTGTACCAAATACCCCATGGGAGCACCTAAGCATGGATTTTGTGATAGGATTGCTGAAGAGGCAGCCGGGGAGCGACTCAATTTTTTTGTAGTCGACAAGTTTTAAAAAATGGCACACTTTATTCCGTGTTGGAAGACAAGTGACGCCATAGAAATTGCTATACTATTCTTCAAGGAAGTAGTTAGATTGCATGGGTTTTCGAAGAGTATCACATCAGACAAATATACAAATTTTATGGGGCATTTCTAGAGAACCCTATGGAAGAAACTAGACACAAGGTTGCAGTTTATCTCGGCATATCATTTGCACATAGATGGACAAACTGAGGTGGTGAACAGAAGTTTGGGATACCTTCTAAGATGTTTGATGACCGACAAACCCAAGCAGAGGGAGAATTTGTTGGTGCAAGCAGAGTTTGCATATAAAAATTATGTGAATCAGTTGATAGGTTTGAGCCCATTCCAGATTGTTCAAGCAAACATCCCACATGAGTGGTAGATTTGTTCGAGTTACCCACAGAAATCAGGAAAAGCGCAGATGCAAAATCATTTGCAGAGCATATGAAAGAAGTGCATGAAGATGTGCAAAAGCACATAGAAAAGAGTAATGTGGCATATAAGTTGAGAGACGACAGGAAGAAAATACTACAATCGTTCAACGAAGGAGACTTGGTCTATGCACATTTGCGGAAGGAGAGATTTCCGATAGGGACATATAACAAGTTGAAGCTGAAGAATATTGGACCATGTAAGATTCTGAAGAAGATTTCGGAAAATGCTTGTGTGTTGGATCTGCCAAATGACTTGAACATTTCACCAACGTTCAATTTCTCAGATCTGTACAAGTTTGAAGAAGGCTCAAGTAGTGGAAGCATGGAAGTGTTAGATATCGACTGGACGGAGTAGATTCCAGATTGACAGAGGTAAGGAATCACAGAAGTAATAGAGGAAAGCGAAGTCGGGCATATGCATAGTTCGCGAAGGAAGGAATAATCAGTGCGATGGGAGAATGATGAGTTGTAGGAGGTGACATGGATTTCTGAAGAAGAGTTCAGGAGACTGATGGAGTAGTCGAGTTCTTTATCACATGGGGAGTCTGATGCAGGAGCATCGGGACTTAGGTAGATCAGTCGAAGTTAATTGACTTGAGGAAAATTCGACCAGAGGGAGTGCCGACGACCACTGGTGCAGAAGAGCATATTGACTTGTCAAAGTCAACAAGTCAAGCAGGAGACGTTGAGTATGTGACCAAAAGATGCAGCGAAGTCAAGATTCGACATGTTGAGGTCAACAAACGGAAGGTCAAGGGAGGAGCGTCGATGGTCGACATGCGTCGAACCATGACTCTGACAAGTTTGGCCATAAGCCAAGCGAGGACGAAGGGGTGGACTGGTGAAGCCTGAAAAGTGTGAAGGAAGTTGACGGGTAATTCAAAGCTGACAGACAGTATGGTCGACATGATGGATTACTGTATCCTATCAGAAGGATGCATGGAAGTCAAAGAGAGTACTTGGAAATAGTTCGGGGTTGCTAAGGAAGTTAATGAAATTTATTAAAGGTGGGTGAAGACATGACAAATGTTACCATAGGCAGAGGCTGTGCAACACGGTTGGGGCGCTGACAGTTTCAGGTCTGCAATATCTGGGGAGATCCACAGACAAAGGATGTGTGTCTCGAGGATCAGAGTGATATCGAGAATAGCAGCAGCAAAGTAGAAGGCTGAGGAGGGAAGAATAGTTGAGGGAATTAGAATTTTGGAGAGTCAAGTAGAGTAGAGTAGAGCTCAAGAAAAGTCTGGTAGATTGGATATAAATGTCACAAATCTATAGAGATGAGAAGATCGAGCCATAGCTGTTATACCTCAAAGTTACACATTAAGCCCTAGTGTCGCATCCTTATACCATGTGACCTAACTACACTTATCCCTAATGATCATTATATATTACTGGTACCCTCCTTGGTCTCATCTGGACACCCTGGAGAAAAATCCATTGACTGAATGCCGAAGACATCACCTTACCTGCCACGTGTCACCAAATTTGACCTAATATGCATATATTTTCGCACTTTGCACATCTGCTAGGTAGCGATAATTAGGGTTGTTGCGCTATGCTCAGACCTAGGGGCCCGAAAATACCTTTATAGCCTTTTTTCCATAGATCTTGGATCTCACCTTTTGAGAGATTTTCTTGGGATTTCCAGCTTTGATTCGATCCCAACCCCCTTTCTCTGTTTAGTATGCCTAATCCACTAAACACTCATTAGATCCATCTTACTCTCCTTTTGGTTAACTCTTCTAAGAACTATAAAGGAGAGGCCTTCCATGAGCCAAAGGGAGGACTTTTGGGGCATCCAACCTATGATATTGAGACTTTTGCAGAGATAGCTAGAGGAGGAATCTCGAGCTGAAAGTTGGACTGGACTTCAAGCAACCATTCGTAAGTACTCTCAAGTTTTCAATAAAAGCATAACTTGTCTTGTTTCCCCATGTGTGTGTGTTGGTTATGATCCATCTACATAAATTGTATTTGACTAGATATAGATCTAATTTGTAATTCAAGCTATTTGGAAGATTGTGTGCATTGTTTTGTATGTTTTGATCTTAACAGGTTCATCGCGAGGACTACAAGATCAAAGATTCAAACAGACAAACATCAGAATGAAAGGTTAGTTACCTTCTCTCTCCTCTCCCAATACTGAAATCTTGAAATGGTGGTTCAGATCTAGGACTCAAGGTAGAATTTGTTTTATTTTTGTCTTAGATTAGGCTTACTTTATCCTACTCTAGCCTAAGAGAGTTTCTTTTTATCTGCAAGGAGAAATTTCTACAACAAAAACTGGCGACTCCACTGGTTTGAAACCCTTTGGTTTGAGTTCTTTTACTTTCATTTATCTTTGATTGTGAATTTGCTCTCCTTTCAAACCAGTAGTGGAAGTTGGTCTTTTAGACCCTCATCCACTCCCTTCCCCTCTGCACCAGACCTCTGTTAGTGATCAGTGAGTCCTCTGGGTTGGAAAACCCTGGAAAAGTAAAAAATGTTTCTTAAAATCACACCCTAATCCTCTTTCTGAGTATTTTCACGCCCCTACCATTACTTACAGAGTGAAAATTACAAGATTTTCGCTACCCATACGTTTTCCAAAATGCGATAATTCCTAATTATCGCGCTTAGGCTGCTTGTAGCCACACAAAAATATATGCAAAAAAGGAATTTTTCTTCAGTTTGCTTGGTTACCTTCAGTCAAGTTTAGTTTCTCTGTCTCTGATTGCTTTTATGGTCTTCATCAGACACCTGTAACCTACCTAGCTAGAGTACATTACTTGCATTTCATCTTTAGAATTTTTGTAGATACTTTGGACATATTTGGGTTTTAGGTCACTATCAAAGCCATACCTACTTACTCATTAACTTTTGAATAGTGTCTACACATCTTGTCAACTTTTCACAAGTTGCAAGTATTTTGTGGTTTGTTTTGTGTGATTTCAAGCTTATATTTTTGCGTTTTGTGACTTTGTACCTATTTTGATCACCTCCTTATCATTTTTGCATTTGCTTGGTCCTCTCATGATAATCAAGTTTTAATACTATTTTTCATTCCTTGATTATATTATTTCCAAGACTACATTATTCTTACAACAGTAACTTTCCATTCTTGTTATCAAAATCAATATTGGAATATTTTTTGGAACATTGTCTTGCTTTTGTTGAAAAGATCAAGTTTATAATTTTGCATATTAGGAAGTGAATCACTTATCATTTCTCATCACATAATTTTACTCATTTTGAAGTACCATTAGTTGTAGATCAGCTGCATTTTGAAAGTAGTTCCATTAGTTTGGCTTATTCAAAAAAGAAAAGAAAATTTTTTGGAGTGGTTTTTTTCATTTCTTTTGAAAAGTTTATGCATTGTGATCAAAGAAATCTCCCTTTACCTTATATTTCATTCATTGAACAAAAAGGCTAATTTCAATTCATCTTCATTTGCATGGTTTGATTTTTCATAACACCACAAGTTGCGCTTCCATCACCCGATTGAGTAATACAACCATTAAAATTTATACCCCCTAACTCAACACACTTTAACCTCACTTGAGGAGGAAAATAATTTGTTAGTTAGGCAGGACACTGGGATAGGAATCCAAATAATCCCCCTTTGTAATTTTCACTTGAGACATAGTTGTTGTCCTCTAGGGTGCTAAAATCCTCTTGTACTTGTTGACACGATCATCGACCAGTTTGTAGAGGGGCCTCCCGTTTTTTCGGGTCTTAAGTCGCGAGGATTGATTCCGGATGGACTTTGTGGAATGTTGCACTCCACTTAGCGCCTAAGGAATATCGATCTATTGTCTTCCTTGTACCCTACCATATTGGTGATACAGGGGTGATAAGACAGAAGTGCTGAAAACCTTTTCTGACATGTCATGAACGAGTTATCTTATTGACTTTTATTCTAGGGCTCTTTTATGAAGGATCCCTTTCGGTAGAGGGATATCCTTTCATTATTGGTCTCTCATTTTGTATTGTTCGACTTGGATTTCATCACCTTGCGAAGGATATAGCTTGTTGAGGTCTCCAACTCTTAGTTAGGAGGTTTTGCTTGCTACTTCATCTTATTAGAGGGTCATTTTTATTATTAGTGTTGCTTGTTTGCATTCTGGCCACCTTTGTTTCAGATCGCTTACTGTGATGTCAGTCTCAGTATAGTTTTTTAAGCTTTCCTTTTTTGGCCTACGAGCCTTGTATTTTTCTAGCTCCCCTTTTGCACACTCGATTGCTTTAGGGTTTTTGAGTTCTTCTTTTTACAAGATTGTCCTTGAACTTTGTAATCCCACCATTATGGATGATCAACGAAGATCATGGAGAATACATGGATGAAGCCCTAACCCACCACCACCACCAGGGACTTCTGGTCCTCTTGCATCACATATCCTTGCCCCCACTGACCACGCTGCTGGTAGGGGTACTGTTCCACCACCTATAAGTACTACATCTCCAGTCGCTTTTGTACCTATAGACCATGAAACCATCTCAGAACTGCCTACAGTCACTGAACATCATAGTCCAGCTAAGTTTCCTGCTATCCCATAGTCTGCTGCTATTCTAGAAATTTCTACCACAGTGGACACCATACCAGCTGCTAAAGTCATTACTTCACACGATGTTACACCGGAGGTCATCATCCTCCCAGGTATTAGCACTAAGCCACACTCGAACAAATTATACGATGTCCTTGAAGGGCACATTGAAACTCTTGAAGGATCCGATGAAGACACAACAGATTTGATTCGAGTCCTAGGCAGATACGTTGAGATCATTGAAGAAACTGAATTACCTCCTGCCCCGTTTCAACTTGAGTTTAAATTTCCCACCGCGTAGGTGGAACCTCCACCTGCCACCACTATACCGTCATGTATTCATACTTATGAGACGGGCTCTTCCAGCAATGTACCGTTCACGGTTTCCTTCCCTAATCTCCCTCCAGGACACGAGATTATGGCATCTATCCAATCCAACATGGTTAGTTTATCTAATTCACCCTTAGTATTAGAACAATTTAGACGTGATACACAGCAAATGCTCTCATCGGCTTCCCAATACCCCCCTGCACACACCTCTCCAATGAACCATCCTCCCGGTTACCGAGCTCCCCTTCCTCCATCTAGTGCGGAGTACCATGCATCCTATGCAAATGGATCTAGACCCTTAGAAAAGACTATACATGAACTACTTCTAGACCCCAATAGGAAAACTCACATTTTTTACCCAGCCTCTACTTTATGGGATACAAATCCGGGGCAAGCCCTCGATGACCTTCCCATCTTTCTGATCCCTATGGACATGACACCCAATAGCCCTCATTTATATTCCCCCCACTTATTGTCGCACAATATGTTTGACTTAACTTCAGGGGATGCACCCCTTATGAGGGATAACCCCATCTTTTCACCATCACCACCCGAAATGCATGGAATATCTCCTCCACAAGTCGGCACCTTTGGTGCCATTGCCAATTAGCACTACCACATCTTTCTAGTGCTCATATTGGAAGAACATCTATCCATACTGTTGGATCATCTATGCTGACCGGAGGTTCATCTTTGACCACCATATATACCATTTCCAGATGGGGACAACTGGATACTGGAACCATCGATCCCAATAGCCAACCTCCTTCGGTTGGACCATCAAACCCACCCGTAGGAGGACAACCATCTGTTGGGAACATTGGTCCAAGTAACCAACCTCCTCCAACCAGACCATCCAATCCATCTGTTGGAGGAAAACCCCTTGGTGCTATCCAAAGCGAGACTACTCAAAAAACACCTCCATTTTTTCCATCGGCTCAGCAAGGCCCACAACTTACATAATTTGGAGGAATACCGCTTGTTAACGCCCCCACTGGAACCATTCAACAACCCCCTCCATCATCACCATCTTCTCAGTTGGGAACATATAATTTGCCTAGCAGTGGACAAGCTCATGTTGGCATCCCAACCGGGACCAATTTTCAACATCCCTCGTGAGGAACAATTCCTTCTTGGGGACCTCACATCCAACATAGTGGGGGGTACTCTCTTTTCAAAAACTAGAATCAAGCTGGGGGGAAACCTACTCAACCTTTCATCCCCCACAACTTGAATTCTGACATTTATTATCCTATAGCCACGAATAATCCATGGAACCCACCTCTTCAACCTCCACTTCTTCATCATGGTGGAACCAACATTCTATGGACACCATTCTTTCAAGCATCCCATAACACTGGTATGGGAAATCCTCCACCCAATAAAGGTGTTGGAAACATTCTTGCGACATAACAATCCTAGGGAACTATACCCCAGCAAGGAACATGAAACGTTCCTAGGACGCAACAACCCTAGGTTACTATACTCGTCATCCCTACTTAGCAGAACGTTCAACAACCCGCCATTACTACGATTCCAAATCAAACGATAAATCCCATGATTTCGAATACACAACCGTTTATTTAGATGGTATACTTTCCTCAGAATTTTCAACAGTATCCTACGGGAAACATGTATGGGTACAATACGTAGCATTATGCTGTGCAGGGTCCCACTAGAATCCCTATACCATACAATTATTACTCATAACCTCATCCCAATCTACAACTTCCTTTCTTGGCCACACTATACTTTCCCAATTTGTCTAGGCTTATTAATGATCCAATATGGCATGAACCACATTGGCCACCCATCCTGGCCAATTTACCATCGGACATTCCAAAGTTTGATGCTAAGCCCGGGGAAGACCCCAAGAACCACGTTATGACCTTCCATCTTTGGTGTTCTTAGAACTCATTGATGGATGAATCCATTTGGTTACGGCTCTTCCAGCACACTCTTATTGGCACGGCAACAAAATGGTACATCGAGCTGCCACAACACTACATTCATGATTTCAATACCTTGGCCATGTAGTTTTTGACACACTTCCAACTCCCCATATGGTACGAGACTGGAACAGACCTGTTGACCTCGCTGCATCAAACCACTTCTACGCATATCTTCGATCATATTCATGAGTGGCATCAACGCCGCAGTTTAATTAAGGAACCCATTCTGTACCAATCACTCACTGATTGGTTCACTAAGTCATTTCTGCCTCCCATCGCCATGGATATTTCCATGGGTGAACTTGTCACAGAGGAACAAGCAATTTCTCGCACTCAGTACATGGATTTGGTATATACCCAATCCAGAACATTATATGAGCTCATTCCTCATGGATCCCGCACCACTACTGATCCAACCAAGCCCACCACTGAACCCCACATTGACAGCATCGTTGGTTCAGTTAAGGCTCAGCCTGCAACCAAACCAAGTGGGAAACAAGCTACTGTTGCACCCAAAGCTTCTACTTCTCCTACTCCTTCCTTCGAAGTGAACGCGGTTTAATCCACGTCGAAACAATACGGGGGAAAGAAGAAGAATAATAAAGTAAAATTCAAGAAAACGTATAACCAATAGGAGAACCCCAAGCCACAACCAATCAACAACGATTCCAAACCACGTCGGAAAGCAAAGTTTCCCTACCTTATTTGTTAGGAAGATCACTACACATGATATTGTCCCTACAAGGACAAAGTCAATAAATTTGTTCAAGGATCTTCCCACCCAACAATGTTGACCGATCCTTTCCCCCATTAGCAGCAATAGATGGTTACTCATGATCCCCTGTAAGGGGGCAATTCGAACAACCCTCCCCTTCGAGAAATGTCCACAAACCATGATGTTTTGATGATGAGTAATGAAGAGATCCATATATTCACTCGAGCAAGGACATACGATACCCCTCCTAGTTCAAACAAACCGAAGACACCCAATGGAAAGTCCCCACCTAAAGATCCTTCTATCACCCCTCCCCCCAATGGTCATCTCCACATTGAGTGTGAAAATCCTCACAGCAGATCTAAGAGCTAATGTATACCTCACAATGAAAGAATTTAGGAATAATATTAAGAGTGGTCAATGCAATAAAATGAGCAACAGAATAATAATACAGTAGAACTCGAATAGAAGCAAAATAACTTCACACACACTTATTCATTAATCACAAATGGACAAATAAATAATACAATGCATGAGGAATTTGAATGCTAAGGTGGAAATTCAAATTGTCCTTCATGGAGTGATCAAAATATCACTGGAGTGTCATCGGAGCACAACTAGTAGTCTATCTCATCATCAGTGGAGTCATTAATGCTCAAGTAACTATCAACCATCAGTCTACTTTAGTGTGGTGGGTGTAACTGAGTGTAGTTGGAACTAAATGAATGAAGGAGGCTCAGTGAAGAGCACATGAGGATTTAAATGAAGTCAGAATGAGAAGTCTAGTCACACTAGAGGTCCATTGGAGTGGTAAGGTTAGTTAAGAGTGAGTCAAGCCTAAAATCAAGGAGAGAACTCAATTAACTGAAGACAACTGGACTGGTAGGTGAAGAAGGGTGCCTTTTTCAAGTGGATGGTGAGATGTGGGCACATCACTGGCTAGGAGGGCTCAATCTGAGTGGAAATAAGCTCCCGAGTGCTGGAAGACTAGGGACTAGGTGCTGGAGGTATCAACCTAATGACTGGGCAGCATGCAAATGCATGCAAGACTGAAAATGAAAAGGATGAAAATGCTGGTAGGACTAGGATGGAGTATAGGAATATCCTAACACCTCCCCTTAATCCATATTGGTCCCTAGTAACTAAGACCAAAGGTCACCCAATACAATGAATAATAATAGTCAATAAACCGAGGAAATGGGGAAAACCTCATGGGAAAAATACCCCCCCTCAAAATAGACTATAAGGCACACTCAAAAATAAATGCTTCAACTCAAGTAGGTGTGATGCTTGGTCATATGTTTGGAGGTATCTTCTTCTTGGGAAGAAGTGGATCATGCTCGTAAAGCATGTGCTTGTACTTGCTTTTCAGATTGAATGTGATGAGAACAAATCCAAAAGTATGAGGATGATCCTTGAACCTGTGATTCAAATCATTTGAGGTAGGATCAAATCTATGAATGTGCAGATAGTATTTTTTCTTCTCCTTCGAACCATCATGGGTGAGATTATGCCAAAAAGAACCATCACATGATTGCTTGAAATCCAAATCAGATTTAAGACTTAAAGAATAGTTTCTTGAGATCTCCTTTGAACCAGCAGGGGTGTGATCAAAACCATCATATGCATGAGAAATTATCCCAAGTAGTGATTGCTTAGAATCCAAATTAGATCCAAGACTTGAATCATGGTTTCTTGAGATCGCCTTTGAACCATTAGAGGTGAGATCAAAACCAGTAAGTGCATGAGCGATTATCCCAAGCGAATGGCAATGCCGATTATCTTCAATAACCTTTTGAAAGCATGAAATAATGATCATATAGTAGTACATAAGAGGTGAGCGATCAAGGAGAGAAAATGCATTACCTCTAATGGTTGATTTGACCTCCAAAACATTCAATAGATCATGATGCAAACCAACAAACTCTAGTACAAGAGAGGATTTAGGACCTTCTGCAATTTCTAGAGTGTGAGCTGGCACAAAATTCAAAATAGAAGAAATTTGGAGCATGAGTGTAGAATCTGCAAGTTCTTCTTCTTTGTGGACAACTTCAATATGAGATATGTTTGATACTAGTTCATGATCAATGAGATCATCAAGGAGGGCGAATGCATCACTTTGCTTGGTCTCGAAAGGGTTTGGACCAATCCCTTCATTCTTCTTTCCAAATATTTTATCTAGGTGGGCCCATAGATCTTTTGGAGATTCAACATCATCAATGAATTGGTCTACCAAGCATCGAGACATAGCAAACATCATGGCTGCAATGGCTCTGCCACCTTTATTTAACCAGTCAATCTCTTCTTCAAAGGATTCGAACTCTCTTTCAAAACAATAATCAAAGAGACCATTTCTCTTCAAATGTGCTATCATCTTTGGTTTACATTCATCATAGTTAAATGGAGAAAGAGGATCATAATTGAATGGAGGAGGATAGATTTCTTCTGAATACATGGAAGTTGTAGAAGACCTACAAAAACAATAGAAATGTCTGCAACTGCTCCTGCTGCAAAAATGCAGAAACTGCTGCAACTGCTGTACTCGAAATCTTGATAATAACCTACAAAAAACTCTCAAGACTGGAGATAAACAATACTCTCAACATGCTCTGATACCATGTGAAAATCCTCACAGCATATCTAAGAGCTGATGTATACCTCACAATGAAATAATTTAGGAATAAGATTAAGAGTGGTCAATGCAGTAAAATGAGCAACAAAATAATAATACAGTAGAACTCGAATAGAAGGAAAATAACTTCACACACACTTATTCATTAATCACAAATGGACAAATAAATAATACAATGCATGAGGAATTCCAATGCCAAGGTGGCAATTCAAATTGGCCTTCATGGAGTGATCAAAAGATCACTAGAGTGTCATTAGAGAACAACTAGTAGTCTATCTCATCATCAATGGAGTCATCAATGCTCAAGTAACTGTCAACCATCAGTCAAACTGAGTCTAACTAAGTGTGGTAGGTGTAATTGAGTGTAACTGGAAGTAACTGAATGAAGGAGGCTCAGTGGAGGGTGCATGAGGAGCTAACTGAAGTCAGAATGAGTAGTCTAGTCACACTGGAGGTCCATCGGAGTGGTAAGCTTAGGTAAGAGTGAGTCAAGCCTAAAATCAAGGAGAGAACTCAGTTAACTGAAGACAACTGGACTGGTAGGTGAAGAAGGCCGCCTTTGTCAAGTGGATGGTGAGATGTGGGCGCATCATTGGCTAGGAGGGATCAATCTGAGTGGAAATAAGCTCTCAAGTGCTAGAAGACTAGGGACTAGGTGATGGAGGTATCAACTTGATGACTAGGAAGCATGCGGATGCATGCAATGCATGCAGAATGCATGCGGATGCATGCAATGCATGCAGAATGCATGCAGAATGCATGCGGATGCATGCAATGCATGCAGAATGCATGCAGAATGCATGCTGCATGCATAATACATGCTGCATGCAAGAATGAAAATGCAAAGGATGAAAATGCTAGTAGGACTAGGATGGAGTATAGGAATATCCTAACAAAGAGACCTGTCATAGACACAGTGTTGCCCCCACCCAAGGGCACCATCCAAAAGGTGACATTTAATCCTAACGTGCAAGCAGCCCAAAATTACAATATTGTTGAGGGCCTAGATCAAGCACCATGCACGATTTCGACTCTTGAGGTTCTCCAACACTGCCCCACGCAACGTAGGACCTTACTTTCAGCACTAGGGGTGTTAATGTTTCAATAATTTCATTCAATAGGATCACTAAGAGAATAACATGCACATCATAACAATCATAAGAGACAATGGACACAAATCATTTCACCGAGGAAAACCAAGAAGGTGAAAAACCCTACAACTTCATCAGAGATAGAATCAACACCAATACAAGGATCAAAAATATCAAACCCCAAAAAATAGATGTCTTCAGTAACTACTCCTCCTCCACTTGTGCGTACTCTCCTCTCTCAACTATGCCAGTTGGATGAGTGAGAGAATGAGTGAAATGAGAGAGAGACACTCGCTATTTATACGCTGACTTGACCTTCCTTTAACCCTAACTGGGCCGACTTCCTAAGGAGGCCTAATAACCCATCCACATGACTCATATAGGGCTGACCCCACCAAGGTGGTCTAATAACCCATCAAATACAAATGAAAACACTTACAGTGTAACTTGTGACACTTGCAAATACAAATGACGACACTTCCAATCAGAGGAATAATACATCTCCGTTGGGGATACAATAAAGTACAAATGTAATACACACAATATATAAGTGAATATCTTCCAAAGTTACAAATACATCAACACTTCCTCTTAACTAGGAAGTTTTTCTCTTGACACGGTTCATCAATACATATAGGCACAAGTCTTCAATTCTAGAGCTGGATCATCATCACTGGATCACAGAGCATCATCATCACTGTTGCTGTACTTGTCATCTCGATCACTGGTTCTATCTCTCAATTATTCTCATCATAGGAAGTTCTACAGAGCCAACCATTTTTCATGTTGGTTGTAGGCCTAGCCTCATGTAGGTCTTCATCATATCTGGCCATCCTGTGTAATTCTTAGGGCTCATTACATGCGTCAACAAAAACTCGAAATAGCATCCCAAGACTTTTATGAGCTTACTTCTCAACCTATCGGATCTCCCAAGATATTTTACATGTGACCTTCACAAAACCTTAAAAGAGTATCTTGCAACCTGCAAGATCTCTAAAGAGCATCCCAAGATCTTTTCTATGCCTAGCACAACCTGTTCGGATCTCCAGGATCCTTTACATGTGAACTCGCAAAACCTTAAAAGAGTATCTTGCATCCTGCAAAATATCTAAAGAGAATCCCAGGTGTTGGTAGAATTTTTCCCTACGGATAAGTCAAAATTCTCTTAGATTAAAGTAGATTTTTACTGACTCTAAACTAAGACAAAACTAAAAAAATGCTACCTTGAATTCCTAGATCTTAAACAGACATCTCAAGATTAAAGTGCTAAAAGAAGTAGAAGAGATCTAACTGACCTTCAATCCAATCGCTTGTCTTTATGGTTGCTCCAATTTCCAAGTCCTCGCGAATGAACCTGTCAAAATGATAACCAAGATACAAGCATATACAATTCTCTAGCAACTTTAAATATGAGTTAGGATCTAAATATGCAATAGATACAAATCATATCATTGAAACAAGATCCATACATGTGATTTGGGAAACAAGACAAGTTATATTCCATTATCAACTTCAAGTTACTTACAAAGGTTGCTTGATGTACAAGCCAATCCTCCAACTCCAAGTGCTTCCTCCTCTAGCTATCTCCACAAAGCTGCAAGATCATAAGTTTGATATCTCCAAGAGTCCTCCCCTTTGCTCATGGAATGCCTCTCTCTTATAGTGTGTGGTAGGGTTAACCAACAAGAGAGAAGGGTGGATCTTGGGAGAGTTAAGTGGATTAGGCCTACTAATCACAGAAAGTGAGTTAGGATCGAATCAGGGACACCAATCCTCAAAAATATCTCCAAAATCAAAATCCCACAAGCCATGGCAAAAAGGCTAAAAAAAGTGTACCGCGCCTCTAGAACAGAGCATAACGCGGTAGTACCGTGTGGCAAAGAAAGAGCATAGCGCGGTAGTATGAACTACCACGCACCTAACATTGAGCAAGGCACGATAGTGAGGGTAAATGAAGTCTCAGCTAGGTTGATTCTTGATAGGGTAGGTTTGCCTTCAAGGATCACTCATCATTTTTCTCTTCTGGGTGTTTTAAGCAGTAGGGGAAGTGTCGTCAACTCTTTTTGTGGTGAAGTTGCGACATTGTGGAATATGGAGGTATAATAGATGCCCCCTAAAGTGTGTGGTCAGAAGGGACTGATGGCCAAAGACTTTACAAATACTGTGCGGAGATAGAATCGAGGAGAGCGACTAGGAGCTGAAAAAAGAAACAAAATGTTAGATATACCACCGAGGCGGGCATCCCCATGCTCAGAAATAATTGACTCAAAGCATGGCTGCAGACCAATACATTGCAGATCCATGAGTACTAAGTTGATATAGACTATGGACAGATCATGGCTACTATGAACAAGCGTAGATCCATGAGACAGTAATGACACAGCCACGATAAATACAAAAAGTGGATCTGTGTGACAATACCAAGGACATCTCCATAACAACCTGGACACAATCAAGATACAAAGGCGCGCCCAGGGTCTTCTACCCGATCGCAAATGATACGAATCTAGCCATGTGATTACAAAGTGTTGAAGCCAAACATGGTAGAAACCATTTGATTACCAGTCAATGATGTGAACCGTTAACAAATGCGAGGGAAATCACCAATGATGAGAATGATCCCCAAGGTATCCGAAGTACATCTCAACAAAATGCGAATAGATGAGTTGATGTCGAGCATTCGAGAGATTGTTCGATCAGAGGTTAGTGATGTAAACCTACTGTCGAACACAAGGAAAACTGCCATTGAGGTATGCAGGTACCAAGGTACTAATGGTTGATCCCTAAGTCCAATTCCCGGATAGTGATTTGACGTCGACGGGAATAGACTCATCGAAGGTGGGCCATAATGATTCCCACATCATCGACACGAAATCGAAGTGAAAGATAGTATAAGATGACGAAAAAATGGAGTATGTACTGACACAGTGGAGGTCTAACACAATGAATGAATCTGAACAATGCAACCCTTTGAACATATAATGGCATGTAATAGGACTTGGCAGCAGGGATTATTGATAGCAGAGGATAGACACCGAATGAGTAGGCCTGTGGCCAGAGAGATGACTCATGATGATGACCATAACTCAGTGACGATACCCAAAATAGACAAGAGACAGACGCATCCCATGTTCAAAGGTAACGACTGACAAGCTGCCAAAACAAACTTGACTTGTTCCCCATATTCCCCCGACATGATAGACGAGTACCTCTTTGTTGTTTTTCAAGCTTGAAGAGGATAACAGATGCTCGGTATAGCTCATCTCATAGATGAGTCCAATATCACATGTTTTACGAACCTGAGAAAGGAGGGGTTCGTCCCAAAGTGGGTCATTCAGTGTTAAATTTTAACGAGTCCAAGGAAGGAAAACTCGGTAGTTTTTCACATTTAGAGAGCCTGAAAAACTTAAAGGAGGCTCCACAGTGTACTTTTTCTTAAATTTAGTCTCTCGATCCCAAAAAAGTGTAAAACAATTCCCGAGAGAACTCTCCCAGTTAAAATTGACCGAGGTATACCTTTCTCGTAAATAGTCTAGACGGGCCGAAAAAGGGGTAACCTATCACCGAATAGACGACCTTTCAAATACTTTTACAAATGTGAAAGAGTCAAGATCACTTAGCAATCTTTTCAATTTTAGGGAGTCTGAAAAGAGCTTAACTATGGACTCCAATGGTCTTTTTCGTAATTTTTAATTATTCTGGTCCGAAAAGAGAATAAAATACAACCAGGATAATACTTTCCTCATTGTTTAACGAGCATGAGTAAAGCTGACCAAACTCGACACCATTTACTTGAGTTTGAAAAGCACGAGATGGGTGTAAAAGCGCTTGGAATCTTTTTCAAGTTTTAATCCAGAGCATGAAAAAGATAAAGTAGGCTCAAAATGAAGGTCAAACAATAAATGAACGCCAGTGTGAATATATTGCCTTTAAAAGAGATCCTGTCAATAAGTGCTCATGAAACCGGATATTAGTAATGTGAAATGGGTTTCATTTTAACTAGATAAAATAATGAGTGAAAAATAAGTAAAAAAGTTATATAAAGGATGGGTAAAAATAGAAAGTTACCATTTCACTTGTGCATTTCCCAAAAGAGGAGATTTTACCCATTTGAGGAGCAAAAACTCAAGAGTTCATATCTGGATATTCGGGGCACCATTTCAACAGCCGTCTACGCCAGGTAAGAGCTTTTAAGCCTCTCTTTCATTTCATATATGAATACCTTGTTTTCAGTAGGAAAAAGTAATTTTTTGGGCAATCCCTTTTGGGCAATTTTTGCCCTTCACAGTACCGCGTGGGGAACGTATCGGGAAGCGCAGTACTGTGCAAAAGTACCGCGCTATGAGGTTAAACATGGGCACCATACTGTGTAGTACCACGCAGTCAAGTTTTTCCTAGGCGCAATAGAGGCGAATTTTAAGATGGAAAAATTATTTTTTCTCAAGTTTTTAGCTGAGATCAAGTTGTTAAATAATTACTGAATGTTTCCCATGACCTTTTGCAGGTGTTTGAAACTTGTTTGGAGAAAAATGGTCCATTGGAAAGAAAGATAACAGGAAGCAGATGATTTGCTGGCTGAAAATGACCAAGAGACTTTGACTGTACTGCGAGAATGTGGTTTGTTAAAATTCTTCAAGACCAAGGGTATTCGTAAGCAGGCAAAGCTTCTCACCCACATTATTCAAATGTGGGACCTCGACATTTAGGCTTTCCGAGTAGGATAACACATCCTCAAAATTCAACTCGAGGACATTTATTTTCTCACAGACCTCTCAAAAAGAGGAGCCCGGGTGAGTTTTACTGGATACGTAGCCTCGGAGGTGAGCACAGATGCTTTGATTGCTTGTTACTGTCGTTAGGGTTCGGGGAAAGAAAGCGGAAAGGTGGTCATCAAAGACATTATAGAACTTCCTATAAAAACTATGCCGTTCACCATCACATGTGCAGCAAGGAGTACGGGTCCCCATGAGGCGTCCCGTACACAAATGAATCTTGCTGTGGTTTGTATGGCGGGAACAGTACTCAACTGGTGTGAAGCAGTGTTGACCAACCTCAAAGAGCAAGTGAACAAGTGCAGGCTTGGAGAGAATTCCCAATTTGGTTATGGGAGCATCTTAGTCACCTTCTTTTTGGCGAGGGTGCCATTGTTATGCCTACAGATATCTATGCCCCCCCATCCACCTACCGAGCCATGGATGGCTCGATGGAGTGATTATGCAGGATGTCTTGGGGGACCTCAACGTTTGGATTTTGGTGAGGATTTCTTCTCGTGGCTCGAGGAACAGATAGTGATGATCGATGACTACCCCTATGCAGGGGTGGACTTCCGCGAGGACATAGAGTTGGCACTGCCGGAAGATGAGGATTGGGACAACTCAGGTATGACCTTCATGTACATATTTTTTTTTTTTGAATATATAATTTTTACTTTGTTTAGAATGTGTAAAATGCTTTAATGTATGTATGTGTGCATGTTGCAGATCGTGGACCACAAAGATCGGAAGGGTACTCGCCATTACGTTGAGGTGGTGTTGATCGCCAAGCTACTCCAGACGAGGAAGAAGACGAAGATGAAGCGGGAGGGGTCCAAGAAATAGAGAGGAATTTTCAAGGTTTGACTCACACTATTCCTGCTAAGAGGGTGGACGACATCCCTTTTCATCTCCAGCGACATACTGTAGGTGTTCCTAGGCATATTGGTTGACTACTTCGTAGGGTGGTTCGAGCTATAGTGTGTTATCACCAGCAGCGTGAGGAATCTGACGAGGGACATGATAGATCTCCTAGATCTCCCTGGATGGCAGCTTTTATCTTTTTGCGGCATGTATACGATATGTAGGCTTTGAGATCCAAATTTTGTATGGGATTTGGTCCCAAATTTTGTCTTTAAAACACAAAATTTATGTATTTGGAAAAACACTTTTATATACAGTGATATGGACCTATTGTTATGATCTGTTTATTTACAATGACTTGTGTGTTTTACTTTTTGTGATGTGTTTTATATATGGGCAAGCTGCCAATCCAAAATGTAATTAGCTAATGAATCAACCATATAATTGAATTCCCTTGGTACGTGTTGATATGAAATGAAATTAAAATATCATTCCAAGAGGCGTACCCTCCGAAATAAACGAAGTAGGATAGGATCACGAATTGTGTAAACACGATTCAGATGAGAAACCACGAGTTGGGAGTCTAAAAAGACTGATAGGGAGTCAATTCTGAGTGAAGCAACCTCTGTCAAGAGTCCGATGACTGCATGGTACTCTGCAATATTGTTGGTTTTAGGACCCAAACAATTGGCTCTTGAAGATATCAACTCGCCTGTGGGAGAATAGATTACCCATGCTGCGGAAGCAAGATTCCGGGTATGCCGGCTTGCACCGTCGATGAATCTGAAGTAGGCTGACATCTGCGCATAAAATCACGAGTCAAAGTAAGAATGGATACATGAGGTCCATGTGCACACCAAAAGATGAGTAAAAATAAGCTAAGTACATTATGTACAAAAAGTAACCCGCGTAGAGAAACCTTACGCGTAGAAGCGTTTGAGGTATAGCCCATTGCGGGGCCGTGCCAATTGCGTGCCATCACAATTGACGAGTTCATAAGCTCCTTTCTCCAAAACACGTTTTACAACAAAGGAGAAGTACCACATAGATTATAGTTTTCCTTTTCCGATTTTATCGTGCATTTGATCATATGTGAGTACGAGGTCACCTTCATTGAAAATTCGAGGTTGAACGGATTTGTCGTACTGAGCTTTGACACGTTTTTTATGAGCTTCGTTGGCTAAAGCAGCGTCGCGGCGGGTTTCATCTAGCTTAGCTAGGTATAGAAACCGTTCCTCTTTGGAAGTGGTGCGGGGAAGTAGCTCTATGGCTATCTTAAGTGATGGAATTTCACATTCAATCAGTAAAATGGCTTCTAGGCCATACACCAGTTGGAATGGTGTAAACCCAGTAGCACTTTTTACTGAGGTTCGGTATGCCCATAGTGCTGAAAATAGAGCTGAGTGCCAGTTGGATTTATGAGTACCCACAATACGCTGAATCATTTGTTTCAAGACTTTGTTAATGGCTTCAACTTGGCCATTGGCTTGTGGGTAGTACGGGGTTGAGTTTTCATGGTGAAAACCCAACTTGGCACTTAGTTCCTCGATCATATGGTTCCTGAAGTGGGAGCCATGATCGGTCACAATGGATTGTGGGACACCAAATCTAGCTATAATGTGATTGAATATGAATTGTGCTATTGTTTTGCCATCCTCAGCATAAGTAGGCATCGCTTCATCCCATTTTGTGAAATAGTCGATAGCTACTATGACATAGCTATGCCCCCCGGATGAAGTGGGCTTACAATGCATGAAATCTATGCCCCATTTGGAAAAAGGGCCAACGGCAATAACAGGATGGAGTGGAGTAGGGTGCGAGCGTGTTTTACTATGAAAGAATTGACATGGTGGACATTTTTTGACCGTTTTAATGCAGTCTTTAAAAATTGAGGGCCAGAAATATCCTGCTTGTAGTATTTTCTGGGCCATAGCCATCCCAGAGAGATGACCACCACATGATCCAGCGTGGAAGTCATTAAGAATGCGTTCCACCTCATCTAGGGTCAAACATTGTCGAAGAACGGTGTCGACACCACGTCGATAAAGAGTATCGTTGACTATGAGGTAGTATTTAGTGTGATGTTGGATGCGTCTATGTTCATCGCGAGTGAGGTCAGGGCGGAAGCGTTGGGTTTGGAGATATAATAGAATATCCCCGTACCACAGATCAAACGTGCTAATGAGGAACAACGATTCATCAGGAAGAGAATCGATGGGATCGGATTGATTGGTAGCACGGGGCAAGTTACAAATCAACTCAGCAAAGACCAACGACTTCTTGGACTTGGCTTTGACAAATTCCAAGTCAAACTCTTGAAGGATGACGATCCAACGAGAATATTTTCCCCCAAGCACTTGACGCGTCAGGATATAATACATTGGATTGAAATTGGCTATAATAGTGGTCTGGCGGAGTAGAATGTAATGACGGAATCTCTGGACAGTGAAAACTATTGCCAGAGCCAGTTTTTCAACATGTGAATAACGAGTTTCGGAGTCGAGAAGACTCTTACTAAGATAGTATACCACATGTTCTATGTCGTTGTGGTCTTCCTGGACTAGCACCACACCGATGGTGGAAGTCGAAGTTGCGAGATAAAGAATGTAATCCCGTGTGTAATCGGGGGGTTGGATCACAGGATATTTGGTTAAGGCTGCCTTTAGATTATAAAAGGAGCATTGGGCTTCGTCATCCCAAATGAAGGGAATGTTCTTCTTGAGAAGCCTCATATAGCCTTTTGTTATCTCGAAAAGATTACAGATGAAACGGCATAGAAAGTTTGCATGCCCTTGCAAACTTTGAAGTTTTGGAATGTTTGTGGGGGAAGGAAGGGCTAATATAGCTTCTACCTTCGTAGGATCTAGGCGTATCCCGCTTTTGGAGATTATGAATCCCAAAATTTTTCCGGCTTCTACGCAAAAGACACACTTATGCGGATTCAAACGTATATTGTAGCGATGACACCTTTTGAAAATGACACTTAAGTGATCAGGATGGTCATGCCGGGTCTGAGAGTGAGTGGGGAGATCATCAATATATGGTTCTACAATATGTTTGATGTTGTGAAATGCGTATGACATTGCCCGTTGGAAAGTTGCCCCGACATTTTTAAGGCCAAAAGTTAACTTTTGATATGCGAAAATCCCCCAAGGGCAGATAAAGGTTGTTTTGTGCTGGTCGGCTGGGAGGATATCGATCTGATTATAGCCAAAAAAGCCATCCATAAATGAAAGGATGACACTCCCGGCACAGTTATCGATGATCTGGTCGATGAACGGAGTTGGGTAGTTGTCCTTTTGACAAGCTTTGTTCAAGTCACGGTAATCGACACAGACTCTAATCGTTCCCTATTTCTTGGCTACGGGAACGATGTTAGATACCCATTATGTCAATGGGACAGGATAGATAAAACCAGCTCACAAAAGTTTTTCAACTTCTGCTTTAATAGCAGTTTCCTTACGAGGATGGACGGGTCTAAGTTTCTGCCGAACAGGTCGGGTGCCAGGGAAGGTTGGAATTTCATGGACCAAAACCGAGGGATCATTTCTTCATAACTCCAAGCAAAAACATCGTGGAAGGTTTTGAGGTAGGCACTATAGAACTCCATTTCGAGGGGAGTACAAGTTTTGCCAATATGTATGTTTTCCACGATACCAGGCTTCACTGAAATATCTATGGGAGTGGTTGCCATAAGGTTAGCCAAGTTTCCTTTGGAAAATACTTCGTCGAGGGAAGTGGGAAACTTGGTTTTAACCATCCCAAGTGAATTATTGGGTTTTGTATTGGGCTCAAGCGTCTGAACGGTAGGGAATGAAGATCGATGATGAAAATCTCCCCATGGTGGCTCATCACCGCACATAACCTCCATAATTGATTCGTCAGTTGGAAAAATCAAATTGAGAGGATCGATAAGTGCTGGGTATGAATGAGTCTCAGACGAGAGCTGTGCCATGGTGTGATGGGTAGAACAGTCGACCCAATCAGTGGCTGATTGGTTCGGTTCGTACGTTGCGAGGTTTCTATTCAAAGGCATGGAGTTGTCGTAGTCTTCAATCTAAGCGGGACTCGAAATCACCCATGAATCATTGGAAGGGGTGACATTTGATGAAATCATGTTGACTGGTTGAACATGGGTCCCCAGTTCTGGAAAAACTCCAATAAGGGAAGAATCCTTCATGGGACCAACACCAATGTCTTGGAACAGGTACTGAGTTTGATCCAATAATGGGACGGTGTTGGCGGAGTTCAGATGAGAGTTTGGGATACAGTAATCAAGTTGATCAATGGTGACAATTTTCCCTTCATGAGGAAATTGCACAATCCGGAAGACTGTAGATGCTATGGCGGTCATGGCGTAAAACCAGTTCTGACCAATTAAAAGATTGTAATCTAATGGTGTATCTACGACTTCAATGTGTACGGATACTGTTTTCCCCCTAGTTCAACACCAATTGAGGGAATGAGTCCATAAGGTTGAAAACCGTGTCCATCAAATGCCCTGAGAGTAGTGGGAGAGGTCCTGACTTCGGGTGAGCCTAAGGCTCTCCAAAAATTCAAAGACATGATCGACGTGGAGGCACCTTCATCTAACACAGTGCAATGGATGCTATTTCCATGGATTTTTGTATGAACCTGGAAGGCTAACTGGTGAGAAAGCCGAGGTTTGGCGTGTTCCAAGTTAAACATAATAGAGTTTGAAGTATCTGGGTCCATTGCCCCCAGTGCTGAAAGTAAGGTTCTACGTTGTGTGGGGCAGTGTTGAAGAACCTCGAGAGTCGACATGGCGCAAAGTGCTTGAGCTAAATCCTCAACAATGTTGTAATTTTGGGTAGCTCGCACATTGGGATTAAATGTCTCCTTTCGTATGGTGCCCCTGGGTGGGCGTAGCATTGTGTCTGTGAGCGGTCTCTCGATATGGAGATGGTCGGTAGGGGGGGGATAGGAGTCGGATCTTCAACAGGAGATTTTCCTTTAGCTATCACTGATTGTTTGTTTGAACTTGGAGGGTTCTCATATGTCTTTGAACGAGTGGTTATATGAATCTCTTCATTACTGGTCATCAGGATTTTGCGATTTGTGGACATCTCTCCACGAGTTGGGTTGGTCGAGTTGCCCCCTTGTGGGGTTTCTTGGGTGACCATCTGCTGTTGCTGTTGAGGGAAAGGGTCAGTTAATATTGTCGGGCGAGAGGATCCTTTAACGAACTTGTTGACTTCGTCCTTGTAAGGACAGTCACGCGTGTAGTGATAGTCTTGACAAATTAGGCAGAGAAAATTAGCCTTTCGACATGGTTTCTGGTCGTTGTGGGTGGGTTGTGGTTTGGGGTTCTCCTGCTGGTTCTTCTTAGATTTACCATGATTGTTTTATTCTTTCCTTCGGATTGTTGTGACGTAGATTGAACTGCGTTCACTTCGGAGGAGATAACAGGAGAAGTAGTAGCTTTTGAAGCAGCCTGAGGTAGAGCGGGGGAAGCATAAGCTTATTGTCCTGTCGAGTTGGTAGTAGGCTGAGCTTTGACTGAACCGACAATACCATCAATGGGGGGTTCAGTGGTAGGTTTCGTTGGATCAGTGGTAATGCGGGCGGCATGGGGAATAAGTTCGTGTAAAGTGCCAGATTGGGTGTATACCAAATCCATGTACTGAGCTATCGAGATGGCTTGTTCTTCTGTAACCGGCCCGCGCATAGTGATATCTCTAGCTATGGGAGGCAAAAAGGATTTCGTGAACCAATCAATGAGTAGCTGATCGGGAATGGGTGCCTTGATTAGCCTACGGTGTCGACGCCACTCATGGATGTGATCCGAGATGTGTGTAGAAGTGGTTTGACGCAGTGAGGTTAACAGTTCTGTTCCAGTCTCATACCGGACAGGGAGCTGGAAATGGGTCAAAAACTACATAGCCAAGGTGTTGAAATCGTGGAAAGAGTGTTGTGGCAGCTCTATGTACCATTTTGCTGCCATGCTGGTAAGCATATGTTGGAAGAGCCATAGTCGAATGGAATCGTCCATCAAGGAGTTGGATGAACACCAAATATGGAAGGTCATTACGTGGTTCTTGGGGTCTTCCCCGAGCTTAGCATCAAACTTGGGAATGTCTGATGGGAGTTTGGCTGGAATGGGTGGCCAGTGAGGTTCATGCCATATGGGATCGTTAATGAGCCTCGATAAATCAGGTAAGTCTAGCGTGTCCAAAAAGGGAAGTTGACAATTAGTCTACGGGTATGATTATAACTGTGTGGTGCAGAGAAACCTAGGGGGCCCTACATAGCATACTGTTGCGTGTTATACCCATATGTGTTTCCCGGGGGGTACTGCTGGAAGTTCTGTGAGTAGTAAGCCATCTGGTTAACCGGTTGGTGGATGTTCTGCTGAGTGGGGATGGTAGGTATGGTTCCCTGGGGTTGTTGAAACCCAGGAATGGTTGCTGCTCCTTGTTGGGGAAAAATTCCTTGGAGTTGTTGTCTTCCAGGAATGGTACCACTATATTGAGTAAGTGGAGGGTTTTCCATAGCAGGGTTGGGGGGTGGCTGCGATAGTGGTGTCCATGGAAGGTTCGTTCCTCCTTGAGGGACAAGTGGAAATTGGAGGGATGGGTTCCATGGATTTGTATCAGCTGAAGGATAAGGGAAGCTGGAGTTCGGGTTGAGGGGAAATTGCCCTCCAGCTGTGTTCCAGTTTCCAAATAGTGTGTACCCCCCACTCTGTGGGATTTGAGGTTCCCAAGAAGGAAGTGTACCTGACATGGGATGTTGAGGATGAGGCCTGGTTGGAAAACCGATATAAGGTTGTCCGCTGCCAGGTATGTTGTACATACCATACTTAGTAGATGCTGCTGGTTAAGAGGGTTGTTGGATGGAGCCAATGAGTTGTCCTCCAGTAGATGGATTGGATGGCCCTATAGGAGGAGGTTGTTGACTAAGAATGGGGTTCCCAACAAAATATTATACTCAAGCTGGTTGGGTTGATGGCCCACTAGGAGGAGTTTGGTTGTTGGAGTTGGGGACCACGACAGTCAGTTGTCCACCTCCTGAGATAGTGTAGATAGTGGCCGAAGGTTAACCTCCAGTCAAAACGGAAGATCCAGCAGTATGACTTGGTGTTCTTCAGCCGCTGGCCAAATATGATAGTGTCGATTGGCCAACGGCATTGAAAGTGTCGATTTGTGGAGGGGGTCTTCCATATCTGACAGGCGAGGACGGAGAAAAAACTGGGTTATCCCTCATAGAATGTGCGCCAAACATGGGTGACGGAAACAAACGTGGGGAATTTAACCGAGGGGTATCGGGGGGTGTCGTCCATAGCATGTTCAATGATATGAGGACCATCGAAGATTGGGTCCGAGTTCATGTCCTGGAAAGGATTTTCGGGGTCCGGCGGGAACCTAGGTATAGTAACGTCTGAAGGTCCAGAGCTGTCTGTATAGGAGTGATGAAACTCTGCGCTGTACGGGATGTTGGGATATTGATAGTCAAAAGGACGAGTAATAAGGGGATATCTAGAGGTTGTCAAGAGCATTTGCTCTGTGTCGCGTTTAAATTGTGCCGATGCTAACGGGGAATTTTCTAGACTAACCATACTAGACTGAATGGAGGCCATGATCTCATGTCCCAGAGGGAGGTTGGGGAGAGATATGGTACGAGGTACGTTGCTAGAAGAACTGGTTTCCTGCGGATGAATGCTGGGTGGCGTGGTGATAATAGGCGGATGCTCCGCCTGGGAAGTGATGAAGCCATAATCAGGTTCAAAAGGTGTGTCAGGAAGTTGAGTATCTTCAATAACTTCGACGTACCCTCCTGGGACTGAAATCAAGCCAGGTATATCCTCATCGGACCCTTCAGTCGTGCCAACAGATCCATCTGTGTCATTGTGAAAAGTTTCTGGTGGAAGGGAGGTGTTGACATCAGGTAGGAGGATGACCTCTGGTCTAGTATTTTGGGCTGTACTAGATTCAACCATTGTAATGTTTTCCGCTGTAGCAGATATATTTGGAATAACAGTGGGTGAAGTGACAGTGGGAATATCAGATATGCTAGTGGTTGCAGAAGCTGCAAGAGATTCTGAGACTATGCTATGAGTAACGGTTACAGGTGGAATTGAATATGTAGTATGTATCGGCGGTGGAATGTTCCCTCGGCCAGCACCGTGGCCAGGAGGAGTGGGAATGCGTGATGCAGGTGGACCGGAGATCCGTGGCGGGGGTGGTGGTGGAGGGATTTTTCTCTGTACTCGTCGTGATCTCCGTGGTGGTTCTTACATGATGGCAGGAAAACGAAATCCGGGGGCAGTTTCGTAACAAAGAACTCAAAAAATCTAATGCAGTCGAGTGTGCAGAAGAGGATCTAGAAAAAGCAAGGCTTGCAGGAAAAAAAGGGAAAGCTCTAAAATCTATACCGAGACCGGTGTCTCGGTAAGCGAGCTAAGAAAAATAATGGCCAGAATGCCAACAAGCAGTCACTAAAAAGAAAAAACGACCCTCTATAAAGATGAGATAACAAGCAAACTCCTAACTAAGATCTGGAGACCTCAACAAGCTGTATCCTTCTCAAGGTAATGAAATCCAAGTCAAACAATACAACGTGAGAGACCAATATGAGAAGGATATCCCTCTAACGAAAGGGATCCTGGGTAAAAGAGCCCTAGTAGAAATGTCACTAAGCTACCTCGTTCATGACACGTTGGAAAAGGTTTTGGGCGTTTCTGCCTTATCACCCTTGCATTACTATGAATTACAAGGAAGACAATGATCGATGTTTCCTTAGGGCTAAGTGGAGTGTGGCATTCCACAGACTCCGTCCGGTTCTCAATCTCGCGGCCGTTTAACCCCTGAAAGTTAAAAACAGTCAGGAGGCCCCTCCATAAACTGACTGTGACCATGTCAATAAATACTGGAGGATTTTAGTTCCCTAGAGGACAACAACTATGTCTCAGGCGAAAATGACAAGGGGGAATTATTTTGATGCCTATCCCCGATGTCCTACCTAACTACCAAATTCTTTTGATTTCCTCAAGTGAGGTTAATGTTGGTTTAGTTAGGGAGATTAATTTTAGTGGTTGTATTACTCAATCGGGTAAATGGACGTGAAATGTGGTGATGGTGTGATGACCCAAACCATGCAAGTGAGAATGAATCGAAATAAGCCTTGTATTCGATGAAAACTAGCTATGGAAGAGAGAGAGTTCTTCGATCATAAATGCATGAAACTTTCACAAGCAATTAAACCCAAAAACAATTTTTTTTTTTGTAAATAGATCCAAACTGAAATAAACACTTCTTTCCAATTCACTGATCTTACAACTAAGATGCTTCAAAAAATGAGAATTTTTTGTGGCAAATTTCAATGGTTCACTTCCTAATGCATAATAATACTGCTAGACCATTTTAATCAAAATAACACAAATGTTTTCCAATGATAACTTTCAATATGGATTTTAATGATAATAATGGAAACAGTGTGACTATGAAAGCTACACAATTCAGTAACAGAGAACAGTAGTAATGGTCTGGTTGTGATGAGAAGATCAAGCCAATGCAATCAAACAGAAGGGGTGACCCAATGTGCAAATAATGCCACTAATTCACAAAATAATCAAGCTCACAAAAGAAATAAACACACTGCAAAGACTGTGTAATGAACAGGATGGTAACAACGAACAGAAAATACCAACTAAGGCAGAGGAAATGAAAATGACTGAGAAAACCAAGCAAGGGAGAAAAAATTGACAGTATGCAGACACTACCGCGTGGCAGAAGAAGACTATAGCGCGGTACTGCTATAATACCGCTCTGGTACTAATGCAGGATACACGGTACTACCGCGCTGTGGTCAATGCAGAGGGTGTAGTACTATTGCAAAGTATGGAAAAGCGCAACTTTTGAAAAGAAAAATGAAATTTTCAGGGTTGTTGCAGACCCAGAGAACTCACTGATCACACAGGGAGGAAAAATACAGAGAGGAGGAGTGAATAAAGGTCAAAGAGACCAAAGTTCAATATTGGTTTGAAGAGAAAGAAGAAATCACAATAAAAAAATGGATGACAGTGAACTCAATCAATCAAATGGAGTTCAAACCAGCGGAGTCGCCATTCTTGTTGGTAGAATTTTTCCCTACGGATAAATCAAAATTCTCTTAGATTAAAGTAGATTTTTACTGACTCTAAACTAAGAAAAAACTAAACGAATGCTACCTTGAATTCCTAGATCTTAAACAGACATCTCAAGATTAAAGTGCTAAAAGAAGTAGAAGAGATCTAACTGACCTTCAATCCAATCGCTTGTCTTTATGGTTGCTCCAATTTCCAAGTCCTCGCGAATGAACCTGTCAAAATGATAACCAAGATACAAGCATATACAATTCTGTAGCAACTTGAAATATGAGTTAGGATCTAAATCTGCAATAGATACAAATCATATCATTGAAACAAGATCAATACATGTGATTTGGGAAACAAGACAAGTTATATTCCATTATCAACTTGAAGTTACTTACAAAGGTTGCTTGATGTCCAAGCCAATCCTCCAACTCCAAGTGCTTCCTCCTCTAGCTATCTCCACAAAGCTATAAGGTCATAGGTTTGATATCTCCAAGAGTCCTCCCCTTTGCTCATGGAATGCCTCTCTCATATAGTGTGTGGTAGGGTTAACCAACAAGAGAGAAGGGTGGATCTTGGGAGAGTTAAGTGGATTAGGCCTACTAATCACAAAAAGTGTGTTAGGATCGAATCAAGGACACCAATCCTCAAAAATCTCTCGAAAATCAAAATCCCACAAGCCATGGCAAAAAGGCTAAAAAAAGTGTACCGCGCCTCTAGAACAAAGCATAATGCGGTAGTACCGTGTGGCAGAGAAAGAGCATAGCGCGGTAGTACGAACTACCGTGCACCTAATATGGATCAAGGCACGGTAGTGAGGGTAAATGAAGTCTTAGCTAGGTTGATTCTTGATAGGGTAGGTTTGCCTTCAAGGATCACTCATCATTTTTCTCTTCTGGGTGTTTTAAGCAGGTGGTGAAGATGCGACACTGTGGAATATGGAGTTATAACACCAGGATATTTTCCATGCCTAGCAGAACCTGTCTGGATCCTTGAGATATTTTCTATGCGACCCTTGAAAAACCTTAAAAGAGTATCTTACATCCTGCAAGATCTCTAAAGAGCAATCCATGATCTTTTACATGCCTAGCACAATCTGTACGGATCTCTAGGATCTTTTCTATGCAATTGCACAACCTGTCCATGGCCACGGAGTATCAACCTGATACTCATGATCATATTTATCATCATCATATAGTACATCATTCTGATGCACATCATCATCACATGATCATCATGATCATATACATAGCATCATCCTGATGCAAATCATCTGGAGCATCGTCCTTATGCTCATCATCATCACATGATCATCTTGATCATACACATAGCATCATCCTGATGCACATCATCTGGAGCATCGTCCTAATGCTCATCATCATGACATGATCATCCTGATCATCATCATAGCTTCATCCTGATGCATATCATTTGGAGCATCGTCTTGATGCTCATCACATAACGCTTACATCCACAGTCATGGGAAGGATCCTCCAACCACCATGCTTGGAATGGCTCCTGCAAATGTGTCCCATCACTTCCTCCTCAAAGTATCTTCTATCTGAAGAACAACAGGCCTCTCTTTAAAGTACTCAAACTTCACTCTAGCTAGTGTTTTGGTCAACACATCTACAATCTACTCATCTATTGCAACATACTAGAGCTTCACTGCTCCTCTCTGCACCATATCCTTGATATAGTGATATTTGATCTCGATATTCTTTGACTTGTCATGGAACACCGGGTTCTCTGACAACTTCACGCAACTCTGGTTGTCACAATAGATACAAGTAGCATCCAACTAAAGATCAAATAAATCAGACAGTAGCTTCCTTATCCATACTGCCTCACAACTAGCCGAACAAGCTGGGACATACTCTGGTTTGACTGTATTCAGTGCTATGTAGGATTGCTTCCTACTAAACCAAGAGATCACACTTGATCCCATACTGAAGCATCACCCCGAGGTACTCTTCCTATCTGCAACACTGCCTGCTTAATCTGAATCAACATAACCCTCCAGGTTAAACTTTTGATTCGCATCATACTTAAGCCCATAATCAACCGTACCCTTTAGGTACCTCAGAATATGCTTTACAACAATCACGTGAACATGTCTAGGATCTGTCAGAAAATGGATCAAGGTGTTCACCGCAAAGCAAATATCTGGTCTTGTGTTCATTAGGTACATCAAGGACCCAATGATCTGTCGATACATAGTGGCATCAACAGACTTTGATGAAGCCTCACTCAATAGCTTCAGGTTCGATGCCATAGATGTTGCCATGGCCTTGCAGTCCATCATCCTGAACCGCTTCAGGATCTCTATTGCATACTTCCCTTGTCCAACAAAGATTCCATCTGCACTCTGCCACACCTCCATACCTAGAAGGTAATGCATCATACCCAAGTCCTTCATCTCAAACTCAGCAACAAGATTCCTCTTCGTATCAACAATCAAACCAATCTCACCTGTCACAAACAGGTTATCTACATACAGTAGGAGTATCACTGGATTGCCTTCCTCAACCTTGTAGTAAAGGTTGGAATCCGCTTTACTCTTGGTAAATCCCAAACTGGACAGGAAGTTGTCTATCCTGTCGTACCATGTTCTGGGTGCTTTCTTCAAGCCATACAAGGATTTCTTTAATTTGCACACATATGACTCCCTGTCATGTGTCTCAAAACCGAGTGGCTGCTCCACATACACTTCCTCTTTGACTACACCATTCAAGAAGGCTCTCTTGACATCCATCTACTGTATCTTCCACTTCATCACTGTAGCATAGCAAGTGTTGTTTTGACGAAAGTGTATATGGCTACAGGTGCAAAAGTCTCTTCATAATCTATCCCCTCTTTCTGGGAGAATCCATGAGCGACAAACCTTTCCTTGTATTTCTCTATGCTACCATCTACAACATGCTTGATCTTGTAGATCCACTTACAAGTCACAACATACTTCCCTTCCGATCTTAAGACCACATCCCAAACACCATTCTTCATGATCGACTGGTATTCCTCGACCATGTCATCCTTCCATTCGACATCCTTTATACTGGGAACTTCAGATTGTTCAATATCTTCAATAGGTAGTTTTCTTGAACTTCGTCGCTAGAACAAATGTTGTTGTCCTTCTTTTGTAGGTGATTGTACACGATCTTTCCTACAAGTCAAATTCAATTGCATGATTAGAAACTTCTTATAGTTTTTAGAACAAAATCTTACACGTAAAAATATATGTCATACAGGCATGCAATTATCTTTGCCAATGCTTCAATACAACATACGTCCATATCCTGTGTTCATATGGTAACTTTCTAGATGCCTTCCATCTCTACCAAAACATTGTTAAGAGTGTGCACAAATCCCAACATGTCAGCAAAGAGGTTTCATTCTATATAAGTAGCAATGGGATGTTGTACAATACCATAGGCTACTTACCTATTACTATATTGGTAGTATCATGTTCATTAATGCAATTTTATAATATGCATAAAATACATCCTAAATCTAGGAACATAAGTATGTACATGTATGAACAACATCATTTAAGCAATCATATAAGAAATGACAATTCAAATGCTTATCTTTGTTTGGTTGTTGGGTGGGCTCCCTCTCAATCTTTTCTTCCTTGCAGGAGCTACTAGAGTCTATGATAGTGTGCACCTTAACCAATGTTGAAACTGGATGACAGGTTCTTCCTTTCTACAACTCCATTCTGATGTGGATTGTAAGGAGTGGACAACTCCCTCTTAATCCTTGAGTCACTGCAAAACTTCTTGAAGTCTTCTGAAGTGAATTCTCCACCATTGTCAGATCTAAAGGTCTTGTTCTTATTTTCAGTGTGGTTTTCTATCAACACTTTGAATTCCTTGAATTTGTTGAATACTTCATCTTTGATCTTCAAGAAATAAATCCAAGTCTTCCTAGATAAATCATTGATGAAAGAAACATAATATACATACCCACTCATAGAACTAGATGGCATCGGACCACATACATTGGAGTGGATAATCTCCAAGATTCCTTTTTCCTTGCTTTCATGGATTGGAAATTCCTTCTTTTTGTTCTTTCCTTTTTCACATCCTTTGCAAACGCGTTCATGCTTTGAGTGGATTTCAGGAAGGCGTTCTACTTCTTTGCTTAGAATTGGTAGTGCTCTATAGTGAACATGTGCAAGCCTTCTATGCCAAATTTCACTTGGCTCCATGGATTCATGTACCATGTCATGTTCAGGTTGTCCCTTGAATTTGTACAATCCTCCCTCTTTCTCTACAATCACTACTGCATCATCTATGGTCTTACCTTTTGGCCACATGAGTACTTGTCCATCCACAAATTCAACTCTCATCCTGCTTGCATCTAGATATGATATGGAAAGAAGATTCTTCTTGATTCCAGGTACATATAGAACATCTTTCATCTTCAAAGACTTCCCAGAGTCTAGCTTGTAGGAAGCTTCACCACTTCCTTTTATAGGGCATTGATAGTCATCCCCAAGTTTTACCTTATGAGGTGACTCATGTTTAGATAAGTCCATAAGATATTCATTAAATCCCTTCATGTGTTTAGAATCCCCACTATCAATAATCCAATCATTACACCCATGTGTAACAGTACTTGTGAGAGCGGAGATTAGAACATATTCATCGTCACTTGAAGAGTCTTCACTTTCTTCTCTATCCTTCTTCCTGGGAGGTTCATCATCTTCACCAACATGAGCATGATATCTCTTGTTGTTGTTGTTGAAGCCTTGTCTATTCTTGGTACATTCTAAGGCATAGTGTCCCTTCTCATCACAAGAGTAACATCTAATGCGAGAGAGATCTTTCTTCTTTTGATAGAAGTGAGAAGATTTCTTGTGATGTGGTTGCTCTTTCTTGAACTTACCTTTCTTGGCGTGTGTTGTGAGAGCTTGGTCTTCACTTCCCATCTTCTCTTCTTGGGACACAAGCCTAGCTTCTTCTTGTGAGCATTCCTCCCATAGTCTACTGAAGGAGATCAATTTCTTTCTTGCACAAATACCTTGGACGAAGGAGTCCCATGACCTAGGTAGGCCATTCAATGTGGTCATTACAATTTCTCCATTCTCCACTACTTCATCCATAGCTTCAAGTTGTTCTTTGATTTGAGAGACCTTAGTAAAGTAGGATTGGATGGTCTCTCCATTTTGGATCTTTACCCCTTTCAATTGGTTCCGCAGAGCCATCTTCCAATTTATGTTCTTTCCTTCAAACAACTTGGTCGAGGAGTCAAACATTTCCTTAGGTGTCTTTAGGGAAGATGCATGGGGAATGGAATGGTCTTTGATAGAATCAACAATGATTCTCTTGGCCTTGACCAAGTTATTCTTGTGTAAGGCCTTAGCCTCATATCCCTTTGGAACTAGAACCTCTTCTCTTATGTAGGTGTCCAACTCATTCTCTTCTAGGATTAACCCAATCCTATACATCCATGCTAGGAAATTATCAACCCCTTAAAGCTTATCCTCAAGCTTGGTGTGGTGAGACACCTTACTGAGAAACTCAAATGGATAAGCTTTAAGGGGCAATATGTTATACCTCAAAGTTACACATTAATCCCTAGTGTCGCATCCTTATACCATGTGACCTAACTAAACTTCTACCTAATGATCATTATACATTACTGGTACCCTCGTTTGTCTCATCTGGACACCCTGGAGCAAAATCCATTAACTAAATGCCAAAGACATCACCTTACCTGCCACATGTCACCAAATCTGACCCAATTTGCATATATTTTCATGCTTTGCACATCTTCTAGGTAGCGACAATTAGGGTTGTCGTGCTATGCTCAGACCCAGGGGCACGAAAATCCCTTTTTAGCCTTTTTTCATGGATCTTGGATCACACCTTTCGAGATATTTTCTTGGGATTTCCAGCTTTGATTCGATCCCAACCCCCTTTCTTTGTTTAGTATGCCTGATCCACTCAACACTCATTAGATCCATCTTACTCTCTTTTTGGTTAACCCTTCTAAGCACTATAAAGGAGAGGCCTTCCATGAGCAAAAGGGAGGACTTTTGGGGCATCCAACCTATGATCTTAAGACTTTTGCATAGATAGCTAGAGGAGGAACTTGGAGCTGAAAGTTGGCTTCAACATAAAGCAACTATTTGTAAGTACTCTCAAGTTTTCAATAAAAGTATAACTTGTCTTGTTTCCCCATTTGTGTGTGCTGGTTATGATCCATCCACATAAATTGTATCTAACTAGATATAGATCTAATTTGTAATTCAAGTTATTTGGAAGATTGTGTGCACTGGTTTGTATGTTTTGATCTTAACAAGTTCATCGTGAGGACTTCGAGATCAAAGATTCAAATAGACAAACATCAGAATGAAAGGTCAGTTACCTTCTCTCTCATCTCCCAATACTGAAATCTTGAAATGATGGTTCAGATCTAGGACTCAAGGTAGCACTTCTTTTATTTTTATCTTAGATTAGGGTTATTTTATCCTACTCTATCCTAAGAGAGTTTCTTTCTATCTGTAGGGAGAAATTTCTACAACAATAGCTCATAGTTCTGTAGTGATCCAGGGGAGGGTCAGATCGACACATTGATATAGCACACAGTTACTTCTGTATTGTAATGGCTTAGGCCAACAATTAGTTAGTTATTATGTTTCTTTGCAGTTTGCATTGTAACCGATTCAGAGAAGTAATATAAGCTAGCTTCTGGCATGTTGTTTTCATATTGTCTATGTGAACACGTGTGTGGTGTGTATTGTTAAGCAAGAACCTTATTACATAAGGCGCCTTGCATCAGTGGCTCATTTCCTCAAAAAATAGAAAAGGAGTTACATTTCCATAAACAAAATAAATAAAATAAAAGAGAATATGAACCATTACATACAAGTGCCTCATTTTCTCCAAAAATAGAAAAGGAGTTACTCATATACATTGAAAATAAAAATAAAATAAAAAGGAAAACAGAACCATTATTAAGAAAACTCATCTATTTCCCCAAAATAGACAAGGAGTTACTCATCAATATAACCACCACCATCCAAGTGGCATAAATAAGCCTATAAAAGCATACCATCAATAGAAAATCCAAAATCCATATAGGGTATAAATTCCACTTAATAAATCATATTAATATTTAGTAATAATAAAACAATATCCTCTTAATAATTCATCATTAAATTAATACTGCTAATGGTACATAGTACATACTATTATAATGACAATTATTTACTTATCAATTAATAATCATAATGTACTAGTAAATCAATCATACCACAAGAATCTTTTCAATATTAACAATTCAATGAGCAGTAAAAGAGGCAATGCACAATGAACAAGCATCGACCAATCAAGTCACTAAACAATAAAAGAGGCAATGCATGACCATAAACCAATCAAGTCACTAAACAGTAAAAGAGGCAATGCATAAGCATCAACCAATCAAATCACTAAAACAGTAAAAGAGGTAATTCACAAGCATCGACCAATCAAATCCCTGAAGCAGTAAAAGAGGCAATGCAAGGTGAACATGGATCAACCAATCAATCTACTTGATTATTAGATATGCACCACATAGTACTTACCAATCAATCTATTGAAAAATAAATATGCAATATTAATTATTCCTAAAGCATACAACAAACTGATCTTTTAAGTAGGCATTAGTCAAGGATTCTTATTCTTCCATTAACATCAGGGAGTTTAAAATTCTTTCACAAAGCACATTTATAAATTCTCAATGCATATAAACAGATTTACGAATCCATAATAGGCCCAATAGTCGTAGAGTTGGAACCTAAGATATGATTCCACATTTAATGTCCCCATTGGATATCAAATTGACTTAGGGACATATAATTAGCTCTCTGAGGCTAATAGATAATTTTCAGTGCAACAAATAAACCATAAACATTTAATTTCTATTTTTCCAAAATTAATTGCAACACAAAATCCAATAATTAACAATAATTTAATTTCAATTCATTAACAAATACAAAATCTGATCTAAGATCTGGTAATGCTTCTTAATGCCATCTAACACCATTAAAAATTCAATTCAATTCACATCAGAGATGATAACAACTTCTAAAGACTAATTATTCTTAATCACAGTTAACTAGTAATTAAGGTGCTAATTATGACACTTAATGACACTTAGTGCGCAAATGATGACACTTATCGCAAATCCAATTTTTTAAAAAATAAACATCAATTATCATTCCCAGTGGCTTAATAACATCTAATTACATGTAAATAAGGCCTAATTATCAAAATTATAATAATTAATTACGAAAGAGAGTCCACAAGACTAGTTAACTAGTTTTCCAATATAAGCAGCTAGTCTTGCACAAAATCAACTTGTAGCCATGTCATTAAACCAAAAATAAATCCTACAGAAATTAACAAAATATTTAAGTGTGCACCTACATCCAATTAAAGTTTTATTTTCATACCATTTCAATTGCACATAAGGTGATCGTTTCCATCAATTCCAATGAAACTAGTTAGCATTCACCTCAAGGAATTGAGTCCAAAGAACTAAACCAATATTAATTTCATCCATAAGTAAAGGATAAAAATTGATAATTAGACACCTATAGCACAATAACATGTTATAAATAGACAACTTTGATGTAGCATTTTGCTTTCATGAAAACAAATATTTCAATCCATAACTAGTTATCAATTTTCACCGCTATGTACCTATTTTCCAATTTAACTTTCCCAATTCCAAATAAAGAGAAATATATGAAAATATTGTATCTCATGGAAAGAATAACAAGGTTCAACTAAATTCATATGTATATATCTTTCTTCCCATATACATTCCATTAAATAATCCACACAACTAGCCAATCCTACTCATCTGAATTGACTAGTGATTCTAGGAATTGTTAGAATAATTAAATACACGGATCATAGAATCATTCAAATGAAATTACAACTATAAATAACATGGTTTATCAGACATAAAATAGGTATATCTCATTCGAAAATTTCTTCAAATACTTGATATGCAAAGTCACAAATATAATCAAAACAATTCCATTGAAGGAGCTAGAGATTGGAAATTGATCTAGAATTTCGGTAGACATTTCCCAAACACTATAAATAAAATTTCCCCTAAAATTATCACACACATTTCAAGTGTATTTATCATACATAATCATAAAAATAACACTCGGGCATTTTTACAAACAATTCATGTGCCAAGTCTCCAAACTATGCAAAACAATCCAATTGAAGAACTAGTTTCGAATAAAAGGTAGAAGCATCAAAGAGAAGTGTCTTAAACCATTATGAGGTATTGTACCATAAAAATAAACATTATAAATTAAAAGGGGAATACATGATAGTTATATAACAGATGTTCCATACAATCATTTCCTCAAACAATTTTTGCACAAAATCCCAAAAACTAGTTTCCAATTCCTTCACAAAATTTACTTGCATAAATAGATTGAATTCCATGAGAAATTTCTTCCACAAATGGATCATACATTTCATCAAAAATTTAATGTGCGTCCATAAATAAATTATATCAGAGCTAAATAAATTAAATAAAAATGAGATAAAGCACTTATATTTTCCAAATACGCAACAGGAATCGACTGTGCCATGTTCCACCCAACCGTAAACACAATGCAAGTGAAAACTCACTTTGCAATGGTCACCCTTAAGACAGAACCATGATACCACAAGAAATAGTGCACTCAGCCACAAATTACATCAAGGAATCATTCCAAAAACAACCCAATGGAAATTGTGGCATGTACTTCAACTCCAAGGCAATTACAGTGGCTCCGAGAGAACAGTCCAACCACAACCAAATGGAAATTAGCATTTCCAATCTAGGGAAATTCTATTGGATCAAGGAAAAATTCAAATCCAAGAAAGTGGACCTCACCCCTTCTTCCAATCCAAGATATCTAGAGGAAATACACAGCTATGTCCAACCTCAAATCTAATGGTAGTGGATCTCACCCTTGCTGTCAATCCAGGATCTCTAGAGGAAATTCCAGGACATACACTAGTGACTCTAGAGTAACTCAACTTGGGTATAGGATCCACAAGGGCACAATGACCAACAAGTATCTCATACCAAGAGAATCAACATTGAACCATAAGTGCCAAACAAAATCACAAGAGAAAAATCATGAACCAACCCACAAGTGTGACTAGCCAACACAAGCAAATAAAATTCCTTCATGAGAAAATTTAATCAGGAGAGAGAGAGAAACAAGCATGAGAGTTACATTCGCATAATAGTAAACAGGAGTTACACATCAGGTATCTACACCGAGAGATACACTAATCCAACTCAAGAGGGTGCACTAGGAGAGAGAGAGAGAGAGAGTCTAACACTAATAAAAAATAATCCTAGAATAAATGAAACCAAAGAGTAACATAACACGTGAGGGTACATATCCAAGAGGGTCCACCAAGTCCACAAGAAGGGTGTATAATATCAAAATAGACACAAACAAAAAGGTAACACTTTTCCCACAACCCCTTGCTCGTAACATCATGGTTCCTCATACTCTCTTTTGATCTGATTGTTTTATTTTATTAATTAATAAAAATAACATAATAATAATAATAATGTGAAAACCATAGTCCTAGTACCTCGTGCCATATTGTTACAACATCAAAATAATAATAACATGTCTAGGGGCTAAACCAGAGGGTATTACACATGTAGTCCCATATTATGGTATAATTCCCACTATGGTCGACTTTGTTCAAACTATTTTTTGATGAGTCATCCTTTGAACCCCCTGATATCACCTATCAGTTTTCCCCTCTGAGTATCCCCCATTGCATTCATAGTCCATGATTTCTTAATTTATGATCCCCTTCCCCCGATGTTAGTTTCATATTATTCCAGGTTAACCCTACCATCATACTCTAAACAAAGGAAGTTTGAGTCCCACTACTCAGTATCCCTTGTTTCCACCAGCATTGTCTCAATCCCATATCCATTTCTATCACATATTGGTTGTATCCCTCGCACTCCTATGAAAGAAACCCCATTTCCTTGGTAGTTGTGGGTCTCCCTCTGTCAACGCCAACACATCTATTATAGGTGATAGACCCAGAGGTCCCTATAACTTAGCCTCATCACCATCAGTGGTGAGTTCCTACGAATGATCTGAGGGGATTCCTTAGGGACCCTTAACATGGTTTTTTCTCATGTTCTCATATTCAACTCCATCGTCGCACTGTTAAGATTATTAAAGGGTGTTGGTCCCTTCAATCATTGGTCGAAGACCTTATATGTCCCCCAACTCTACCACATTGGTGAGTCTATTTGGAACCCCTCCAGTAGTATGTTCATGTGGATATCCAGGTTTCATTGACGATAGTATTTGGAATTCATTCATTCAAATGCTTCCGAGAGTATCTAGTTCAAATGTATTCCATTGTACCTCTGTTATTTCGACTCTCAGTTGTTGAGTTCATATAGTTGTTGGACCCCTTCCGATATAGCAGAGCATAATTTGTTAATATACTACATTCAGGATGAATGTCATTGTTTGCATGTATCATTTGTTCATTTTAGTCATGGTTGGACCATGATTACATTCCATATTTGAGTCCCCTATGGACTATTATGATGTACACATCAGTTATCTATATATGGTTTAGGTCCCCTTTGGGACTCACCATTATTTGTATATCTTGTGACACTTATATGAGCATTGGTATGCCCTACTCGTCCATATATTTGAGATTATATGTACCTCATCCATCATTGAGGAGTTGTATTTGGAATTATGTCCCTTATAGTTTGCATGAATCACTTTTTCCACTCTTCAAAACAGTCTCTACTCTCCAACACCATCATGCTCACTACCTTGGAAAAATTCAAAACCTATGTTGACACAAACCCAATCGATAGGGGTTCCTCACTCTATCAACACCCAAAACACCATGATATCCCTGAGCACCAGCCCATACAGGTTATATCCTATCTGTCAACACCATCAAAGTAGATGAAGTCTCACCCGAGATGTTCGAGGGAGAGTTGACAGAACCACATTTCCACCGAATGAAGGAGGGCCATGTGCATCTACTTATCAAATCAACGCAACATTATTTAACAGATCTAACTATCCATATTATGCATCAACAGAATCATATCATCATTCAACGGGTCTTATTATCATCAAAACCATAATGCACAAGTAGATCTAACAGTATAACATCAATTGGAGCAGGGAAACATCGCATCATTCACAGATTCATATTGCTGATACATATCACATTCATAACAAGAAAACAGGAAAATACACAATGATTCTTCTCAAGCTCTGTCATGTCATATTAACCTTTGCAACAAAATATAGATACATCAACATAGTTCTTCTGTTGCATACCCAAATTTAAAACAACCAAGATCAATATCCGATACAAAACATACCGTATTATTCTATTTGATCATGATAAGGATGATCCTAACACTTGAAATTCTACATATATTTATAGTATTGTGCCTATACATTCATGGTCCACTTAGAAAACCACCTAACTACTTCTTAACAAGATCTAGAAAAGAATGACCCTAACACACACAATGCAGTCCAAAATGACCCAAAAATACATAAAATAATATCATTTCCAACTTGTGCGTGGTTTTCCTCCTTACGTGGCATCATTGACCTTGCACAACATCCACGATGCTATGCAGCTGACTTATCCAAACCTGTCTGCTAACAGGCCCCAAACATAATCTTGTGGCTCGCCCTTGAACCACATCAGTTGGACATTATGTATTCGTTGATCTTTAGCCTAAAATCTTCGTACTGGTGACTGATCTCCTTGACTTGCTCCTTGGCCATTGCAGCGATCTCCTGACTCTCTGTCAAGTCTTGCACTAATGGGTGCTCAACTAACTTAGCAGCAATTCCCTTCTTACCTTCCTGCACGGCCTGCAGCATCGAAAATGCATCGACCGAAAGCTTCCTGCCAATATCTTGGAATTCATCTAACTGTGTACTGCGCTTTCGCAGACGCTCTTGTGCCCTCGCAACCCGCTGTTGTAACTCCTTCAGATTCGCAAAATTGGTGACCTGAACCACCAGGGGTAGCACTCTCAACGAAGTATTAATTATTTCTAGTTGTCCTTTTGCCTCCTGTAGTAGCTTGGTCAGTTTCTCTAATTGCTCATCTTGGACTATGCTGCCCCAAACTTGCGCATTCGCTTCAGTTACTTTTGTCGCTTCTTGCTCCATCTTTCCTAGCTAGGTCTCTAACTCTTCCATGGTGCTTTTCCTTTATGCTACTTGCTCTGGCGGTGTGCTTGGTTGTACCATAGCCATCCATTCGACATTCTCATGCTGCAACTGGGAAATGACAGCCCCAAGTCATTGTGCTCGTTCGATTGCATCCAACGTCGCGGTGGGCTCCAATACATATTGACAAGCATTAGAAATTGCCTCTTCCAACCACACACTGCCGTCCCAGACAGTTGCTCTCTCTACTATCAAACAGTCCTATTCCTTCTTCAGCTCCTCAATTTCTCTAGCATTACCTATAATCAACTGCTCCTGCTCCTTCTTCAATTATTCTACCTCTTTCTCTACTTTTTCCTCTTTCTTCTGTGATCGCAAGAATTGACCACCGATATCCTGCTCCCTATCTGCCAATTCCTAGTTGGCGACCATCTGCATATGCACCAATGTCTGCATGGATAGCCCATTGATGTTGATGGACAAAACTTGTAACTACTGTAGGGAGGCATGGATATCCTCATTATCAGTCGCAATCACAGTCAATGGAATTTGTTCATTCTGAATCCACATCCCAGTATTGATTGAGCCAATGTCCTGCACAGTCACTACCTCTAATGCTTTCTTCAAAACAACATCAAATAAAGAATCGAGCCGAGCTTTTACCTTGCTGAAACCTTCTACCACCTGCTTCTTCATTGTTGTAGCTGCCGCATCAATGGCGTTTGTGATGGCCTCAATAAGTCGATTTAGCTACGCTTCCATCGCTAGGGTTGCGCCACTTTTCTTACCTCGCTCGTGTTGCGTCTTCATTCTAGCCTCCTCAAACGTGCGCTCTGCTTCCTCATCAGTGGGTTTCCGCGATGACTCTTGGTTCGAGTCATGGGTACTCTGCTTGTCCATTACGGGTATTTGGTCATCTAGTGCATCCACTTCTGTCCCCATCGATTATTCTGCCATACTAACTGATTCTCTCCATTCAGCAGGCCAATCATCAACAATCGTCTCGAACTCTGCTTCAGACAACTTGTATGGTGTCTCCAACCACCACTTCTCTGCGTTGCGCTACGCTTGCACGTGAATGGCATGTGGCCCAATCTAAAACCGATCAATTTGTTGATATTTCGTTACAACTTCTTGAAACAATCATGGAATTTACTCAGCTGCCGCCTGCAGTGCCTCCCAGTAGAGCTAGAACTGTGCTACACAATCCTTAAGCCACTCAGGTTCCTGCACCCACCAAAGGTTCTGGTAATGTGTGCCCTTACAAACCTTTACCACATCCACTTCCACACCTTGATAGTCATCTGGCTCCATCCAAGCTACGAGCACGATTAAGACCAACAACCAAATATATGTGAATGGCCACTTTTCCGCCTAGACTTCCACTGCATCCTCTATCAACTTATTCAGTAAAAAGAGCGACCAATTCATTTGGACCCCTTGCACACAAAGTTCGGCACATGCAATGACCGTTGAGTTACCTTGGTTGGGTCGGTTATTCCTGACTAGTTTAGTAGCCAAAATTCATGCCCCGATGCGCACCGCCTACTCATTGATGTTGTCCATGCGGTATTCCCTTCCGTCACACTATAAATCATAGAGCGTCCTCAACCTCGCGAGCTTCTCATCATTAATTTTCCCTTGGAAATACTGTGACGGCTCTAGCCCATTCTTAGGAAACCTCATGATTTCTGAAATAAGGTAGACCGTGGCTGTGACCAACCTGTCTAGCCATATAATCCCACCATGGAAACATGACAAAAGTTGCTTTATGTAGGCATTTTCCTCATTCAACCGCCCAAAATGCGGCATGTTGATCAATCCCAACAGTCCTTCTTTATCCAATCCATGTTCCCAATCGTGTGGAATGTGTGGTGTCGGGCCGCCTCCAGCTGCTACCCTCGGCACATATGGTTCCACCATAATGTTAGGATATATTCATCATTCAGTTTTATGTGTGCATGCATTTTTGCATGCAACATTCATTTTTGCATGCATGTCATGCAATTGCATGCATCCTAGTCATCAGTTTGGTGTCACCCAGCACCTAGTCCCCACTTTGCTAGCCCCAAGAGCTTCTTTCCATGTAGTTTTATCCCTCCTAGTTAGTAAGGCTCCCACCTTTCAGCTACCACCTGAGAAAGGCAGACTTCTTTACCTACCACTCAGTTCACTTCAGTTAGTTGAGTAATTTAGGGATCTTTCCTTGATTTAAGGCTAGATTTACTCCTTAACTAATTGTATCACTCCGTTGGACCCCCAGTGAGACTAAATTGCCTATTCTAACTCCAATTAGCTCCCCATGCTCCCTCCACTGAACCTCCTTCCCTACATTAGTGCTCCCATACGCCAGTTACACTGTTACACCTAAAATCCTACCATCATGAGATTCAGTGTATACATCCCTAAAGTTTCATTGGCTAAGTCATCAACTTTGAAGAGATGCCATTGCATTCATGCTAGGTTTTGAGAGGTCTTCGTAGGATGCACTCATGCAACCTGTGACGTCACATCTTTCTCTCTTGCAAGGTGCGACGATGTCAATTAATAGGCAAAAATAACTTCTTCAAGCCCATTCTTGAAGCCTGCTAACTTGGATCCTTATCCCTGACATCTCGGGAGAGCTGGCACTTGGTTCCTAGCCTTTTGGGAGGATCCCCTATCTCTCTCCTACCATATCTCAACCTATCATATCCGTACCCTATCCACTTAGTCCTATATAAGTTAAGCTCTACCTCTCTCCAAAGGGAGGAAGTCTATAGTGTCTACATGCTGGTGAAATCATCATCGAGAGATCTCTATTCATCCATTGAGTAACTCATACTTCCTTGGGAGGATATGGCATTGGCTTGGACGGAGAAGTATTGCTACGTTAAGCCTCGGTTGTAATCATTTTTCTATGTACTTTCCCTATATTTACAGTAATATAAATGATTTCCACCAATAATGTTGTGATTGATGATATTGTGTAGTTTTCCTGCTTAACTATTTACTTAGATCTATTATTGTATAGATGCTCTTTACTTGTTTGCATTATTCTGTGTATCTTGACAGGTCTTGCAGCTGAGATTTGATGACCGCAAGGCATAGAGCAGCATCCAGGAGAAAGGAATTCAAGTCTAAGGTAAGACATCTAGTGACTCGATCCTTAATTAGATCTAGGAAAGTATTTTATAGTCTGCACTATTTGTTCTAGACTCACATTGAGCTAGGGAGATCCTGCTCGCGTCCGCTCGAGTGGATTGTTCGTCAAACAAATATGGAGACCATACGGGGGAAGAACATTGTTGTGTAGTGTCAATTTGAATGTTGTCTTCAGTTGATTTCTTGCCAAGCCTTTTTCATTTGTCATTTTCCTCCTAAGTTGGTTTCACCATCAGATATTCACATTGAAGAGTCTAATTACCTTCCTTTGAGTTTGTACTTCTTATTTTCAAACCAGTTCATTGCTCATTACTTGGAGATTTGGCTCATTCTTGAACTTGGATCTCTCCTATCGCACTTGGTCAGTATACATAGAGTGACACTATGTCATTTTTTATCTTTGTTATTTTCCTATTAGTCAGTCGTCGCAACCCTTCCATTAGTATTTTGTGACACCGTCGCACTTCTCGCATTGCGGAACTGTGACGTCACACTGTGTACAAGCACAGACTGTGCTTATTTGTCAAAAATTTCCATACAAGAACCCTTTCTCCTTTCTGCTTTTGAGTGTTGGTTTGTAGGAAAACTCCATCTGTACTGCAAGATCCGGTAAGAGATCCCATTGTTCTTTGTGCGATTGAGTTGTTTGGTTTTGTTTGGAGTTGTTTTGGGTTCCATCTCAGACAAGTCTGGGATTTGGTAGTGGTGGTAACTTTCATCTCTCCCACCTGCATCCACTCACCCTTGCATTGTCTCCTCTACTTTCCAAATCTGATCATTGTATTAGATCGGTTTCCAAACCTCATTTTCATTCATTCGTTGAGATTTGCTTGCTTTAGTGCTACTTGTTACTGTTTGAGTTTGTGTGTTTCTGTGTATTTTCGGTCCTTTGAGTGCTCGCTTTCTCTTGAGATTTTCTAAGTTATTGGAGTGCTGCAAGTAATCTTTTCAGTCCAGTATTTATTTTTAAAACCATCGCTGGTATCAAATTGTTATTTTGATGCATCCATTGAAAGATCAAAAGTACTTTATTTCCATCATTTTTTAAGATCATTTGAAAAATTGTACATGCATTGGAATGTTTCATTTATAAATATTTTGGAAAAATTGAAAGAAATTTGCATTATTGGTGTTTTTCATGAATTGTGAGTTGCTCATCTTCTTGAAAAATTCAAACAGATATCAAATTTTGCAAAAGTAATTCCATGCTTGGAAAGTTAATTGTATCTTTTGATTTTTATGCTTTTAGGTCATCTTAGTGAAAGTGAAAAGCTTGCATACTCTACTTTGGAATTATCTCTTTTCATTGCTTAGCATCATTTTCATTTTGAAAAGATAAAAGAAAAAGAAAAAACATGTTTTGATTTGTCTTAGTAGTGTTGTGTCAAAAATGTTTTTTGCATTTTGCTGAAAAGGAAAAGAATGCTTCCTTATCATTTTTCATAGATTTGGGATTGTGTTGCATTGCATTGTTTTGGTAAAATTGTTGGAAAGAAAAATAAAATTTCTCCTTCCCATACATAGAGTTCATCAAAAGAAAAGTGTATATTTTTGCATGTAGTTAGGGCCTACATTATGTTTACGATTATGTACTCCTCTCATGCATTCACCTAACCGTCCAGATAAAATTAACAGTATAACTAGGGTAAACTTTTTAGTAACTTGTGTGTAAGTTAGAGACGTGTTTCGATGTCATTAAGCATGGCAGTTGTCGTTATTTTCCAGCACTGTATCCCGGGCATATTGTAGTCTTCCACATACTTATCGGTATATCGAGCTCTTTCACATACCCACCAAGTACCACATATACTTGGCGTATATCGAAAGGTGTTTCACGTACTTAGTAGTATATTGGAATGTCTCTTGCTAAACGGTTGTGCATTAGACAACACCACTACGGATTTGAGCTCCCACGTACCTTGCGTATATTGGGAGACACCCTTAGGATTCCTGAAACCAACTGATTTAACCTTTTGGCCGTCTTGGTGGATCAATACACCTAGAACAGCACTGGGGGAGATTACTATGCACGTACCATCCAGGTAATTGGGTATTCGGGCAAGGGTACAACCCTAATCCTCGTTGTCGTGTTTTACTATTGGACTCTATGGTATATAGCGATTTGCAGAGCCTTGACAATCCTATGAGGTTCCAGACCTTTGAATCCACTCTTATAACATAAGTTTGCTTGTGGCCTTAGTTTGTGTAGGGTTTGTTTGGTCTTTTTTTCTTTTTTGTATCTTTCCTTAGAAGAAACTTTTTGTTTCAGTCACTCTGGCTGACTTTCCTTGGAGAAGGTCTCACAGGATTAAGAATTTGCCACCTGAATATCCCCTTAACCAAGAGGTAATTTCAAGGGTAATGATGGATCCACAAGCCAAGGTCGAGTCACATGAAGTGGAAAACCCCACTTTGAATGTTGGAGGACTTTTGTTTCCTCATACTCCTCTAGATTCCCCTGCCTCTCACCCCCCACAGGGTGAAGAAGCACAAATCCCCACTTCACAAGGCTTGTCTCCCATTTTTCCAGGAGAGCTTGGATCATGGGAATGGATAAATCAACCCCAAGACAACCCTACAACAACTGCTGGTCCTTCAGCAGCTTATTGGACATCTTCTACAAGCCACCCAGTGGCCCATTTTTTCATTACATCCCCACCTAGTTGAGCTAGTCCCGACGATTGTTTAGAACCTTATCATGATCAACTGGCTCATTTACATGTTATGGGTGACAAGTTTCAAAGTCAAAAATTTCAACTAAGGTTTGACAACCAACCGATCCCAGGTCGCTCTTTATCTTTTGAGTCACTGGAATCATCCACGCAACACATGATCACGACTGAAACTGGTCAACTATCCATTCCTGCACATACGTCTCCTAGACAGGAGACCATTTCACTACCCCTAATGACACAACTTGTTGAAAAGAAATAGTCCAACACACTTGTGACCACCACGGTTACATTACCTGCTCCTCCCCCACCCCAAAATTCAAGCGGAGGATACTCTTTACCCCCTACCTTTTTTACAAGTAACGTTAATCCTACGGTGAATAACCAACAACCAGTGTTGGGTCAAACTTTACTTACTGGTCATTAAGTTGTTGCTGGGGGGAAACCCCCATCTCTTACCCATAATACTACAGCAGGAGTTCCCATCGGGCCTTCCGTTGGAAATTCCTTACCTCCCGAACCTTCCACTACGGGACTATCCCATGTTGGGGGACCGTCCAACGTAATTCAACCTCCGTCAATTCAAGCATATCTAGGTCATCCTAACCCTGTGCCGAGTCAACTTAATCCCAAAAATGCACCCTATGGGGTACCTTACCTTAGCCATCCTTACACTCTATGTGGATAGCAAAATGGACCCCCACTTATAGTCCCTCAAGTCCCTCCACCCCTATTTGGTCCCACCCCACCTCCCATTGGAGGCAGGGGGGGCCCACATAACTTTGGAGGAGGTGTACCTCTACCTTCTGGCAGAAGACCACCTCATTTTAGTCCTCATGGCCCACCCCCCCTGGTGGGAGCGACGGAGGATGACCACCCCCTGCTGGCGGTGGTGGTGGTGGAGGACCATCCCATCCCGGTGGTGGTGGAAGAGGACCTTCTCATCTAGGTGCCGATGGAGGTGGTAGAAGAGGTTCTTACCCTTTCGGCGGTGGCGGTGGCCCACCACCCCCTCCTTGCAGTGGTGGCCGACCACCTCCTCCTGGCGGAGGTGGTGGAGGCCCATCCTACCTTAGCGGTGGTGGCGGACCCCTACCATTTGGAGGCGGACCACACCCTCCTGTAGGCATAGATGGGCCCCCACCTTATGGTTATGGGCCACCTTATTATGGTAATGGACCACCTTACTATGGCGGCAGACCTACATTTGGTCTGAGTAGCCCATACCCCTATGGCCAGTTTCCTCCTGGAACACCCTATGGTTAGTTGACACAAGGTCCCGTTGGTCCTTACACACCTTATCCGTACTATCATTACTCCCAGCCTAATCCACAACTTCTCTTTTTGGCTACTTTGGATCTACCTAACCTATCTTGCTTGACCAACGACCCCATTTACCACGGAACTAATCGGCCACCCATTTCGGTGAAACTTCCGTCGGATATCCCAAAATTTGATGGTAAGCCATGTGAGGATCCTAAAAACCATGTGATGACATACCACTTATGGTGTTCATCCAACTCCCTGATGGATCACTCGATTTGTCTTCAGTTATTCTGACGGACTCTCACTAGTTCGGCTACCAAGTCGTATATTGAACTACCACCTCATTCTTTTCCTAATTTTGGTTCTCTTGCTATGAACTTTTTGACTCATTTCCAGTTGCCTATACGGTATGAAACAAGTACCGATATTTTAACCTCGCTCCGTCAGAATACCACTACTCATATCTCAGATCATATACACGAGTGGTGGAAGAGACGATGTCTCATTTAGGCTCCTATTCTAGATCAAATCCTAGCAGACTGGTTTAGGAAGTCTCTCATTCCTACCATAGCATGGGATGTTTTCATGGATGGCCCTATCGTTGAGGAACAAGCCATCGCTCGTGCCCATTTTCTAGACCTAGTCTATGCTCAATCTGGCACATTATTTGATATTCTTCCTAACGCACCCTGTAACACTTATGACCCCACAAAACTACCCAAGGGACCCCAAGCCAATGGCATCGTTGGATCCCTTCACACCCAGCCTTCCTCTCAAACTGTTGGTTCGTCCAACCCCCATGGCTCTTCCCCATCACCAACACAGGCTGGCCACGGCACCACCAAATCATCCACTCCTATTGTCACCAAAGAAGTGAATTCTGTTTCATCAGTTTCACCTCAAAATTTTGGTGGTAAGAAAAAGAATAAAGGAAAACCTAAGAAATCTTCCACCCAGCAGGAACAAAAGATCACCTTAATGACACCAAATAGAAAAGGAAGTTGAAGTATCCTTTCCTACTGTGTGGTGATGATCACTTTTCTAAAGAGTTCCCCCATAGAGACGAAGTTCAAAAGTTTCTTAAGGGAAAAACCACACCCACAGTTCTCAACGATCCCTTCCCTGCTCAAAATCAGTAGTCGATCACTCACACTTCTTATTCCCAAGGAGAAGCGTCCACCACCACACATGTTCTCATGATGCATAGAAAAACTATCAACTTGAACACCCGTTCTCGTTCGTATGACTCCGTTCTGGCCAAGGAACCCGTTGGAAGTAATACTGAAAAAGATTCCACTTCGATTCCCGACGTCACCGTACCGGCCTCTCCTCTCACCATTGAGAAGCCCTCATTTGAGTCAATGTTGTGTCCACCCAAGAGCATGATTGGAAAATCAGTTTTCAATCCTAATGCTCATGCTGCTCAAAACTACAACATTGTAGAGGACCTAGCACAAGCTCCTTGCGCTATGTCAACACTCGAGGTCTTGCAAAACTATCTGAATCAACGCAAGACTCTCCTCGCTGCTATCAGTGCAGTTGACCTAGATTCATCGAATACCATCATCTTCCGTCTAGAATACTTCAAACCAAGGCTCTCCCATCAATTGGAATTTCAAGTTTCTACAAACATTGCTGGGAAGATAATCCATCGTACCATTTTGGATAAAGGAGCCTCCACGTCAGTCATGTTGATCGCATGTTGGAGAGCCATTGGTCCTCTCGAGTTGAACTATTATCCTACCACTTTGAGAGCCTTCGACAGATGTGGCTTTTAACCTCATGGGCTGTTACAAGCTTTACCAGTCAAGTTGGGGGGAAAGACTGCAACCCTTAATGTGGAAGTGGTCGCTTCCCCATTAGATTATAACATTCTTCTTGTTCGTAATTGGTTTTATGCCATGAATTTGGTTGCATCATCTGTCTTCTGCATAGTACAATTCCCCCGTCAAGTCCGAATTGTCACAGTCGACCAACTGGATTTTTGCACACCTGACACCACTACTCACCCGGGTGATAACATTCCTTCAATTGGACAATCTTTGCAAAAGTATGAGAGTGTGGGGGTTGGCCTCCTTAAGGATTCATCCCTTATGGGTGTATTTCCTACTTCGGATCCCCCAAACCATATTGTCACAGTGAACATGATCTCCTCACAGATTTCATCTATCCCTAACTCCACTTATTCATGGCTTGTACTTGATGAATCCACCCCACACTTGATTAGAGACACTATGCCTTTGTCACCCACTGAACTTGTGTACGAGGCTATCCATTCAACACTGGAGGACCACTTGGTTGTGGCCTCCACCTCCTATTCTTTGCAACAGACATCATCTGATCCTCTGCTACGTACTTTTCATTCTGACGAGTCCATTATGGAAATCATGAGTGCAGATGATCCTCCGTGGGAATACCTCAACCATTGATCGTCTTTCTTTCCCTTGTTGGACACTATGGAGAACAACATTCGCACCATCTTCACACCAGACATCTACTCTGGCTCTCAATCCTTGATACTTGAATGTCAAACGGACTCCGAAGGAAACTTAGTGAACATTGAGCCTACCACTTTGATGGACATTTCAGTTACTCCTAGTGTAGTGGAACACATTCAGTTAGGCCAGAGGTGTTCCCCTGAAGAAGTCATCGCCACCATGGCCTTATTAAAGCGATTTCGAGACGTGTTCGCTTGGACCTACGAGGAGATTTCTGGGATAGACCCCTCCATTGTTTTACACAAAATTAAAACCTATCCCGATGTCAAACCTGTCCGCCAAAAGTTGCGACTGGTACACCCTCAGAAGACTGCGGTAATCAAGGTAGAGATTGAAAAACTCTTGAAGGTCGGCTTTATTTACCCCATCCCGTTGATAGAGTGTGTCTCAAACGTTGTCCCTATTAATAAAAAGTAGGGGACCATCTGTGTCTATGTCAATTATCGGGATCTCAACAAAGCTTGTCCCAAGGACAACTACATGACTCCCTTCATCGACTAAATTATCGACCATTGTGCTGGAAGTGTCATTTTTTCATTCATGGATGGGTTTTCCAGATACAACCAAATTGAGATCCACCCCGCCGACCAACACAAGACTGCTTTCATTTGTCCTTGGGGAATGTTTGCGTATCACAAACTTCCGTTTGGTCTTAAAAATGTTGGCGCCACATTCCAGCGGGCCATGTCGTATGCCTTCCATGATGTGAATGAATTTGTGGAACCCTACTTGGACGACCTCCCTGCTCACTCAAAGCAGCGTGAGTTCCACTTAGATCATCTGACGGTCATTTTCCTTAGATGTAAGCGGTACAATATCCGTCTAAAACCTCACAAGAGTATTTTTGTGTCGAGTTTGGATGCGTCTTAGGCTTTATCGTCTTGAAAGATGGGATCCGTATTGATCCCTCAGAGGTAGAATCCATCGTCACTCTTCCACCTCCAACCAACATTATGGAACTTCAGAGTCTGCAAGGAAGAGCAACTTATTTATGGAGCTTCATTTGTAATTTCGAGCAAAAGACACAAGGATACATGAGATTGATGAAAAAGGGGTCCCGTCATTTGGGATGACCAATCTCAATGATCTTTTGATAGTTTAAAACATGCCATTATGCATGCCCTTGTGATCCAACGACCGAATTACTATCGATATTACATTTTATATCTCGTCGCTTCTGACACCACTATCGCCATGGTTTTGGTACAGGAAGACTAGAATGCCCAAGAACATGTGATATACTATGCCAACAAAGGTCTCATTGACACCGATACTCGCTATTCACATGTTGAGAAGCTATCTCTCGCGGCAGTGATATCCGTGTAGAAGTTCCAACATTACATTTTGCTTCACACCACCACTATCATTGTTTATTCGAACCCCATGTACCACATTCTGACTCGTCAGGTAATTGGGGGCAAGTATTCACATTGGATCGTGATACTGCAAGAATTCGATCTTCTTTTCGAAAAAGTCTTTGGTGTTTGTTGAGCTCATCTACGACCTTCCTCGTATTAGAAAAATAGGATCACAGAGCAATAACAATAAACATAAATGAAAATATAATCACACAAACATTACAAGAGAGACACAGATATATCGTGGTTCACCCCAACTTGGGATATGTCCACACTGAAGTTGCCATTCCTTAATATTATTCCATCCAGCAAAGTGAAGGGATATAACCTACAGCATAGCCATTGCACTTCCTCTTCACTATCTTACAGTCTCTCTTCTAAGATCTCAAAGATATTTACAATGCATAAAAGTTAATACATCAACCCTAGTTGTATTACAATGTCTTTCTTATAAAGGGAAAATACCATAGGTTACCCAAAACCATGGGCCCGTAAAACAACCCTAAAAATTTCCTTCGGGGGCTTCGCTCCTGAACCCCCTTTCTTGGGGGCGCTGCCCCCAAACACCCTCTAGCCCCCGGACCCCCCAGCTAAGGGGGATGGTCCCCCTTGGAACCCCGTGGGGGGGATATTCCCCCGCACCCCCCCCACTGGGGTGAGTGTACAATCCACCTACATATCATATAAAACTGGGGTACAAACACGGTTGAAACAATATCATCTATGAGACTGGAAGATCTGGCTCCACAACCAACAATCTCCCACTTGGAGACTGATCATAGCAACTCCACCGCTGATGTACTTGCTTGACCTTGGACTTGGAAACTTTCTCCTCTTCACCTTCATGCTAGAAGGTCAACTGAAACTGAGCAAGAACTCAGTTTCTCTCTGGTCACTACCTTTGTAAACATGTCTGCAGGATTCTGGCTAGTATGTATCTTTTCCAGCTTCAACAGTTAATCTTCCAGAACATAGTGTATGAAATGGTACTTGAGCTGTATATGTTTAGTCCTAGAATTGAATGCCGAGTTCTTTGCAAGATGAATGGCACTCTGGCTGTCACTATACAACCTTCTATCCTTCTGCTTCTTACCCAATTCCACCATAAACCTCTGCAACCAAATCATCTCTTTACTAGCCTCTGTAACAACAACATACTCTGCTTCTGTTGTTGAAAGTGCAACAACCTTCTGCAGTTTCGAAATCCAACTTACTCTTGTTCCACCTACAGTAAACACATACCCTATGGTGCTCCTCTTGCTATCCTTATCACCTGCCATATTTGCATCAACACATCCTTGTATAATAGTGTCTGAACTTCCAAAACATAATGCCTAAGTGGTGGTACCTCTCAAATACCTGAGAATCCACGATACTTCCTTCCAATGTTCTTTACCTGGATTGTTCATATATTTGCTCACAACTCCCACTACTTGTGCAATATTTGGTCTTGTGCACACCATGGCATACATCAAGCTTCCAACTGTTGATTGATAGGGAATATTGGACATGTAATCTGTCTCTTCTTGTGTTTTGGGACACATTTCCTTACTTAGACTAAAATGGCTGGCCAAAGGTGTACTTACTGGTTTTTCATTCTGCATTCTGAACCTCTCCAACACCTTTTGTATGTACTCACTCTGAGACAATGTCAATTTGTGATTTTTCCTATCTCTCGTTATTCTCATACCAAGGATTTGCTTTGCAACACCCAAATCCTTCATCGTAAATGAATTAGCTAGCTTCCTTTTGAGTACATTTATATCCTGCATGTTAGACCCTGCAACAAGCATGTCATCCACATACAATAACAAGATAATATATCTCCCATTGTCTAGCTTCTTGAAATAAACACAGTGGTCAGAATGACATCTACTATAACCTTGTTCTGTCATAAACTTGTTAAATTTTAAATACCACTGCCTTGGAGCTTGCTTCAAGCCATACAAACTCTTTTTCAACCTGCATACCAAGTTCTCCTTACCTTTGACCTCATACCCTTGTGGATGCTGCATATATATCTCTCCCTCCAAATCCCCATGGAGAAAGGTTGTTTTTACATCTAACTATTCAAGCTACAAATCTTCTACCACCACTAGACTTAAGATAGTCCTAATTGAAGACATCTTAACAACAGGAGAAAACATTTCATCAAAATCTATACCTTTCTTCTATGCAAACCCCTTTACAACAAGTTTGGCCTTGTATCGCTTCTTGCCTCCTTCTTCTTCCTTCAACCTGTAAATCCATTTGTTCTGCAATGCTCTTTTACTAGCAGGCAACTGAACCAGATCCCAAGTCTGGTTTCCTACTAATGAGTCCATCTCCTCATTCATGCCTTTCTCCCACTTCTTTCTAGTTTCCACCTGCATTGCTTCTTCATAACATTATGGTTCACCAACATCAATCATCAACAAATAATACATTGAAGGAGACTATCGTTCAGGAAGTCTACTTAACCTGATAGATCTTCTTGTAGTTGCAGGAGTTTTAGGTACTTGTTGTTCTTGATTTTCTGGCACCTTTGGAACTTCATTTTCTTAAATTTCATCAAGTACTGTGTACTCTGTGGTTTCCTTTTCCTATTTCTTTCCCTACAACTGATCTTTATACATGACCTTTTCATTGAATATCACATCTCTACTCCTAATGATTTTTTAATTTTCATAATCCCATAAGCGATAACCAAATTTATCAACCCCATATCCAATAAAAGTACATTTGTTGGATTTAGCTTCAAGCTTTGTTCTATTTTCTTTATCAATATGGACAAATGCTTCACAACCAAACGTTCTCATAAATGAGTAGTTTACCTTTTTATCTGTTCATGCCTCCTCTGGAATACCACCATCCAAAGCACTTGAAGGTCCTCTATTTATTAAATAAACAGCAGTATTTACAACATCCTCCCAAAACTGTAAGGGCAACCCTACATGCAGTCTCATACACCTTGCACGCTCCATGATCGTTCTGTTCATCCTTTCTGACACACCATTTTCCTGTAGTGTTCCTGGGACTGTCTTCTCTCTACGAATCCCATGGTATGAACAATAACTATCAAACTCCTTGCCGCAGTACTCACCTCCATTATTAGATCTGAGACACTTCAACCTTTTCCTTGTGTCATTCTCAACCAAAGCTTTCCACTTCTTAAAAGTAGAAAATGCATCAAATTTCTATCTAATGCAATAAACCCAAGTTTTCCTAGTTGCATCATCAATAAATGTAACATAATAATGAGAGCCACCAAGAGATTGTACCTGAGCCGATCCCCATACATCTGTATGCACTAGCTTTAACTTTTCATTCTTCTTCTGTTTCCCAACCCTGAGAAATCTGACTCTCTTATGTTTTCCATAAACACAATTTTCATAGAATTCCAAACTTACCTGCTTCAAATCTGCTAGCAACTTCCTTGAGTGGAGAATCTACATCCCCTTCTCACTCATGTGGCCAAGCCTATGATGCCACAATGTTGTATTTGTTCCTATGGAAGCTAAAGAGATAGAATGGTCAGTATTATGAGGACATAAGTACAACATACCTATCCTGACTCATTTCTCTATCACCATTGATCCTTTAGTGATGTTCCACCACTTTTCTCCAAATGTAGATAGATAGCCACCATCTCCCAACTGCCCTGTTGATATTAGATTTATTTTCATAGCAGGAATATGCCTAACATATTTCAACAGCCAGTCAGTTCCATTCTTAACTTTTATCCATACCTTACCCATTCCAACAATTTTACATGGCTCATCATCACCCAATAAAACATGTCCAAAATCGCCAGGAACATACTCATGAAAGTATTTCCTATGGGGTGTAGCATGACATGAAGCTCCTGAATCTACTACCCAATAATCACTAGTATTATCTAATGCAAGAATCAAAGCATCTTGTAACACATCATTTGCTACATTTGCTTCCTGGGTAGTTTCCTTCTATGCATCTCCTTTCTTCTTTAGAGATCTGCAGTCTTTCTTTAGATTTCCTTTCTTTCCACAGTTCCAGCACTCTATTTTTCCTAGTCTAGACTTGGATCTGCCCTTTTTAGACCTGCCATGATTACCTTGGCTCTTTCCTCTTTCCTTTTGTCTTTCCCTTCTCTCCATGGTCAACGCATTATCTGATGTCTCATCTGTGCTTTTTCTTCGCATTTCCTCGCTAAGAATAACACCAATAACATCATCAAATTTCAAGGTGTTTGAACCAGAGACAGAGTTACTTATAGCCATGACCATGATATTTCATCTTTCTGGAAATGAACACAAGATTAGAAGAGCCCTAAACTCATCATCAAACTTCACACTTACAGAACTTATCTGATTTGTAACCGTATTAAACTCATTTAAATGATCAGTAACAGATCCACCTTCAGACATCTTCATATTAAATAAACGCTTCATTAGAAATACCTTGTTGAAGGCCGAGGGTTTTTCATACAGATTACCCAGTCCACTCATCAAACCCTCTGTTGTCGTTTATTTTGAGATATTGAAAACCACCGACAAAGCCAGGCTTAGCCATATTGTTCCCAGAGCTTTGCTCTTCCTCCCAATGGTAGGAATAGATCCTTCTAGTATAGATAGTCCTCCATTTGCATCTTCCATAACTGGAAGTTTTTGCCATTAAACTTCTCGACCTTAAACTTTCCTTCTTCCACCATTTCTCCCACTCGAATCAGAAACCCTAGATTCCTGTGGGTTTATCTTCCAAATAGACCTTTAGCTCTGATACCAATTGTTAGAAAAACAGGATCGCAGATTAATAACAATAAACAGAAATGCAAATATAATCACACACACATTACAAGAGAGACATAGATATATTGTGGTTCACCCCAACTTGGGCTATGTCCACACTGAAGTTTCCAGTCCTTATTACTATTCCATCGAGCAAAGTGAAGGGATACAACCTGCAACATAGCTGCTGCAGTTTCTCTTCATTGTCTTACAATCTCCCTTCTAAAATCTCAGATATCTTTACAATGCATAAAACCTAATACATCAACCCTAGCCGTATTACAATGTATTTCTTATAAAGAAAAAATACAATGGGAAAATACCACGGGTTACCCAAAACCATGGGCCCATGAAACAACCCAAAAACATTTCCTTCAGGGGCTTCGCTCCTGAACCCCCTTTCTTGGGGGCGCTGCCCCCAAACCCCCACCGGGAGACCACTAGCCCCCGGACCCCCCAGCCATGGGGGATGGTCCCCCTTGGAACCTCGTGGGGGGGCGATGCCCCCCCACACCCCCCCACTGGGATGAGTGTACAGTCCACCTACATATCATATAAAACTGGGGTACAACCATGGCTGAAACAATATCATCTATAAGACTGAAAGATCTGGCTCCACAACCAACACCCCGTACTGATATAGAATCTGAGCCCAATGACTCTTTTCTAGATGATTCATTGTTTCTTATCAGTACGTCTTATCCATGGTATGGAGATATCACATTGTATCTTCAAACCCAACGTTTCAGCCCCGAATTGTCTCATGACAACCATTGTCGCATATGCCACCATGCAAAGTATTATCTGATCATCAGTGACACTTTGTACCATCGTGGTATCGATTCTATTCTTCGACATTGTCTAACTCATGATGGGGCTGAACACGTTTTGAATGGTTGTCACGCTGGGGCGTGTGGTGGTCACCTCTCTGTCACGTCCCCATCTTGACCCGATCACATTAAAATTGTAAATGTTGTAATCTTTTTATATAATCGTGGTGAGGAGCTCAAGGCCAAGGCCCCACCATCGATTTATTTATGCATATGGTTTACGTGCTAGCCCGACACAATGGAATTGTAAATATCATGTAAATATGCATTTAATAAAATACCCGCAAATAGCTATGCAATGCAACACGATATGGGGGCATGATTTTACAAGGAATTGGGAGGGAAAACATTAAAACCCTTGAGCCAACCAAGTTAAGCCAAGTGTCAATGAGAGAACCCATCAAACCCTCAACTACCCATGTTGACTTTTGTACCCAATCATTGATTTCTACCAAGAGTTGGTTGAGGTAGTTAATGCCTTGGGGAAAGGGAGGTATGGCTGTCCAAATTGGGGTATGGGAAAGCCACCCTGCATGGGAAATCACATTTTTCTTCTTGGGAAAGAAAAGAGCTATGAATTGCTCCCCGAGCCATTATCCATCAACCAATTTCTCTCCCTCACGAGTTTGGATCTACCTGGGCATTTTCTAACCATATTTTTGGGTGTTCTCCTTGATCCTCATCTGGGATAGGGGCGTTTTTATATTGTATACCAGTGGGGGAGATGGAAAATTGAATTGGGGTTCCATAGGGACCATTTTGGCTGTTAAATGATGAGATGGTTGGGAAGAAATCATTTTTCCTCCCTGTGAATGTTTTTCCTCATCCCACAATTCATTTCTAGATGGAAATAATTTGGGAAAGCCCAAACCCATGGCCATCCTATTGGTAAATCCATTGCTTTGGCTTGAGCTTGAGTGTAAGCCTCTAGGGTTCAAATGTAACTTGATAAACCCAGCTGTGGACTGGCTTGGCTAAGATGAAATGATTAATTGGCTGTGAATGAGCGAATGTCCCCTTTTCCTTGTAAGAATCATGCCCAGCTTGGGGGTGGCCTTCGAACGGAATCAGTATATGCCATTGAAGAGCCTATGGTTGGATGGAACATTGCAACAACATAGATAGTTGCTTGGGACAATTGCGAAAGGAAGATAAGTATCTGATGTGTATTTATTTATGAAATGTTTAATTTGATGATTATTTTGATGTGATGGATGAGCATGAATTGTGTGTGTGGATGAGTCTTAATTCTGCTGTGCATACTTGCTTGATTTGCATCTGCACACTCTTGCCAAATTCATATGATTCTAATGAATTTGGCTGAGATTATGTGAAAGCCCCAGAGATTGACTTCACGTTCCCTTCCTTGCCTTGGAGAGATGGGTGGGTTTGTGACACTCTCTGGGATGGCTACAACCCAGAATATTTTGCGCGCAGGATATTATTGGCCGTCTATCTTCAAAGATTGCATCAAGGCCATAAAAAAGTGTCCACCATGTCAACATTTTCATATGAAAAAGTACACCTGTCCCACCCTGTTACACCCAGTTATTTCCATTGGCCCCTTCACTAAATGGGGCATTGATTTCATGCATTGTAAGCCTGCCTCGACCAGGGGGCATAGTTACATCATTATAGCTGTGAACTACTTTACAAAGTGGGCCGAGGCAATGCCTACATAAACGAATGACAGTAAGATACCGCCGCACTTTTCATGTTTAATCATGTAATAGCACGGTTTGGAGTTCCTCAAGCGATAGTTACTGACCATGGTTCCCACTTTATGAACCATATGGTTGACGAGTTGAGTGATAGATTGGGTTTTTGCCATGAAAAATCAACACCGTACTACCCACAGTCGAATGGACAGGTTGAGGCCATTAACAAGGTCTTATGTCACCTACCCAAATTCTGAAAATATTATTTTATTGGAAAAATACTTTATGTTAAATTTTTATTACAAAGTTTTGTAATTATGACCAATTTTGGTCAAGGATGAATGTAATTACTGATTATTATTATTTAATAAATTAAAGTAGGAGACAAACACCCAAGGGAACTGTTAAATGAGTGTTCATTGACCCACTAGGAGGAATGGAAGCTATTAGAAGGCATGGGACATATGGCAACAATTGCACTTCACCAATAGTTGTTGGTTATGGGACAACTACCCCTACAAATGTGGCATTATCCCCCAGGTGGAGAGAGTGAGCAGGAAGCTCATTTAATGACCAGTTAACAACTGAAAGGCCTAGGCATCCTACATAAGGCAAACTCGAATTGAGCAGGAAGCTCTTACACAATATTTTCTACAGAAATATTCCACATGTGCATCAGGTGATCACTGAGAGATTCGAATAGGGAGGCTATGTGAGAGTGCAACTATAAATCTACAAATTATTTTGAGAAGGAGAACCAAAGGTACTAGTGTAGGTCCCTTTGACTGCTAAGTCTTTAATACTGGATAACTATTGTTACTACAAGTCGAGGTCCTAAGCTTCTAAGTTTCTTCCTCCTGGTGGTTCAGTGAACAGGCTTGGGGGTCCTAAGGCAAGTAACTTGGTTGTCTTCAGGAATTGGTTGGGTGGAACAGGCTCCTTGGGATGTTTGTTTCCCTACAGTTAATTAGGTTTTGTTGTTCCTATTTTGTTTACAGTTTAATATTTTTGTTTAGTAAATTATCAAACTCTATTTTGTAAGAGAATTTATTTTCTGATCTATGTTTAAGTCTGAATGATAAATCTTTGTTAAAGATCTAATTAGATAACCATCTCTATATTTTTCCACATGTTGTTATTTGCATTGTACTCTAGTATAGAGAAGAAAATTAAATGATAGATGAGAGATAGGACGATTTCCATTGATTGGACAAATAATTACAGTAAGTGCTCTGTTTACAATTATGTCCTATATCTAAACATAGTAAAAATTTACTGTATAGTATCAATAGTAATATAGGATTCTTTTGTTATTTCATGAAAGAAAAATATAGTCTAACTTCTGTATAGCATTATATTTTTCTCTTATCTCTGTTTATTTAAAATAGAAAACAAATGCAATTAAAATCATACATATCATGTTTTCCAAGTAATAGTATTTCCAAGGGTTCTAACAACTACAAGAACTAATCAATATACAATTTTCTTATCTTTACACATACTTTATTTCTTCACTGGTTTCCTGTTTGATTTCATGTAACAATTGTTTATTTTAATAGTATCAAAACCTAATACACTACAAACCCTAACACTGTATACAAACAATCATATTTTCTATCTCAAAAACAAACTGTAGACATTATTCAAGAATGATAACATTTATGACTTATTAAACCCTAGTCATTACTTTTCAGAACCATATTATCTCTTATATATGGTAAGTTACTATCTAAGAATCATCTAACAGTTAGCCGAAGGCACAATTTACATACTCATGTCTAAAACTTAGCTTACAACCCTAGTATCTAAACATACGCATTATCGAAATTATCTTATCAATGATTTAATCTTGGGTACAAACCCTAGCACAAGCCCGAAATCATTTTGAAGTTACAGGTAAGATATCCTTTGTAAAAATCGAAACTAGAACATGGGGGCATAACCCTTTCAAAATATTTAACATTCAAACTACTTCAACGATTTTCCAAAATTATAGTTATCAACAAAGAAAATAAAGTACAGACATACATTATGCAAACTATAAACCCTGGCCAAAGATAAATATCATGGCTCGGCAAATCTTAAACAATGATTTTACACAGTGATCTGAATGATTATTTTAAATATAACTTTCCATTGCAAGAAACGAACCATGGTTTACAGAGATAAACAAGCCCACGGCTCTTAGTTCCATACTTAACATAAACAACCAAGAACTCAATAGAGTTCACTTTCAAACTTGTTAAGGTTCCAAACAACACGTAGAAGCTCAATCTTTTTCAACAAACATCAAACAAGATCATCTTATCCTCAAAATACACAGGTTTATACCCTTGACTCTTTGCATTATGAAAACGAGTGCTAAACTCTTATCAACAATGAGCTAGGCATCAAAATGACCAAGTAGAAACTTAAACATTCGAGAGTTACCCTCTATACAACTTTTATGTCAACATAAGACCTTAAAAATGCAACAGACGACCATCACCGAAAAACAAGGTCGAACAGTTTTGACTCTCGGCAACAAAATCATCATCAAAACCAAGTCCAAAGGAACCTACGAGGTTTGAGGACCACCGGAGCATACCAAGAATTACATTTATGCATTCCATTCCAAAACCCTTTCCAAACAACCTCATTCGAAACCGGTGCCTACCAAAAACACAGTCAAGGAGTTTAAAACGAGAAAATCACAACTACGAGAATTTTTAAACACGATATTACTGCATTAATGATTTCTTACCTCTAGATTTGCAGATCTGAGTTTTGTTACAGCACCCAGCAAAAATAATGAAGCTTGATAGCTTTTGACTGAAACTACGAACTCTTGTACAAAAGTTTTTCTTTCACCAACTACAAGATTCAAACTACGATTTCATTAATCGACAGCAGTAAAACCGATCACAGCAAACATTAACTATATCCTATCACCATAGCACCGAGGGTGAACCTGCAACTATTAAAATCACCACCTACAGGTCACAGGATCGAAACCTCTAGGTTACTTTGTCTAAACCCTACTTTCCAGCAGCCTGTTAGCCTCATCACTCAAACACCAGCGTAACAATAAAGACCAAGAAATCTCCATCAACACATACAACGAGATTCTACAGTTACACTTTCAATGATCCAGATCTATTGAGATCAACGAGCAAGAAGGTGCCAGTGAGATACATTGGAGGCTGGGAAACCATAACATTTATATTTCATTAATTACAAGCAACCAAAACAGTGCCAACATTGCATACCAAGGAACAAGACTAGATCCAACTCGGAGTAGAGTCGACTTAATAACCTTGCACAGTTAGATTCATAGTTATTTTATCCACCACGTTCACGTGGACAGTATTACATGGAGTGCCAACAACACTTTCCACTACGTAGTTTGGTCTGAACCATTAAATGCATGGACAGGACACCATCAACGCCAGGATGAAAAGCATGCCAAGCACCGAGCTTTAAAACTCCTGTCAAATCGAATTCAATACATTGTTAGTATCAATATATATATCTTTTGTATGGTATCAAGTTAGCATTCATGCATCGTATAAATTGTTAATTTCAATCTGTATATTTTGTATAGTTTCAAAGTCAATATTCATGCATCATAATATTAGATTTTATGCTATGTCAAGTTACAATGTTTACATCACATTTCTTGGCTTGTGTATAAGTCACATAGGTAAGGCTTATACATTTGAATATTAGCCAACCTTTGCCAATTTTTTATAATTGGAGATTATAGGTAGATAGGATTTCTATTTTATACAAATTAAATGCTAGCAATATATTCTTTATATATTTCACATATTGTTTTAAATTGCAAACAATTGGAAAGGGTAGGTTTTGTATTTTGTTTTCAAGCTAACTAATGCTAATTAATTAGCATAAACACTATGATCATTTTAATTACGTCACACAATAGTTTTATAGTGCAAAGTATTTAATAAATTAGTAGTACAAATACTAAATCTACAACATACAAATACAATTACCTTAAGACGTTGGTAAATCCATTCAACATTAAGGACGATAGTCATGATAATACACTTAGCATCATAAGAATTTAATTAGACGACGCTTTTTCATAAAACATTGAAGAGTTTGCAAGTCAGCACTTGAGCTAGTTTTAGAACTAAGTATTCATACCTTCAGTAACTTGTTTCGCAAAGAAGTACATAGCATTTTATTACATCAACATTGAATTTGAAAGACACACGCACTCTTAACACATGTGGTCGTAGAACTTCTTACTTGTTGTCTGCACATAGAAACATTTCAAATGCCTTAGATTTTGCAGTTAAGTAAACTCCAAGGTACCTCGTAGGACACCCTTTGACATTAAGAAACAAACTGTCAGTATCTTGCCGAAAAGAAACCTGTTCGCATCATATTTCCAACTTTTTAGTTAACTTGAGCAATTATTGTCATAAGCATGTTTTTTAGAAGTATGATGTGTCGCTGTCATTTAAAATTTTTTTGACTCCATAATTAAGTTATGTTTAGTATTAATGACTTTTTTAATCATTGTTGTCTTATCAAGCATTGATTATTTCCGCAACTGTAATTATTACATTTAATGTTGTTTTTAAAAGTTTTAAATTTTTATGAAAATTCGGGATGTTATAGTCTTGAAAACTATGGTCCAACGTATGGTGGGTATCCATAAGGCCAATTCGCATAAAATGCTCTTCTCCACACTTTGGGCTTATCGAACTTTCGTTAAAACCGCCACTGGATTTACTCCCTTCCAACTAGTGTATGGATTGGAGGCGGTCCTTCCTATTGAATGCGAGATTTCGTCCCTCAAGCTCGCCATTGAACTTCTCCCAAACACTACTGCCAAGGAAGAACGCTTCCTCTACCTAGTTAAGCTCGATGAGACTTGCCAAGATCCCGCTCTTTCCAATGAGGCTCATAAGAAATGCATCAAAGCATGATACGACAAGTTAGTAGAACCTCGCACCTAGAGCGAGGGAGATTTGGTCCTCACATATGACCAAAAACATGATAAGCTAGGGGCAGGAAAGTTTGAGTCCATGTGGCATGGACCTTACATAGTGAAACGCATCTTAGATAAGGGAGCTTATGAGCTTGAAGACTACGACGGGATATCTTTGTGTGAACCCCAAAATGGGCTCTACCTGATGAGGTACTATGCCTGAATTTTTCACGCATAAGTAATTTTGTATATACTGTACATGGCGTGTGTGTGTTTTTGTGTGGTGTGACGCTTTGATTTGTTGCGTGTTTAGATCTTGTTTCATTTCTTATACCATGTTCTATCTGCGTGTGCAAATGGAAACGTGTTATGGATTCGCGGATGGCGCCAGCCGGCATACTCGTAACCTTGCTTCGGTAGCCTGGGTACTCTATTCACCTACTAGCGACCTCATAAGCTCAGTGGGAATGTGTCTAGGTTTCACGACCAACAATGCTGCAGAATATCAATCAGTCATTGGAACCCTAACTGACGTTATTTCTTTGGGTATGGTCCATGTTGTCATCCACTTGGATTCTCAACTAGTGGTCCCTCATCTTAACCGAGTCTATGCCATCCACGATCCCACCTTACTCCGTCTCTATAGACGAGTCTGTCTTCTGGAAAGGTCCTTTGATTCCATTCAGTACCTGCACACTCCACGAGACGTTAACATAGTTGTCAACTCTATGGACAACGTCATCTTAGATTGGTACATTGCACACACATAAGAATATTTATGAATTGTTAAAAGTAGGCATAACATGTAAATAACACATTTTATAAGAAAACACATAAACAAGATCACACCATTCATCCATTTAAAACACATAATGTATAAATCGCTGGAATGTCTCTCTATATATATCATCATAAAAAGTAGTGCTCGAACAAAATATGAGGAACGACGGCTTTAAGTGAGTCTCTACAAAATTTGAATCCTCGTAGCTTTTAGTAAGTACACAAATATGAGGTCTCTAAGCTCTCAGTACATGATAACAAAATCAAGCCTAGCACTTGGCACATACACCCCTAGGTCTAACAGCTCTAACCTGCTGAGTGTGGAAATAGTCATCTTCTCTCACAACCCTGCGAAGCAGCGTGTTGAAGCACGCAGATGCTCCAATCGTATACACATGCATGGGCTATGGTAACTCATCTACCATCAGCTCTGGGATGTCTAACGTCAACCCACTCAGGTTTGCGTAGACTCCGTCCATCTCTATGATGGCAGCAAGTATGGCTGGAGACATGACTGCTCCCTCTCCTCTCTCTCTCTCCTCACGAGAAGAGAGACTCCTATCGGTCGTATGAGGCCCACATCTGTACACACATGTTGTTAACTCAACAGTACTATAACAAAAAAAATCATAAAAGTACAAAACTAAAAGTACAAGGGTTAATGTTCTTACCTATGTCTCCCCATGCTTCCCCCTGAGGAAGTGCCAAGTCTAGGGCATCTCTGTAGTCCATACCACTGTACGGGTAATCCTATACCATAAGCAATTTTCCCTCTAGCCAGCAGAAGAACTCAGTACCATATGATGTTATGGGGCCCCCACCATGTTGGGCCATCACCTATGTCCATCTAGCCATGTGAGAATCCCTAGGATCCCTGTCATCCAACAGTACCTGTGGGCGCAGAAGGGGAACCCGCTCCGAGATAAACGAGATCACTATCATTTCGTAGCTGAACTATTTGATCTCTCCCCACCAACACTTGGTCAGCTGAGCTTGAATGTTTGTGAGAAGCCCCTCGCACCAGTTGAAGATTTTCAAAAACATACAGTCCTTCGCATATAGCATCTGAGATCGAGTAGCCAAGTGAGGAGCCTAACTCCCTTCTATCCTTGTAATGGTGAAGAGAATGGCCTGCAACAGATGCTCTTGCACACCTTTTGTGGGAATCTTCCCACTAGAAGCACGAGCGTGAAGAGTGCAGTGCTGTAGGATCAAGTCCTCCACAGTCTGATCACTTCCTCGTGATCCAGTAAGAAGCACATTGTCCCCTCTCCAGGACAATCCAGTAAGAAAGTAGATGTCCTCGACATATATAGTAAGTATGTGCTCACCGATCACAAAATACTATTGAGTTTCATCCCAACATCTAAGTATATGCGTCAACAGGGGGATTTGGGCTCTCATGCCCAGGATCTTGAAGAACCTGAGGAGACCACAGTTCCTCAGTGCTGTCACACATAATGGATCATTTGCAATTTTCATATCATCTACCTCATGCTCCCGTTCATGCCACTCCAGCACCATTTTGGCTGCTTGTAACCTACCAAAAGGAGAGTTTAAACATTGTTAATACTCACTTCAACCACTAAAAGTTCTTTTTTTGGGAAGGGTTTGTGTTTTGGGTTGAAAGTTTCCGCCGCCACACTCCGTTATTGCTAACAGTGCGACGTCGTCGCAGTCCAACTTTACAAGCTTTGCGACGACTTAGTCTCGTTGCAGTTCTCGAAAGGGTGAATTGCGACGACCTGACGATGCAATGACCCTTCACAAACCAAGCTAAAACCGAAAAAAAATGAACTAAAATAAAAAATTTAAACCACTACAATTATGATAGATGAAGTTTAGAGTTACCTGCTCTAGATGGTGGGTGAAATGGTTGCTCGTAGCTCTCGGAATCGACAAGTGAAGTTTTGGCTCCAAATGGCACTTTTCCTCCCAAATTTGGAAAACGAAACAATGGTGACTCTATTTGACCCAATTTTCTATTTATAGATTAAAGGAATATTCTTTTTTCAAATATTTGATGCCTTTGGGTCATTTTCTATAGTTTAAATAACTTTTTATTGCATTTGAATGCTTGGTTGATCATTTGAACTAGTTTTCAAGTGTACATGAGTCTTTAAGTGTCTTTTTATGTCACTTTCACGTTGGAACGATCGTATCAGGTATGAACACCCCTTATTTATTTTATCATTGTCTTTTTATTCATTAGATTGTAAATATTTAATGATAATGAGCTTACTCTTTGTTCTTTATCGTGCTCTTGAAACTATGAGAATAAGTTACCGAGTTACGATTTATCAATTTTTCGGTATCCTTAAACTCCTACAGAAAAGGACCCCCCCCCGAATTCTATCCTTAAGCTCTTTTCAGGCTCTCGAAATACGAAAATATTGCCAAGTGAACTTGTCGCGTTCATGCTTGTTAAAGAATTTGAATGGTTGTCTACCTGGTGATAGTTTACCCCTTTTTTGGACCAGGGGGCACTACTTACGAAAAAGGTATACTCCAGCGAATCATGATTGGAAGAGTCCTCTCCTACATTGTTTTACCCTTTTTCAGGCGATGAGGCTAACTTTACAAAAAAGGACCGTTGGAGTCTTCTTTAGTTCTTTTCAGACTCTCTAAACATGAAATGACAACCAAGTTTACCTTCTATGGACTCGTTAAACTTTTACATTGAAGGGCCCGCCATGGGACGAACCCCTCCTATCCTAGGTTTGGAAAATATTTGGGATTGGACTCATCTATGAGATGAGATATACCGAGCATCTGGTTACCCTCTTCAAGCTCGTAAAAAAAACATGAGGCACTCATCATTCATGATGGGGAAAAAGGAAAGCTTTTATGTTACACCTTTTATCAGTGGCAGTACCTAGTCATTTCTTGAACATGACACTCATTTTCATTTGCATACTGCACTTGGATCATCCGTTTCTCCTCGAGTTTCACCAATTTCCTGAGTCTTGTTACTTCTTTGAGTCATTCAAAGAATGCTTCCATCATCAGTTTCATTAGGAGTTGGTACCATAACTCGTCAAGTCAATACTGCCAAGGCATGCCATGTCCATGTTCAAGAATACTCTCACTACTCGTTATCTGCAGTCAGTACACCTTCCATCATGTCGGTCTACTATGAGTCAGTCTTGCATGTCACTGCACCATCCGGTCTTCTCTACGCATCCTTTGTCTTGTTTCATGTCGATGATGGGGGATTTATCATGGCCCTTCTTCGACGGATTGATCCTTGTCGAATTTAACACATCATCCGAGGATTGAATCTAGAAACCAACCAAGTACCTTGGCCCTGCATGCCTCAATGGTAGGTTACCTTGCTTTCAACATGAGTTTACATCATTGACTCTTGATTGAAATATTTCATCTCACGTTCGACTTCAACTCATTTGTTCATGCTTGATGATATGTACTGTGATACCTTGGGGATCATTGGCATTAATGGTGATTTCCCTCGCACTTGTTAATGGTATACATCAATGACCGATAATCAAGTGGTTTCTACCATGTTCGATGTCGAAACATTTGTAATCACATGGATAGATTTGTATCATTGCGGGTTCACCTTGAAGACCCTGGGGAGTCATGTTTTACCCAGGTTGCGATGGATTTTGTATTGAGTCATGTTACACGGATCCACACTTGTATTGGTCGTGGCTCTGTTATCATCTCATCATGGATCTACGCTTGTGTCTAGCAGCCATGATTGTGTTCATTCAGTCATTACTACCATGGATCTGCATTGTATTGGTTGGCAGCCATGTTGTATGTCATATGAGACTATGTACTCAGAGTCACTTGTACTGCAACAGTGTCCTTCGTTCGAAAATTCATTGCCATTCTTTTTGTCAAAGCATTTCACCTGTCCAATTTTTCAACAACTTCATGCTTTGGGGGAATTTTGTTACACCTAAAATCGTACCATCATGAGATTCAGTGTATACATCCCTAAAGTTTCATTGGCTAAGTCATAAACTTGGAAGAGATGTCATTGCATTCATGCTAGGTTTTGAGAGGTCGTCGCAGGCTATTGTTACACCCAAAATCTACCCATCATTAGATTCAGTGTATACATCCCTGAAGTCACCTGGACTAATTATTTTCATCTGGGAGTATTTTTCACTCATTTCTGCAATCTTTTGAGAGGTTGTCGCAGGTTGAACATTAGCAACGCGCGACATCGTAGTTTACTCCACTGCAGGGTGCGATGAGGTCTGTTAATGGAAAAAAATAGCCTATTCGAGATCCTTCTCGAAACTTACCCATTTAGGGGATTATCCCTGACCTTTAGGAGAGCTGGAACTCAACCCCTAACTCTTTGGGAAGATCCCCTATCTCTCTCCTACCATCTCTCAACCTATCCTATCCATACCCTATCCACTTAGTCCTATATAAGTGAGGCTCACTCCCATCCCAAAGGGAGGAAGGATATGGTATCTACATGCTGGTGAAATCTATCTTAGGAGGAATCCTATAGTACTTACATGCTAGGGAAATATCTCTTAAGACACCTCCATTCACCTATTGGAGAACTCATACTCCTTTGGAAGAACATGGCAATTGGCTTGGTCGGAGAAGGGTTGCTACGTTAAGTCTTTGGTTGTAGTCCTATATCTCTATCATGTACTCCTCTATTTGCAGTAATACACATGCTTTCCACCAATATTGTTCTTATGTGTAATAATATTGTGTAGTTTACTTGCTTAACTATTTACTTGTTTGGATATCCACATCATCATTTTCAAGACTTTGCATGCAATTAGGGTTTGCATGCATCCCATTCACCAAGTTGATGCCTCCAACACCTTACCCACCTTATTCTAGCACCTGGGAGCTTCTTACATCAGTTCTCTAGCCCTCCTAGTCTTGAAGGCACCCGCTTCTCACCTACTGCCAGAGAAGGGCGCACTTCTTCACCTACCACCTCAGTTTACACTCAGTTAGCTCCGATTCTCCCTAATTTGAGGTTAGTTTCACTCCCGATTGACTATTTCACTCCGTTGGACCTCCAGATTGACTAGATGACTTGTTCTGACTTCAGTTAAGCCTCCCATGCACCCTCCACTGAGTCTCCATCCCTATATCAGTGCTACACACTTTAGTTACACATGTTACACGCAGTTAGACTCAAATTGACACATGGATGACTGGTTCTTGTGCATTGATGACCACTACTGATTGATGATGAGGACTCCTAGTTGGAGCCAAGATACACTATTTAGTAATTCGAATGACCTTCTTAGTCAATTTGAATTGCTCACTCATTGTCAGATGATTGTATTGTAATTATTCACCCTTATTGGGATATTGAGCACTGATGCATGTTTTGCACAGTTTTACACCATATTTTCTATGTTCATTTGTTGTGATTGATTTACTTGTTTATTAGATCTGCTGTGACAAATTTTACATGGTATCAGAGCCATTGCAGGGACAATATCTCTTTACTACAGGTGTTCTACATGATGATTTGAGTGAATTTGCTCAAAATTGCAAAAAGTTTGGCATGAAAGATCTCAAGAGCATTCACTCCTGTGCATGCAAAGCTTAAAAATACTTCCAATACCACTCTAGAAGCTTGAGTTTCCACATAAATCCTTTATTTGATACATTGGATCCATTCAACATTTCTTTATCTCCAATCTCAGGTGTGATGCAACTCTAAAAGGGTGGATTGTTCGACCTCACTATTCTTGTATTGATTGTGATTTGTAGGTTATTGTCTCCTTCAATTGCATTTGCTACCTTGCTTTGGCAAGTCTTTTTACATCAAAGTGCACTCTCTCCTAGCAATGGAATACTCTTCTTCAAAGCCTATCCTCACCCCCTTCAATTATTTTGATTGGAAAGAAGATATGGAGATCATGTTACATTCAAAAGGATATTATAGAGTCACCATTGGCCTCGAATTGGAGCCAAGCACATTGTTAGAAAGAACCAAACACTACAACAAGCTTGATGAAGCTTATGGTCTTCTTTGTCTCTCCATCTCCAAAGATATTCACTTCCATCTCAGCGGATTGAAGACTCCAAAATCTATATGGGAGCAACTTGAAACATTATTTGGCAAGCAGGACGAGCTTAGGGATTTTCAATTAGAAAATGAATTGATTGCTCTTAGTCCTGAGAATTTCAAGACTATGAATGAGTTTTTCACAAAATTCAAGCACTTGACATTGTAGTTGAAGAACAATGGAGTCATCAAAGAGCATCAACAATTGATCCTCTCTATTCTCACCAAGCTTGGTAAAGACTATTTGGTATTTGTCTCTACTTTCAATTCTAGTCGGCTAACTACCCTCAATTGGAAGATGCCTACCTTGAATGGCTTCATTGAGTCCGTCACAAAAGAGCATGATAAGTTGATTCAAATGGGGTCCATAAACTCCAAAGATTCAGCCCTATTTGTTCAAGGACCCAAGAATTCGAATGGTAAAGGAAAGCAAAAGAAAGATAAGCCCAAATTCGAACCTCACAAGCAAAGAGAGAAAGGCAAGCAGACGGATGCACCATCCAGTTCGAAGTTCAAGCAAAAGGGTAAAGAGGGTAAGGAAAAATATCAATGTACTTATTGTAACCGTGGCTTTCATCTCGAAAGTTCATGCATGAAGAAGACTATAGATCAAATGGCCCTCCTTTGGAAAAGAATAACATAACTCTTCCTGACGGTGCAAGGAAGAAGGATAGGAATGATGATCATGAAAGAGGACAAGCACTCATGGAAACTATTTCGAAGCCCACTACTCTTTTGATTGATTCGGGTGCATCGAATCATATGGCTACAAATATTGATTCTTTTTCTTCATTTGATCCAAACAGCTCCATCCCCATCCATTTGGGAGATGACTCAAAAATTTCTTCAAAGGGCAAAGGTACAATCCATGTAGATCATAGAAGCTTTCAGAATGTTCTCGATGTTCCTTCCTTGACTTCAAATCTTCTTTCTATGTATCAAATGACACACACTGGTGAACTGAAGCAAGTTACATTCAGCCCTAATACAGTTGAAATTTTTGATATGAAAAGTGGAAGACTTATTGCAGTCGGAAAGGCGAACCACACTGCAAAATGCTATGAGTTTTCACACTTTATTCTGCTTGCAAAGCCCACTGCTCTTCGCACACATGGTAATGAGGTTAGTAGGATTTGGCATGAAATATTTGAACATATTAATTATAAGTATTTTCTGCTTTTATCAAACAAATCTATGGTAGATGGTCTTCCACAACTCCGTTCCTCGAAGGGAATATGCACCGGTTGCATTATTGGGAAGCACCCCAAGCAGAGGTTCGACCATGGAAAAGCTAGCAAAGATTCTACATTTTTGGGGCTGATACATCCTAATATCAGTGGTCCACTGCCCAATATGTCATTAAATGGATCAAGGTATGTTTTGATATTTATTGATGATTTTTCCCGCTTTACATGGGTATTTTTTCTCAAAAACAAGTCAGAAGTGCTTGGAAAATTCAAGGATTTTAAGGCTTCTGTTGAGACCGCCATTGAGAGAAAGATAAAATCTCTTATATCTGATAATGGTGAAGAATATATCAAGGTTGAGTTGCTGCAAATTTGAGCCGAAAGTGGAATTCAAATCCAACATACAGTTCCCTAGACACCCTAGCAGAACGGTGTAGCGGAAAGGAAAAATGGGTCACTGAAAGAGATGGCAACTTGCATGATTGAGTCAAAAGGTTTGGCTAAAAATATTTGGGATGAAGCAATTAATGTTTCTACATACATTCAAAACCAAGTTTCACATTCATCCGTGAGATGTATGACTCCCTTCGAATCATTATTTGGTCACAAACCGGATGTGTCAAATTTTAGAGTTTTTGGCTCTACTGCATGGGCTAGAATTCCTTCCAAGAAGAGACGAGCTTTGGATCCACAAAGTATTGAGCGCATAATGATAGGATATGGGGAAGAATCAAAAGCATATAAACCCATGGATATCAGATCCAAAAATATATTCATAGAGCGCAATGTGCAATTTGAAGAACCGCTTCAAGAATTGCAACTAGTCATGGAAGAAACTGTCGTTTCACCGCCTTCACCAGAAGAAGATTCGAGCAGCGATAATGAAGGTATTGGTTATAATATTTATGATATTTTAGCCGCACATGATGATCATGACATATCATGTTTGGAATTTAACCATTATGATCCTCCTCAGTTACCGAAGTGGGCCCAAAACACTCTTCAATCTGCTGGTTCGAACCTTGGAAATCCTGCTGATCCGAGACGAACAAGAGCAGTCTTTCAAAGAGCAAGTATGGCTCTTTATATTTCTGATCCATTAATTCCTAAGATTTGTTATTTGATGACTGGTTCAGATCCCACAACATGCTATCATGCCGACCGATATCCAAGATGGCAAAGTGCCATGGATGAAGAGTATAGTTCTCTTCAAAAGAACAACACATGGGAGTTAGTTTCTCTTCCACCTGGAAGAAAATTAGTCAAATGTAAATGGTTCTACCGCAAGAAAGTTGCTGCTAATGGCTCTATCGGCATTCAAGTCTCCAACGGAGGCTTCAAGACCCATCATTACCTCCTTACTGACCTATCCTAGTTCATCCAATATCTTTCAGATCACCTGAAGCATTCCACCACATGACCACTAATGAGACTGGTCAACCCTTGCAAGAGTCCAGTCCTGCACCTCAAGTGAACCAACCAGTGGAAGGACAACAGTCCAACACACCTGTCACTACCACGGTTACTTTACCAGTTCCTCCCCCACCTCAGAATTCGAAGGGAGGGTATTCCATTCCCACGGATTATCTTATTGGTAAGTTATTACCACGGTAGCTAGTCAATAACCTACGTTTGTTCAACCTTTGAATAGTGGTCAACCTGTTGTGGCTGGGGGAAACCCCCATTTTCTAACTAGAACGTAGGCGGTGGGATCCCCAACGGACCTTTCATTGGACCTTCTCAACCCGCTAGACCATCCACCATGGGATTATCTCGTGTTGGATTCCCATCCAATGTAACTCAACCCTCATGGAGTCAAGCGTATCCAGGTTCCATTAACTCTGTGCCAGGACAACCTAATCCTAGAAACGGTCCATACGGGATACCTTATCTCGGGAATCCATACACTCTATGGGGGAAACAACCTGTGTTTCAACACGAACCCCAACTGGCTATCCCTCAAGTACCACCACCCCCGATCAGTCCTCCCCCACCTCCAACTGGAGGCGCCAGGCCCCCACCTAACATTGGTGGAGGTCCACCTCATTTTTCCTACAACATCCCTCACCCCTCCAGTAGTGGCGGGAATGGTACACCAACCCCTCCCAGTGGAGGTGGCAAGGGACCACCCTATCATGGGGGAGGAGGACATTTCCCTTCAGGTGGCAACAGTGGTCCACCACTCCCTATAGGAAAAGGCAGTGATCCACCACCCCCTCCAAGCGGAGGCTATGGAGGATCTAATTATTATGGTGGTGGCGGTGGTGGTGGAGACCCTCATCCTTCCGGCGGTGGAGGTGGTTGGGGCCCCCATCCTTCTGGTGGCAGAAGTGGTCCACCACCCCCTCCAGGTGGAGGTGGTGGTGGGCCACCTTATTATGGTTACGGACTTCCACCTCCTCCCGGTGGTGGTGGTAGACCTCCACCCCCTCCCGGAGGTGGAGGTGGAACTCCACCTTATTGGAATGGACCACCTTATGGTGGCGTACCTTCTTACAGTCTGGGTGGCACACCCACCTATGGTTAGTTTCATCCTAGTACACCTTACGGGTAGTTTAGTCCTTACATGCCTTATCCATATTATCAATACATGCATCCTAACCCACATCTTCCCTTTCTGGATACTCTGGACTTACCTGACCTATCCCGGTTAACCAATGATCCTATTTATCATGGATCTAACTGGCCACCAATTCGAGTGAAACTTCCGTCTGATGTCCCTGAGTTTGACGGCAAGCCGGGTGAAGACCCCAAGAACCACGTGATGACATACCACTTATGGTGTTCATCTAATTCCTTAATGGATGATTCAATTTATCTTAGATTGTTTCAAAGGATCCTCACCGGCTTGGCTGCCAAGTGGTACATTGAGTTGCCACCACACTCTTTTCCTGATTTTGGCTCTCTTGCTATGAATTTTTTGATGCATTTCCAGCTGCCTATACGGTATGATACTGGTACTGAGCTTTTAACCTCACTTCGTCAAAATACCACCACTCACATTTCGGATCATATCCATGAGTGGCGAAGGAGACGACGTCTCATTAAAGCTCCTATTCCATATCATCTCCTAGCATACTAGTTTACAAAATCGCTCATTCCCACCATAGCAAAAGATGTTGCCATGATAAGTGCTATCACCGAAGAACAAGCCATTGCGAGTTCCCATCTGCTAGACCTAGTATACACTCTGTCTGGCGCTTTGTTTAATATTCTACCTGACGAACCTCGTGACGTTAACGACCCCACAAAACTGCACAAGGGACTCCAAACTGATGGAATTATCAAATCCCTTAACACTCAGCCTGCCTCTAGTACTATTGGATCATCCAACCTTCAAGGGTCTTCCCCCTTACTGGATCATGCTGGCCACAGCACCACCAAGTCGACCACTCCTGTTGTAACTGAAGAGGTGAATTCTGTTCAATCAGCTTCATCTCAGAAGTTTAACGACAAAAGAAGAACAAAGGGAAATCCAAAAAGTATTCTTCTTAGCAGGAACCCAAGAGCACTCCTGACGATACCAAGCAGAAATGGAAACTCGAATATCCTTGTTTACTATGCGGAAATGACCATTTATCCAAGGAGTGTCCCCATAGAGATGAAGTGAAAAAGTTTCTTAGGGGTAAACCAACTCCCACAATCCTCAATGATCTGTTTCCTACTCAGAACCAGCAGATGATTGCTCAAAGCCGCCGAGCCTAGGGGGAACCATCAAATATGGCACATGTTCTCATGTTGCATGATGAGACGATCAATTTGAATACTCGCTCGCAATATTACGAACCGGTCCCTTCGAAGGAATCCACTGGAAGTGATACTGAAAAATCTTTTGAATCCTTAACTAATGTCACTATACCATCAACTTCTCTCACCATAGAGAGGCCATCTTTGGATTCGATATTGCGTCCGCCAAAGAGTACGATTCGAAAAGTTGTTTTCAATCCTAATGCTCAAGCGGCACAAAATTACAATATCGTAGAGGACTTGGCCCAAGATCCTTGCGCCATGTCCACCCTGGAAGTTTTGCAGAATTGTCCTAATCAATGCAAAACTCTCCTTGCATCCATTGGCGCAGTCGACCCAGATTCCTCGAATACCATCATGTTCCAGCTTGACGACTTTAAGTTGAGGCTCTCACACCAGCTCGCATTCCAAGTTTCTGTGAACGTTACTGGGAAGATTGTTCATCATATTCTTCTAGAAGAAGGTGCCTCCACTTTTGTCATGTCGATTTCCTTTTGGAGAGCCATTGGCTCCCCCTAATTGAATCATTCTCCTACCACGTTGAAAGCATTCGATGGGCATGGATTATAACATCATGGGCTCTTACAAGCTCTTGTAGTTGAGTTGGGCGGAAAGAGCATAACCTTTAACGTGGAAGTGGTCTCAGCCCTGTTAGATTATAATATCTTGCTTGGTCGCAATTGGTTTTACACCATGCAAGCAGTAGCCTCTTCAGTCTTCCACATAGTACAATTCCCCCACCAAGGATGAATTGTTACTATCGACCAGTTAGATTTTTGTACACCGGACGCCACTACTCATCCTGGTGACCATGTTCCTTCCATTGGATAGACGTCAAAACAGTATGAGAGTGTAGGGGTTGTCCTTTTGAAAGATTCATCTCTCATGGGCATTTTTCTAGCCTTAGACCCCCCTAATCATGTTGCCATGGTGAACATGATCTCCAGAGAGATTTTATCTCACTCTAACGATGCTTGACTTGTACCGGATGAAGCCACAACACATCTTCTTGGAGATATGATGCCTCTTTCACCCGCTGAACGTATTTATGAGGCTATCCAATCAGCATAGGAGGACCATTTAACCATGGCCTCTCCATCCTATTCTCTACGATGGACATCATCTCTACCTGATCTCTTACTTTGGACTTTTCATTCAGATGAGTCCATCATGGAAGTAATGAATATTGATGACAGCCTGTGGGATGATCTCCACCATAAGTCATCTTTTCTTCCTCCTTTGGAATACATAGAGAACAACATTCATACCCTCTTTTCACCAGATATCTACCCATCCCCTCATTCCCCCATTCTTACATGTCTTACGGACACGGAGGGCAACTTGGCCAACATTGAGCCAACCACCCCGGTAGACATCTCGGTGAAACCTGGTATAGTGGAACACATTCGTATAGGCCAGAAGTGTTCCCCTCAAGAAATCATTGTTAGCACGGCCTTGTTCAAGCAATTTGGAGACATATTTGCTTGGTCCTATGAGGAGATTCCTGGGATAGACCCCATGATTGTTTCTCATGAAATAAAAACTTATCTCGACTTCAAACCTATTCACCAAAAGTTGCGACCGATACACCCCGGGAAGACTGTGGCAATAAAGGCAGAGATTGAAAAACTCTTAAAGGCTGGTTTTATTTATCTTGTCCCATTGACGGATTGGGTCTCAAACGTCGTTCCTGTGAACAAAAAATAGGGCACCATTCATGTTTGTGTTGATTATCGGGACCTTAATCAGGCTTGTCTAAAATACAACTACCCAACCCCCTTCATCGACCAGATCATCAACAATTGTACCGGAAGCGTCATCTTCTCATTCATGGATGGATTTTCTAGTTACAACCAAATTGAGATCAACCCAGCCGACCAACATAAGACGACTTTCATCTGCCCATGGGGTACATTTGAATACTGCAAACTCCCATTTGGCCTTAAAAATGCTTGCACCACGTTCCAGCAGGCTATGTCGTATGCCTTCCACGATATTAAGGACTTTGTGGAACCCTACCTGGACGATCTCCTGCTCATTCAAAGCAGCGCGAGTTCCACATTGATCATCTGATGGCCATTTTCCTCAGATGCAGACAATAAAATATCCATCTGAATCCTCATAAGTGTATCTTTTGCATTGAGTCTAGATGCCTCTTAGGATTTATCATTTCGAAGGATGGGATCCACATCGATCCCTTAAAGTTGGATGCCATCATCAACCTTCCACCCCTGACTGATGTTACAGGACTTCAAAGCCTCCAAGGGAAGGTGACTTATTTAAGACATTTTGTTTTCAATTTCGTGGAGAAGACTCAGGGGAATATGAGACTGCTCAAGAAGGACATCCCATTCATTTGGGACGACCAAGCTCAAAAATCCTTCGACAGTATCAAACATGCCATCACGCATGCCCCCATGCTCCAACTGCCTAATTATTATCGAGATTACATCCTATATCTCGCCACTTCTGCCACCACTATCGCCATGGTTTTGGTACAGGAGGATCAAAACACTCAGGAACATGTAATATACTATGCAAGTAAGGGTCTAGCCGACGCTGAAACTAGATATTCACATGCCGAAAAGCTCGCATTCACGGCAGTCATCGCCATCCAGAAGTTCTGGCACTACATCTTGCTCTGCACCACCACTATCATTGCCGAATCGAACCCCATGTACCACGTACTGACACATTAGGTGCTTGGGGGAAAGTATTCATGATGGATTGTGATACTACAAGAATTTGATCTTCTTTTCGAGAAAGTTAAGTCTAAGAAGTCTTTGGTGTTTGCCGAGCTCATTTGCGATCTTCCCCATTCTGATGCAGAAGTTGAGCACAATGACTCCTTTCCGGATGAATCATTGTTTCTCATCAGGACGACTAACCCCTGGTATGGAGATATTTTATTGTATCTTCAAACCCAACGCTTCAACCCTCAACTCTCTCGTGAAAACCATAGTAAGATATGTCACCATGCAAAGTATTATTTAATCATTAATGATACTTTGTATCGTTGTGGCATTGGTTCAATTCTTCGACATTGTCTCACCCATGATGAGGATGAACGCGTTCTAATGACTGTCATGCTGGGGCATGTGGCGGTCACCTCTCTGGGATGGCTACATCCCTGAATATTTTGCATGCAGTATATTTCTGGCCGACTATCTTCAAATATTGTATTGAGGCCGTAAAAAAATGTCCTCCTTGCCAACACTTCCATACGAAGAAGCCACTCATCCTACCTCGCTACATCTGGTTATAGCCATTGGCCCATTTGCAAAATGGGGCATTGATTTTATGCACTATAAGCCTACCTTGGTCGAGGCGCATAGTTACATAATCATAGTTGTGGATTACTTCACAAAGTGGGATGAAGCTATGCCTACATACCAGAATGACGGTAAAACCGTTGCACTCTTCATGTTCAATCACATAATTGCACGGTTCGGAGTTCATCAGGATTTTGTTACCGATCATGGTTCTCACTTTCAGAACTATATGGTTGATGAATTGAGCGATAGGTTGGGTTTTCGCCATGAAAATTCAACACCCTACTACCCACAATCCAATGGACAAGTCGAGGCCATTAACAAGGTCTTGAAAACTATGATCCAAAAGATGTTAGGGACACATAAGTCCAATTGGCATAACATGCTCTTTACAACATTATGGGCCTACTGAACTACTATTATAACCGCCACAGGATTCACTCCTTTCCAATTGGTATATGGATTGGAGGCTGTCCTACCGATAGATTGCAAAATCCTGTCTCTACAGCTCGCTGTCAAACTTCATCCCAACACTACTGTTGAGGAAGAACGTCTCTTGCACTTAGCAAAACTTGATGAGTCTCGCTGAGATGCCGCTCTTGCTAATGAAGTGCACAAGAAACACATCAAATCCCAATACGATAAGTCAGTTGAACGTCATATCTTTAATGAGGGTGACCTGGTCCTTACTTATGACCAGAAGCATGACAAACTAGGAGCAGGGAAGTTCAAATCCATGTGGCATGGACCCTCCATAGTCAAACGTGTTTTGGAGAAAGGAGCCTACGAGCTTGAAGATTATGATGGAATCTCTTTGGGTGAACCCCACAATGGGATTTACCTAAAGAGATACTATGCTTGATCTCTCATGCATAGACTTTCTTGTATATACTGTACATGGTGTGTTTTTTTGTTTTTTGTGTGGTGTGACGCATTTCTTTTTGAGTATCTTTTGATCTTGTTTCTGCTTCCTATACCATGTTTTGTCTGCGTGTGCAGATGGAAACGTGCTATGGATTCGCAAACAGTGCCAGCCGACATACCCATAGCCTTGCTTTGGCAGCTTGGGTACTATATTCCCCAACTACTAAGCTCATTAGCTCAGGAGGAAGTTGCCTAGGGTTTGCGACCAATAATGTCGCAAAGTATTAGGCAGTAATCGAAACCCTAGCTAACACAATTTCCTTGGGTATGAACCACATTGTCATCCACATGGATTCTCAATTGGTGGTTTCCCATCTGAACCGGGTGTATGCCATCTGTGATCCCACCTTACACCGTCTCTTCAGATGAGCATGTCTCCTGGAAAGGTCATTTGAATCCATTCAATACCTGCACATTCCACGGGAGTTAAATATAGTTGCTGATGCGATGGCCAACTTCATTTTGGATTGGTACATCACACACACATAATACTCATAATATGTAAAAGCATTCACGACATGTAAATACAATTTATAAAAGAAAACATGTAAACAAGATCACATCACTAATCATTTTAAAAACACATAATGTATAAATCACCGGTAATGTCTGTATATATATATATATATATCACTCAAAAAGTAGTGCTGGTACAAAATCTGAAGCACGATGGCTTTCAGTGAGTCTCTACAAAAATATGAAGCATCATAGCTTTCAGTAAGTACAAAACCTGAGGCCTCTAAGCTCTCAATATAAGTATAAAAAGTGTCATCAGGATGGACACCTGACTCGTACAAAACCCTAGCTCAAATAGCTCTTTGTCGCTGGGTGAGGAAGCAGTCTACAGTTCGATCCACCTTGCCGAGTAAGGCATTGAAGCGCACGGACGCTCCAACCCCAAATCTCTGCATGGGCCTCGGTAAATCATCAATAGCTGGCTTGGGTACCTCCATGGTCAGCTGAGATAGGTTCCTATACACCTCCTCCATCTCCTCGATGGCAGCATGAGCACCTGCAAGAACGACTACCTCCCCGCCTCTGTCTCTCCTCGCTAGAAGGGAGAGACCTACTGGTCGCACGGGGCCCACATCTGCACACACATATTACATACTTGTCAGGACTACATAAAAAAAATGATATAATATACAAAACTAAAAAATACAAGGGTTTTGTTCTCACCTAGGTCACCCCATGCTGCACCCTTTGGCAGCACCAAGTCGGGATTCTCTCAGAAGTCTATGCTGCTATATGGAAATTCCTCGACCATAAGTAACTAGCCCTATATCCATCTAAAAAACTTGGGACCAAAGCTGATGATGGGCCCACCACCATGACAGGTCATGACCTCGACCCATCTGAGCATATGGGGATCCCTAGGCTCCCTGTCATCAAGTACCAACTACGGATGTAGAAGAGGAATCCGCTCTAAGAGGAATGATACTATGATCGATCCAAACCCAAATTGCTTGAGCTCCCATTGCCAACACTTGGTCAGCTGAGCTCAGATGTTGGTGAGGAGACCCTCGCACCAGTTGAAAACCCTGGGAGACATACAGTCTTCCGCATACAGCATCTGGGATTGAGTAGCTGTGTGTGGAGCTTGGCTACCCACCACCCTAGTAATGGTAAGCAATATGGTCCACAGTGGATGACTCACCACATCCCTAATGAGTATCTTCCCGCTGGAAGGACGAGAAGTAGCAATGCAGTGCTGTGACACCATGTCCTCAACTGTACAGTCACTTGCCCGTGTGCTAGTAAGATGTATAGAGTCCCCTCTTCAAGACAAGCCGTTCAGAAAGTAGATATCCTCAATGTCTATCGTGAGTATATGCTCACCTATCACAAAGTACTGTTGGGCCGCATCCCAACTCTGGAGCATGTGTGTCAATAGCGAGATCTGGGCTCTCATCCCCTGTATCTCAAAGAATTTGAGCAAACCGCAGTTTCTCAAAGCATCCACACATTGTGGATCATTCGTGGCTTGTTCATCTTCTACTTCATGTTCTCTCTCTCGCCACTCCAATACCATGTTTGCTTGTTGATAGCCTACCAAAAGGGACATTTAAACCCTGTTAGGTCCTTCCTGAACTTTCACAAACTCATTTTTTTGATTATTTTTTATGTTTGGGTTTTGGGTTTCCACTATCGCACCGTGCCTTTGGGTACAGGGTGATGTCGTCGCATGTCTCATTTTCGAGACTTGTGATGACTCGGTCTCATTACAGGTCCCAAAAGGGAAACCTGTGACGAGCCAAGGGCACATAAAGCCCTCCACAACACCAACAAAAACCCAAAAAATGGACAAGAAATCAAAAAGTAAACCACTGGAAAGTTGCGGGATGAAGTTTAAGCTTACCTGGTCTGGATGGCTAGTGAAATGGCATATCATAGCTCCTGAAATCAACAATGGAAGTTTTGGCTCCAAATTGGTACTTCTCCACCCAAATTGGCAATTTGAACAATGAAATCTATTTTTGGACCATATTTCTATTTATAAATAGAATGGAATATTCATTTTCAAATATTTTGATGCTTTTGGGCCATTTACTATAGTTTCGACCATTTGTCATTATATTTGGGACTATTTGACACTTTTTCTAGTGTACAGGAGTCATAAAGTGGTCTTTTGTGCCGTTTCTCGCATCACCAACGGTAACTACAGGTATGAACACCCTTTTGAATGTTTTGTCATTTTTATTTTTGGTTAGTCATAATTATTGCATGAGGATGAGTTCACTCTTCATTTTTTCTCAAACTCACATAACTATGAGAACAAGTACCGAGTTATGATTTATCACTTTTCTGGGCTCGTTAAACTTCCTCGAAAAAGGACACCCCCCAGAGTCTACTGTTAAGCTCTTTTCAAGCTCTCGAAAAATGAAAAGATTGCCAAGCGAACTTGTCGCGTTCACACTTGTTAAAGTATTTGAATGGTCGTCTTCCTAGTGATAGTTTACCCCTTTTTCGGACCAAGGGGCACTAATTATGAAAAAGGAATACTCCAGCCAATCATGACTGGAAGTGTCCTCTCTCGCATTGTTTTACCCTTTTTCGAGCGATGAGGCTAACTTTACGAAAAAGTACCTTTGGAGTCTTCTTTAGTTCTTTTCAGACTCTCTAAACATGAAATGACGACTGATTTTTTCCTTCTATGGACTCGTTAAATTTTCACATTGAAGGGCCCGTCATGGGACGAACCCCTCCTATCCCAAGTTCGGAAAATATTTTTGATTGGACTCATCTATGAGATGAGCTATACCAAGCATCTGGTTACCCTCATCAAGCTCGTAGAAAACACATGAGGCACTCATCATTCATGATGGGGAAAAATGAAAATGTTTGTGTTACATACCTTAGTGGCAGTATATATTCATTCTTGAACATGGCACTCGTCTGCATTCGCATACAATAATTGGGTCATCTGTTTGTCTATGAGTCCCCACTTACTTTCTGAGTCCTATTACTCCTATGATTCATTCGAAGAAAGCTTCCATCATCAGTTGCATTAGAAGTTTGCGTCATTCTCATTATGTCAATACTTCCAAGTCATGCCATGCCCATGTTCAAGAACACATCTATCATCTATCATCTACAGTCAGTACACACGTCGTCATGCCGTTGTTACTTTGAGTCAATCTTACATGTTACTGTACCATCCGATCTACTCTACACATCTTTTGTCGTGTTTCATGTCAATTGATGGGGGATTCATCATGGCCCTCCTTCGACGTATTCATCCTTGTCAACTTCAACACATCATTTGAGGATTGAATCTAGAAACCAGTCAAGTACCTTGGCCCTGCATGCCTCAATGGCAGGTTACCTTGCTTTCATCATGAGTTTACATCATTGACTCATGATTGAAAGATTTCATATTGCGTTCGACTTCAAATCATTTATTCACACTTGATGATATGTACTGTAATACCTTGGGAATCATTGACATCAATGGTGATATCCCTCGCACTTGTTAATAGTTTACATCAATGACTGGTAATGAAGTGGTTTCTACCATGTTTGATATCAAGACATTTGTAATCACATGGATAGATTCGTATCATTGCGGGTTTAGCTTGAAGACCCTGGGAAGTCATGTTTTACCTAGGTTGCGATGGATTTTGTGTTGAGTCCTACATCAGTGTCCTTCATCCGTCGAGCCTATTGCCATTATTTCTTTCAAAGCACTTCACCTGTACATCCTTAGCAGCTTCATGCTTTGGGGGGCATTCTGTTACACCCAAAATCTACCCATCATTAGATTCAGTGTATACATCCCTGAAGTCACCTGGACTAAGTATTTTCATCTAGGAGGATTTTGCACTCATTTCTACAATCTTTTGAGAGGTTGTCACAGGTTGAAAATTAGCAACATGTGACATCTCAGTGTACTCCACTGCAGGGTGATGAGGTCTGTTAATGGGAAAAAATAGCCTATTCGAGATCCTTCTCGAACTTACCCTTATCCCTGACCTCTAGGAGAGTTGGTACTCAAACCCTAACTCTTTGGGAAGATCCCCTATCTCTCTCCTACCATCTCTCAAGCTATCCTATCCATACCCTATCCACTTAGTCCTATATAAGTGAGGTTCACGGCTATGGTATCTACATGCTGGTGAAATCTATCTTAGGAGGAAGCCTATAGTACTTACATGCTGAGGAAATCTCTCTTAAGACACCTCCATTCACCTCTTGGAGAACTCATACTCCTTCGGAAGAACATGGAAATTGGCTTGGTCGAAAAAGGGCTGCTACATTAAGTCTTTGGTTGTAGTTTTATATCTCTATCATGTACTCCTCTATTTTCAGTAATACAAATGCTTTCCACCAATATTGTTCTTATGTGTAATAATATTGTGTAGTTTACCTTTTGAACTGTTTACTTAGATTGCTTATTGTATAGATGTCTTTTACTGGTGTCTCTTGTTTGATGTCTTGACAGGTCTTGCATCTTGGATCTGATGACCGTGGGACATGGATCAACATTCTAGAGAAAGGATCGCATAGTAAAAAGGTAAGACATCTAGTACTTGATCCTTAAGTAGATCTAGGAAACGTGTTTGCAGTCTGTTCTATTTGTTTTAGACTCACATTGAACTAGGGATATCCGGCTCACATCTTCTTGAGTCGATTGTCTATTAATAGCTGCACTAATGCAACCTGTGACGTCACATCTTGCTCTCTTGCAAGGTGCGACGATGTCAGTTAATAGGAAAAATAACTTCTTTGAGCCTATTCTCGAAGCCTACTAACTTGGATCATTATCACTGACCTTTTGGGAGAGATGGAACTCAGTTTCTAATCTCTTGGGAGGATCCCCTATCTCTCTCCTACCATATCTCAACCTATCCTATCCATACCCTATCCACTTAGTCCTATATAATTGAAGCTCTACCCCTCTCCAAAGGGAGGAAGTCTATAGTGTCTACATGTTGGTGAAATCATCATTGAGAGATCTCTATTCATCCCTTGAGAGACTCATACTTCCTTGGTAGGATATGGCATTGGATTGGATGGAGAAGGATTTCTACGTTAAGCCTTGGTTGTAATCATTCTTCTATGTAATTTCCCTATATTTATAGTAATATAAATGCTTTCCACCAATATTGTTGTGATTGATGATATTGTGTAGTTTACCTGCTTCACTGCTTACTTAGATCTATTATTGTATATATGCTCTTTACTTGTTTGCATTGTTCAGTGTATCTTGACAGGTCTTGCAGCTGAGATCTGACGACCGCAAGGCGTGGAGTAGCATCTAGGAGAAAGGACTTCAAGTCTAAGGTAAGACATCTAGTGACTTGATCCTTAATTAGATCTAGGAAAGTAGTTTATAGTCTGCACTATTTGTTCTAGACTCACATTGGGCTAGGGAGATCTAGCTCGCGTCCGCTTGAGTGGATTGTTCGTCAAACAACACCTACCACACTCAGCTAGACTTAGTTTGACACCTAGTTGACCGTTACTAGTGCATTGATGACTTCACTGATCTGATGATGAGGACTCCTAGTGGAGCGAATCTATTCAATGTAGCATATTCGAATGACCTCCTTGGTTAATTTGAATTATTCATTCATTGTGATTGCACATTGTATTGTATTCTACTTCTGAGTTCAATAGAGCGTTGCTGCAATTCTCTTGCACAATTTTACACATTCTTCTTTATGCGTTTGTCGTGATTTATTTACTTGTTCAATAGATCTTCAAAAACTAATCCAGTCATGCCCCAACACTTCCCAAAGTGGGCCCAAAATACTCTCAATCCTGCTGGTCAAAACATTGGAAATATTGTCGATCCAAGGAGGACTCGAGCAGACTCTCAAAGAGCAGGTATGGATCTTTAATTCTATGATCATTTCCTATCTAAGAAATTTATTTTGATGATAGGTTCAGATCCTAAATCATATTATCATTCCCACCTAGATCCGAGATGGCAAACTGCCATGGATGAAGAGTACAGTTCTCTTCAAAAGAATGCTACATGGGAGCTAGTTTCTCTTTCACCTAGGAGGAAATTAGTCCAATGTAAATGGGTCTACCACACAAAGGTTTCTGTTGATGGATCAACCTACAAATACAAATCTTGGTTGGTTGCAAAAGGTTTCTCCCAAGTCCAAGGAGTGGTCTACACTGAGACCTTTGCACCGATTGCAAAGATGGATTCTATCTATCTAGTTTTGGCCATCGTCGCATCCAAGCACTGGAAAGTGCACCATATGGATGTGAAGAGTGCATTTCTCCATGGAGATATGAAAGAAGAAAGATATATGAAGTATCCAGAAGGATATATATCAGATCCAAAGTTAGTATGCAGATTGAAGAAGTCATTGTATGGCTTAAAACAGGCCCTAAGAGCTTGGTATGCTAAGATGGACTCCTTCCTTCTCTCACAAAACTTTGAAAGATGAAAATCAGATCCAAATGTGTACCTACAGAAAAATAAAGGTAATATTTTTATTATAGTTCTTTATGTTGATGATATTTTGATAACTTGTAGCACTCTCAGTTAAACCAACAAGTTAAAAACTGCTTTAAATCTAGCTTTTGACATGAGCGATTTGGGCTTGCTAAAACAATTTATGGGGATTGAGATTGCTCAAAATTTTGATGGGATCACCATATCTCAGCAAAACTATGTTTCATACTTGTTAAAAAAATTCAATATCTCATATTGTAAGGCAGCCCCATTCCCATTCCTCTCAGTAATCAATCTTGAGGAGGAAGATTCTACACTGCTTGCAGATTCTACATTGTATCGACAGTTGATCGGTTTTCTTCTATACTTGACACACTCAAGGAATGATATATATTATGCCTTGAGTGTTGTATCAAGATATATGCAGCATCCCTATGAGCTCCATTGGTGGGAAGCCAAAAGGATCTTGCAATATGTGCAAGGTACTAGACATTTTGGCATACACTATGCTGTAGATTCTAAGCTAGATTTGGTTGGGTACACTAATTCACATTGGGTGGGTGATAGTATTGATCAGAAGTCCACTTCCGAATATTTTTTCATGATTGGAACTGGGCCTATTTTCTAGTCAAGGAAAAATCAGGCATCCATTTCCTTATCTTCAGTAGAGGCAGAGTATTGAGGAGTAGTCAATGCTTGCATTCAGGTAGTTTGGTTGCAGGGTATTTTGGTAGAGTTTTATATTGGTAGTACTACTTCGACTGTCATATTTTGTGACAATCAAAGTGCTATAAATATATCAAAGGATCCAGTTTAGAGATAGAGGACCAAGCACATTGAGATCCACATGCACTACATCCGAGAGGTTGTGCATGACAGAACCATTGTTTTGCAATATTGCCCTATCTACGAGCAAATTGCAGACATCTTCACCAAGAGCTTCACTGAGAATAAGTTCTCTTACCTCCATTAAGTGTTGGAGGTGAGTTCCCTCATGGTGGAGACAGATTAGATCCTTCTATGTTCAGCTTGAGGGGGGGCTTTCTTCCCATTCGGTTTTCCCTCTTTCCTCACTTAGATTTTTTCTAGCATTTTTGAATTATTATTGTACTGGGGTGCCCTTTGGTCTCAGTAACCAGGGCCCTATATTTTATTTTACACTTCATAGTATAGCTTGAAAGGGGGTGTTAGGATATATTCATCATTCATTTTTATGTCTGCATGCATTTTTCCATGTAGCATGTATTTATGCATGCATGTCATGCAATTGCATGCACCCCAGTCATCAATTTGGTGTCACCCAACACCTAGTCCCCACTTTGCTAGCCTCAGGAGCTTCTTTCCATGCAGTTTTATTCCTCCTAGTCAGTAAGGTGCCCACCTTTCACCTACCATCTGAGAAAGGCTCACTTCTTCACCTACCACTCAGTTCACTTTAGTTAGTTGAGTAATTTATGGATCTTTCCTTGATTTAAGGCTAGATTGACTCGTCAACTTATTGTATCACTCCGTTGGACCCCCAACGAGATTAGATTTCATATTCTGACTCCATTTAGATCCCCATGTGCCCTCCACTAAACCTCCTTCCCTACATTAGTGCTTCCATGTACCAGTTACACCTACCACACTCAGTTAGACTCAGTTTGACACCTGGTTGACTGTTACTAGTGCATTAATGACTTCACTGATATGATGATGAGGACTCCTAGTGGAGACAAGCTATTCCATGTAGAATATTCGAATGACCTCCTTGGTTAATTCAAATTATTCAGTCATTGTGACTACACATTGTATTGTATTCTACTTCTAAGTTCAATAGAGAACTGCTGCAATTCTCTTGCACAGTTTAACACATACTCTTCTTTATGCATCTGTTGTGATTGATTTACTTGTTCAATATATCTGTCATGCTTAGTTTTCACACATAACGTCCCTCATCGCCAGCAGATTATGGTCATCATACTTCATATGCATCAGCGGAAGCACAATGTCTGCGGTGCATACCATGTCTTGTGGTATCGTCGGCATCCTAAATTGGTATCTTTGGTTCTTGGTAATCTTATGTGGCTGTGCACCAGGTCGACAGGGAGGTACATACACAAGGATATCAGCAGCGGATATGTTGATGTATTTGTAACTTCGTAATATATACACTTGTATATTGTATTTGTAGTTTATTGTATCCCCAATGGAGATGTATTATTCCTCCGATTGGAAGTGTCGTCAGTTGTACTTGCAAGTGTCGCAAGTTATATTGTAAGTGTCTTAACTTATACTTGATGGATTATTAGACCACCTTGATGGGGTCGGCCCTGTATCAGTCATGTGGGTTAAAGGGTTATTAGACTACCCTAGTCGGGTTCGGCCCAATCAACATTATGTTAAGTGGTTAAGTTGGGGCCAACCTAGTTAAAGTTAAAAGACAAGTGAAGTAGTGTATAAATAGAGAGTGTGTCTCTCTCATTTTACACATTCTCTCATTCACTCACTTCGCATTAGTGAGAGAGAGGAGGAGTGCGCACAAGTGGAGGAGGAGTATGTTGTTGAATATATCTATCTCTTGGGTTTGATCATTGTGATCCTTGTGTTGATCCTTATTCTATCTCTGAGGAAGTTGAGGGGTTTTTCACCTTCTTGGTTTTCCCCAGTGAAATGTTTTGTGTCTCTTGTCTCTTATGCTTGATATGATGTACATGTTATTTCAGTCAATATCCTAGATCTATTGAATTAAATGATAAAAAAATAACATGGTATCATAACTAGCCTAAAGGAAGGCATGGTATGGCATTTATGACACTTGTTGCACTTGCGACAAATTCGAAGCTAGGGCTTGATATAGCAAAAACTTGTCATTGTGGGAATTTCACTATAAATCCATTTTCGCAAAGGTTCAAGTTCCGAAACTTCTCTAGGTCATAGAAAACATCCCCATGTAGCTTTTATCTGAAGCATAGCATCTGATTCATTGTACTTTGTGAGATATAATCCATAAAAGATAGGGTTTCTTCCTCTTCCAGATCTCAGCCATAAACAGGTGACCTAGGAAAAATGGTCGAAACTTGGGCTAGGAAGCTCCAAACGAAATTCTATAAAAGGTGGTAGTAACAGAATGGATTGTAGTTTGACAGGGCCATTTTTCAGAGGCCGAAGTTGAACTAGTGACACCTGACTCTCTATACAAGTTCACTATCCTATTTTATCTCATAAACAGGTCACGTTGCGACATTTGGCATATCTCTCTCTAAGAGAATCCATTTGAGGTCAAACCTGTGGGGTTGGAAAGATGACAGGTCAGGATAACACAGGCCAAAGTTTTAGGCCCTGTGGATTTGTAATTTCAAAGATGCACCAAAAACAATAAGGCACATATTTTTGTGAAATAGAATTGAATTCTGGGCATTCTCATTTTTGACTTATCACTGCTGCAGGAAATTAGGGCTTTTGAAAAAAGTGGGATTTTGGAGTGATCTAAGCATAGGATTTCTCACCTTAGCAAAATCAAAACTTAGATACCAAGATCAAATTTTTTGGTTAAGCAGAACCCCAGAAATCATCAAACCCTAGTTCGGGATTTTGATCAGAAAGGTGGAAATTAGGGTTTCTGCAAAAGTTGATTTTTTTGGAATCTGAGACCACGGTTGGAAGCTCCTCAGAAAAGTCAAAGATTAGAGTACAAGATCGAACCTTTTGGTTGGGAAGAAGACTAGGATTTATCAAACCCTAGTTCGAGATCCTATCCAGAAGATCCAGAAGTTTCAAAGGCAATTTTGAGTGGTCAAATTTTGTAGTTTTCAAAATTGAAGTATACCAGCTTGATCATCTCAACAAGGCACATCTTTCCATCCATTCAAAAGTTTGAAATTAAAAATTTGAATTTTTAGGGTTTCTCTGACAAACCCTAATCCAGCTCCAGATCCAGTCTCAGGAAATCAAAGTGGATTGGGTTAATCCTAGAAGAGAATGAATTGGACAACTGCATAAGTGAAGAAGTTCCAGTTCCAGAGGGAGATGAGGCTAAGGCCTTACATAAGAAGACTACAAGAAATCTCGACAAGTATAACTTGAGGAGATATAGTTATGTGTTGAAATATGTTCATGATTAAGTTTATGATATGTTTGTCTTCATATTATTGAAGTTAGTACAATCTTGATTAATCTTAGACTTGTCTTATCACCCTAGTAAAAGTATGAATGCATGTGAATGATAGAAGACATTCATTGATTAGGGTTATGACACTTATGATTGTACTAATGCACTATGGTGTTGTATGAGGTTGATGTTTTCCGCTAACATGAAAGGTACATCAAGAAAGACAAATCGAGTTCTTGATCAAGAACATATGACCATGGTGACATGAAGACAAAGACTCATCCATAGCCATTATAGAAGCTCTACTTACGAGGTATGTATATTTTGGTTCTACAATAGTTAACTTATGAGTTATGCAGGTTACTATACAGGTTATTGAAGAGAACAAGAAGAAATTGTATGGGTATGTTAGACATAAATAGCAAACATGATAACCAGGTATGTTTTTCCTATATCAAGTTATAATCCTACCTTGTGTTAGGATCTTATACTTTTGTAGGATTATTCTTGAAGTTAGAAGTTTAAGTAATCAAGGGTTTATGCATATTATGTTTCTTACTTTGATTGATGATATGACTAACCGAAAGAATCCTATGGTCAAATAAGAATATGCATGAGTAAAAGAAGTCTTCCCTGAAACCTTGAATACTAACGCTTATTACTTATGTATAAAATGATCATGACCATACATATTTAAGATTATTTAGAATCATAATGTTTCGATAGAATTGAGATTATACTAATGAATGTATGATTATGTATGAGATATTGAGGATGGCACAATGATGACACTAGTGTACACTTAAGCATGCATAGTGGTCGAAGATGGATATAAATTCAAGGACATATAATCCAGGAAGAAAAGATAAAGAGGGATCACACTCCAGTAGTTCCTGCAAGGAAGCAAAGATTGAGACAGAGTCCACCCTACAACTAAACAAAGATAAGTATTTGAATTATCATTTATTATATATATGATTACTTAAATGATGTTGTCCAGTCATGTACATACTTATGTTCCTAGATGCATATTAGAAAAGTTACATTAATGAACAAGATACTACTAATATACAAGTAATGGGTAAGTGGCCTATGGTATTGTACAACATTCCATTGCTACTTATCTAGAATGAAACCTCTTGGCTAACATGTTGGGAGTTGTGCACACTCTTAACAAATGTTCTGGTAGAGATGGAAGGCATCTAGAAAGTTACCATGTGAATACGGGATATGGATAAATGTTGTATTGAATCATTGGCTAAGATAATTGCATGACTGTATGACATATGTCGTTATGCATAAGAATGTGTTTTTGAAAAACTATGAGAAGTTTATAATCATGCAATTGAACTTGTCTTGTAGGAAAGACCATGTACCATCACCTACAAAAGAAGGACTACAACATTTGTTTTAGCAATGAAGTTCAAAGAAAACTATCTATTGAAGATATTGAAGAATCTGAATTGCCTCGGATCTGGGATGTAGTAATGGAAGAATGCTATGATCCAGGAATACCAATCGATCATAAAGAATGATGTCTGGGATGTGGTCCCGAGACCATAAGGGAAGTCTATTGTGACTTCCAAGTGGATCTCTAAAGATCAAGCATGGTGCAGATGGTAGCATAGAGAAATACAAGGCGAGGATTGTAGCTCGTGGCTTCTCCCAGAAAGAGGGGATAGATTATGAAGATACTTTTTCCAGATACACTTCCATCAAAACAATACTTTCTCTAGCTGCAATGATGAAGTGGAAGATACACTAGATGGATATGGTGTAGTCGAAGAGGAAGTGTAAGTGGGGTAGCCACTCAGATTTGAAACACATGACAGGGAGTCACATGTGTGCAAATTGAAGAAAGACTTGTATGACTTGAAGCAAGCTCCTAGGACTTGGTATGGTAGGATAGACAGCTTCCTATCCAGTTTGGGATTTACTAAGAGTAAAGCGGATTCCAACCTTTACTACAAGGTCGAGGAAGGAAATCCAATGATACTTCTATTGTATGTGGATGACCTGTTTGTGATAGGTAAGGATAGATTGATTGCCGACATGAAGAGGAAGTTTGCCGCCGAGTTCAAGTTGAACTACTTGGGTATGATGCATTACTTTCTAGGTATGGAGGTGTTGCAGAGTACAAATGGAATCTTCCTTGGACAAAGGAAGTATGCAGTGGAGATCCTGAAGCAGTTCGGGATGATGGACTGCAAGGCCATGGCCACACCTATGGCATCGATCCTGAAGCTATTGTGTGATGCCTCATCTGAGCCGGTTGATGTCACGGTGTATTGTCAGATGATTGGGTCCTTGATGTACCTGATGAACATGAGACTAGATATTTGCTTTACGGTGAACACCTTGAGCTAGTTTCTGATAGATCCTAGACATGTTCACTTGATTGCTATAAAGCACATTTTGAGGTACCTAAAGGGTATGGTTGATTATGGGCTCAAGTATGATGCGAATCAAAATTTTAACCTAGAGGGTTATGTTGATTCAGATTGGGAAGGAAGTGCTACAAATAGGAAGAGCACTTTGGGGTGTTGCTTCAGTGTGGGATCAGGTGTGATCTCTTTGTTTAGCAGGAAGAAACCCTGCGTAGCACTGAGTACATCCGAAGCAGAGTATGTCATAGCTTGTTCGGCCAATTGTGAGGCAATATGGATTAGGAAGCTAATGTCTAAGTTATTTGATCTCCCATTGGATGCTACCTGTATCTATTGTGACAACCATAGTTGTGTTAAGTTGTCAGAGAACCCATTGTTCCATGACAGGTCGAAGCACATCGAGATCAAATATCACTATATCAGGGATATGGTGCAGAGAGGAGCAATGAAGCTCCTGTATGTTCCGACGGATGAGCAGGTTACAGATGTGTTGACTAAACCACTAGCCAGAGTGAAGTTTGAATACTTCAGAGAGAGGCTTGGTGTTCTTCAGATAGAAGATACTTCGAGGAAGAAGTGATGGGACACATTTGCAAGAGCCATTCCAAGCATGGTGATAGGAGGTTCCTTCCCATGGCTGTGGATGTAAGTGTTGTGTGATGAGCATCAGGACGATGCTCTGGATGATGTTCTGCATGATGTTGATCAAGATGATCACATGTGATCATATGCATCAGGTGGATGCTTTGTATGATCAGTTTGATTATACGATGATGACGAGTATCAGGACGATGCTCCAGATGACATGCATCAAGACGATGCTATGATGATGATCATGATGATCATATGTGAGGAGTATCAGTATGATTCTCCAGATGATATGCATCAAGATGATGTTGTGACGATGATCAGGATGATCATGCGATGATGATGTGCATCAGGATGATGTACTATATGATGATAATTAGTATGATCATAAGTATCAAGTTGATACTCCGTGGCCATGGACAGGTTGTGCATGTAGCATAGAAAAGATCCTGGGACATCCTATAGTCTGAGCTAGGATGCTCTTTCGAGGTTTTTCCACTAGAGCCATGTAATCAGCCCTAGAGATTCGTTAGGTTGAGTAGTAAGCTTGTAATTAGTCCGGGGATGCTCTTTAGAGTTCTTTCAAGTTGCAAGATACTCTTTAAAGGTTTTTCCTAACCACATGTAATCATCCTTGGAGATCCGATAGGTTGAGCAGTAAGCTCGTAATCATTCCTGGGATGCTCTTTAGAGTTCTTGCAGGCTGCAAGACACTCTTTTAAGGTTTTGTGATAGTCAATATGTAAAATATCCTGGGAGATCCTACAGTCTGAGCTAGGATGCTCTTTCGAGGTTTTGTTGATGCATGTAATAAGTCTCAAGGATTCCACAGTATCACCATAGATGATGAAGACCTGCAGGAGGTTAGGCCTACAACTAGCATGAAAAAGGGTTGGCTCTGTAGAACTTCCTATGATGAGAAGAATTCAGAGATAGCCCAGTGATTGGGATGTCGAGTACAGCAACAGTGATGATGATGATGCTCCATGATCCAGTGACGATGATCCAACTCCAAAATTGAAGACTTGTGCCAATATGTATTGATGACCTGTGTCAAGAGAATACCTTCCTAGTTAAGAGGGAGTGTTGATGTATTTGTAAATTTGGAATATATTCACTTATATATTGTATTTGTACTTTATTGTATCCCCAATGGAGATGTATTATTCCTCTGATTGGAAGTGTCGTCAGTTGTACTTGCAAGTATCGCAAGTTATATTGTAAGTGTCGTAACTTATACTTGATGGGTTATTAGACCACCCTAGTGGGGGTCGACTCAGTCAACATTATGTTAAGGGGTTAAGTTGGGGCCGACCTAGTTAAAGTTAAAAGACAAGTGAAGTAGTGTATAAATAGAGAGTATGTCTCTCTCATTTTACACATTCTCTCATTCACTCACTTCACATTAGTGAGAGAGAGGAGGAGTGCGCACAAGTGGATGAAGAGTATGCGGCTAAAGATGTCTATCTCTTGGGTTTGATCATTGTGATCCTTGTATTGATACTTATTCTATCTCTAAGGAAGTTGCGGGATTTGTCACCTTCCTGTTTTTCCCCAGTGAAATGTTTTATGTCTCTTGTCTCTTGTCCCTTATGCTTGATATGTTGTACATGTTCTTTCAGTCAAGATCCTATATCTATTGAATTAAATGATGAAAAAATAATAGGATACCCCTGCTCGAGATTCTAATTCCACAACTTCTAGGCTCGATGGACTCATCTAGGCAGGTACTTCCTCCTGTAGTTGTGCAGATGATTTGGTCTGCCTCTTATGGGGCAGCGGGGAGCTAGGCTGCTTCTGCCCTCTCTTATTCATCACCATGGACAATGACCTGACCAACATACTAGCAACTTCCTCCTCAATGGTTATGGGGATGACTGGTGATTCTCTTTCACTTGAAATCTCAACCATGTCTGCTTCACTTTGCATGCCGCACTAGTGCCCCGCGATGCTCAATGGGTGCTCAACCTAACCTCACTTGGAAACTTAACTGAAGGCAATGCCATTCTGCAATTCTGTTACAACTTATTTTTCCACCTTGTGAGCATCAACATTGATTGGCCTTCAGTATCCATTGTATTGACTCAGACCCATTATTTTCCCTTCAGGAACCAAGTTTCCCTATTTTTATTCATGTATGCTTTTTGTGTTAAATTTTCAGAATTTACTTCAATCTGATCTAGGATCTTAACTGAGAAAACAACATGTACAAAAAATCTATAGCATATCGATCATGGACACAATAATTCAAGCACACAAGAGACACAGAGTTTACATAGGGAAAACCATAAAGATGAAAAACCTCAATAACTTCCTCAAAGATAGATACAGAAATGATACAACTAGGATACAAGAGATAGTCTTCTCCTAGCAATAGAGCCTCCTCCTCCACAAGTGTGCCACTCTCCCAAGTGTGAGTGAGAGAATAGAATAATCAAATAGAGATCTCCCGATCTCTATTTATACTAGACTTGACTTGCCTAATAACCTTTACTAGGTAAGCCTTAACTTAACCACATAACACAATGTTGACTAGGCCGACACCCAATAGGGTGGTCTAATAACCTTTGACCCACATGGCCAACCCCCACTAGGGTGGTCTAACAACCCTTCGACCCACATGACTTATACAAGGCCAACCCCAACAAGGTAGTCTAATAACCCATCAAGTATAAGTTACGACACTTACAATATAAATGACGATACTTCCATATAGAGGAATAATAACATCTCTATAAGAATATAAAATACATATATGAAATACATGGGTGAAATACATTCCGAAGTTACATATACATCAACACTCCCTCTTAACTAGGAAGGTATTTCTCGACACAGGTCTGCTAGCACAAGTCTTCTTCTTTGGATCATCATCAGCGAATCATCATCCTTGAATCATCATCATCGTCACTGCTGCTACTATCTCAATCAATATCTAATTCTACTCGTCATAGGAAGTTCTATAGGGCCATTCCATTTTCATATTGGATGTAGGCCCACCACTTGCAGGTCTTCATCATCACTGGCCATACTCTGGAATCCTCAGGAATAATTATGTGCATCACAAAACCTTAAAAGAGTCTCTTGACTAGCAAGAACCCTAAAGAGCATCTGAGGCCTTTTTCATCCTTTCCAGATCTCCAAGACTTATTACATGAGACCCCACCACAAAACCTCAAAAGGGAATCCCATGAATGATTACGAGCACAAGGCTCTACCTATCGGATCTCCCAGGGCACAAATTACATGTGGTCACCACAAAACCTTGAAAGAGCATCGCAGGACTGATTACGAGAACAAGGCTCAAGCTATCGGATCTCCCAAGGCACAAATTACATGTGGTCATGGAAAAACCTTGAAAGAGCATCCCAGGAATTATTACGAGCACATGGCTTAACCTATCGGATCTCCCAAGGCACAAATTACATGCCATAGGAAAAAACCTTGAAAGAGCATTTGCCATATATCCCAAAGTACAAATTACATGCCATAGGTAAAACCTCGAAAGACTATCTGCAAATCTCCCAGGGCACAAATTATATGTCCTCCCAAGAAAAACCTCGAAAGAGCATTTTCCAGATATCCCAGGGTACAAATTACATGCCATAGGCAAAACCTTGAAAGACTATCTGCAAATCTCCCAGGGCACAAATTACATGCTTATATGCACAACCTATTCCACGGCCACAAAGTATCAACCTGATACTCACCATACATCATCCTGATGTACACAGGATCATCCTGATCATCATCACTACAACATCCTGCTGCATGTCATCTGGAGCAACATCCTGAAGCTCGTCATCTATGATCATCCTCATCATACACTGCATCCACCTAATGCATACCAAGTATCTACCTGATACATATCATCATACATGATCCTACTGATCATACAATATATCCACCTGATACATACATAGATACATGAACCACACAATGCATCTAACTCATATATATCAACATAAATTATCTACCTGATCATACATAGTATCCACTTGATACATATATAGATACATGGTCCAAGCATCCAACATGATGCATATACAAAATACATACAAATGATCCAATCAATCATATCCAGCATCCAACATGATGCATACATACATATAAATGACCCAACTGATCATATCCAACATCCAACATGATGAGTGCATAAATATACATATAAATGATCCAACTGATCATATCCAGCATCATCCTATTGCATATACAGAGCAATAACTAGAGCATCGTCCTGATACTCATCCTCCAGTGCTTACATCCACAGCTATGTGAAGGATCCTCCTTCCAACATGCTTGGCATGGCTTCTGCAAATGTGTCCACCACTTCTTCCTCGAAGTGTCATCAATCTGAAGAACACCAAGCCTCTCCCTGAAGTACTCGAACTTCACCCTATCTAGTGGCTTCGTCAGTACATCTCCAATTTGCTCATCCGTCGCAATGTACAGGAGCTTCATAGCTCCTCTCTGCACCATATCCCTGATATAGTGATATTTGATCTCCATGTGTTTTGACCTATCATGAAACACTAGGTTCTCGGACATCTTCACACAACTCTGGTTATCACAAAAGATACCAGTAGCATCCAACGGGAGATCAAATAACTCAGACAGTAGCTTCTAAATCCATACTTCCTCATAACTAGCTGAATAGACTGCAACATACTCCACCTCAGCTGTACTTAGTGCTACGCAGGACTGCTTCCTGATGAACCAAGAGATCACACCTAATCCCATACTGAAGCAACATCCAAATGTGCTCTTCCTATCTACAGCACCGCCAGCCCAATCTGAATCAACATAACCCTGAAGGTTAAACTTTTGATTCGCATCATACTTGAGCCCATAATCAACCGTACCCTTCAGGTACCTCATAACATGCTTTATAGCAACTAGGTGAACATCTCTTGGATCCATCGGGAACTGGCTCAATGTGTTCACCGCAAAGAAAATATCTGGTCTCGTGTCCGTCAGGTACATAGAGGACCCAATCATCTGATGATACATAGTGACATCAACCAGCTCAGATGAAGCATCACACAGAAGCTTCAGGTTCGATGCCATAGGTGTGGCCATGTCCTTGCAGTCCATCATCCCGAACGTCTTCAGGATCTTTACTGCATACTTCCCTTGTCCAAGGAATATTCCATCTGCACTTTGCCACACCTCCATGCCTTGAAAGTAGTGTATCATCCACAAGTTCTTCATCTCGAACTTGGCAGCAAGATTCTGCTGCGTGTCAGCAATCAATCTATCTTCACTTGTAACAAACAAGGTATCCGCGTACAAAATAGTATCACTGGATTTCCTTCCTCAACCTTGTAGTAAAGGTTGGAATCCGCTTTACTCTTGGTAGAGCCCAAACTGGATAGAAATTTGTCTATCCTGTCATACCAAGTTTTGCACATATATGACTCCCTCTCATGTGTCTTAGAACCAAGTGGCTTCTCCACATACACTTCTTCTTCAACTACACCATTCAAGAAATTTGTCTTGAAATCCATATGGTGTATCTTCCCTATCATCACTGCACCCGGAGCAAGTACTGATCTAATGGAAGTGTATCTGGATACAGGAGAAAAAGTCTCTATGCTACAACCTGCAACATGCTTGATATTGTAGCTTCTCTTGGAAGTCACTACAAACTCCCCTTCGAGTCTTGGGACTGCATCCCAAACATCTTCGTGATCGACTGGTACTCCTCGATCATGGCATTCTTCCCAGATCCTGGGAACTTCAATATATTCAATATTTTCAATAGATAACTTTGTTGCTGAACAAATGTTGTAGTCCTTCTTTTGTAGGTGATGGTATACGATCTCTCCTACACAACAAGTTAAATTGCATGATTAGAAAAAATCTCATAGAACAAATTCTTACACATAAAGAAATATGTCATATAGTCATGCAATTATCTTAGCCAATGCTTCAATACAACATTTATCCATATTCTGTAACTTTCTAGATGTCTTCCAATCTCTACCAGAACATTGTTAAGAGTGTGCACAACTCCTAACATGTCATCAAAGAGATTTCATTCTAGACAAGTAGCAATGGAATGTTGTACAGTGCCATAGGCCACTTACCCATGTATATTAGTAGTATATTGTTCATCAATGCAGCTATTCTAATATGCATAATACACAACCTAATTTTAAGAGCATAAGCATATACATCATTAAATAACATTATGTAAGAAATGAAAATTCAAATACTTATCTTTGTTTAGTTGCTAGGTGGACTCCCTTTGAATCTTTGCAACTCCATTCTGATGTGGATTGTGAGAAGTGGTCAACCCCCTCTGAATATATGCATCCTTGCAGAAACTACTGAAGTGTGCTCCTTTTCTTTCTTGCAGGAACAACTGGAGTGTGCTCCCTCTTGATCTTTTCTTCTTGGATTACCTGTCCTTGAACTTACATCCATCCTTAATCACTATGCATGCTTATTAGTATCATCATTGTGTTATCTTTGATGTCTCATACATAATCACACATTTATTAGTATAATCTTAATACTATCAAAACACAATAATCTTAAACATGTATAGTCATGATCATTCACAGATAATAAACATTAGTATTCAAGGTGTCAGGGAAGTCTTTTTTTACTCATGCATATTCTTATTTGATCATAGGACTCTCCTGATTAGTTAAATCATCAATGCATAAACCCGTGATTACTCAAACCTATACCTTCATGATTCTTCTGGTTAGTCATATCATCAATTATGGTAAGAAACATAATATGCATATAGCCATGACTATTCAAAACTATGACTTCATGAATAATCATTATCAACAACACAATAGTATAAGATCCTAACACAAGGTAGGATTCTAGCTTGATATAGGAAAAAAATACCTGTATTAGCATGCTAGCTAGTTATGTCTAACATACACGGATAATGTCTTATGGTTCTCTTCAGTGACTTGTGCTATTAACCTGCATGTCTCATAGGTTAACCATTGTAGGACCAAGTTATACATACCTCGAAAGTATATCTTCTATGTGATCCATGACAATGGATGAATCTTTGTCTTCATGTCACTATGATCATATGTTCTTGAAGTAGAACATGATTTGTCTTTCTTGGTGTACCTTTTATGTTAGCGAACAACATAAACCTCATACAACATCACAATGCATTAGTACATTCATAAGTGTCAAAACCTTAATCAATGAATATCTTCTATTAAGGTGATACGACAAGTCTAGTAATTAATCAAGATTGTACTGTAATGATATGAAGACAAACATATGATAAACTTAACCATGAAACATACATGTAAGCCATACCTGTCAAGATTGCTTGTAATCTTCTTATGGAAGGCCTTAGTCTCATCTCCCTCTGAGACAAGAACTTCTTCACTTATGCAGGTGACCAATCCATCTTCTTCTAGGATTAACCCAATCCACTTGATTTGCAAGAACTGGACCTAGAGCTGGATTAGGGTTTGTCAAAGAAACCCCAAAAATTCAAACTTTGAATTTCAAACTTCCGAAAGCATAGAAATATGCGCCTTGATGAGCTGATCAAGTTGGTATAATAATAATTTGAAAGCTGCAAAGTTTCACCCCTCGAAATTGCCTTTTATATTTCTGGATTCACTAGGGAAGACCCTAAATTAGGGTTTGATTTTCCTGGAGTTTCACCCAACCAAAATATTTGATTCAAAGCTCTAATCTTTGATTTTTCTGAGGAGCTTCCAGCCATGGTCACAGATTTCCAAAATTCCAATTTTTGCAGAAGCCCTAATTTTCCATCTTTCCGATCAAAGTCCCCAACTGGGGTTGGATCAAGCCCGGCCTTCTGCCCAACCAAAAAATCTGATCTTGGACTCTAAATTTTTATATCGATGAGTAGCATCCATCCGTGGTCTCCGATTACAAAAATTCTAAGTTTCTCTGAAGCCCTAAATTTCCAAAGCCATGAATGAAGGTGCTAAAAAATAATTCTATTTTGACAGAAATATATACCTGATTGTTTCTGGTGTAACTCCAAACTTTTCAATCCATAAGGTCTAAAACAATTTCGTCAGATATCCCAACCTGTTATCTATACATCCCCATAGGTCTGACCTCAATTGGATTGTATGAGAGAGAGTTATGCCAAGTGTCACAACGTGACCGGTTTATGGGATAATACAGGAGAGTGAACTTGTATGGCGCACCACCGGTCACTAGTTCAACTTTAGCCTCTGCAAATTTTTCTTGAGCCATCTTGACCTGTTATCTTTCCATCTCGATAGGTCTGACCTCAATTGGATTCTATGAGAGAGATTTATGCTAAGTGTCGCAATGTAACCTATTTATGGGATAATACAGGAAAGCAAACTTGTACAGCGTGCCACGTGTCACTGGTTCAACATCGGCCTCTAAAAAGGTTTCTTGAGATAGTACAGTATGTGTACTACTTGTACATTTTTACAAAATTTCATTTGGAGCTTCCTAGCCCAAGTTATGACCTTTTTTCCAAGGTCACCTGATTTTGAATCAGATCTGGAAGAGGCAAAAACCCTATATTGTATAGATCATAAATCACAAAGTACAACGAAGTAGAGGTTGTCCTTTGGACACAAGGTACATGGGGATCAGATATTTGATCTGTAAAAGTTTTAGATCCAAAAACTTCACCAAAATATATTTATAGCGAAAGTTCTACGATGACTGGTGTTTGCTATATCAAGCCCTAGCATCGTAAGTGCAACAATTGTCATACATGCCATATCATGCCTTCTTTCAAGATAGCTCTGATACCATGTTAAATTTTCAGAATTTACTTCAATCTGATATAGGATCTTAACTGAGAGAACAACATGTACAACAATTCTATAGCATATCAATCATGGACACAATAATGCAAGCACACAAGAGACACAGAGTTTACTTGGGGAAAATCATAAAGGTGAAAAACCCCAATAACTTCCTCAGAGATAGATAGAGCAATGATACAACCGGAATACAAGAGATAGCATTCTCCTAGTAGCAGAGCCTCCTCCTCCACAAGTGTGCCACTCTCCCAAGTGTGAGTGAGAGAATAGAATAATCAAATAGAGATCTCTTGATCTCTATTTATACTAAACTTTACTTGCCTAATAACCTTTACTAGGTCGGCCTTAGCTTAACCACATAACACAATGTTGACTGGGTCGACACCCAATAGGGTGGTCTAATAACCCTTTGACCCACATGGCCGACCCCCACTAGGGTGGTCTAACAACCCTTCGACTCACATGACTTAAATAGGGTCGACCCCAACAAGGTGGTCTAATAACGCATCAAGTATAAGTTACGACACTTACAATATAAATGACGATACTTCCATATAGAGGAATAATAACATCTCTATAAGAATATAAAATACATATATGAAATACATGGGTGAAATACAATTCAAAGTTACATATACATCAACATTTTGTTCCATTATAGCCATCGTACATGCAGGTTGCACCTAATTAGCCCGCATATATCGATTTATATGGTAAAAACAGTAAAAACTCTATTTCTACTCCCAAAAAGTGGTCTTAGGGTGACCTTTGGCTCTCCATATACCCTGAAACGACTCAATTTGACCTTTCACTTACCTTTGGAAGGCTATATATTGAGATCTTATGGTGTATGGAAGGGAGGAGAAAGAGAGAGCACCATAACTCTAGTAGATTTTTGCCATGACTTGAGTCTACACTTATTGATTCTTATTGTTGTGAACTCCTTATGTTCACCTACCAAACTCCTTTCATAGTTTGAGTTTTCCATCACATGGGGAATTGAAGTGGCGGAGGCACAAGTGGAGAGACCTAGTTCTTGGTTCAAATTGATTGTCGGCAAGAGGTCCTATCATGTACTTCTTGTTATTAATTAATGGAAATACTCATTTTATCTTCCAATTGATGTTGTGAATGTTGTTCAAATTACATTGGGTTACATTTTCTTATGATATCATGGACCATGCTATTCTTTATGCTAATATATTTCACATATTATATGTACTTGCTTGTATTTGTTGTTGAGACTAAGCTGTAGGTTCAAGTGTAGATTAGAAAGCTCAATGAGGATCTACTTTGAACATCTGGTTGAAGGTTGGTCTTATTCTCCATATCTTAGCATTTTCATTATAATAGCATTGCATTTGGAATTGAGTTATTTTTTGGTAGTCATCTATCTGTTGTGGTCTGCCCCGAGCCATAGGAAGTTTTTCTCCATAAAATAAATGGCGACTCCGCTAGGGAGGAACCTCCATTTTGGGGATTTTTAGGCATTTTTCCTTATTTTGAGTTGTTGTGTGTTGAGATTCTATGTCATTGATTGGACATTGGGATTTACATTAGAAAAATAGCTTTTTTTGGGCTATTTGACTCTTTTTGGGCTCATTTTCCTTTCCCTGTACACAAGTCAACCTAGTTTTTCCCGCGTCTACCCACCCCAGTGTGAACTGTAGCCCGCATCTACCCGCTATTGTTCTATGAATAGTTGCGTATAGCTTTGGGATTGCTTGATTTTTTACCTTGGGTTGTTGTTGGGTTGGTCCTGCACGTTCCTGAGTCTTAGTTGGCTTGTTTCCTGACTGTTCCATGCTTTGTTCATGACCAGAAACTCCTCTTTCTTTAGTTTTTGAGATTTTTGGTTTCCCACCATTTTTTTTTATAGCTCATTAGCTTGGTTGAGTCTTATTGTTTGGGATTTGCTGGGTTGTCTACTTGATATTCTATGCATTTCTTTACTGAATAGTTATATTTTGCTTGCATTTTTTCATTTCCATTTATATTGAAAAAATACAAAAACATTGTTTTGCATTTTCCTTCCATTTATAAGCAAAAATACAAAAATATTTGCTTTATGTTCTACATTTTGCATCAGAGTGCTTGTGATTTCATCTAGGACTTGCTTGTGCATTGAAATTTTAAAAGAGATTGCATTTTATTTCGAACCGTTGGATTGATTGTCATATTAGTGGCATGCTCTTTTATTGAATAGATGAGTCTAGTGTTTTTCGGTTTTGCATACCATTGAATCTTATCCGTCATCAATTTCACGACCATATCCTTTGAGTAATTGCAGTCATTAAAATTAACGCTTAATCTTAAAATTTATTAGAAGCGATTTTCTCTTTGATAGAGTGCACCAACTAGCTTAGGTTTAGAGTCTTGGAATAGATCATTGTGATTTAACAATCGAAGACTATTGAACCAAGATTATGTGTATGAAGAGGGAGTGGTGAAACCCATGGTATACATCAGTGTTCTCAGGAATCTATACTCAAACTAGAGTTAAGCACGAGGTCACAGGAGGTTGGTTGCGGAGATATCCCTCCAATACTAGCTGAATGTGGGATATATTTCTAGGATTTGTTAGTGTACGGGGGCTCTTGGGGCATTTGACCCTCTTGAGTTTTGGGCTTAGCTAGCCTGCCCATACGATGGATCCCACCTACGACTGTCTTCCTGAGCATTGGTGTTACACAGAAATCTTCCACCCTGTGAGCATCAACATTCTTTGGCCTATAGGATCCATTTCAGTGACTCAGATCCATTTTTATCCTTCAGTGATACCAGTCTACCCTATTTTTATTCCTACCTGCATATTGCATCACTATAGCATGCGTACCCGTGAGTATCAAGTAAAATGGTAAAAACCACTATTAATTACTTTTTACTCCCCAAAAGCGGTCATTGGGTGACCTTTGGCTCTCCATCTGCGCAAGTAATGTCTCGATGTGTCCTTTCACCTACCTTTGAGAGGACTATATATTGAGCACATATGGCTTATGGACGGGAGGAAGAAGAGAATAGTAAAGGAACTCTAGTGGATTTTTTTCCCTATCTTGAGTCTGCACTCATTGATCCTTGTAGTTGTGGACCATTTATGTTCACCTTCCAAACTCCTTTCTAGTTTGAGTTTGTCATTCATGGAGGATTGAAGTGGTGGAGGCACAAGTGGATTGATCTAGATCTTGGGTCATATTCGTTGCTGATAAGAGGTCGTATCACTTTGTACTTCTTCTTGTTCATTAATAGAAATGCTCATATTCTCGTCCATTCATGGTGTTAATGTTGTTTGTTATACATTTTGTTACATTTTCTTATGATATTATGGACCATTGTTATTGATAATGTTAATGTCAATTATATATTATATATACTTGTTGGATATTGGCTGTCAAGACTAATTTGCAGATTACAAGTGCACGGATTGAAAGCTCCAACAGGGATCTACATCAAACATTTGGATCAAGGTTGGTTACATTTCTCCATTATATTAACATTGTCATTTATAATAGCATTGCTTTGAGAATTGAGTAGATTTCTGGTAGTCATCTGTCTGTTGTGGTATTCCCAAGCCATAGTGAGTTTTCTCCAATACAATTGGTTATACGTGGTGGCCTTAGTTGCTTTACCTAGGTATCACATAGGACATTCGTTGCGGTTATTCTGCGATTTTCTTGAGTCAAATAGGGGTTGGATAGCATAGTTTCCTATTGTATAAGGATTTGACCCTGTGCACGCAGTGAAGTATGGGAACCCTTATAATTGATTATGTTACCTCTGGTTATAGTTTGGGAGTCTCAAGCCTCTCCTAGGTGAGACATACTAGATGTAGTGTTGGGAGGTCCCTTGAGCCAGTCCTGTTTCTGTGCATTTGGTTGTAGTTTCTTTAGGTGTGTGCTTTTTTATCGTTAGTTGGTCATTAGGAGGCATTTAGTTTAGTGGAATGTTTAGATTTATCATGGAATGAGATCCACCTCTCTATCGGTCTCGTCGTTTGGTTGGTATACCAGTCGACGAGGTAGCAAGCCCTTTTTATAAGAGGTGTTGGAGGCTCCCCCTTGATCCATTTGAAACTTTTGACGAGCGTCAAGATTGCATTATGACTTTCGCATCGGGCCCGGGAATAATTTCGGTGAATTTTTCGGGTGAGGTCGATGGATAGACCGCTCATTCCACTCCTAGATATGTGGGAGAGGAAGGTTCACCCCCACATGTCACTTCTATGGGTTTTAGGTCGAACCTACCCCCGGAGTCGAACCCATTTTATGGTACACACACATGGTTTTCGATATGGGATTCCAGATCTTGATAGCACTAGAAACCCTTCGACCACTAATCCCTTTTCAGTTGGCATGCCCAGTCTTAATTCGAATGTTACATCCACTTCGTCAGATAGTCAAGCTAACACTAGCCTTGGTCCTAGGGGCACTGCTCCCTCCGGGGTGGGCACACCCTCTCCTACTCCATTTCAATTTAGGTCTAGTCATATCCCCTCATCTACGACAACTGTTGGGGGAGGACCACCTCCAAGGACTACTCCCCATTTTGGTGGGAACACTTCTCATAACATGGCTCATATTCCACACGTTACCACACATGCTTCTACGTATATACCCATGACTATGACCACATTTGCTAACCTGCATGTCCCTCCTAACATGGGAGGTGGGAACATACCTTTTTATGGTCATCACTCGACTACTCCTGCTACGACTAGCATCTATATGCCCCATAATTATGGTGGTAATCCTTCTTATAATGAAGCCAGTTTTGGACCTTACTACAACCCTCCTCACTATGGTGGTTACAACACATATATACCTTCTTACCCTTAAATGGGTTAGGTCGGAGGTGGTTATCAACCCTATGGTCATGGTCATGGTTCATATCATCCTTTCGGTCCACAAGGTCAGCCTCTTTTGGGATATTTTAATCTAGCCACACAGCCATAACTCTCATTTATTTCTCATTTGAATCTACAAGATCTTTCAAAGCTCACAAATGATCCGGTGTGTCACGATCCTTCTTGGCCTCCAGTCCCTACCAATCTCCCTTCTGAAATTCCAAAGATCGAAGGGAAGAATGGTGAGGATCCGAGTGATCATGTTACTAATTTTCACCTTTGGTTCTCCTCAAATTCATTAAATTGCGATTCCATCCGTTTGAGACTATTTCAATGCACCCTCATGGGGGAAGCCACAAAGTGGTACATCGAGTTTCCTGGGGGCACTTACAAGGTTTTTAATGATATAGCCTTAGTTTTCTTAGATCACTTTCAGTTGTCGGTTTGCTATGATACTGGCACCGAAATTTTATCTACCTTCACCCAGAACAAAGCCACGCACATATCTAATCACATTCAAGAGTGGCATCGGCGGAAGAGGCTAGTGAAATCCAACATTCCTCCAGACTTTTTGTTGGATTGGTTCCTCAAGTATTTGCTTACCTACATCTCTAAGGACGTTTTAGTGTCTGGCATTACGACTGAGCAGCAAGCTATAATCAAAGCCCAATAGCTAGATTTACTATATGCTCAATCTAGTATCATGTACAATATTATTCCTGACGCACCGCACTCAAGTCATGAGCCCAAGCCTGTTTCTAGACCACATGCTGATGGAATTATTCGATCCACCTGTACTCGACCCGTAGACTTGGTTACAAATCAAATGAAAAATTAGTCTATTAGCCAATCTACCCTCAGAAAGGCTCACACCTCATCCACTTCCACCTAATCGAATGATGTCCATTCTATATAGTCGGTGAACCCATCAGGTAAAGAAGAAGGGGAGAAACAATCGTATGGGTGGGAATAATGGGAATAATGGAAGTAATCGAAATACTCCTAGAAAAGAGAACGCCAACCCTACTCGGGACGGCAGAAATACTGGTGGGGACCGTAAGCCTAGAAGTAAGGTGAAATTCCCTTGCAAACTTTGTGGGGAGGATCATCTTACTCACTTGTGTCCTCGAATTGAAGAAGCATAGAAGCATCTTGCACAAAGCCTAGATGTGTTTAAAGATCCCCTTCCGCATCACCAGAATATGGCTCTGAATGCTTCTGTCACTGGCTACGGGACTACTGAAACTTCAACGTCCTCTTTTCATGTCGATGGCTATGGATGTGTGAACATGGTTAAATATGAGATTGGTGTTGCTACTTGTCAATGCAATTATGGTGCACCACAACCGAATATGGGGAATGAGCCTCCTCCTCCTCCTGAATCTTCTTTTCATATCGAGAAGCCCAATACTATGTCGTGGATACCGAAAGGTGTTCTTTAGTGCTTGGTGCACAATCCCAATGCCTAAGCCGCCCAGAACTACTCCATTATAGAAAATTTGGGACAAACTCCATGTTCCATGTCGACTCTTGAGCTTTTACAGTCATTTCCTTCACAGAGGAACGCCCTTTGATATCCCTAGCGTCATTAAATTTGACACTATTGATATCCAGCCTCGCTTTCCTTATCATGTGGCTTTTCAAGTCCATGTGAGGTGCTTAGATAAATTCGTTAAATGTACGGTGGTTGATGAAGGTGCTTCCACCTCAGTAATGTCATTATATTTTTTGAAATCTCTTAGCTCTCCTCCCTTGTCAAAATCTATGACCATGCTTACTGCGTTCGATGGTTGGTTGTTTAGGACGCATGGTATTCTCCCTTCCCTTGATGTCCAATTGGGTGGGAAATCCATGCCTATTGAAGTCGAGGTGGTTGATGCGCCCATCGACTACAACCTTCTTCTAGGTAGGAATTGGATCTACGCAATGAAAGCGACTGTGTACTCTATGTTTAGAGTTATTTGTTGTCCTCACGAAGGCATAATTGTGACGGTTGATCAGCTAGACTTCCCTAGTTCCAACTTCGCAGCATCATCGGGAACTAGTGTTCCCCAGATCAAAGATTTTCAGCCGGCAACTGGGAACATTGGTGTAGGATTGTATCCATCATTGATGGGATCATTTGACTTTATTGAACCAATTGCCTTTATTGGAACTGTTTCCAATAGTGTGCCATCCTCTTTAAGTAATGTACCCTTTCGGACCTCGTATTTTAATGATTCATGGAATTTACTATCTGTGTGTGCCCCATCTGGAGACATTTCGCACATTGGAATGGCTATGCCATTATCTACAGTTCATCTTGCATACCGTGAAATTCAACAAGCCATCACAGAGCTAGATCCCTCCTCTTCACGGACAAAAGAGGAAGATCCCGTTATGTTGCCAGCATTGGAAGCCGAATCATCTTGCTCACATGATTGTCTTGATGGTACTTTGCCTTCGGATGAAGCAATCATTGAGGCCATGTGTGGTAGTGAGAGGCCTTGGGAATATTTGCATCATCGCTTCTACTTTCTTCCTAACCTTGACCTTCTTGAGCGAGAAGAGTTTAGGACGACTCTTGCAGAGAAGGTTGGTCACCCTGTGGCTCCTTTGGACTCACATGGAATTTACATGGAGGGGAACATGGCTAATACCTCCCCAACCATACCAATCAACATCTCTCGCATGCCCAAAAAGAGAGAGAATGTTTATATTAGTGTTGATTTTTCTCCCGATGAGATCCACATATACACCGAGTTGTTCAACGAATTTTGGGATGTTTTCGCCTAGTCATATGAGGAGATGCCAGGAATAGACCTTAGCATTGTCGAACATGAGATTAAGACATATCCTAATGCTAATCTGGTTCGGCAATGACTTCATGCTATGAATCCTAGGAAGGAATCCGCGATTAAGGCAGAGGTGGAGAAACTACTTAAAGCCGGTTTTATCTACCTGGTTCCCCTTATCGAATGGGTGTCAAATCCTGTTCCTGTGGATAAGAAGCAGGGAACCATCTGTGTATGCACAAACTTATCTGAACTGAGCATGTCTGAAAGATAACTTTCCCACTCCATTCATAGATCATATTTTGGATGCATGTGTGGGAAACAAGAGATTTTCGTTTCTGGACAGTTTCTCAGGATATAACCAGATCCAAATTAAGCCCAAGGATCAACATAAAACTGCTTTTATATGTCCTTGGGGTACATTTGCGCACCAGAAAATGCCCTTTAAACTTAAAAACGCTGGAGCTACATTTCAATGTGATATGACCTATGTGTTTCATGAACTTAATAATATAGTGGAGGATTACTTGGATGATCTTGCTAGCCATTCTCATAAGAGAGTGGACCACCCTAAGCATCTCCGCCTCATTTTCGAAAGATGTCAGTGTTACAAGATTTGTTTGAACCCCAACAAGTGCATATTTGTTGTGAAAACAAGTCATCTTTTAGGGTTCATAGTTTCCAAAGAGGGTATAAGAGTCAATCCACTTAAGGTTGAGGAAACACTTTGATTTCCTCCCCCGTGTAACATAATTCAACTTCAGAGCCTCCAAGGGAGAGCCTCTTTTCTATGACATTTTATAGCGAATTATGCCAGTCTTAACAAAGGTTTCGGGAAACTTTTAAAGAAGGACACACCATTTATTTGGGATGAGCGATCCCAACAATCTTTCGATGCTTTGAAGAAAGATTTGGTATCAACCCCTCTGCTTAGTCTACTCAACTTTGCTAGAGATTTCTTGCTTTATGTGGCCGCGTCTCGTGAGATGATTGGTATGGTCTTAGTTCAGGTAGATGATGCACTCCAAGAGCATGTTGTCTATTATCTTGGTCGAAATCTAGTAGACGCTGAGCTGAGATACACTCACATGGAGAAGTTGGCACTTGTGACTGTTCATGCAGTCCAACATTTACATCATTACATCATGCTTAGGAAAACCACTTTCATAGCACACATCAATCCATTTCAGTTTGTGCTTTCATGACGCTTAATTGGGGGGAAGTATAATAAGTGGATTGTTATTCTTCAAGAGTTTGATCTCGATTTTACTTTCACGAAGTCAATGAAATCCTTGGTTTTCACTGAGCTCATGTCGGATTTGTTGCGGCTTGATGAGGACGTCATCCATGAATATTCCTTTATGGATGAGCACTTATTCCTTATCTCATCAGCAGACCCTTGGTATGGGGATATCATCATATATCTCCAATATTTTAAGTTCCCTTCGCACTATTCATGGGACGAATGACGACGTGTGAGACATCACGCTAAATATTATGTCATCGTCGGTGACACTTTGTAACATCGGGTAAATCACTCTATCCTTTGTCATTGTTTGAGTCATGAATAAGCGGAGTTAGTGCTAAATGACTGCCATAGTGGGGCATGTGGTGGTCACTTATATTGGGTTGCCATAGCCCAATGTATCATGCGAGCAGGTTACTTCTAGCCTTCGATCTTCAAAGATTGTATGAACGTCATGAAGAGAAGTCACCCATGCCAAGTGTTTCCTTGAAATATACACTCGCATCATGTGTCCCTTCATCCAGTCATCACTATTGGTCCCTTCACTAAGTGGGGTGTGCATTTCATGGATTGTAAACCAACTTCGGCTTGGGGGCATCATCATATAATTGTGGCTGTGGACTACTTTTCCAAATGGGACGAGGCCATGCCTACTATAAAATCTTATGGTTCTACTGCAGCCCACTTCGTGTTCAATCATATTATTGCTCGATTCGGTATCTCGAAAGAGATTGTCACTGACCATGGTAGTCACTTTCAAAATAAAATGATCGAAGATTTGTCACTCAAGCTTGGGTTTCGCCAAGATCATTCATCTTCTTACTACCCCGAAGCAAATGGTCAGGTCGAGGGAGTTAATAAGTCCTTAAATACCATTCTCCAATGTACCATCCAACAAAGCAAGATCAACTGGAACATTATGTTATATCCTACTTTGTGGGCATATCGAACCGTAGTTAATACTGCTACCGGTTTCTCACCATTTCAGCTAGTACATGGTGTGGAGTCTATATTTCCGATTGAATGCAAAATCCCTTCATTGAAACTAGCCATAGAGCTCCTGCCTGATACGTCAGATGTTGAGCAACATTTGATCCACCTTGATTAGCTTGACGAGTAGCATCAAGATGCCACTGTGGATATAGATGCCAACAAACTTCATGCCAAGGTTCAGTATGATAGGTCTATTTGTCCCCGACAGTATGTCGAAGATGACTTGGTCCTCTTGTATGACCAAGCTAAGGAACCCTTGGGGGCAGGAAATTTTAACCCCATGTAGCACGGTCCTTACATAGTGAGGCATGTCCTTGAGAAAGGAGCCTACGAATTGGAATACTATGAGGGGAATGCCTTGAAGGAGCCTAGAAATGGGCTCTACCTCAAGCGGTATTACGCTTGAGCTTCTAGTTCGAGCTAATACTTTTGTATACTATTGTATAGTTGCTTCTGTACATAGTTTAGATTTCTTTTGGTTTTTTAGATCTGCTAATTCACTTCTGTTTGGTTGACACATGTCAATGGAATCTCCTATGTTCTTGGTATTTGTGGATGGTGCTAGCCGTCATACACAGTGACTTGCTTTTGCTGCGTGGGTTATTTATTCACTTGACCATAATATTGTGTCTTCAGGGGGTGCCTGTCTCGGTCCTACATCCAACAATGTGGCTGAGTACAGTGTCGTAGTTGAGCTACTTCGAGATGCCATTTCGCATGGTATCGATTCTTTAGAAGTCCGCCTAGATTCACAACTGGTTGTGTCTCAATTGAATGGTTGGTATCACTTGAGGGATCTTGCATTAATACGGAGGTTCTTAAGGGTAAGACTCTTGGAGCGTCATTTTGTTTCCATTACATACATTCATGTTCCAAGATGGTTTAATCATGTATCTGATGCATATGCTAATTATGTCCTAGATTGGAATTTGTCACATCAATAAAGAAGCACACAAATAAACACTCATTCACACATTTGTACATACACATATAGTAGAACTAGATAATCATAGTTTTTCTTAAATAATAAGTCCAAAATGTGGTGTCACAGTAAAAAAATGGAGCCTGTAGCTCTCAAAAATATACATAATCAATACAAAAATATATGACTCTGAGATGTCTAAGCCCTACGGGGAGGCCTAGTTGCCTCAACAGGATGTGTCTGAACATTGTAATGTACTTCATTGGCTATGTGCCATAGTAACCACACCTAGGTTCCCATTACTCCTACAACATGGCATTGCATCGACTCTGGAAGATGCTCCACCTCGATGAGCGGTACTCTGGTATTCATATGGGTTAGGTTGACCTGTACTATCTCTAGTGTGTGCTCTTCTGCAGTTCCAACCACCTCCCCACCCCTACCTCAATGACGATGTCTCGGGTAGCCCTCTGGTCTTCAAGAACCGACATCTGCAAGCAAATAGTAGAATGTCAATATGTGATACTACACTAAAATGATTTTTTCATTTCTGAAGGAACAAGATTTCCTTAATAAGTAAATAACCAGTACAAGTAACATAAGAAATCCCTAAATGGATAAGTATTAATGTAAAAATGAATGTATGATAGATGATAATGGTTACATAGTTTGGGGATTTTATAGGCCTGTCATGTACCTTTTCGACAAAAGGTCATGACTATTGATATTTTTTTAATTAATAAATTAATATTAATAGTTAATATTAATTTATTATTATTTTGTTGTCACATTGCCTTCCCCTTAAGGGAAGCTTTGTCCTCAAAGCTGTATTGACAACGATGTTTGATTTCCCTTGAACGGTCGTCTCAAGATCGCTTCTTTTGTATTTATGATACTTGATGAAATGAGATGATACGAATTACGAATTCCTAAGGAGAATTATCGCATCATATTTGTTGTGGTCCATCCTAGATCTATTTTTATCGGAGCTCTGAGATCCGTTTGTGGGACGAGTCATTTCAATTGTTGCTTAGTATGTCGATCTTTTCGCCTGTCAACATAATTCTTCTGTGGGTGCTTGTTTTGACCTTATCGTTGGTCAAAATGGTGATTATAATTGGGATGTCTATAAGGCATATGTGTTGTTTGTTTTTCTTTCTTTTGAACTGTGGTGAGGACTGCCTTCACTTCCTCGACTTGATTTTTGGATGCATCTTCTTGGATTTGCGCTTGTTGATTCTCCAGTAGATTTTTATGATCTTGAATCTTTTCGATTCTTTCATCTTGCAACTTTTTGTCAATTTCTAACTTCTTGATTTGATTCTCTAGTTCTTGATTACGATTCTTTAGACACTGGTTTTCTTCCTACTTTTCCAGTGTTCTTACTTTGAGGTCTTCACCAGAGTGTTCCCTCTTGCTACTATTTTTTAATTTTTTAATCTTTGTAATCAGTGTTTTGTTATGATATTGTAGTTGAAAAATCTCTTCAGTATTGCTTGATAATATATTGTTGACTTTTGTCAATTCCAACTTATGTGTCTTCTTGCTGTCATCATACTACTGTTGGAGTTTTTCTTTTTTCTGTTGACAATGACATAACTCTGTTTCTTGATTTTCTAACTTTCTCTAGATGTGCTCCAACTCACTATCTTTGTCCATGATGAGTTTGTTTAAAAACTTTATTTATTCTTCATCTGTAGTTTGCGATAAGGGAACTATCACTAAGAAATCCTGTAGCATTATTTTCTTCTTCTCATGGAAGAAGGTGATGCACTTCTTTTTTTCATTAACGGAGAATGTTCCTAGTATTTCCAACCAATTATAACCCAACATTATGTCGATGAGATGGTCGTCTATAGCAACGATGGTGAATTGAGCTGTAAAATGATAATCATCGATTTGTAATGGTACTTCTATTTGATCTTCGTTTGAATCATTCTTCATTGATTCTTGAACTTGTACTTGTTTTGTGACATCAATGTTTATAAAATTTTCCTTGTTGGATGGACAAATAGCGATGGCAATTGGAATTTCATCAAATATCCCATTAACTTTCAGCATGGCCATCGGCACTTTTATCGGAACGTTGAGAAATCTTTTCTCTATTTTATTAAAATATGTCTCTTTCATTTTTGCTTGTCTTCTTTCCTATTTTTTGGCTTCCTTCCCCTTTTTATAAAACAAGTGTAATTAATTACACTTATTTAATAATATTTATTATTACTAACAATAATAATAAACATTATAATTTTTTGTGAATAGAAGGGGTATAGAGTTTTGAAACAATACAATATATATTATTATAAATAATAATAATAATATTGTAATTTTTTTTAACTAAAAATAATAAGTATTATATTAAAATGCTTTAATTATAAAGGTGGAGTAATAAGTTTCTAATAAAATTAAAATATTATATAATAATACGAATATTGTTATAATAATATATAAAACTAAGAGTCGGTTTGATAAAACCAAGGGCTCACAAAACCATGTGCACTGTCATAAAACCATGTGTGGTTTCATGAATGTTATTTTACTTCTTGTTCTTACTTATTTTCTATTGTTCTTCTTTTTTATCCTTTTTTATTTTTACTTTTTATTTTTACTGTTTTCTTTTCTTTTTCTTTTTATTTTCTTGTTTCTTTTCTATTCTTCTTCTTTTTTTTTACTTTTGTCTTTTTCTTTCTTCTCTTTTGTTTTTTTACTTTTTGGAGTTGGAAAATGGATTTTGGCCAAGGGCCACTCTATGGTCAAAAACCAATTGACGGGAGAAACTCCCAATAATAGCCAATGGCATAAGAAAGCCATAAATGGCTAATTAGTAATGTAAAAATGAATTTATGATAGATGATAATGGTTACATAGTTTGGAGCTTTTATAGGCCCGTCATGTACCTTTTCAACAAAAGGTCATGACTATCGATATTTGTTTAATTAATAAATTAATATTAATAGTTAATATTACTTTATTATTATTTTGTTGTTACAATTTCCATTATAATAAAACATCCAAAATAATTAAATACACAAAACATAAAAAGAGTAATGTATCGATATCTCCGAATACAGCCCCTGGAGGGAGCGGCATGTCATGGTTGCCCTGGTAGTCTATCCCCTCATACGGGTAGTCATCGATGGAAATGACCCGACGAGCTCACCGGTGGAAGAACTCATTTGAATATGGTGACGCATGTCGGCCACCACCTTGTTGCGTCAGTACTTCATCCCACTGGGTCAGGGCTAGATCACGGAGACTATGCAGAGGGACTTCAACCCTCGAACTAAGCCCTAGAACTCTCTCAAAGAAGAAATTGCATAGTATACTTCCATACCTGAAGTTCTTTGCCTGCCCAAGCTTACACTCCGTTAACTGGGTCTTCATAGACACCAGTAACGTTTTGCACCAATCATACACTATAGGCCTCATGCACTCTACTACGTAGAACATCACTGGCCTCGAAGCCTCATGTAAAGCTGCTGAACCTGTTATCCTCATGAGCGTGAGCACTATTATCTTCATGCTCAAGCTCACAATGGCCCCTATGGGTATTTGGCTTCCTAGTTTATATAGTTAGTAATGGTGATCCCACAACCTACATTGCAAGACCAGAGACTCTTAAAATCCCCTCAACGGGACAACCCTGTAATAAAATATATGTCATCCACCTCTAGTGAGAGCGATTGACCATCCAGGTTGAAGTACTACGCATCTACATCCCAATAATCAATCAATTGACGAAGTAGTTGGTTTTGGGCCCTTAAACCCCCAATGCTCCATAATTTGTAGAGACCACACGCTTTTATTGCTTGTTGCACAGGAAAATCTTGGCAGACATGCTCGTCAATCACATCATGTTCCCTCTACCTCCACTCTAGGACCATCCTGGAAGCAAAACAAAAGACTTTTTTAGCTTTTATCATTTAAAAAACCACCTTCACGGTCGTACATGTGGGAAAATGAGTAGACAGGGGTGTCTATCGACGATCAACGCAAGCATTGACAATGTCTATCAGGCCCTACTCATGACCCGCAAATCTATAGCCCATGTACATCGCCATGGAGATGTAGGGGTGAGCTAATAAAAAAATTGGACCACTAAAAAATGAAATAAAAGCTATGAAATGGATGAGGAGGATTAGATGACCAACCTACTCCAGACGACTCAAAGAATGGAAGCCTGCAGCTCCCAGAATCAGCAACTGAAATCTTAGGTGAAAACTAACCAAAAACTCCTATTTGGGTAAAATGTGAAAATGGAATAGTAATTGTAAATTTTTATTACTATTTATAGTTTTTAAAACCCACTTTCCTATAGTTTTTACCGTTTTAAGCTGTTTTGGACTAATGTGTTGTCCTGGAGTACCATTTTGAACAGTTTTTTTCCAACGAGAGTTGATTTTTTGATCGTTTCGCGCCTATGGCAGGTATATTTCACACCCCTCATATAGGTTAGATGTCATTTTCACCTGCATTATGCATTCGACCTTTGACCATTTGTCATTAACCCTAGGTGTGACCCTGCTTCTTAACCGACATAGAGCCTTCACATTGTTATAGAAGTGTCGTTATTTGGTTGTAGGGCTTGTCCAAACATGGGTGCCCTAGTTAGATCCTTTTCATGCCTTTTGGTGCCCATGCCGTTGTCTCTCTTTAATATCGAGAGTCCTTCGTAATTACGCCATGACTTTGGGATAAAGATTCAGACTCTAATTTTTCTTATGTTGGCCATCTCCCATAAGGAATCCCCCATTGTATATCGAGTTGTGATTGCATTGCATCATCCTGCTTGCCACTTGAGCCTTGTGTCAGCTCCCGCTTACTCAATTATTAGCCATGTCCCTGAGCACTTTCCCTTTCGAGCCAAGCAGAGCTTTCATTTTCCTTTCGCAATTTGATGACCCTTTACCCTAAGGGAACACCCCCCCGAGTGTCCACATCCTACACATGCTTCCTTGCATTGTTCATAAGTATGTTCCACTGCTTGGGACTAGTTTTCTTTCCATTTGACACTCATTCCCTCACCTATTGTACTATAAGCAATTTTATTATTTTTCAACATTTTCCAAATATGAAAAAGACCAAAAAAAGATCAAATATTCCAAAAAGCCGGATGGGAAAATATTTACTTCCTTTTGCTGGAAGCTGTTGTGTCGCCTTTGAATAGATGATTCATTACACTCCATCCATTATGAGTCGGGACTATAGTAGAACCTTATGAGCTGTACTCGTTTCTCAGATTTTACTCCATTGCTTGGTGAAGCTTCCAGTCATTATGGAGCCCTTTGTTGATGCCTCCTGCATCACATAGTGTTATTATCATCTAGTACTTGAGTGTATGATACATGATTCTATCCATATTCCCATGCTCTTGTTCAAAGGAAGTCCTGAAACCAGAGTCGGCCACTCCTCATATCTCTTGACCATTGCATTTTGGCCATCCTTATTGAGTTAGTCCGTTCATCCGAGTTCTTCCAAATCTTTCAATGTAACTGTTACCTCATGCTGGTTAATAGGCGATGCCTTAATGTCCTCCTTTTAGTGAGTTTTGTTATGTCGACTTCAACTCATTTATTTTGGAATTTAGACTTAGAGTTTGTTGAGTACCTTGAGGCTTGCAGTCATTAGTGGTAGGTTCTCTTGCCACTGATAGTTTTGGGAATACATCAATTTCCCCTAATCGATGGATTCATCTTAGTGTTCGACCTCAACAAATCTATTCACACTTTGATGATTGTACTCTGTGCCTTGATGCCCATTTTCATTATTGGTGGATTATCTCGCATCTGTTAATGGTATACATCATTGACCGGTAATCAAACGATGTCACATTAGGTTCGACTTCAACACCTTTTTTCACTTTATGGGACTTCCACCATAGATGATTTGTGTAGAAGACCCTAGATGTTAGTAGCATTCAGTATGTTACTCATGATTGTGACTATACTTATGAGATCTCATTTCTCATACATCAACAGTTTGTACCTCCAATATTGCACTAGTTGTTTCCTTTTCAACAGGAGACCATATCTTACTGTACTAGTCATGGCTATGACCACCTATGACATGTATTCACTATGTACTTCCTATCATGGCCATTATATCAGATTGTTTTATTGTACCGACATGTATTCAGAGATATTATTGTATTATGACGAGTGGGCTATGTTTTCCATTTGTGTCTCCATCACTCCACTTCTTAGATTTGTAATGTATTTCGGCCATTGTAGCACCTTCTCTAACCTCACACATTAGGGGGCATCTATTACAATGTATTTTTCCACCTTGTGAGCATCAACATTGATTATCCTTCAGTATCCATTGTATTGACTCAAACCCATTATTTTCCCTTCAGGAACCAAGTTTCCCTATTTTTATTCTTGTACGCTTGTTGTTCCATTCTAGCCAACGTACACACAGGATGCACCTAATTAGCCCGCGTACATTGAGTTACATGGTAAAAAACAATAAAAACTCTATTTTTACTCCCAAAAAGCGGTCTTAGGGTGACCTTTGGCCCTCCATATACCCCGAAATGACTTGATTCGACCTTTCACTTACCTTTGGAAGGCTATATATTGATCTCTTATGGTGTATGGAAGGGAGGAGAAAGAGAGAGCACCATTACTCTAGTGTATTTTTGTCATGACTATTAGAGTTCCATATGTTAAGACAGAAAATATCAGTATTACATTCCATTTCACAACAATAGCATATACAAGATCACTGAAAGAACAAATAGCACATCATAAACACAAGAGACACATATTTATCTTGGGAAACCCTCATGGGGTAGAAAACCCAGCAAATCTTCCTCAATATAGATGACCAACAAATACAAATATGTAATCCTCAAACATGAGCTCCTTCTCCACCATAGCATATCTCTCTCTCACCTATGTGCCAATCACAAGTGAGTGTATGTGTGTTAAATGAGGAACACACCTCCTCTATTTATACACAACTCCAACTTGAGTTTTACACTAACTAGGTCGGCCTCAACTTAACCACTTAACATAATGTGACAGGGCCGACCCCACTAGGATGGTCTAATAACCTTTTAACCCACATGACTCATACAGGGCCGACCCCCACTAGGGAAGTCTAATAACTCAAGTTACCACATTCTCCATAGAGGAATAAAATATCTTTGGATATACAATAACGTATTCATGGAGGAATGAAACAGCTCTATAATAATAAAGTACAAAATAATATTCTTAGAAGTTACAACATCTCAACACCCCCCCTTAACGAGAAGGATATTATAACAACATATGCACGAGCAAGGAGTCATCAACTACATGATACATGATACATCTATAAATCATTGGAAGCTTTCTTCATACATCATCAATAAATCAACCAGTTACTGGAACATCTTCAAGATCTTCAATACTGGATCTTCATCTTCTGCAGCACTCGAACAAATATAGTAGCATCATCATCTAGATCCTCTCGATTAACATCTCGATCGTCTCGATCAACAACATCATCATCTAGATCCTCTCGATCAACAACATCATCATAGCAGCATACTTTGATTTTCACATGATCCTATTACAGGATGATCAATCCCTCTCACTGTAGGAAATAGGTCCAAGGATGATACAATCCTGATCTACTTACGGGATTATAAATCCCTCTCAATTTAAGACATCTCTCATGTCTATGAACGATGCAATCTAGATCAACTTACAGGATGATCAATCCTTATCATTTTAAGACTTATCGCCATGTATAGGGATGATGCAATCCTGAATCAACTTACAGGATGATTAATCCTTATCACTTTAAGACATCTCACCATGTCTAGGGACGATGCAATCCTGAATCAACTTATAGGATGATTAATCCTTATCACTTTAAGAATTTCACCATGTCTTGCGACGATGCAATCTTGAATCAACTTACAGGATGATTAATCCTTATCACTTTAAGACATCTCACCATGTCTAGGGGCGATGCAATCCCGAATCAACTTATAGGATTATTAATCCTTATCACTTTAAGACATATCACCATGTCTAGGGACGATGCAATCCTGAATCAACTTACAGGATGATTAATCCTTATCACTTTAGGACATGAGTCCAAGGACAACGCAATCCTAATCCACTTACAGGATGATCAATCCCTATCACTTTATGACATGAATCCAAGGACGATGCAATCCTGATCCACTTATGGGATGATCAATCCCCATCACTTTAGGACATAAGTTCAGGGACGATGCAATCCCAATAGTCCTCTTAGACAAAGTCTAAGTACCACTTCATCGACCTCATCATCGATACAGGTAACCTCATCATTGACGTCATCATCGGAACAGGTAACCTCATCATCGATCTAGGTATCCTCATCATCGATACAAGTATCCTCATCATCGACACAAGTATTCTCATCATCGATACAAGTATCATCATCATCGATACAAGTATCCATACCATCGATACAAGTATCTTCATCATCGACACAAGTATCCATATCATCGATACAAGTATCCTCATCATCGATACACGTATCCATATCAACATAGGTATCCTCATTATTGACCTTACCATCAATATAGGAAATCTCATCATCGATATGGGTATCCATATCAATACCAGTATCCAAATATCATCATCAACCATATCACTCCCCCTTTCGAGGAGGGTCCTTCTGAATGACACCAAGCTTGTCTCGGAAATACTCAAACTTTACTCGAGATAGGGGTTTGGTCAATATATCAGCAACTTGTTTGTCAATGCTCACATACTCGAGCTTTATAGCTCCTTTCTACACCATATCCTGTATATAAAAATATTGGATCTCTAGGTGCTTTGACTTATTATGGAACACTGGATTTTCTGTCATCTTGATACAACTCTGGTTGTCACACAAGATCACAGTGGGGTCCATCTCTAAGTCAAAAAATCCTGATAACAGCTTCTGAATCCATATCGCTTCATAGCTAGCAAAGCAAGCAACAATATATTCTTCTTCAGCTATGCTGAGAGCCACACTAGACTACTCCCTGCGAAACCACGATATCATGGCAGACACCAAACAATAACATCCACCCAATGTGTTGTTCCTGTCCGATACACTTCCTTCCCAATCATCATTTGTGTAGGCATACAATCTGAAGTCATGATCTCCAAGATAATATAGACCAAAATTTATCATACCTTTTAGGTACCTCATCACATGCTTTTCATCTATTAGGTGTACATGCCTACGTTCCACTAGGTATTGACTCAAGGTGTTCACAGTAAAGCATATATCTAGCCTAGTATTCGTCAAATACATCAATGACCCAATAATCTGTCTATATAGAGTCATATCCAATAACTCTAACGAGTCATCAACTAACAGATTCAAGTTGGAATCCATGGGAGTGGCCATGGCTTTTGCATTCCAACAAATCAATTACTTTCCCTGGTTGAGAAAGATTCCTTTTGGGCCTTGTTATACTTCCAGTCCTAGGAAGTAATGCATCAATCTGAGATCTTTCATCTCAAATTCTGTAGCTAGCTTATTATTTCTTTCCATGATCTGTTTCTCATTCCCTCTCAGAAAGAGATCATCCACATACAGTAATAGTATGACAAGTTCATCATCCATAACCTTAAGATAAAGGTTAGGATCAACTTTACTTTTGGTAAAGCCCAAGCTTGTCAAGAAGCTATCAACTATCCCTCTGTGACTGAACATCATTCACACTCTGCATTGAGTGATCTTCTGCATATATATCTATGTCATCTCTTGTGAGATGGGTCTACTGATATGAGCCTCAAGATCATTCGAAATCTATGGTGAGTTCCTTCTTGCATCCATCTAAGAGAAGAATGTCATTTGTATATAGACACCATCTTCAACCTTGTATCAATGGTTGAAAGCTACATCACCCATGGTGATCATTAAGCTCATCAAATGACTATTGATCTTGGGTACCCGTACAGAGCTTTCTTCAATTTAATCTTGCTAGTTTTCTCGATTCATACTTCTTCTTCAATTACTCCATTAAGAGAATGGTCTTATCTAGTCACTTGGAGCAAACATCTCGTCATGATCCTCTTCCTCTTTCTAAGAGAATCTTCTAGCCATGAGCCTTCTATAGTATGTTTGATTTGTAATTCTTCTTGTTGAGCATCCATCACTTGTTCGGTGTTCATCATTCTTCATGATCTTTCCTACAAATCAAAGTTAATTACATGATTAGTAATACTTCATAATCATCAAATCATTTTGTCATTTCAATAATAACCTATTATGCATATTGATATGATTCACATAGTTATGCAACTATCTTGACCAGTATTTTGGCACAACACTTTTCCATATCCTGTATGCATACAGTGGCTATCTAGATTCCTTCCATATCTACCAGAACAAACTGTCAAGAGTGTGCACAACTCTCAGCATGTCAACAAAGAGGTTTCATTTTAGATAAAAAATAATGGAATGTTTGTCCAACTTTCCCAACATATGCATATTAGTAGTATATTGTTCAATGCTATATGAATGCTTACACTATGCATGATATATTCTCGGAATACAAATATGCATACAACTATTACAAGCAATATAATTTACTATTTCAGAGATTCAAATAACAACTCAAATACTTATCTTTTATGTTTGTGTGGTTTCCTCCCGCTTGATCTCTATATGTCTTTGAACTTCTATTCATTGTGTACCACTATGCATGCTTAAGTGTGCACTAGTGTCATCCTCATGATCTCATACATAAACATACATTCATTGGTATAATCTCAATACTATCAAAACATTATGTATGGTCATGATCATTTCATACACAGGTATACTTACCTAAGATCCTAACACAAGGTAGGATTCTAACTTGATATAGGAAAACATACTTGGATTATCATGCTCAGTTATGTCTTAACATAGCCAAACAATATCTCCTTTGTTCTCTTCAATGATTTAGAGACCTTGTGCTAGAACCTGCGTATCTCATAAGTTAATCATAGTAGAACAAAGTCATACATACCTCGTAAGCAGAGCTTCTATGTGGTCAAAGACTATGGATGAGTCTTTGTCTTTATGTCATCATGGTCATAGAACTTGATTTGTCTTTCTTGATGTACCTGTATCTTGTTAGTAGACAACATCATCCTCATACAACACCACAAGTGCATTAGTACAATCATAAGTGTCATAACCCTAATTAATGAATGTCTTCTATCATTCACATGCATTCATTATCAAACAATCATAATTGTACTAACCTTAATAACATGAAGACAAACATATTATGAACTTAATCAAGAATCATATTTTCAAAACATACCTGTATTTCCTCTGGTCATACCTATCAAGATTTCTTGTAGTCTTCTTATGTAAGGCCTTAGCCTCATCTCCCTCTCGAACTGGAACTTCTTCACTTATGCAGGCGTCCAATTCATTCTCTTCTCGGATTAACCCAATCCACTTTGATTTACTAAAACTAGATCTGGAGTTGGATTAGGGTTTGTCAGAGAAACCTTAAAAATTCAAACTTTGAATTTCAAACTTCTGAAGGGATGGAAAGATGCACCTTGCTGAGCTAATCAAGCTGGCATACTTCAATTTTGAAATCTCCAAAATTTGACCCCTCAAAATTGCCTTTGAAACTTCTGGATCTTCTAGACAGGATCTCGAACTAGGGTTTGATAAAGCTCGGTCTTCTGCCCAACCAAAAGGTTCGCTCATGTGCTCCAAACTTCTATTTTTCTGAGGAGCTTCCAGCCGTGGTCTTAGATTCCAAAAATTCCAACTTTTGTAGAAACCCTAATTTTCCACCTTTCTGATCAAAATCCCGAACTGGGGTTTGATTAAGCCTGGCCTTCTCCCCAACCAAAAAATTCGATCTTGGTCTCTAAATTTTGATTTTGATGAGGAGCATCCATCCGTGGTCTTAGATTCCAAAAATTCCAACTTTCTCCAAAACCCTAATTTCCCGTAGCAGTGATAAGCCAAAAATGAGAATGCTCAAAATCCAATTCTATTTCACAGAAATATGTGCCTTAATGTTTCTGGTGTAACTCAGAAATTTCAGATCTGCAGGGTCTAAAACTTTGGCCCATTGTAGCCTGGCCTGTTATCTTTCTAACCCCACATATTTGACATTCAAATGGATTCTCTGAGAGATAATTATGCCAAGTGTCTCAACGTGACTTGTTTATGGGATGAAACAATAGACTGAACTTGTATGGATTTTCATGTGTCACTGTTTCAACTTCGACATCTAAAAAGTGTACCTATGAAACTATAGTCTGTTCCCTACCTGCCACATTTAATGAAATTTCATTTGGAGCTTCCTAGCCCAAGATATAACATTTTTTCCTAGGTGACCTGTTTATGACTGAGATCTGGAAGAGTTAGAAACCCTAACTTGTATTGATCATATCTCACAAAGTACAATGAATATGAGGCTTTCCTTTGGACACAAGGTACAAGGGGATTTTCTCTATGAGCTGTTAATTTTTTTAGATCCTGAACCTTCCCCAAAATGGATTTATACGAAAGTTCCACGATGACTGGCTTTTGCTATATAAAACCCTAACTTGCAAATTGTCGCAAGTGAGACAAGTGTCTTAAGTGCCATGCATTGCCTTCCTTCAGGATAGCTTTGATACCATGTTAGAATTCCATATGCTAAGACAAAAAATATCAGTATTACATTCCATTTCACAACAATAGCATATACAAGATCACTGAAAGAACAACAAGCACAACATAAACACAAGAGACACAGATTTATCCTAGGAAACCCTCATCGGGTAGAAAACCCAGCAAAGATTCCCCAATATAGATGACTAGCAAATACAAAGATGTAATCCTCAAACATGAGCTCCTTCTCCACCATATCATATCTCTCTCTCACCTATGCACCAATCAAAAGTGAGTGTATGTGTGTTAAATGAGGAACACACCTCCTCTATTTATACACAACTCCAACTTGAATTTTACACTAACTAGGTCGACCCCAACTTAACCACTTAACATAATGTGACAGGACCGACCCCACTAGGGTGGTCTAATAACCCTTTAATCCACATGACTCATACAGGGCCAACCCCCACTAGGGAAGTCTAATAACCCAAGTTACCACATTCTCCACGGGGGAATAAAACATATATAGATATACAATAAGGTCTTCACGGAGGAATGAAACATGTCCAGAATAATAAAGTACAAATATAATATTCTTAGAAGTTACAATATCTCAACAGTGACTTGATTCTACAGTCATTGATCCTTGTTGTTGTGAACTCCTTGTGTTCACCTACCAAACTCCTTTCATAGTTTGAGTTTTCCATCACATGGGGGATTGAAGTGGTGGAGGCATAAGTGGAGAGATCTAGTTCTTGGTTCATATTGGTTGTTGGCAAGAGGTCGTATCACGTACTTCTTTTTATTAATTAATGGAAATACTCATTTTCTCGTCCAATTGATGTTGTGATTGTTGTTTAAATTAAATTGGGTTAAATTTGCTTATGATATCATGGACCATGCTATTGTTTATGCTAATATATTTCACATATTATATGCACTTGCTTGTATTTGTTGTTGAGACTAAGCTGCAGGTTCAAGTGTAGATTGGAAAGCTCAACGGGGATCTACTTCGAACATCCAGTTGAAGGTTGGTCTTATTCTCCATATCTTAGCATTTTCATTATAATAGCATTGCATTTGGAATTGAAGTATTTTCTGGTAGTCATCTATCTGTTGTGGTATGGCCTGAGCCATAGGAATTTTTTCTCTGTAACAAATTCTACTCATCCTTGCCCACTTCAGCTCAATACTCTCCTGCTCAATTCACACTTTACAGAATGGTGACTTCCGACCACATTCGACCCATTTTTTTAGTGCCAAATCGGTCCCTCTACCATCATGACCAAATCAAGCCATCATTATGACCAAATCAAGCATTAACTGCCTGAATCCGTTGTCGATCTTGTCAATCTAATGGTCGGATCCACCATAAATACATATCACTTCAACGAGCGATGTCGGTTAACTTCTTTTAACTGTCTACATTTATTGTTGATTTGACTAAGTCACGGCCCTACGACCATTGCAACATGGATTCCTACTGCGATCCCATATCTCCTACTTGTGCATCGTGTCCCTGCTAATGCGCCATCCTTCTACCAAGCATCCTATCTATTTTTTTTCCCACATTGCCTTAAGTACCGTGTGGCTCCAGGCCCGTCCTATAGGGCTTCATCCTGCTATTGTTCACTAGCTTGGGTAGCAGTGCTCCATCTAACTGCTGCAGCTATACTGCGACTCCTACAATAATGAAACTAATGAGATATGGATCGAGCCAATGCATGTATAACTTACCTGGATGCTTCACAAACTTGTTTTCATACAACAACACCAAGGCACCTTGCTGAAATTGTTTTTTTTAATATGGCGATCGTGCCAAGCTTTTTGTCGATCCTTCTCGACACGCTAGTGAAAAATTGCAACAAAACAGTCTTCCTCAAGTTGTACCAACTGCGCTAGTCGTTCTTCTAATGCTGCTCCATCATCCATGCCTGTCGCAGCCGCTATGCACAAAATCGAAACAATGTACTCCATAGGCATGATTGCCTCTTTCCCATACACCAATTTGAACAGTGTCTATCCATTCAATCTTTTACAAGTTGTGCAATATGCCCACAAGACTGCAGGAATCTTCAAATCCCAGTCATCGTGATTCACGTTACAAACACTTGTAAGCACATGCTCCAACACTTTGTTGAAATCCTCCACTGTTCCATTTGCTTGTGTATGATACAGGGTACTCTTCTTATATTGTATATGAAGCTCTTTTGTCAATGTGTTGACTATGCGATTGATGAAGTGACTCCCCTGGTCACTCATCAATATCTTTGGGCTTCCAAACTAAGTAACAATATTGCAAACAAGAATCACGTTGTTGTCGTAGTGATGCAATCTATAACAGGTACGGCCTATGCCCACCTTGTTCAATAATATGTTAATGTAATTATCTATTGTGTCTCAGTTCTCTTTCCAGGTGGGTTGATTGGGCCCATGAAATCCACAACCCATTTATCAAATGGCTGCAATGTCACTTGAGGTACAAGCGGCATCTCATCTCTCCTTGACAATTTTCCATTTCTTTGACAAACGCCACAAGTTCGCGCATAATACGTCGCATCATTATGAAGAGTGGGCCACCAAATCCCTACGTGAAGCACCTTCCTAGTAGTAGCATGACCTCCATAGTCTCTACTAGCTGCTCCCACATGTCCCTCTACCAATATCTACCCTTGTTCATGAGGTAGGACATATCACCTCAAGAGATGATCCAGTCCTAGTTTATAAAGTTGTCCAATAATCATCTTGAAGTTTGTGGCCTTAACCACCAACTACTTCTTCTGACTTGTGGTGAACTCCTCTAGTGCGGTTCCCGTTGCCAAAAACTGAATTATGTCTTCATAGTAGTATCCATCCGCCTCAACTATGAATAGTTGTGCATCTGGAAACCCATCTTCAATGTTTGTTGGTTCTTCACCTATCTTAATTCGTGATAAATGATCTGGCCTCGCATTCAAGCGACCTGGCTTCACCATTACCTCAAAATCAAACTCCTGAAAGAGAAATAGTCAGCGGCATATCTCCCCCCTCAACACAGGCTTATTAACCAGGTATTTCAAAGAAAAATGGTCTGTGAACATTTTGAAATGACCCCCCAATAGGTAATGCCTAAATTTCTGTAGCACATATACCATCAGCAGACCTTCCCTCTCTGTAGTCGTATAATTTTTCTCCGTAGATGATAGCTTCCATCTTATGAAAGCAATCGGGTGGTCAAGATCTCCTTCTCCTAGTTGTGCGAGCACCACACCCAACGCAATCAACGATGCATCCACATGGACATGGAATTCCTTGCTCCAATCAAGAAATACTAGGATCGATGCAGAAGCCATCTTAGCCTTCAGCGTCTCAAAACTTACTTCACATTCGAGACTCCATAAGAATACCGCGTCCTTATTTAACAAATTTTCAATAGGAGTCGTGATCGCAGCATAACCACAGATCAACTTGCGGTAGTATCCCATGTGCCCCAGCATCGCTCTCAACTGCTTTACAGTTGTAGGTGGTGGAAAGCTCAAAATCAACGCAATCTTTGCTGGGTCAACCAACAATCCTTAATTAGAAACAATGTGACCCAACAACATCCCAAACGGTGCACATAAAATACACTTCTTCAAGTTCAGCATGATATGATGCTATCTACATCCCTCCAGATTCAGTCACAGGTTTTCTAGATGGTCCCTGATCAATCCATAAACTGTCCAATCATCCATATAGACCTACAAAAACTTATGAATAAAATCTCTGAATGCAGCAACAACAACCTGGAAAAATATCGCAGGTGTGTTCTTTAGCCTAAAGGGCATCACAGTATACTGGAAACAACCCCATTTAGTAACAAGCGTTGTCTTGTGGCCATGTTCTTTCACGATCATGATCTCATGATAACCAGAAAATCGATTTGTGAAGGATACATTTCTTGACTGCTCACTCCTTCTAACACCTCATTAGTGAATGGCGTGAGGAATGGATCATGCATACACGCATCATTCAACTTCCTCAGGTCGACACAAATCCGAACCTCACCTGTCTTCTTATCTTGAACCACCATGGAACTAATCTATTTTGATTCTTCGAACGGCTCAATTATTCCAGCATCCAACATTCTGTCAAGTTCAGTTTTGACCCTTTCCTTGTGTCATGGATTTAGTCGATACGATCGCTTCCTAATTGGTTTCGCATCGGGCTTCAATGGAATATTCATCTCTGCTAGATCCCACAATATTCTCTTCATTTCGGAAAACTTCGTAGCGAACAAATCTTGGAATTCATGCAATAGTTTTGTGATCTTTGCAATCATGTCTTCATCCCAGTGGTCCTCAACATTCGTAAACTTTGGGTTCTCCTCCGTCCCAATGTTGACCTTCCTAAGCTTCAACGACTGATTTATTGGATCTGTCAGTATATCAGGTGCTACAACATCTCGACTGCCTTCTGTTTTCGGAATATGGATATTACGCGGGTGATCACCATCCTCTAGCCCTCCAATAATATTATAGCATTCCATCATCGACTGCATCTGATAATGCGCATGCGGATCCATGGGGTATGCAACTAGAACCACCTTCAGAACAACATTGCGGATGATCTGTAGGGCATTTGTAGGAATATGCAAGGGATCTGGTAGCTGTAGCAACTCACAATCAAACTCACAAATATGTTGCAAAGAAGAAGAGAAGGAGACACTCAATGATCACTCATAAACAAAAGAGAATAGAACAATATCTTAGTATTATACAATGAATAAGAATGTAAGTGAATCAGTACAATAGAACAATAAGGTGCATAATATAGTATTCGAATAGGCTAAGTAGGACATTCGACTTCCTAACTTAGAGTGTGGCTTGGATGATAGTGGAGTCATCATTTAGTCAATGTATCAGTCATCAATGGTAACAATTAGTCAACTGAGTCTAATTGAGTGAGGTAGGCACTAACTGAATGAAGGAGGCTTAGTGGAGGGCACATGAGGAGTCTAATTGAGTGAGGTAGGCACTAACTGAATGAAGGAGGCTCAGTAGAGGGAACATGAGGAGCTAACTGGAGTCAAAATGGGTAGATTAGTCTTACTGGAGGTCCATTAGAGTGAAACAGTCAGTGGGGGAGTCAATCTAGCCTTAAATCAAGGAAGGACTGAGTGATAACTGACTGGTAGGTGAGAAAGGTACCTAACTAGTTGTGGTAGGTGAGAAAGGTGCACTTGTCATGGATAAGGGCACTTTTGGTAGGTGGGAGGCCCCTTGGGGGCTGTAGACTGGATGTGGAGAGCTAGAACCAAGCTCTAGGAGCTAGGAGGTCCACCATGATGATGATTAGATGCATGCAGATGAAAGGATGCATGTAGAATGCATGCATGCATGCAAAACTAAAAAATGATGGGGAGAATATTCCAACACCACCCCACAATCTATACTATGAGAAAATAACTGAAGAGTAGGACTCTGGTAACTAAGACCAAAGGTCACCTTGTAAAACAGTAAGATAGGGCCCTGGTTACTAAGACCAAAGGTCACCCTGTACAATCAATCTAAAATAAACTAAGTGAGGAAAGAGGGAAAACCCAGTGGGAAGAAAGCCCTCCCTCAAAATAGACTAAAGGTACTAAAGTAGCATATCATGACTTACCTAAAGTAGCATATCATGACTTACCCTTGAAAGAGGCAAGGGACCTTCTATATGAAGGGTTGATCAATCCAAGATGAACCAAAAATGTGAGAAGGATGAGTCCCTTCATCATGAAAATATGAATTGGTTCTCCATCGATCAGTTGGATCACTAGAAGATGTGAAAGTAGTGGCTTCCCTTCTTGGAAGAGGAGGAAAGTCAGTTGAGAGATCATAAGGAACTGAAACTTCCATTTCTTCATCTTTAGCATTTGTTAGATCTTTAGGGTCTTGTGGGTCTGGATCCAACATTTTCTCTTCATCACTGTCTTCTTCTGAATCCGATCTTCTATATGTTAAGGATTCACTCTCTTGAAAATCACCAACACTTTCAAGCTCTGAATCTGAAATATCATGAGGAGGAGCAAGAAAAACTGGCTCAACATCACACACAAACTCTGAGTTTGATTTTTCATGAAGAGAAACATGTGAAGCTGATGTCTCATACTCAGAATCTAAATTGCCATATGATGGAGATTTGTTCTCTCGAACTCGTCACCATTCTCAACCTCTGAATCCAAAGGCTCATGTGAAGAAGTAGATGAAAATGAATCATCATCGTTCCCAACCTCTGAGTCTGAAGAAGTGGAAACATAATCAGACATGTAACCATCATGAACCTGCATTTGAAGAAGCATGTATATCTCTGATATCTCCCTTGAGCTGTTACTTGCGAGATCTTTTCCCAAAGAACTAGAAACCGACAAAGATGGAAGATCACTATTGAATGTAGTGTTGATGGCCCCTTTTTCCATGGGTTTTGAATCAATAGGTGCCAGATCTTCAGGTTCTTGTGGATCTGGATCTTGCATTTGTACCTTTTTAAGAGTCCTCTTTTTCTTAGCCTTCTTGGATCTATTTTTTCCTTTCAAGCAACTTTTTCATGTGCCATGATCAATCTTGTTGATCTTGATATCTTCATGAGTGTGAGAGAGAAGAGCTGATTCCTTTGAGAGAGGTAAGAAGTGTGAGAATTCAAAGAGCTTGGACTCATGATTTGCAATACCTTTTGAAATGATTTCCCCTGAGACTGTGTCCTGTACTTTGACTTCATTTGGAGAGAATATTACTCTCTTGGTATTTCCAACATGAGTCATTTGATATACAGAGAGTAAATTTGTTGCAAGAGAGGGAACATAAAGCACATTAGAAAAATATCCAGAGTCAAGATCAATTCTTCTGATACCTTGAGAAGGGTTTTCTGAATCATTGCCCAATTTGAAGGAAGGGCCTTTTGAGCTCTCAAACTTGGAGAAGAGACCTTTGGAGGAAGACATGTGTCTTGTGGCTCCTGAATCTATAATGAAGGAGGAATCTAATGATGCACTTTCCATGAGAGCATGACATCTTTCTTTACCTTCAGATCTATAAGATTCAGGATCGAGATATTTCTTCCTTGTACATGCAGGAACAGGAAGATTGTTCCTCTTGAGTAATTGATCCATCAAACCTATGGCCTTCTTCATACAATCACTCTCAGGATGAATTCCTTTAAGAAAATAGTTGCAATTTGCTTTTCTCTTGCGAGAATGCTTGGTATTCCTAGGGTTTGAAACCCTATTTGACTGATCTGGACTATTTGTACCATTAGATTTCTTGCCAGAAATCTTTTTTTTCCCTATATCATTCACTCTCTCTGCAAATGTAAGGGATGAATCCAATTTGGGTTTGATCATTCCCATCAAAATCAACTTATCTTCCCCTTGGGTAAGAGATTGTGTGAAATCATCAAATGAGGGAAACTTCCATTTTGGAATGGATTTCCTAGCTGACTGGAAAGTAGAGACAAAAACTGAGAAATTTGCCCCCAACTTTGAGAGAATGGTAAGTATAAGTTGCTTATCTTCCTTCACTATCTCATATCTTTTCAACTATGATATCAAGCTTTTGAATTTGGTGAGAAAGGAATTGATAGATTCGAATCTGCTAGGACTCAAACATATGAGCTCATTCTCCAATTTGTGTGCTACCATATCATCCTTTCACCCAAAAAGAGATTCGAGCTTTTCCCACACCTCTTTAGGAGATGTACGATCGATGACATGAAATTGTAGTTCATCATAAATATAGAGAAGGAGGAGACCATTTGATTCATTAAGCCGATCCAAGTATTTGGACTTTTCAACTGCATTGAGAGGTTCTACCATCATTCCGTTGAGTATTCAGGTGAAGCTCTTGGATCTCATGAAGAGAGCCATCTTGGCTTTCCACTCAACATAGTTGGAAGATGTAAGCTTTAGATCCATCTAAACAGAGAAAATCAAATAGTTGAAGAAGATTCTGAATGGATCAATAAACCTGCAAGACAATAAAACATGTGTCGATGGAGAATGCTACACTTCAACTGAACACTACGTTAAGGAAACTTGGCATATGGACTAAGTCCTTCACACCTAGCTAGACCTCACTGTATTTCTCCAATGAATTCAAGAAATAGCACCAGGATTTGCCGTGGAAACTTAGAGGCTTTTGGTGCACAAGTGAAAGATAGCTACTCAAAGAAATGTTGAAACCATTGTTGTTACAACTACTACAATTCGAATAGCTGCTTCCCGCTTTGATACCATGTAGGAATATGCAAGGGATCTGGTAGTTCTAGCAACTCACAATCAAACTCACAAATATGTTGCAAAGAAGAAGAGAAGGAGACACTCAATGATCACTCATAAACACAGTAGAATAGAACAATATCTCAATATTATACAATGAATAAGAATGTAAGTGAATGAGTACAATAGAAAAATAAGGTGCATAATATAGGATTCGAATAGGCCAAGTAGGGCATTCGAATTCCTAACTCAGAGTGTGGCTTGGATGATAGTGGAGTCATCATCCAGTTAATGTATCAGTCATCAAAGGTAACAGTCAGTCAACTGAGTCTAACTAAGTGAGGTAGGCACTAACTAAATGAAGAAGGCTCAGTGGAGGGCACATGAGGAGATAACTAGAGTCAAAATGGGAAGACTAGTCTCAGTGGAGGTCCATCGGAGTGAAACAGTCAATGAGGGAGTCAATCTAGCCTTAAATCAAGGGAGGACTGAGTGATAACTGACTAGTAGGTGAGAAAGGCTCCTAACTGGCTGTGGTAGGTGAGAAAGGCGCACTTGTCATGGATAAGGGCGCTTTTGGTAGGTAGGAGGCCCCTTGGGGACTATAGACAGGATGTGGAGAGATAGAACCAAGATCTAGGAGATGGGAGGTCCACCATGGTGATTATTAGATGCATGCAAATGACTGGATGCATGTTGAATGCATGCAGAATGCATGCATGCATGCAAAACTGAAAAATGACGAGGATAATATTCCAACAGCATTATGAACATTTGGATTAGCATCTGTGAAACTGAAGGTGTGAGTAAAGGAAACTATCAATTCTTCCCAAGTGGTAATCTCTCTGCACAACTCACCTTAGGCATACCAATATCACAGCATTTCATCCAAAGTGCGGAAAAAGGCATGAACCCATTCATCCTTTGGTCGCGAGGCCCACAAAGTATGACATTCAATCAGATGACCCCTAGGGTCATTCCTCCCATCATACTTTCCAGTGTGGTAGATTTCTATGTTGCCAAAGCGAATTGTCATCAGTATTAGACACTATGACCACCAAGTAATCGACTTCTTATGGGTCTCCCACCAACGTGTTGGAGCATCCTTCATTGCCTCCTCCAACGCTAGCAACCACTATGGTTTTGACACCTTGTCCTCAAATGCCAATAGAAATTTTGACAACTCGGGAAATCCTCCATATACTGGTAATTCAACAATCTCAGTCACGACACAGAACAACGACTGCATGATCAAACCACACTTTCAGAATGACACCTCATGTATGCGATTCTTCTAGTTCTCTAAAGCATCATCATAGTTGGAAGACGCAGAGCTAGAGCTGTGCCAACCAAGTTTGGCGTGGACAGTCGGATGGATGTAGTATTTTGAAATGTTATATGCATGATCCCATCCAATTACAACTTCATCCCTTACTGGTTCAGCATACCTTCATCCTTCAGCTAGATCCAATGGAGATATGACTCTGAGGTCTTGATTTTCAAAGGTCATCACCCACGTATTGAAATTAGTTACTGTCATACTGTCATTGGCCCATCCAATCCCTAGAAACGCGAGATAGGAGCCTCCATCATCGACAACTTCAATAACATCAAAATCAGCATAGGTTTTCATCCCCTCAATTTCCACAACAAGGCATGAAACTCTCCCAATTGGTGTTACTTTGGTCTGATTAGCTAGCCGTAGCTGCACAGGAGACTAGCTTAGTGTTGGGATCCCCATCTTTTGTCATGTCTGCTTTGTTCGAATATTGGCATCTGAGCCTAGATCCAGAATGACTGAATCTACCTCGTAGTCCCAATCTAGATATTCATGCACATCTCTTTTCTTGTCTTCTTCCTCTGTAAAGAGTTCACTTTGGACTCTTTCCGTCCCTTGGCTGGTCGATACAACAGACTCTCAATCCTGGCAAGAGCATCGGGATCTCTTTCCAGCGACAAGAAACTTTCAAAGAAGTTATGCAAAGTACCATATTGTCGTGATGGTCTTGCTCCCGAAATTGATTCGAAAGCAGTGGGCATGTCATAAGTAATTGACTTACCATGATTTCTTCCTATCGCATCATGTGCTTCGAATAATGTGTCTCGCTTAGCATCGATATCAAATTGCACCTTCTTCTTTCCATCTAGCCGAATGAGTGGATGCGGACCATCTTCTCTTGTCGTTGCACCTCCGCGAGTGATAACAACAACGTCGACGTCTTGCATTCTTGGTTCTGTGGAAATCGTTGCGACACTTGATCCCTAAGGCTAGTTCATCGGAGGATTCACAGGTTGATTCACATTTTGATTTGCATTTTGATTTTAATTGGGATGTTTCTTCTGGTTCTGCAACTGATTCTGATTCGCCAATTGGTTCTGGTTCTGTAATTGATTTTGATTATGAAACTAGTTTTGCAACTGGTTCTGGTTCTATAACTACGAGACATTTCCTTCCTTCCATCTCGCAATCAACTGTGGGCAGTCCTCAATAGTGTGATCAACAGTGATACAATGCGTACATTGTGCTTGCAATTGCAGACAATCTCTTTGATAGTGTCCCAATACTATGCAATTGTAACATTGCACAATCCATGACCCCATCCTCCTCCTCGACTAAATCCTCCACCTCCCCTATTGATGTATGTGTAACTTCGTAATATATTCACTTGTATATTGTATGTATTACATTTGTACTTTATTGTATCCCCAACATAGATGTATTATTCCTCCGATTGGAAATGTCATCATTTGTACTTGAAAGTATCTCAAGTATTATTGTAAGTGTCGCAACTTATATTTGATGGGTTATTAGACCACCTTGATGGGGTCAGACCTGTATGAGTTGTGTGGGTCAAAGTGTTATTAGGCCACCCTAGTGGTTTCGTCCCAGTTAGCATTATGTTAAGTGATTAATTTGGGGCCGACCTAGTTGAGTAAAGGTCAAGTGAAAGTAAAAGTATAAATAGAGAGTGTGGCTTTCTCATTTGATACATTCACTCACTCACTCACTTTGCATTAGTGAGAGAGAGGAGGAGTTTGCACTAGTGGAGGAGTAGCTACTGTAGTCATCTATCTCTTGGATTTGATCCTTGTGATCTTTATATTGGTGCTTATTCTATCTCTGAGGAAGTTGTGGGGTTTTTCTCGTTCTTGGTTTTCCCTGGTGAAATGTTTTGTGTCTCTTGTCTCTTATCTCTTATGCTTGATATATTGTACATGTTTCTCTTTCAGTTAAGATCCTAGATCTATGGAATTAAATTATGAAAAACTAACATGGTATCATAGCTATCTTGAAGGAAGGCATGGTATGGCATTTATGACACTTATTGCACTTGCGACAAATTGGAAGCTAGGGCTTGGTATAGTAAAAACCGGTCATCGTGGTACTTTTTCTATAAATCCATTTTGGAAACATTTCGAGATCTCAAACTTTTACAGGTCAAATATGAAATGTACATGTACCTTGTGTCCAAAGGAAATCCTCAGATTCGTTGTACTTTGTGAGATATCATATGTACAATTTACGGTTTCTACGTCTTCTAGAATGCAGTCCTAAATAGGTGACCTAGGAAAAAACAGCATATCTCGGGCTGGGAATATCCAAATGGAACTCTGTAAAAATTAATAGTTAGGGCATGGAATTTAGTTTCACGGGTCATGGTTTCATAGGCCTAAGCTCAAACAATGACACGTGGCACACCATACAAGTTCACTATATTGTTTCATCCTATAAACAGGTCACGTTGCGACACTTGGCATATCTCTCTCTTAGAGAATCCATTTGAGCTCAGATCTGTGGGGTTGGAAATATGATAGGTCATTCTGATACAGGATGAAGTTTCAGACCCTGAAGATCCAAAATTTCAGAGATACAACAAAAACAATATGGCATATATTTTTGTCCAAACAGAATTGGATTTTGAGCACTTTCATTTTTGGTTTGTCACTGCTGTAGGAAATTAGGGTTTCAGAGAAAGTTGGAATTTTTGGAATCCAATACCACAACTAGATGCTCCTCAATAAAATCGAATTTTAGACACCAAGATCGAATTTTTTTCGTTGGGAAGAACCTTGGGCATCATCAAACCCTAGTTCAGGATTTTGATCGAAAAGGTGGAAAATTAGGGTTTTTGCAGAAGTTGAAATTTTTGGAATCTGTGACCATGGTTGGATGCTCCTCAGAAAAATTGAAGTTTAGAGCATAATATCAAACTTTTTCGCTGGGTAGAACCTGTTAAGATTTAATATGCTAAGACAGAAAATAGCAGCATTACATTCCATTTCACAATAATAGCATATACAGGATCACTGAAGAAACAACAAGCATAGCATAAACACAAGAGACAGATTTATCCTGGGAAACCCTCATGGGGTAGAAAACCCAGTAAAGCTTCCTCAATATAGATGACCAGCAATATACAAAGATGCAAACCAAAGATATGATCTCCTCCTCCACCATAGCAGACCTCTCCTCCACAAGTGCGCCTCTCTCTCAAGTGAGTGTGTGTTTCAAATGACGAACACACCTCCTCTATTTATACACTAATTTGACATATCTTTTACACAAGTACACGTAGGCTCGTATTTAACCAATGGGTTAAATGTTAAGATTTAATATGCTAAGACAGAAAATAGCAGCATTACATTCCATTTCACAATAATAGCATATACAAGATCACTGAAGAAACAACAAGCACAGCATAAACACAAGAGACAAAGATTTATCCTGGGAAACCCTCATGGGGTAGAAAACCTAGCAAAGCTTCCTCAATATAGATGACCAGCAATATACAAAGATTAAACCCTGAGACATAATCTCCTCCTCCACAATAACAGACCTCTCCTCCACAAATGTGCTATCCTCAAGTGAGTGAGTGAGTATAATGAGGAACACACCTCCTCTATTTATACACTACTCTGATATGTATTTTACACAAATACATGTAGGCTCGTATTTAACCATTAGGTTAAATACCCCATTATAACTGACTGGGCCAACCCCCACATGGTGGGTCTAATAACCCTTTGACCCACATAACACATACAGGGCCGACCCCCATTAGGGAAGTCTAATAACCCAAGTTACCACATTCCGACGGAGGAATAAACATCTCCTGATATACAATAAGATCTTCAAGGAGGAATGAAACATCTCCAGAATAATAAAGTACAAATATAATATTCTTTGAAGTTACAATATCTCAACACTCCCCCTTAACGAGAAGGATATTATAATAGCATCTGCACGAGCAAGGAGTCATCAACATCATACATGATACATCTATAAATCATTGGAAGCTTTCTCAACATCATCAGTAACTCAACCAGTTACTGGAACATCAACATCTTCAGTACTGAGTCTTTAACTTCTGCAGCACCCACACAACTACAGCAACATCAATATCTGAATCCTCACGATCGTCAGCCTTGTCATCACACGATCATCAGCATCGTCATCACACGATCATCAGCATCGTCATCGCACGATCATCAGCATCGTTATCATACAATTATCAGCATCGGAATCATCTCGATCATCTCGATCTACAGCATCTGGATCATCTCGATCTACAGCATCTGGATCATCTCGATCTATAGCATCTGGATCATCTCAATCTACAGCATCAGGATCATCACGATCTACAGCATCTGGATCATCTCGATCTACAACATCTGGATCATCTGTATTAGTGTCCACACCAATACATCTATCATCAAAACATGTATTCTTACTAATACATCTATCATCAAAAGCATGTATTCTCACTAATACATCTATCATCAAAAGCATGTATTATCACTAATACATCTATCATCAAAACATGTATTCTTACTAATACATCTATCATCAAAAGCATGTATTCTCACTAATACATTTATCATCAAAAGCATGTATTCTCACTAATACATCTATCATCAAAAGCATGTATTATCACTAATACATCTATCATCAAAAGCATGAATTCTCACTAATACATCTATCATCAAAAGCATGTATTCTCATTAATACATAGCAGCATATCCTGCAACACACACAATCATATTACAGGATGATCAACACCGCTCTCTTTAGGACATAGGTCCATGGATGATACAATTCAGATCAAGTTCCAGGATGATCAATCCTTATCACTTTAAGACAAATCTCATGTCTAGCGACGATGCAATCCCGATCCAATTCCAGGATGACCAGTCCTTATACATTTAAGACAAATCTCATGTCTAGGGACGATGCAATCCCGATCCAGTTCCAGGATGATCAGTCCTTATCCATTTAAGACAAATCTCATGTCTAGGGACGATGCAATCCCGATCCAGTTCCAGGATGATCAATCCTTATCCATTTAAGACAAATCTCATGTCTAGGGACGATGCAATCCCGATCCAGTTCCAGGATGATCAATCCTTATCCATTTAAGACAAATCTCATGTCTAGGGACGATGCAATCCCTATCCAGTTCCAGGATGATCAGTCCTTATCCATTTAAGACAAATATCATGTCTAGGGACGATGCAATCCCGATCCAGTCCCAGGATGATTAGTCCTTATCCATTTAAGACAAATCTCATGTATAGGGATGATGCAATCCCAATCCAGTTCCAGGATGATCAATCCTTATCCATTTAAGACAAATCTCATGTCTAGGGACGATGCAATCCCGATCCAGTTCCAGGATGATCAGTCCTTATCCATTTAAGACAAATCTCATGTCTAGGGACGATGCAATCCCGATCCAGTTCCAAGATGATCAGTCCTTATCCATTTAAGACAAATATCATGTCTAGGGACGATGCAATCCCATCACGTACATTTTGAACCAAGGTCCAGGGACGATGCAGTCCTATCTTCAATTCTCAGAGACCTCAGTCTACATATCAATTCTGGGACCTAAGTCTGGGGAAGATACAATCTCCTACCTGTTCATTCAGGACTTCATTTTCGGAGACATCATGTCTACGACTCTCTTTTAGAACATGTGTTCAAGGATGATACAATCCCTCTTCTTTCTCAGAGACATCTTTCTACGGCTCTCTTGAGGATGATGCAATCCTATCATGTCCACCAAGGACTTCATTCTCGAAGACATACGTCTACGGCTCTCTTGAGGATGATGCAATCCTATCATGTCCACCAAGGACTTCATTCTCGAAGACATACGTCTACGGATCTCTTGAGGATGATGCAATCCTATCATGTCCACCAGGGACTTCATTCTCGAAGACATACGTCTACGGCTCTCTTGAGGATGATGCAATCCTATTATGTCCACCAAGGACTTCATTCTTGAAGACATACATCTACGGCTCTCTTGAGGATGATGCAATCCTATCATGTTCACCAGGCTCTCTGTCGGCATCACCAATATAGGTATCCATATCATCGACCTCACTGTCGATGCGGGAAATCTTATCATAAGTGATCACATCGCTCCCCCTTTCGAGGAGGGTTCTTCTGAACTATTTTAAGTTTGTCTTGGAAAACTTTACTTGAGGTAGAGGTTTGGTTAGTACATTGGATCGGTAGAGGTTTGGTTAGTATATTGTCAACTTGTTACAAATTCAAACTTTAATTCTTTTCTGCACCATATCTTGTATATAGAAATGTCAGATCTCTATGTGCTTTGACTTATCATGGAACACTAGATTCTCTGCCATTTTGGTACAACTCTGTTTGTCACATAGGGTCATAGTTGGGTCCATCTCTAAGTCAATTCTGAAGCCACATCGCTTCACAATTAGCAGAGCAAGTAGCCATATATTCTGCTTGTGCTAAGAGCCACACTAGATTGTTTCCTACTCAACCACGAGATCATGGCTGATCCCAGACAATAACATCCTCTCAATGTGCTCTTCCTGTCTGATAAAGTTCCTTCCCAATCAACATATGTGTATCCATCTGAAGTCATGATCTCCAAGATAACATAGATCAAATTCTATTGTATCCTTTAGGTACCACATCACATGATTTACAGCTTATCAGGTGAACACATCTAGTTTCCACTAGATACTGACTCAAGGTGTTCACAGCAAAGCATATATCTGACCTAGTATTCGTTAGACACATTAATGACTCAATATTTTGTCTGTATAGAGTTCTATCCACTAACTCTGATGATTCATCTTCTAATAGCTTCAAGAATGGCCATACCAACACATCAAGTCCTTTTAATATTTCTCAGCATACTTTCCTTGGTTGAGAAAGATTCCTTTTGAGCCTTGCCATACTTCCAGACCTAGGAAGTAATGCATCAATTTGAGATCTTTCATTTTCATTTCTTCAGTCATCTTCTTCTTCCTTTTCATGATCTGTTTCTCATTTCTTGTTAGAAAGAGATCATCATCATACAATAATGGTATGATAGGTTCATCACCTACAACCTTAAGGTAAAGGTTCGTAACAACTTTATTTTTCGTAAAGTCCAAGCTTATCAAGAAACTGTCAATTCTCCCTTTGTGACTGAACATCATTCACACTCTATATTGAATGATCTTCCGCATATCTATCTGTGCCATCTCTCGTTAGATGGGTCTACTAATATGAGCCTCAATATCATTCGAACTCTGTGGTGATTTCCTTCTTGCATCCATGTCATCTATGTATAGAAACCATATTCAACCTTGTAGCGAAGGTTGAGATCCACATCGCCCATGGTGATCATTAAGCTCATCAAATGATTATCGATCCTGGGAACTCATACAGAACCTGATTCAGACTTCTTCTTTAATTACACCATTAAGAGAATGGTCTTATCTAGCCACTTGGAGCAAACATCTCATCATGATTCTCTTCCTCTTTCTAAGAGAATCTTCTAGCCTCAAGCCTTCTATAGTGTGTTTGATTTGTAAATCTTTTGTTGAACATACATCGCTTGTTCAATGTTCATCATTCATCATGATCTTTCCTACAAATCAAATTTAAGTACATGATTAGTGATACTTCATAATCATCAAATCATATTGATATGATAATATATTATGCATACAGATATCATTTACATAGTTATGCAACTATCTTGACCAATACTTTGGCACAACACTTTCCCATATCCTGTATGCATACAGTGGTTATCTAGATGCCTTCCATCTCCACCAGAACATACTATCGAGAGTGTGCACATCTCTCAACATGTCAGCAAAGAGGTTTCATTCTAGACAAGCTACAATGGAATGTTTGTCCAACTTACCAATCATATGCATATTAGTAGTATACTGTTCAATGCTCTATGAATGTTTACACTCAGCGTGATATATTCTAAATATGCATACAATCTATTACAAGCAATATCATTTACTATTTTAAATAACAACTCAAATACTTATCTTTTATGTTTGTGTGGTTGCCTCTCGCTTGGTCTTCTAAATGTCTTTTGAACTTCTATTCATTCTATACCACTGTGCATGCTCAAGTGTGCAGTAGTGTTATCCTCATGATCTCATACACAAACATACATTCATTAGTATATTATAAACATTATCAAAACATCTAAATAGTCTTGAATATGTATAGTCACGATCATAAATAATAAACATTAGTATTCAAGATTTCAGGGAAGACTTCTTTTACTCATGCATATCATCAATCAAGATAAAAGACATAATATGCATAATCCCTTGATTACTAACTGTATGAATAAGCATATCTAATCATGCCAAGTATACTTATATAAGGGATCCCAATACAAGGTAAGATTCTAACATGACATAGGAAAACATACCTGGATTAGTATACCTGCTTAGTTATGTACAACATACCTAAACAATCTCTTCAATGATTTAGAGATCCTGAGCTAGAACCTGCATGTCTCATAGGTTAAGCATAATATAACAAAGTCATACATACCTCGTAAGTAGAACAAAGATTATGGATGAGTCTTTGTCTTCATGATGTCATGGTCATGGAACTTGATTTGTTTTTTGTGATGTACCTGTATCTTGTTAGCAGACAACATCAACCTCACACAACACCATAATGCATTAGTACAATCATATAGCCCTAATCAATGAATGTCTTCGATCATTCACATGCATTCATACTGTTACTAGGGTGATAAGACAATTCTAACATTAATCAAGATTGTACTAATAAATAACATGAAGACAAAACACATTATGAACTTAATCAAGAATCAGATTTCAAGACATACTTGAACCTCCTTAAGTCATACCTGTCGAGACTTCTTGTAGTCTTCTTATGTAAAGCCTTAGCCTCAACTCCCCCTAAAACTTGATCTGGAGCTTGATTAGGATTTGCTAGAGAAACCCTAAAAATTCAATTTTGACTTTCACACTTCCGAATGAATGGAAGGATGTGTCTTGCTGAGCTAATCAAACTAGCATACTTCAATTTTGAAATCTCCAGAATTTGACCCCTCAAAATTTCCTTTGAAACTTCTAGATCTTCTAGACAGGATCCCAAACTAGGGTTTGATGAAGCCCACCCTTCTGCTCATTGAAAAGGTTTGATCCAAGGCTCTAAACTCTTATTTTTCTGAGGAGCTTCTAGCCGTGGTTACAGACTTCAAAAATTCCAACTTTTGTTGAAGCCCTAATTTTCCATCTTTCCAATCAAAATCCCGAGCTAGGGTTTAATCAAGCCCGGTCTTCTACCCAACCAAAAAATTCGATCTTGGTCTCTAAATTTCAATTTTTTTGAGTAGCATTCAGCTGTGGATTCCGATTCCAAGAATTCTAACTTTCTCCGAAACCCTAAATTCTGGAAGCCATGAATAAAGGTGCTCCAAAAATAATTCTGTTTTGATAGAAATATGTACCTGATTGTTTCTGCTATAACTCCAAAACTTTTGCTCCACAGGGACTAAAAACTTTTTCTGCAGTAGCCTGACCTGTCATCTTTCCATCCTGATAGGTCTGACCTCAATTGGATTTTCTGAGAGAGAGTTATGCCAAATGTCGCAACGTGACCTGTTTTGGGATAATACAGGAGAGCAAACTTGTACAGCATGCCACGTGTCACTGTTTAAACTTTGGCCTCTGAAAACGTTTTCTGAGATAGATCGCCCTGTTATCTTTCCATCCTGACAGGTCTGACCTCAATTGGATTTTTTGAGAGAGAGTTATGCCAAGTGGCGTAACATGACCTGTTTATGGGATAAAACAGGAGAGCGAACTTGTACGGCATGCCACGTGTCACTAGTTCAGCTTCGGCCTCTGAAAAAGTTTTTTGAGATAGTACAGTCTGTGTACTACCTGTCACTTTTTACGAAATTTCATTGGGAGCTTCCTAGCCCAAGTTATGACCTTTTTTCCTAGGTCACCTGATTTTGACTGAGATCTGGAAGAGGCAGAAATCCTAACTTGTACTAATCATAACTTACAAAGTACAACGAATCTGAGGGTGCCCTTTGGATACAAGGTACCTGGGGATGTTATCTTCGACCCTGTAAATGTTTCAGACCCTGAACCTTCGCAGAAATGGATTTATAGAGAAAGTTCCACGATGACTGGTTTTTGCTATGTAAAACCCTAATCTTCAAATTGTCGTAAGTAAAGCAAGTGTCGTAAGTGCCATACCTTGCCTTCCTTCAGTTTAGCTCTGATACCATGTTAAGATTTAATATGCTAAGACAGAAAATAGCAGCATTACATTCCATTTCACAATAATAGCATATACAGGATCACTGAAGAAACAACAAGCACAGCATAAACATAAGAGACAGAGATTTATCCTGGGAAACCCTCATGGGGTAGAAAACCCAGCAAAGCTTCCTCAATATAGATGACCAGCAATATACAAAGATGAAACCCTGAGACATGATCTCCTCCTCCACAATAGTAGACCTCTCCTCCACAAGTGCGCTATCCTCAAGTGAGTGAGTGAGTATAATGAGGAACACACCTCCTCTATTTATACACTACTCTGATATGTATTTTACACAAGTACATGTAGGCTCGTATTTAACCATTAGGTTAAATACCCCATTATAACTGACTGGGCCAACCCCCACATGGTGGGTCTAATAACCCTTTGACCCACATAACACATACAGGGCCGACCCCCACTAGGGAAGTCTAATAACCCAAGTTACCACATTTCGACGGAGGTATAAACATCTTCGGATATACAATAAGATCTTCAAGGAGGAATGAAACATATCCAGAATAATAAAGTACAAATATAATATTCTTTGAAGTTACAATATCTCAACATTAAATACCCCACTACAACTGACTGGGCCGACCCCTCTAGGGTGGTCTAATAGCCCTTTGACCCACATAACACATACAGGGCCGACCCCCACTAGGGAAGTCTAATAACCCGAGTTACGACATTCGGACGAAGGAATAAACGTCTCCAGATATATAATAAGATCTTCACGGAGGAATGAAACATCTCCGGAATAATAAAGTACAAATATAATATTCTTTGAAGCTACAATATCTCAACACTCCCCCTTAATGAGAAGGATATTATAACAGCATCTGCACGAGCAAGGAGTCATCAACATCGTACATGATACATCTATAAATCATTGGAAGCTTTCTCAACATCATCAGTAACTCAAGCAGTTATTGGAATATCTTCAATACTGGAGCATCAACATCTTCAGTACTGAGTCTTTATCTTCTGCAGCACTCGAACAGCTACAACACCATCAACATCTGGATCCTCACGATCATCAGCATCGTCATCATATGATTATCAACATCAGAATCATCTCGATCTACAGCATCTGGATCATCTCAATCTACAGCATCTGGATCATCTCGATCTACATCGTCTGGATCATCTAGATCTACAGCATCTAGATCATCTCGATCTACAGCATCTGGATCATCACGATCTACAGCATCTGGATCATCTCGATCTACAGCATCAGGATCATCACAATCTACATCATCTGGATCATCTGTATTAGTATCCACACCAATACATCTATCATCAAAACATGTATTCTTACTAATACATATATCATCAAAAACATGTATTCTCACTAATACATCTATTATCAAAAGCATGTATTCTCACTAATACATCTATCATCAATAACATGTATTCTCACTAATACATCCATCATCAAAAGCATGTATTCTCACTAATACATCCATCATCAAAAGCATGTATTCTCACTAATACATCTATCATCAAAATCATGTATTCTCACTAATACATAGCAGCATATCCTGCAACACACACGATCATATTACAGGATGATCAATCCCGCTCTCTTTAGGACATAGGTCCATGGATGATACAATCCAGTCATGTACCTTTTGAACCGAAGTCCAGGGACGATCCAGTCCTATCAATTCTCAGAGACCTCATGTCTACGGCTCAGTTCACAGGACCAAAGTCCAAGGATGATCCAATCCTTACCATACATTTAGGACCGCGTCCAAGGATGACTTAATCCTCAACCGTACATTTAGGACCACGTCCAAGGATGACTTAATCCTCCACCGTACGTTTAGCACCACGTCCAAGGATGACTTAATCCTCCACCGTACATTTAGGACCACATCCAAGGATGACTTAATCCTCCACCGTACATTTAGGACCACGTCCAAGGATGACTTAATCCTCCACCGTACATTTAGGACCATGTCCAAGGATGACTTAATCCTCCATCGTACATTTAGGACCACGTCCAAGGATGACTTAATCCTCCACCGTACATTTAGGACCACGTCCAAGGATGACTTAATCCTCCACCGTACATTTAGGACCACGTCCAAGGATGACTAAATCCTCAACTGTACATTTAGGACCACGTCCAAGGATGACTTAATCCTCAACTATACATTTAGGACCTACGTCCAAGGATGACTTAATCCTCAACCGTACATTTAGGACCTACGTCCAAGGATGACTTAATCCTCCACCGTACATTTAGGACCACGTCCAAGGATGACTTAATCCTCAACCGTACATTTAGGACCACGTCCAAGGATGACTTAATCCTCAAACGTACATTTAGGACCACGTCCAAGGATGACTTAATCCTCAACCGTACATTTAGGACCTACGTCCAAGGATGAATTAATCCTCAGCTGTACATTTAGGACCACGTCCAAGGATGACTTAATCCTCAACCATACATTTAGGACCACGTCCAAGGATGACTTAATCCTCAACCATACATTTAGGACCTACGTCCAAGGATGACTTAATCCTCAACCGTACATTTAGGACCTACGTCCAAGGATGACTTAATCCTCAACCGTCCACCAAGGACTTCATTCTCGAAGCCATACGTCTACGGCTCTTCTTTAGGATTGAAGTCCAGGGATGATCCAATCCCCTCACATGTTCACCAAAAAATTCATTCTCGAAGACATATTTCTACGGCTCTTCTTTAGGACTAAAGTCCAAGAATGATCCAATCCCCTCACATGTTCACCAAGAACTTCATTCTCGAAGACATATGTCTACGGCTCTCTTGAGGATGATGCAATCCTATCATGTCCACCAAGGACTTCATTCTCGAAGACATACGTCTACGGCTCTTCTTTAGGACTGAATTCCAGGGATGATCCAATCCCCTCACATGTTCACCAAAAACCTCATTCTCGAAGACATACATCTACGGCTCTTCTTTAGGACTAAAGTCCAGGAATGATACAATCCCCTTTTCACCTTTGACCCTATCTAAGGACCATCCACCAACCTCTCTGTCGGCATCACTAATATAGGTATCCTCATCATCGACCTCACTGTCGATGCAGGCAATCTCATCATGAGTTATCACATCACTCCCCCTTTCGAGGAGGGTCCTTCTGAACTATATTAAGTTTGTCTCGAAAAACTTTATTTGAGGTAGAGGTTTGGTTAGTACATCGGATCGGTAGAAGTTTGGTTAGTACATTGGTAACTTGTTACAAATTCAAACCTTTGGTTCCTTTCTGCACCATATCTTGGAACACTAGATTCTCTGCCATCTTGATACAACTCTGTTTTTCACATAGGATCATAGTTGGTTCTATCTCTAAGTCAAATAATCCTGAATCCATACTGTTTCATAACTTAGCAGAGCAAGAAGCCATATATTCTGCTTGTGCTAAGAGCCACACTATATTGCTTCCTTCTAAACCATGAGATCATGGTTGATCCCAGACAGTAACATCCTCTCGATGTGCTCTTCCTGTCTGATACAATTTCTGCCCAATCAACATCTGTGTAGCCATCTGAAGTCATGATCTCTAAGATAACATAGATAAAAATCTATCGTATCCTTTAGGTATTTCATCACATGCTTTGCAACTAACAGGTGAACACATCTATTTTTCCACTAGATACTGACACAAGGTGTTCACAGCAAAGCATATATCTGACCTAGTATTTGTTAGACACATCAATGACTCAATATTTTGTCTGTACAGAGTTTAACAACTTCAAGAGTGGCCATTCCAACACATCAAGTCCTTTTAATATTTCTCAGCATACTTTCCCTGGTTGAGAAAGATTCCTTCTGAGCCTTGTCATACTTCTAGACATAGGAAGTAATGCATCAATCTGAGATTTTTCATTTTCATTTCTTCAGCCATCTTCTTCTTTCTTTTCATGATCTATTTCTCATTTCTTGCCAGAAAGAGATCATCGTCATACAATAATGGTATGATAGGTTCATCATCCACAACCTTAAGGTAAAGGTTAGGAACAACTTTACTTTTGGTAAAGCCCAAGCTTATCAAGAAACTGTCAATTCTCCCTTTGTGACTGAACATCATTCACACTCTGCATTGAATGGTCTTCTGCATATCTATCTGTGCCATCTCTCGTTAGATGGGTCTACTGATATGAGCCTAAATATCATTTGAACTCTCTGGTGAGTTCCTTCTTGCATCCATGTCGTCTGTGTATAGAAACAATATTCAACCTTGTAGCAAAGGTTGAGATCCTCATCACCCATGGTGATCATTAAGCTCATCAATTGATTATCGATCCTGGGTACCCATACAGAACCTGATTCACACTTCTTCTTTAATTACACCATTAAGAGAATGGTCTTATCTATCCACTTGGAGCAAACATCTTATCATGACTCTCTTCCTCTTTCTAAGAGAATTTTCTAGCCACAAGCCTTCTATAGTGTGTTTGATTTGTAAATCCTTTTGTTGAACATCCATCGCTTGTTCAGTGTTCATCATTCATCATAATCTTTTCTACAAATCAAAATTAAGTACATGATTAGTAATACTTCCTAATCATCAAATCATATTGACATGATAACCTATTATGCATACAGATATCATTTACATAGTTATGTAACTATTTTGACCAATACTTTGGCACAACACTTTCCCATACCCTGTATGCATACAGTGGCTATCTAGATGCCTTCCATCTCTACCAGAACATACTATTAAGAGTGTGCACAGCTTTCAGCATGTCAGCAAAGAGGTTTCATTCTAGACAAGCAACAATGGAATGTTTGTCCAACTTAGTAGTATACTATTCAATGCTCTATGAATGTTTACACTCAACATGATATATTCTAGGAATACAAATATGCATACATGCAATATCATTTACTATAACAACTCAAATAATTATCTTTTATGTTTGTGTGGTTGCCTCCCGCTTGATCTTCTATATGTCTTTTGAACTTCTATTCATTCTGTACCACTATGCATGCTCAAGTGTGCACTAGTGTCATCCTCATGATCTCATACACAAACATACATTCATTAGTATATTCTCAAAACATTCTAATTCTAAATAATCTTCAATATGTATAGTCATGATTATAGATAATATTCAAGGTTTCAGGGAAGTCTTCTTTTACTCATCCATATTCTTGTTTGATCTAGTTAGTTAAATAATCAACCAAGATAAGATACATAATATGCATAAACCCTTGATTACTAACTTTATGAATAAGCATACCCAATCATACCAAGTACACTTATATAAGGGATCCTAACATGACATAGGAAAAACATACCTGGATTAGTATACCTGCTTAGTTATGTACAACATACCTAAACAATCTCTTCAATGATTTAGAGATCCTGAGCTAGAACCTGCATGTCTCATAGGTTAAGCATAATATAACAAAGTCATACATACCTCGTAAGTAGAACAAATATTATGGATGAGTCTTTGTCTTCATGATGTCATGGTCATCGAGCTTGATTTGTCTTTTGTGATGTACCTGTATCTTGTTAACAGACAACATCAACCTCACACAACACCATAATGCATTAGTACAATCATATATCCCTAAGCAATGAATGTCTTCGATCATTCACATGCACTCATACTGTTACTAGGGTGATAAGACAATTCTAACGTTAATCAAGATTGTACTAATAGATAACATGAAGACAAACACATTATGAACTTAATCAAGAATCAGATTTCAAGACATACCTGAACCTCCTTAAGTCATACCTGTTGAGACTTCTTGTAGTCTTCTTATGTAAGGCCTTAGCCTCAACTCCCCCTAAAACTTGATCTAGAGCTTGATTAGGGTTTGCTAGAGAAACCCTAAAAATTCAATCTTTGAATTTCACACTTCTGAATGAATGGAAGGATGTGTCTCGCTGAGCTAATCAAACTAGCATACTTCAATTTTGAAATCTCCAAAATTTGACCCCTCAAAATTGCCTTTGAAACTTCTGGATCTTCTGGACAGGATCCCGAACTAGGGTTTGATGAAGCCTACCCTTCTGCTCAATCAAAAGGTTTGATCCAAGGCTCTAAACTCTTATTTTTCTGAGGAGCTTCTAGCCGTGGTTACAGACTTCAAAAATTCCAACTTTTGCTGAAGCCCTAAATTTCCATCTTTCCGATCAAAATCCCGAGCTAGGGTTTAATCAAGCCCGGTCTTCTATCGAACCAAAAAATTCGATCTTGGTCTCTAAATTTCGATTTTCTTGAGTAGCATTCAGCCGTGGATTCTGATTCCAAAAATTCTAACTTTCTCCGAAACCCTAAATTCCGGAAGCCATGAATAAAGGTGCTCCAAAAATAATTATGTTTTGACAGAAATATCTACCTGATTGTTTCTGCTATAACTCCAAAATTTTCACTCCACAGGGTCTAAAACATTTTTCTGCTATATCCTAACCTGTCATCTTTCCATCCTGACAGGTCTGACCTCAATTGGATTTTTTGAGAGAGAGTTATGCCAAATGTCGCAACGTGACCGGTTTTGGGATAATACAGGAGAGCGAACTTGTACGGCGTGCCACGTGTCACTGTTTGAACTTCGGCCTCTAAAAACGTTTCCTGAGATATCTCTACCTGTTATATTTCCATCCCGATAGGTCTGACCTCAATTGGACTCTCTGAGAGAGATTTATGCCAAGTGTCATAACGTGACCTGTTTATGGGATAAAACAAGAGAGTGAACTTGTACGGCGTGCCACGTGTCACTGGTTCAGCTTCGGCCTCTGAAAACGTTTCCTGAGATAGTACATTCTGTGTACTACCTGTCACTTTTTACAAAATTTCATTTGTAGCTTCCTAGACCATGTTATGACCTTTTTTCCTTGGTCACCTGATTTTGACTGAGATCTGGAAGAGGCAGAAACCCTAACTTGTACTGATCATAACTTACAAAGTACAACGAATCTGAGGGTGCCCTTTAGACAAGAGATACCTGGAGATGTTATCTACAACGTGTAAAGGTTTCCGATCCTGACCCTTCGCCAAAATGGATTTATAGTGAAAGTTCCACGATGACTGGTTTTTGCTATGTAAAACCCTAACCTTCAAATTGTCGTAAGTGAAGCAAGTGTCGTAAGTGACATACCTTGTCTTCCTTCAGGTTAGCTCTGATACCATGTTAAGATTTAATATGCTAAGATAGAAAATAGCAGCATTACATTCCATTTCACAATAATAGCATATACAAGATCACTGAAGAAACAACAAGCATACCATAAATACAAGAGACACAGATTTATCCTGGGAAACCCTCATGGGGTAGAAAACCCAGTAAAGCTTCCTCAATATAGATGACCAGCAATATACAAAGATGCAAACCAAAGATATGATCTCCTCCTCCACCATAGCAAACCTCTCCTCCACAAGTGCGCGTCTCTCTCAAGTGAGTGTGTGTGTCAAATGAGGAACACACCTCCTCTATTTATACACTACTCTGACATATCTTTTACACAAGTACACGTAGGCTCGTATTTAACCAATGGGTTAAATACCCCACTACAATTGACTGGTCCGACCCCTCTAGGGTGGTCTAATAACCCTTTGACCCACATAACACATACAGGGCCAACCCCCACTAGGGAAGTCTAATAACCCGAGTTACCACATTCCGACAGAGGAATAAACATCTCCGGATATATAAAACGATCTTCACGGAGGAATGAAACATCTCCGGAATAATAAAGTACAAATATAATATTCTTTGAAGTTACAATATCTCAACAGAACCCCTAGCATTATCAAACCCTAGTTTGGGATTTTGACTAAAAGATATGAAAGTTTCAAAGGCAATTTTCGGGGGTCAAATTTTGGAGATTTCAAAATTGAAGTATCCCACCTTGATCAGCTCAGCAAGGTGCATCTTTTCATCCAATAAGAAGTTTGAAATTCAGAGTTTCAACTTTTAGGGTTTCTCTATCAAACCCTAGCTAGTTCCAAATCCATATTCAACAAATCAAGTGGATTGGGTTAATCCTAGAAGATAATGATTTGGACACCTACAGAAGTTCCAGTTCCAGAGGGAGATGAGGCTAAGGCCTTACAAATGAAGACTACAAGCAATCTCGATAGGTGTGAGTTGAAGATATACAGGTATGTTTTGAAATCTATTCATGATTAAGTTTGTCTTCATATTTTTGAGGTCAGTACAATCCTAGTTAATTTTAGACTTGTCTTATAACCTTAGTAAAAGTATGAACGCATGTAAATGATAGAAGACATTCATTGATTAGGTTTATGACACTTATGATTGTACTAATGCACTGTGGTGTTGTATGAGGATGATGTTGTCCGCTAACATGAAAGGTACATCAAGAAAAACAAATCAAGTCGTAGATCAAGAACATATGTCCATGGTGGCATGAATACAAAGACTCATCTATATCGATTGATTACATAGAAGCTCTACTTACGAGGTATGTATAATTTGGTTCTACAATTCTTAACTTATGATATATATAGGTTACTAGCACAAGACTGAAGAGAACAATGAGACATTGTTTGGGTATGTTAGACAAGCATGATAATCCAGGTATGTTTTCCTATATCGAGTTAGAATCCTACCTTGTGTTAGGATCTTATATAAGTATACTTGGTATGATTGATAATTCATGAAGTTATAAGTTTGGTCAATCATTGGTTTATGCATATTATGCTTCTTAGTTTGATTAATGAAATGACAAACTCGAAGAGTCCTATGGTCAAATAAAAATATGAATGAGTAAAAGAAGTCCTCCCCGAAACCTTGAATACTAGTGCTTGTGTATGAAATGACCATAACCATACATGTTTAAGATTATTTAGAATCATAATGTTTTGATAGTATTGAGATTATACTAATGCATGTATGATTATGTATGAGATATTGAGGATGACACTAGTGCACACTTAAGCATGCATAGTGGTCGAAGATGGATATAAGTTCCAAAACAGATAATCCAAGAAGTAAAGATCAAGAGGGAGCTCACTCCAGTAGTTCTTGCAAGGAAGCAAAGACCGAGAGGGAGCTCACTCCAGTAGTTCCTGCAAGGAAGCAAAGATTGAGAGGGAGTCCACCCAACAAGCAAACAAAGATAAGTATTTAAATTGTCATTTCTTGTATATATGATTTTGTTCAGTCATGTACATACTTATGTTCCTAGATTTAGGATGTATATTATGCATTTTAGAAAAGGCCGCATTAATGAACAATATACTACTAATATAGTAATGGGTAAGTGGCCTATGATACTGTATAACATTCCATTGCTACTTATCTAGAATGAAACCTCTTTGCTGACATGTTGGGAGTTGTGCACACTCTTAACAATGTTCTGGTAGAGATGGTAGGAATCTAGAAAGTTACGGGATATGGATAAATGTTGTATTGAAGCATTGGCTAAGATAATTACATGACTGTATGACTTATATCTTTATGTGTAAGATTTTGTTCTGAAAAAAATGAGAATTTTCTAATCATGCAATTGAATTTGACTTGTAGGAAACATCGTGTATAATCACCTACAAAAGAAGTACAATGACATTTATTCTAGCAACGAAGTTCAAGAAAACTACCTAATGAAGATATTGAAGAATCTGAAGTTCACAGGATCAAGGATGCAGTAATGTAAGGATGCCATGATCGAGGAGTACCATTCGATCATGAAGAATGATGTTTTGGATGTTGTCCCAAGACAATAAGGGAAGTATGTTGTGACTTCCAAGTGGATCTACAAGATCAGGCATGCTACAGATGGTAGCATAGAAGAATACAAGGCAAGGTTTGTGGCTCATGGCTTCTCCCATAAAGAAAGGATAGATTGATTATCGACACAAAGAGGAAGCTTGTTGTCGAGTTCAAGATGAGGGACTTGGGTGTGATGCATTACTTTCTAGGTATGGAGGTGTGGTAGAGTGCAGATGGAATATTCCTTGGACAAGGGAAGTATGCAATAGATATCCTGAAGTGGTTTGGGATGATGGATTTCAAGGCCATGGCCACACCTATGGCATCGAACCTTAAGCTATTGAGTGATGCTTCATCAGATTCGGTTAATGTCACGGTGTATCGTCAGATGATTGGGTCCTTGATTTACCTGATGAACACAAAACCAGATATTTGCTTTGTGGTGACCACATTGAGCCAGTTTTTGACATATCCTAGACATGTTCACCTGATTGTTGTAAAGCATATTTTGAGATACTTGAAGGGTACAATTGATTTTGGGCTCAAGTATGATGCGAATCAAAAATTTAACCTAGAGGGTTATGTTGATTAATATTGGGAAGGCAGTGTTGTAGATAGGAAGAGCACTTTGGGGTGTTTCTTTAGTATGGGATCAGGTGTGATCTCTTCGTTTAGCAGGAAGCAGTCCTGCATAGCACTGATTATAGATGAAGCAGAGTATGTTGCAGCTTGTTCGGCTAGTTGTGAGGTAGTATGGCTAAGGAAGCTACTGTCTGATTTATTTGATCTCCAGTTGGATGCTACTTGTATCTATTGTGACAACCAGAGTTGTATGAAGTTGTCAGAGAACCTGGTGTTCCATGACAAGTCGAAGCACATCGACATCAAATATCACTATATCAGGGATATGGTGTAGAGAGGATCAGTAAAGCTCTAGTATGTTGTGACAGATGAGTAGATTGCAGATGTGTTGACCAAACCACTAGCCAAAGTGAAGTTAGAGTACTTCAGAGAGAGGCTTGGTGTAATTCAAATCGAGGTTCTTTCCAAGGTGAAGTGATGAGTCTATAAGACACAGATGTTCATGGTATTTTTTGACATGGTTGTAGATGTGTTCTCCCATGGTTGTGATGTAATTTCTGAGCTTTTCTAACATGGTTTTAGATGTGTTCTCCCATGGTCGTGATGTAATGGCTGAGCCATTTTTCAAATGGTGGTAGATGTGTTCTCCCATGGTGAAAAAGTAAGGGTTGGAGCCTTCCCTAAATGGTGGTATATGTGTTCTTCCATGTTGGTGGTGTAAGTGTTGTATGATGTGCATATAGGCTGTGCTCCCTGGACGATGAGATGATCTGAAGAGGACAATGCTTTGGATTATGTTGTGACAATGATTAGGATGATCATGTGGTGATGATATGCATCAGGACAATGTTGTGAGGATGATCATGTGATGATGATATTCATCAGGACGATGTTGTGACGATGATCAGGATGATCATGTGATGATGATATGGATCAAGACGATGTTGTGATGATGATCAAGATGATCGTGCGATGATGATATGCATCAGGACGATACTATGACAATGATCAGGATGATCATGCGATGATGTTGTGCATCAAGATGATGTACTATATTATTATGATCAATATGATGATGAGCATCAGGATGATGCTTCATGCAAGGATGATCAGGTGGATCATGAGTATTAGGTTGGTACTCTGTGGCCATGGATAGGTTGTGCAAGGGTAGCATGTAATACATCTTGGAGGTCCGGACAGGTTGTGCTAGGAACATAAATTTCCTCAGATGCTCTTTAGAGTTCTTGCTGAGCAAGACACTCTTTTAATGTTTTGCTAGAACACATGTAATACGTCCTACAGATCCGTATAAGTTGTGCTAGCCACGTAAAATTCCTCGGATTCTCTTTAGAGTTCTTGCTAGGAAGGACACTCTTTTAAGGTTTTGTGGGGACCACATGTAATAAAACCTAGAGATCCAAACAGGTTGTGCTAGGCATGTAAAATCCCTCGGATGCTCTTCATAGTTCTTGCCAGTCATGCTATTGACGTAAACGTTCCTAGGACACTATTTTAAAGTTTTTTGGTGGCGGTCACATGTAATCAGTCCTGGAGATCTTGTCGGTCGTGCTTAGGCACATAAATGATCCTAGGATGCTCTTTAAAGTTCTTATCGGTCATGCTATGCACATAAACATTTCTGGGACACTCTTTTAAGGTTTTGTGATGGTCACATATAATAGCTCCCTGGTATATCTTGTCGGTCATGCTTAGGCACATAAAGGATCCTGGGATACTCTTTAGAGGTTTTTTTGATGCATGTAATTAGTCCTGAGGATTCCACAGGATGGCCTGCTCGCAGAGATGATGAAGACCTAGAGGAGGCTAGGCCTACAACCAGCATGAAAAAGGGTTGGCTCTGTAGAACTTCCTATGACGAGAAGAATTAAGAGATAGCCCAGTGATCGAGATGATGAGTACAACAGCAGTGATGATGATGCTTCGTGATCCAGTGACGATGATCCAACTCCAGAATTGAAGACTTGTGCTTATATGTATTGATGACCTGTGTCAAGAGAATGCCTTCCTAGTTAAGAGGGAGTGTTGATGTATTTGAAACTTTAGAATATATTCACTTGTATATTGTATGTTCTACATTTGTACTTTATTGTATCCCCAACAGAGATGTATTATGCCTTCGATTGGAAGTGTCATCATTTGTACTTGCAAGTGTCGCAAGTAATTGTAAGTGTCACAACTTATATTTGATGGGTTATTAGACCACCTTGATGGGGTCGGCCCTGTATGATTTGTGTGGGTCAAAGGGTTATTAGACCACCCTAGTGGGGTTGACCCAGTTAGCATTATGTTAAGTGATTAAGTTAGGGCCGACCTAGTTGAGTAAAGGTTAAGTGAAATTAAAAGTATAAATAGAGAGTGTGACTCTCTCATTTGACACATTCACTCACTCACTCACTTTGCATTAGTGAGAGAGAGGAGGAGTGCACACTAGTGTAGGAGGAGTAGTTGTTGCATTCATATATCTCTTGGGTTTGATCCTTGTGATATTTGTATTGGTGCTTATTCTATCTCTGAGGAAGTTGCGGGGTTTTTCACCTTCTTGGTTTTCCCCGATGAAATGTTTTGTGTCTCTTGTCTCTTGTATCTTATGCTTGATATGTTGTACATGTTGTTCTTTCAGTTAAGATCCTAGATCTATTGAATTAAATGATGAAAAACTAACATCCCCCTCCTCATAATCCTCCTTGTTGCGGATATGGCAGTTGATTAAATTGTTACTACGGGGGATTCGGATGTAGCTGAACACACCTCCCTGGCTGAACATATTGCACTGGTTGAACGTACTCTTGTTGTTGCAGAGCCATCTACATCTAATTATACTGCGGTTGTGGCACAAATTACTGTTGCGGTTTTGGCTGCCGTAAAAATTGCTTCTATGGTTGAGGTGGCAGTTGGGCCACCTGTGGTTGCGGCTGTGGTTGTTGTACTGCACGATGGTCATATCCCTTTGTACAGTATGAGTCATACATTCTTTCCTGGGGTAGGCCATATGTGTGGCAATCCTTATCTTCATGCCTGATAGACCGACAAAATTTATAGTATAAATTCATCGGCTTTGTGACCATCTTCTACATGTATGCACACTATTCATGTCGATGCCCATAAACTTAACAAATGCGGCACCATGGCATACCTTCGCCACTTAGTGGGTTCGACGCTCCTGATAATAGGTAGTTTTGGAAATTTGGGCAGTTATCCTTGGTATGTCCCTCTACACAACATCGAGTACACCAAACCTCTTCGTGGTGCTCTTTACCCTTCTTAAGATATTGCAACTGAATTGTCAAATTCGCCAGTTGCGTCTGGATATGAGACATGCTAACTGCATTCTCACCAACAGGTAAAGCTTCTAACTTCATTGCAATCTCCAGAGCGTCGCTTTGTGTCGCAATTTTCTGCTACATCAACGGGAGTCTGATATGAGTTAGTAACACCGCAATGAAACATTCCTTATGTTGAATGTCGCTCATCTTAGAACTAACTCTTGCCATTAGCGTTTTAAACCTTTGGTCAAAATCCCAAACAGTTTTGTTCGGATACTGCTTAATCTCCTTCAGTTTCGTAATGTATTGCACTTCAGACTTCAGTTTTATAAACTCTTCAATTAATCCTTTTCTAACTTTCACCAATGTCTTCTCTAGAATCCCTGCAGGAACTTGCACAAATTTCATGTACCAATCCAGTTCACGACCTCGAAGAGTCATCGCCAATTGACCTTTCTTGACATCATCATCCGTAGTTTTTTTAACAGTCCACATAGCTTCACATAAGAATCAATATTGCTCTGGGTCCTCAGTTGAGTTTCCATGGAACAAAGGTAACTTCACATCATTGCCTGCCATCTTGGACCTTCTTCCTACCATTGTTGATCCACTACTATTAGAGTGTTGTTGACACGTCGAACACGGCGGTGTCAAATTCAGGTTTCTTCCTGTGATATAGTGAGCGGAGGTGTGGGTACGTTACTACTGGGGGTGTTAGGATATCTCATCATTCAATATGTACTTTCCATGCACTTTGCAGGCATGCATGGATCTGCATCCTGCATAGTCACCAGTTTGATGCCTCCAGCACCTAGTCCCTATTCTGCCAACACCCAGGAGCTTTTTTCCACTCAGATTTATCCCTCCTATTGCTTAGTGGGCCCAGCATTCACCTATTACCTGAGAGGGGCACCTTTCCTCACCTACCAATCCAGTTCACTTCAGTTAGCTAGTTGTCTTTCCTTGATTTGAGGCTAGACTAACTCCTAACTATTGTTATCACTCCAATTGACCTCTGATGAGACGTGACTACCTAATCTGAGTGTAGTTAAATCCTCATGCACCCTCCACTGAGCCTCCTTTCCTACATTAGTTCCATTACCATCAGTTACACTTATTACACTCAGTTTGACACCTAGCTGACAGTTACTTGTGCATTGATGACCACCACTAATTGATGATGAGGACTCCTAGTTGGATCCAAGCTATGCCATATAGTATATTTGAATGACCTCCTTGGATAATTCAAATTTCTCACTCATTGTGATAGTATTGTATTGTAATTCTACTATTCTGAATTATAGAGCACTAATGCATCTCTCTTGCACAGTTTTTACTCCAATTTGTTTTACATCATTGTGATTGATTTACTTGTTCAATAGATCTGATGTGACTAATTTTACATGGTATCAGATCCATGGCAGGGACAAGATCTCTCTTCTACAGGTGTTCTACATGAATAATTGAGTGAATTTGCTCAGAATTACTGAAGTTTTGACATGCAAAATCTCATGTGCATTCGCTCATGTGCATGAAAAGCTTAAAAATACTCTCTAATCCACTCCAGAAGCTTGAGTTTTCCACATAATTCCTGGATTTGATACATTGGATCATTCAAGCTTGCTTGATCTCCAATCCCAGGTGTGATGCAACTCTAAAAGGGTGGATTGTTCGACCTTATTGTTCTTGTTTTGATTGTGATTTGCAGGGTAATCATCTTCATCAAGTGCATTCACTATCATTGAGATGGATTCTTCTTCTTCAAAGGTACTCACTCCCTTAAATTATTTTGAATAGAAGAATGACATGGAGATTATGTTGCGCTCAAAAGGGTACTACAGAGTCACCATGGGCCTCAAAGTTGATCCCAATACTCTCATTGAAAAATCCAAGCACTTCAACAAATTGGATGAAGCATATGGTCTTATTTGCCTCAATATTTCCAAGGATCTTCACTTTCACCTCAGTGGATTGACTACTCCAAAGGAAGTATAAGAGCAACTAGAAAATCTTTTTGGAAATCAAGATGACATGCGGTCTTTTCAATTGGAAAATGAATTGATTTCCTTGAATCCTAAGAATTTCGAGACCATCAATGACTTTTTCACAAGATTCAAGCATTTGTCCTTGAAATTGAAGAACAGTGGAGTTATCAAAGAGGATAAGCAATTGATCCTCTCCATTCTTTCAAAACTTGGTAAATATTTCTCGGTATTTGTCTCTACTTTCAATTCAAGTCAACTAACTACCCCGAATTGGAAGATGCCTACCTTGAATGCTTTCATTCAGTCCGTTACCAAAGAGCATGATAAGATAATTCAAATGGGGTCCATAAGCTCCAAATATTCATCCCTCTTTGTTCAAGGATATAGGAATTCGAATGGAAAAGGGAAGCAAAATAAATAGAAGCCCAAATTCGAACCTACCTAGCAAAGATAGAAAAGCAAACCATCGGAAGCACCATTCAGTTCAAGGAATAAGAAAAAGGGTAAAGAGGGTAGAGACAAATCTAAATTTTCATATTGCAACCGTGTATTTCATCCTGAAAGTTCATGCATGAAAAAAAAAATAGATCAAATGTCCCTCATTTTGGAAAAGAATAACATAACTCTTCCCGATGGTGCACGGAAGAAGGATAGAAATGATGATCATGAAAGAGGTCAAGCACTCATGGCAACTGTTTCAAAACCCACCACTCTACTGATAGATTCCTGTGCCTCGAATCATATCGCTGCAAATATTAACTCCTTTTCTTCATTTGGTCCAAACATCTCCATCCCCATCCATTTGGGAGATGACCCAAAAATTTCATCAAAGGGTAAAGGTACCATCCATTTAGAGCATGGAAGTTTTCATAATGTTCTTTATGTGCCTTCCTTGGCTTCAAATATACTTTCTGTGTATCAAATGACACACAGTGGTGCACCGAGGCAAGTTACATTCAGCCCTAGAAAAGTTGAAATTTTTTATATTGAAAGTGGAAGACTTATTGTAGTCGAAAAGGAAAACCATACTACAAAATATTATGAGTTTTCACACTTTGTGCCGCTTGAAAACCCCACTGCTCTTCTCACTCATGGCAATGAGGTTAGTAGGATTTGGAATGAAAGGTTTGGACACCTTAATTAAAATTATTTTCTACTGTTACAAAACAAATACATGGTTGATGATCTTCTGCACCTCCGTTCCTCGAAGGGAATTTTCCCAGGTTGCATCATTGGGAAGCACCCCGAGCACAAGCTCGACCGTGGAAAAGCTAGCAGAGATTCTACTATTTTGGGTCTCATACATTTTGATATCAATGGTCCACTTCCAAATATGTACATGAATGTTTCAAGGTATGTTTTGAGATTCATCAATGACTTCTCCCGCTTTAGTTGGGTATTTTTTCTCAAAAACAATTCAGAAGTGCTTGGAAAATTCAAGGATTTTAAGGCTTCTATTGAGGCCGCCACTGAGAGCAAGATAAAATATATTAGATCTGATAATGGTGGAGAATATATCAAGACCGATCTACTGTAACTTTGTGCCAAAAGAGGAATTCAGATCCAACATACAGTTCCCTACACACCCCAGCATAACGGTGTAGTGGAAAGGAAGAATCGGTCACTGAAAGAGATGGCTACCTGTAAGCTTGAGTCAAAAGGTTTGGCTGCAAATATTTGGGCTGAAGCCATGAATGTTACTACATACATTCAAAACTGATTTCCACATTTATCCATGAAAGGTAAAACTCCTTTCGAAGCATTCACTGGTCACATACAGAATGTGTCCAATTTGAGGGTTTTTGGCTCCACTGCATGGGCTAGAATTCCTTCTGATAAGAGAAAATATTTGGATCCACAAAGTATTGAATGCATACTAATAGGATATGGAGAAGAATCAAAATAATATAAACTCATGAATATCAGATCCAAAAAGATATTCATAGAGCAAAGTGTGAAGATTGAAGAACCGCTTCCAGATCTGAAACTAGTCGAGGAAAACACTGCCGATCCGTAGACTCTACAAGAAGAAGTTTCAAGAGAAGATGAAGAAAGAATTGGATCTGATATCTCTGATATTTTATCATAAATTTATGGCCATGACATATTAGGTTCATAATTCGACCATAATGATCCTCCTCAGTTACCAAAGTGGGCCCAAAACACTCTATAATTTGCTGCTCCAAACATTGGAAATCCTATTGATCCAAGGAGAACAAGAGAAGACTTTCAAAGAGCAGGTATGGCTCTTTAATTTTATGATCCATTATTATTTGAGAAATGTTATTTGATTATTGGTTCAGATCCCAAATCATACTATCATTCCCACCGAGACCCAAGATTGGAAACTGCCATGGATGAAGAGTACAGTTCTCTTCAAAAGAACAATACATGGGAGCTAGTTTCTCTTCCACCTGGAAGAAAATTGGTCCAATGTAAGTGGGCCTACCGCATGAAATTTTCTGCTAATGGATCTATCAGCAAATACAAAGCTAGGATGGTATCAAAAGGTTTCACCAAGTCCAAGGAGTTGACTACATTGAGACCTTTGCACCGGTTGCAAAGATGGATTTCGTTCACCTAGTTTTGGCTATTTCTGCATCCAAGCACTGGGAAGTGCACCATATGGATGTGAAGAGTGCTTTTCCACATGGAGATCTCGATGAAAAAGTATATATGAAGTAGCTAGAAGGATACATATCAGATCTATCACTAGTTTGTAGATTGAAGAAATCTTTGTATGGATTGAAACAGGCCCCAAGAGCTTGGTATGTAAAGATGGACTCCTTCCTTCTTTCTCAGAATTTCAAAAGATGCAAATCTGATCCGAATGTGTACCTACAGCAAGTTAAAGGTAATTTGCTTATTTTTTTTCTTTATGTTGATGATCTTATCATTACTGGTAGCACTCTCCTTACAATCAACAAGCTAAAAACTACTTTAAATCTAGCTTTTGACATGAGCGATTTGGGCTTGCTTAAGCAATTTTTGGGCTTGGAGATAGCTCAAAATTTTGATGGGATCACATTATCTAAAAAAAAGTATGCTTCATACCTGATATTAAAGTTTAATATGGCAGAATGTTAGGTTGGTCCTTTTCCATTCCTCTTAGGAATCAGTCTTGAGGAAAAAATTCTACACCGCTTGCAGATTGCACTATGTATCGACAGATGATTGGTTCACTACTCTACTTGACACAGTCAAGGCCTGTTATTTATTATTCCATGAGTGTTGTATCAAGGTATATGGAGAAGCCTCATGATATTCATTGGTGGGAATCCAAGCGGATCTTGCAGTATGTGCAAGGTACGAGACATTTTGGCATACATTATGCTGCAGATTCTGAGCTAGATTTCATTGGTTTTACTAATTCAGATTGGGTAGGTGATAGCATTGATTGGAAGTCCACTTCCAATTATGTTTTCATGATTGTCCATGGCCCTATTTTCTGGTCAAGCAAAAATCAAGAAGCCATTGCACTTTCTTCAGCAGAGAAAGAGTATCGAGGGGCAGTCAATGCCTGCATTCAAGCAGTTTGGTTGCAGGGTATTCTTTACGAGTTTGATTTTGGTAGCACTACTTCGTTTGTCATATTTTGTGACAATCAAAGTACTATTAACATCTCCATAGATCCATTTCAATGGTATAGGACCAAGCACATTGACATTCATATTCACTACATCCGAGAGTTGGTGCAAGATCATTCTGCAATATTGCCCTACTGATGAGCAAATTGTAGACATCTTCACCAAGAGCTTCACTGAGAAGAAGTTCTCTTACATCTGTTCACTATTGTGGGTGAGTTCCATCATGGTGGAGATATAATAGATCCATTTTATGTTTATCTTGAGGGGGGGCTTTCTTCCCACTGGGTTTTCCCTCTTCCTCACTTAGCTTATTTTCATCTTTTTTGGATTATTGTATTGGGGTGACCTTTGGTCTTAGTAACTAGGGCCCTACATTTTATTTTTTACATCATAGTATGGCTTGAGGGGGGGTGTTAGGATATCTCATCATTAAGTATGTGCTTTTCAAGCACTTTGCATGCATGCATTGCATGCATCCTCATGCTGCCTAGTCAATAGTTTGATGCCTCCAGCACCTAATCCCTAGTCTACTAGCACCCGGGAGCTTCTTTCCACTCAGAGTTAGCCCTCATAATGCTTAGTGCACCTAGCATGCACCTACCACCTGAGAGGGGCACCTTTTCTCACCTACCAGTCTAGGTCACTTCAGTTAGCTAGTTGTCTTTCTTTGATTTGAGGCTAGACTGACTCCTAACTGATGTTATCATTCCGATTGACCTCCGATGAGACTTGACTAGCTATTTTGAGTGCATTTAACTCCTCGTGCACCCTCCACTGAGCCTCCTTCCCTACATTAGTGCCATTACCATCAGTTACACTTATTACACTCAGTTAGACTCATTTTGACACCTGACTGACAATTACTTGTGCATTCATGACCACCACTGATTGATGATGAGGACTCCTAGTTGGAGCCAAGCTATGCCATGCAGTATATTTGAATGACCTCCTTGGCTAATTTGAACTGCTCACTCATTGTGATAGTATTGTGTTGTAATTCTACTATTATGGATTATAGAGAACTAATGCATCTCTCTTGCACAGTTTTTACTCCAATTTGTTCTACATCATTGTGATTGATTTACCTATTCAATAGATCTGCTGTGACTAATTTTACATGGGGTTAGTCTTGCCTCTACCTTGGGCGTTGTTGAATATTGTAACTTCTAAGAATATTATATTTGTACATTATTATTCCGGAGATGTTTCATCCCTCCGAGGAAACCGTATTATGTATCCAGAGATGTTTATTCCTCCGAGGGTTTGTGGTAGCTAGGGTTATTAGACCCACCATGTGGGGGTCGGCCCTTATCTTATACTTTAGGGGTTATTAGACTTCTCCAGGAGAGTTCGGCCCGATTAGGTATTTTAGTCAGTGAGGAGTTAGTATAAATAGAGGAGGTGAACTCCTCATTAGACACACTCACTCACTTGAGAAAAGTAGCGCACTTGTATGGGAGATCTGCTAAGGAGATAAAGAAGGAGGGAGCACATCTTGTATTTTGGTTGATCATCTTAATAAGGAAAGCTTTGTTGGGTTTTCTACCCCATGAGGGTTTCCCAGGGTATATTCTGTGTCTATATTGTGATTATGTTTCTTTCAGTGATCTTGCTAGTCTATTTGGTTTAAACTTAACATGGTATCAGAGCTAGATTGAATAGGACATCTTTCACAAGGTAAGAATCTCTCTCTCTCTCTCCGGTGAAGTTTAGGGTTTCAACAAAAAGTTGGTATTGTTGAATTCTTATCACATGGATGGATAGCCCTTCTCAAGACCAATCTTTTGAGCCCTAGATCGAACTTTTTGGTTGGGTAGAATTATGGGAAAGTCAAACCCTAATTCTACCAAAAGTGCGATAAACCAGAAATTGGTTTCAGAAAAAATTTGGTATTGTTGAATTCTGATTACATGGATGGATAGCCCTTCTCAAGACCATTCATTTGATCCCTAGATCGAACTTTTTGGTTGGGTAGAACTCCGGGAAAGTCAAACCCTAATTCTACCAAAAGTGCGATAAACCAGAAATTGGTTTCAGCAAAAAGTTGGTATTGTTGAATTCTAATTACATGGATGGATAGCCCTTCTCAATACCGTTTTTTTGAGCCCTAGATCGAACTTTTTGGTTGGGTAGAACTCCAGGAAATTCAAACCCTACTTCTACCAAAAGTGCGATAAACCAAAAATTCTATCCCAGGATCTGAAAAAGTAAAAAGGTAATATTTCCAGGTAAGTACTACTCTGTCTCTTGGACTCCCCCAAGAGAATATGGCTCCAAACACTAAGCTTGAAGACAAGCTAGAAGGTTTAGAGAATTTCCGGGCTCATTCTTGACGAGAATGATCTTGCTCATTATATCAAGGATGAAGTTGCAGAACTAGAAGGAGATGAAGCCAAAGAGAAGCATAGGAAGGATTTGATTAGGGCAAAGAGAATCATAGCTGATTCTATTAAAGGCCACTTGATTCCCCAAGTGGCCTCCAAGAAGACCCCAAAGGAAATGTATGATGCCCTAGGAAGAATGTATGAAGGAAAGAACATCAATAGGAAGATGAACTTAAGGACTCAGTTGAAGAGTACCAAGATGCACAAAGGAGAATCCATTCAAGACTACTTCTCAAGGGTCTCACTAATCAAGGAACAACTAGATGCCATTGGTGATACTCTTGATGAATATGAACTTGTGATGACTACTCTCAATGGTCTCACTAGATCTTGGGAATCATTCATACAAACCATGTGTGCCAGAAAAGAAAGCATGAAGTTTGATATAGTATCGAAAGATTGTGTTCAAGAAGAAGCTAGGGTAGCCAATAGAGAATCTCTTCTCAAAGAAGATGACCAAGCTTTGGCCACCCACACCAAAAGAAGAAGAATGGTTCACTTCAAGAAATTTGACCACAAAGGATCTCAACACTTCTCTAGATCTAAAAAGAGAAAAGGACCCAATCCAGTAAGAGATCTTTCCACAGTTCAATGCTACAGTTGTCATAAACTAGGACATATATCCAAATTTTGTCCTTCACAAAAGAAGAAATTTGTCCACAAAAGACACCATGCACATATTGCAGAAGATGAAAGTGAAGAAGAAGAAGAAGAAGAAGAAGAAGAAGAAGAAGAGGTGGAGGTAAGACCTCGAAAGAAAAGATCTACAGTGGAGAAAGAAGATCCAGAAGAATATGTCCTATTTTCTGCACTCTCTGGATCTGTATCTCCTGGAGAAGATACATGGCTCATTGACAGTGGTGCTTCCAAGCACATGACAGGTCAAAGAAAGACTTTCTCAAATCTTGAAGAAAAGTCTTCTACACAAAAGGTATCTCTAGGATATGACTACCAATATCCCATCAAAGGAATTGGTGTAGCAAGCTACAAGCTAGATTTAGGAACACCATTGAAGATGAAAGAAATTTTATATGTACCAGGTTTAAAGAAGAACCTTCTCTCTATCTCAGCACTAGATAAGAAAGGTTTCAGAGTGGCTTTCATATATGGAAAAGTACTCATGTGGTCCAAAGGAAAGTCAATTAAAGATGCAGTTGTCATTGGTGAAGAAGAAGGAGGTCTCTATAACCTCAAGGGTCATCCAAAAGCTGCCCTTGCTCATGAGATCTCTAGCCCCAATGAGCTATGGTATAGAAGATTAGCTCACATTAACTACAAAGCTTTACCCTATGTAAGCAAGGTGGTCATAGGATTACCAGATTTGAAAGTTGATCATGATGGCTCATGTAAAGGATGTAGGAAAGGGAAGAATGTCAAGAACCCCTTTCCAAAGAGTGAAACAAAGACTAAGAACATTTTGGAGCTAATACACTCAGATGTATGTGGACCAATGCCCACCACTTCTCAAAGTGGGTTTGAATACTATCTTTCATTCATTGATGACTATTCAAGGAAAAATTGGATATTCTTCCTAAAAGATAAGAATGAAGTCTTTGGAAAATTCAAAGAGTTCAAGGCTCTAATAGAAAATCTCTCAGAAAAGAGAATCAAAATTCTCAGAACAGATAATGGCGGAGAATATACCTCAAAGGACTTTGAATACTTTTGTAAAGAAGCTGGAATTAAAAGGGAACTAACCACTCCCTATAATCCCCAACAAAATGGGGTGGCTGAAAGGAAAAATAGAACTATCATGGAAGCTGTGAAGACTATGATACATGACCAAGATCTTCCCATGTATCTATGGGATGAAGCAGCCAATACAACAGTATATGTGCAAAATATATTATCTCATAGTGCTCTTGTGATCCAGGTGGATATTGGTGGCCACCCACCTTTCCAACAGGCTCAAAACAACTTTATGGCAATTTTGGTATTGTACTATTTTTAGCAGTTTTTCGGGTCCTGAACTTCCGGGGCCATTTTGAGGCCCTAAACAACCTTTTTTGGCAATTTGGGGGGCCAAATGGTTTCCTTCGGCATAGATTTGGCCACAGTCGAAAGTTGTAAATCTTAGATAGACCTTTCCAACGGGCTACCGAGCGCCCCAAACAGAGATCGTATGCAAAAGTTACGACCCCGGAAAGTTGATGTACTAACTTACCCAAACGGGGCCCACATGACTTTTGGCGCTTCATCTCCTAGGGTTAGGTTTTTGGATGTCTAGGATTTTTGACATTCCTATTTATTATAAAAGGCCTTGAGAGCCTCATTGTAACCATCTTCTTGCGAAATGAGCGCAACCGTCACATCTCTTCTCAGAGATAAGCTGCCACCATTCCAGCAAGCTTGTTTTCCGCTGCATTTTACAGTTCTAGCTTATTTCCTTATTGAATAGAAAACCAGTTTCACTGTATCTCTGTTATTTTGTGTTAAGCATCTGATAATAATCTATATTCATTTCGTTCTGCTCATAAAATCCGGATCAGTGGTATCAGAGTGGTCTGCTCCTTGTCGTCTTAATGCATGTCCCCAACGAGGTCAGGGTACAAAGAATTGGGTCTCGAGCTTGTTTCTCTTGAGGACAAAAGCCCTCGCACGCCCAAGCGACCTCTCATGGCAGGAGAAAAGAAAGATGACGGGACAGGAGATCCTATCAAAATGTTTCTTGAGGAAGCCCTCACGCAGCAGAGGAACGAGATGATGGATAATTTCGCGCAAATCCTTCGGCGACTACCAACAAGCGACACATCTTCCTCGAGCGGAGGCGCCACCCCCTTCAAGGTACAAATCAACTTTGATATCCCTATATTTGAAGGACAGATAGACGCAGATGCTGTAGATAAGTGGTTGAATCTACTAGAAGGGTATTTTTCTGTCCATAACTTTTCGAATAAAGAAAAGATTACTTTTGCGCTCCTCAAAGCCATTCCCCATGTCAAAGATTGGTGGGAAACATACTGTGAGAAAAAGGACACAGAAGAAGCCTCATTATTTTCAGTCACGGCCACCTGGGAATCCTTCAGGGATGCTATTAAGGAACAATACTACCCTGTTGGAAGTTATGACGATTTGTATACCAAATGGACCACACTGCGACAAGAAAGAGACCAAGCAGTGCCAGAGTTCACAAATATCTTCCATACCTTGCGCACCAAGCTGGGTATCAAAGATTCAGAGCGACATCTGGTGCTCAAGTATCGCGGTGGTTTGCATAGATACATCCAGACCGAAATGGAATTTCTAGACATCTCTTCCTTGGGCGCGGCCTACCGATATGCCGTCAAAATCGAGCAGAAGCTCAAACAAAAGACACGGCAATTTGGGCCTGGGAACCCTTCACAGCAAAAGACAGGAAAGGGCGGCCCCAACCCACAGAATAAAGGACAGAGCAAAGATGGACCGCATCAGGACAACCAGTCCAAGCCGCAAGCAAAGAAGGACACCGGAAAAACAAAGAAAGATACCGGGAAGTGGTGCGACTTCCACAAGAGCCCCTGGCATAACACTGCTGATTGCCGCTCAAAGCAGTCGCTGGTGGCCGAAGTGAAAGCATCTGAATCTGATGCGGGTTCTGACTCTGAGTCTGAAACAGAAAGGGGAAGACGGATCATCGACGCGGAACCCAGTGCCACCGTTGCCACCACCAAGCTCCATCCTGATGAACCAGACGAGCCAGAAGAAGGAGAACGCCTCTTCCATTCACAGATGTGGGTAAAAGGCACCCCGCTGCATTTCATTGTTGATAGCGGTAGCTAGAAGAATCTCATCTCAGCAGAGGTCGTCAAGCGCCTGGCCCTGCCGACAACGCCGCACCCACAACCCTACACCATTGGATGGCTCCGCAAAGGAAGCGATCTCCGCGTCAGCCAACAGTGCCGACTGTCATACGGCATCAAGCCCTTCAAGGACGAGGTATTGTGTGATGTTGCTCCTCTCGAAGTTTCGGATGTTCTTTTGGGCCAAGCTTATTTATGGAAACGTCATGCTGTATATGAGTCTAGGCCTCGTAGTGTTATTATTTCTTTGAACAGGAAATTGTACAGGATACCCGAGGAAACCCCTCCTAGTGCTATTTCCTTGATCTCTGCCAAGCAATGCAGGAAGGTCATCTCTCAGACCAGGAAATTTGTCTTCTTCGTGATTCGCTCTCAGAGTGAAAGAAAGATCGCAGCCACATCCCGGGCCTCCATGATTGATCTATCCACACAACAGAAGCAAGTGGATAAGGTGGTGGAAGGATACTCGGATATCTTCTCCTCTCCGACCGGGGTACCTCTGCACTGCCAGGTCAAGCATCCCATCGATCTGACCCCAGGCGCACCGCTACCCAATGGGCCAGTCTATCGCCGCTCTCTGTTGGAAAATGAGGAGATCAAGAGGCAGATCCAAGAATTGCTCCACAAGGGGCACATCCGTCCCAGTTCATCACCTTGTGGGAGCCCAATCGTGCTGGTGCAGAAGAAAGATGGGACCTGGCGACTCTGCATTGATTACCGGGCCCTGAATAAAATCACAGTCCGTAACCGGTACCCGATTCCCCGAATCGACGACCTCCTTGATCAGCTCACGGGGGCCAAATACCTCAGTAAGATTGATCTGAAGTCCGGCTACCACCAGGTCCCAAGAGAATAGACAGATGTATGGAAGACTGCCTTCAAGTCAAAAGAAGGTCTTTTTGAATGGCTGGTCATGCCTTTTGGTTTGACAAATGCTCCAGCAACTTTTATGAGGATGATGGACGATATCCTACGACCTTTCACCAACAATTTTGTAGTGGTGTATCCGGATGACATCCTCATCTACAACAAGACTTGGGAGGAACACTTGCAGCATATTCAGCAGTTTCTGCACACCCTGCGGAAGCACAAACTATATGCAAACTTGGAAAAATGCTCCTTCGGCATGGACAGGGTTCATTACTTAGGCTACATCGTTGATCGACATGGTGTGCATGTGGATCCAGCCAAGATCCAGGTCATCCGTGACTGGCTAGCCCCAACCACACTCACTGAACTTCGGAGCTTCTTGGGCCTCACCAATTTCTATCGTCGGTTCGTGCTGGGATTCCCTCATATCGCATGGGCCCTCAGCCAAGTGACCAGGGGTGGTGGTAAGGAAAAATTTGTGTGGGGCCTGTCCCAACAACAAGCCTTTGATGACTTGAAGAAGCGTTTGTGCTCATCGCCAGTACTCTCATTACCGAACCTGCAACATCCCTTTGAGATCGAGACAGATGCTTCAGATTATGCTGTGGGTGCCGTTCTCACTCAACACGGCCACCCCGTGGCATATCATAGTGAGACACTATCAGATGTTGTCCGCAAGTACCCTACCTATGACAAAGAAATGTACTCCATTGTACAAGCCTGCCGCCAGTGGAGACATTACATTCTCGGGAAGGAGACAGTCATCCACACTGATCACAAGCCACTACAGTTCATGCAGACCCAAGGAAAGTTGCAGAATGACCGCCATCAGAAGTGGTCAACATATTTACAGCAGTTCCACCTCAACATCAAATATAAAACAGGGAGTACCAACCGAGTTGCTGACTGCCTCAGTCGACCTCCAGTCGCAGCACTTACCACGGTGCTAGACTCTTGTGGCCACGAGACCTCCGGATGGCCTCACCTCTACGAGACAGACCCTGACTTCTCCACCACCTATCAAATGTTGGGCACCAACTCAGTGGTTGCTAATTTCCATCTTCAGGACGGGTTGTTGTGTCATCTGGGCCATCTCTGCGTTCCATCAAGCGAGCGTGCGAAGCTGATTTGGGAAGCTCACTATAGTCGGGTGGCAGGACACTTTGGCGTCGAAAAGACAGTGGCAGTGTTGCAGAAACATTTCTACTGGCCGAAACTTCGATAGGATGTTGGCAAGTATATCAGGTCCTGCACCGCTTGCGCTATTTCCAAACCGACCACCAAGAAACAGGGCCTATACACCCCTCTTCCTACTCCTGACAGGCCGTGGGAATCCATCTCAATGGGCTACATGTCGAGCCTACCGTCCACCAAGAGGGGAAACGACTGTGTTTTCGTGGTTGTTGATCGCTTTTCCAAGATGGCAATTCTAGCCGCTTGCAAGAAGAACATCACAGCAGAAGCCACTGCCAAGCTCTTCTTTGAACGAGTATGGGTACATTTTGGTATCCCACAGACCATTATCTCAGGCCGTGACAGTCGGTTCCTCAGCTCATTCTGGTCAAGCCTCTGGTCACTGCTGGATACCAAGCTCACCAAATCCACTGCCTTCCACCCCCAGACCGATGGACAAACGGAGGTCGTCAACCGGATGGTCGTACATATCCTACGCATGTACAATTCAATACACCCCCGCACATGGGATGAGAGTCTCCCCTATGTCCAACATAGCTACAACCGAGCCCTGCATAACTCAACTGGCCACAGCCCCTTTCAGGTGGGGTTGGGATTCCAACCATTGGGCCCCATGGATGTTGCACTTCCCCTTGCGACCACCTCAGCCGACTCGTCCCCAGAAGCTGACAAAGCTGTCCGGTTCATTGAACGGATCCAGCATATCTTCCAACAGGTTCAGGATATTCTACAGAAGTCTAATGCCAAGTAAAAGCAGCGCCATGATCAACATTGGGTGCCACATAAGTTTCAGGTGGGCGACAAAGTTTGGTTGCATTTGCAGAAAGAACGCCTTACAGGGTCCCATCGAAAGCTTCGCCCACTCCGTTATGGGCCGTACACCATCACCAAGGCGGTGGGTGACAATGCTTTTGAGCTCAACATTCCCCCCTTCCTGGGTCTGCATCCAGTCTTCAACGTGGCTCTCCTTCGGCCATATTTCCCACCACTATTAGACACCTCAGAGATAGCAGAGAAGTTGACACCAACAGAACTCAACCCTGACTGCCTACAAGAAGCATCCAGTGATCATATTGCAGACACACAGATCAAGGGCACTCGACATCAAAGGATCCAGCTTTATCGAGTTGTCAAAGCAGGGCAGCTCCTCCACCAAGGCAAGTGGCTCACCCGAGGCCAAATTCAGCAGAAATTTCCTCATCTGATGGGGGAACTCAACGCAATGGAGACCATTGCTTCCTAAGGAGGGAGGATTGATCCAGGTGGATATTGGTGGCCACCCACCTTTCCAACTGGCTCAAAACAGCTTTATGGCAATTTTGCTATTGTACTATTTTTAGCAGTTTTTCGGGTCCTGAACTTCCGGGGCCATTTTGAGGCCCTAAACGACCTTTTTTGGCAATTTGGGGGGCCAAATGGCTGCCTTCGGCATACATTTGGCCCCAATCGAAAGTTGTAAATCTCGTATAGACCTTTCCAACGGGCTACCGAGCGCCCCAAACAGAGATCGTATGCAAAAGTTACGACCCCGGGAAGTTGATGTACTAACTTACCCAAACGGGGCCCACATGACTTTTGGCGCTTCATCTCCTAGGGTTAGGTTTTTGGATGTCTAGGGTTTTTGACATTCCTGTTTATTGTAAAAGGCCTTGAGAGCCTCATTGTAACCATCTTCTTGTGAAATGAGCGCAGCCGTCACATCTCTTCTCAGAGATAAGCCGCCACCATTCCAGCAAGCTTGTTTTCCGCTGCATTTTACAGTTCTAGCTTATTTCCTTATTGAATAGAAAACCAGTTTCACTATATCTCTGTTATTTTGTGTTAAGCATCTGATAATAATCTGTATTCATTTCGTTCTGCTCATAAAATCCGGCTCAGTGGTATCAGAGCGGTCTGCTCCTTGTCGTCTTAATGCATGTCCCCAACGAGGTCAGGGTACAAAGAATTGGGTCTCGAGCTTGTTTCTCTTGAGGACAAAAGCCCTCGCACGCCCAAGCGACCTCTCATGGCAGGAGAAAAGAAAGATGACGGGACAGGAGATCCTATCAAAATGTTGCTTGAGGAAGCCCTCACGCAGCAGAGGAACGAGATGATGGATAATTTCGTGCAAATCCTTCGGCGACTACCAACAAGCGACACATCTTCCTCGAGCGGAGGCGCCACCCCCTTCAAGGTACAAATCAACTTTGATATCCCTATATTTGAAGGACAGATAGACGCAGATGCTGTAGATAAGTGGTTGAATCTACTAGAAGGGTATTTTTCTGTCCATAACTTTTCGAATAAAGAAAAGATTACTTTTGTGCTCCTCAAAGCCGTTCCCCATGTCAAAGATTGGTGGGAAACATTCTGTGAGCAAAAGGACACAGAAGAAGCCTCATTATTTTCAGTCACGGCCACCTGGGAATCCTTCAGGGATGCTATTAAGGAACAATACTACCCTGTTGGAAGTTATGACGATTTGTATACCAAATGGACCACACTGCGACAAGAAAGAGACCAAGCACTGCCAGAGTTCACAAATATCTTCCATACCTTGCGCACCAAGCTGTGTATCAAAGATTCAGAGCGACATCTGGTGCTCAAGTATCGCGGTGGTTTGCATAGATACATCCAGACCGAAATGGAATTTCTAGACATCTCTTCCTTGGGCGCGGCCTACCGATATGCTGTCAAAATCGAGCAGAAGCTCAAACAAAAGACACGGCAATTTGGGCCTGGGAACCCTTCACAGCAAAAGACAGGAAAGGGCGGCCCCAACCCACAGAATAAAGGACAGAGCAAAGATGGACCGCATCAGGACAACCAGTCCAAGCCGCAAGCATAGAAGGACACCGGAAAAAAAAGAAAGATACCGGGAAGTGGTGCGACTTCCATAAGAGCCCCTGGCATAACACTGCTGATTGCCGCTCAAAGCAGTCGCTGGTGGCCGAAGAGAAAGCATCTGAATCAGATGCGGGTTCTGACTCTGAGTCTAAACCAGAAAGGGGAAGACGGATCATCGACGCGGAACCCAGTGCCACCGTTGCCACCACCAAGTTCCAGCCTGATGAACCAGACGAGCCAAAAGAAGGAGAACGCCTCTTCCATTCACAGATGTGGGTAAAAGGCACCCCGCTGCATTTCATCGTTGATAGTGGTAGCCAGAAGAATCTCATCTCAGCAGAGGTCGTCAAGCGCCTGGCCCTGCCGACAACGCCGCACCCACAACCCTACACCATTGGATGGCTCCGCAAAGGAAGCGATCTCTGCGTCAGCCAACAGTGCCGACTGTCATACGGCATCAAGCCCTTCAAGGATGAGGTATTGTGTGATGTTGCTCCTCTCGAAGTTTCGGATGTTCTTTTGGGCCAAGCTTATTTATGGAAATGTCATGCTGTATATGAGTCTAGGCCTCGTAGTGTTATTATTTCTTTGAATAGGAAATTGTACAGGATACCCGAGGCAACCCCTCCTAGTGCTATTTCCTTGATCTCTGCCAAGCAATGCAGGAAGGTCATCTCTCAGACCGGGAAATTTGTCTTCTTCGTGATTCGCTCTCAGAGTGAAAGAAAGATCGCAGCAACATCCCGGGCCTCCATGACTGATCTATCCACACAACAGAAGCAAGTGGATAAGGTGGTGGAAGGATACTCGGATATCTTCTCCTCTCCGACCGGGGTACCTCTGCACTGCCAGGTCAAGCATCCCATCGATCTGACCCCAGGCGCACCGCTACCCAATGGGCCAGTCTATCGCCGCTCTCTGTTGGAAAACGAGGAGATCAAGAGGCAGATCCAAGAATTGCTCCACAAGGGGCACATCCGTCCCAGTTCATCACCTTGTGGGAGCCCAATCGTGCTGGTGCAGAAGAAAGATGGGACCTGGCGACTCTGCATTGATTACCGGGCCCTGAATAAAATCACAGTCCGTAACCGGTACCCGATTCCCCGAATCGACGACCTCCTTGATCAGCTCACGGGGGCCAAATACTTCAGTAAGATTGATCTGAAGTCCGGCTACCACCAGGTCCCAATAGAACAGACAGATGTATGGAAGACTGCCTTCAAGTCAAAAGAAGGTCCTTTTGAATGGCTGGTCATGCCTTTTGGTTTGACAAATGCTCCAGCAACTTTTATGAGGATGATGGACGATATCCTACGACCTTTCACCAACAATTTTGTTGTGGTGTATCTGGATGACATCCTCATCTACAACAAGACTTGGGAGGAACACTTGCAGCATATTCAGCAGTTTCTGCACACCCTGCGGAAGCACAAACTATATGCAAACTTGGAAAAATGCTCCTTCGGCATGGACAGGGTCCATTACATAGGCTACATCGTTGATCAACATGGTGTGCATGTGGATCCAGCCAAGATCCATGTCATCCATGACTGGCCAGCCCCAACCACACTCACTGAACTTCGGAGCTTCTTGGGCCTCGCCAATTTCTATCGTCGGTTCGTGCTGGGATTCTCTCATATCGCATGGGCCCTCAGCCAAGTGACCAGGGGTGGTGGTAAGGCAAAATTTGTGTGGGGCCTGTCCCAACAACAAGCCTTTGATGACTTGAAGAAGCGTTTGTGCTCATCGCCGGTACTCTCATTACCGAACCTGCAACATCCCTTTGAGATCGAGACAGATGCTTCAGATTATGCTGTGGGTGCCGTTCTCACTCAACACGGCCACCCCGTGGCATATCATAGTGAGACACTATCAGATGTTGTCCGCAAATACCCTACCTATGACAAAGAAATGTACTCCATTGTACAAGCCTGCCGCCAGTGGAGACATTACATTCTCGGGAAGGAGACAGTCATCCACACTGATCACAAGCCACTACAGTTCATGCAGACCCAAGGAAAGTTGCAGAATGACCGCCATCAGAAGTGGTCAACATATTTACAGCAGTTCCACCTCAACATCAAATATAAAACAGGGAGTACCAACCGAGTTGCTGACTGCCTCAGTCGACCTCCAGTCGCGGCACTTACCACGGTGCTAGACTCTTGTGGCCACGAGACCTCCGGATGGCCTCACCTCTACGAGATAGACCCTGACTTCTCTACCACCTATCAAATGTTGGGCACCAAATCAGTGGTTGCTAATTTCCATCTTCAGGACGGGTTGTTGTGTCATCTGGGCCATCTCTGCGTTCCATCAAGCGAGCGTGCGAAGCTGATTTGGGAAGCTCACTATAGTCGGGTGGCAGGACACTTGGCGTCGAAAAGATAGTGGCAGTGTTGCAGAAACATTTCTACTGGCCGAAACATCGACAGGATGTCGGCAAGTATATCAGGTCCTGCACCGCTTGTGCTATTTCCAAACCGACCACCAAGAAACAGGGCCTATACACCCCTCTGCCTACTCCTGACAGGCCGTGGGAATCCATCTCAATGGGCTACATGTCGGGCCTCCCGTCCACCAAGAGGGGAAACGACTGTGTTTTCGTGGTTGTTGATCGCTTTTCCAAGATGGCAATTCTAGCCGCTTGCAAGAAGAACATCACAGCAGAAGCCACTGCCAAGCTCTTCTTTGAACGAGTATGGGTACATTTTGGTATCCCACAGACCATTATCTCAGGCCGTGACAGTCGGTTCCTCAGCTCATTCTGGTCAAGCCTCTGGTCACTGCTGGATACCAAGCTCACCAAATCCACTGCCTTCCACCCCCAGACCGATGGACAAACGGAGGTCATCAACCTGATGGTCGTACATATCCTACGCATGTACAATTCAACACACCCCCGCACATGGGATGAGAGTCTCCCCTATGTCCAACATAGCTACAACCGAGCCCTGCATAGTTCAACTGGCCACAGCCCCTTTCAGGTGGGGTTGGGATTCCAACCATTGGGCCCCATGGATGTTGCACTTCCCCTTGCGACCACCTCGGCCGACTCATCCCCAGAAGCTGACAAAGCTGCCCGGCTCATTGAGCGGAGCCAGCATATCCGCCAACAGGTTCAGGATATTCTACAGAAGTCTAATGCCAAGTAAAAGTAGCGCCATGATCAACATTGGGTGCCACATAAGTTTCAGGTGGGCGACAAAGTTTGGTTGCATTTGCAGAAAGAAAACCTTAGAGGGCCCCATCGAAAGCTTCGCCCACTCCGTTATGGGCCGTACACCATCACCAAGGCGGTGGGTGACAATGCTTTTGAGCTCAACATTCCCCCCTTCCTGGGTCTGCATCCAGTCTTCAACGTGGCTCTCCTTCGGCCATATTTCCCACCACTATTAGACACCTCAGAGATAGCAGAGAAGTTGACACCAACAGAACTCAACCCTGACTGCCTACAACAAGCATCCAGTGATCATATTGCAGACACACAGATCAAGGGCACTCGACATCAAAGGATCCAGCTTTATCGAGTTGTCAAAGCAAGGTAGCTCCTGCACCAAGGCAAGTGGCTCACCCGAGGCCAAATTCAACAGAAATTTCCTCATCTGATGGGGGAACTCAACGCAATGGAGACCATTGCTTCCTAAGGAGGGAGGATTGATCCAGGTGGATATTGGTGGCCACCCACCTTTCCAACTGGATCAAAACAGCTTTATGGCAATTTTGGTATTGTACTATTTTTAGCAGTTTTTCGGGTCCTGAACTTCTGGGGCCATTTTGAGGCCCTAAATGACCTTTTTTGGCAATTTGGGGGGCCTTCGGCACACATCTAGCCCCAATCAAAAGTTGTAAATCTCGGATAGACCTTTCCAACGGGCTACCGAGCGCCCCAAACAGAGATCGTATGCAAAAGTTACGACCCCGGGAAGTTGATGTACTAACTTACCCAAACGGGGCCCACATGACTTTTGGCGATTCATCTCCTAGGGTTAGGTTTTTGGATGTCTAGGGTTTTTGACATTCCTGTTTATTGTAAAAGGCCTTGAGAGCCTCATTGTAACCATCTTCTTGCGAAATGAGCGCAGCCGTCACATCTCTTCTCAGAGATAAGCCGCCACCATTCCAGCAAGCTTGTTTTCTGCTGCATTTTACAGTTCTAGCTTCTTTCCTTATCGAATAGAAAACCAGTTTCACTATATCTCTGTTATTTTGTGTTAAGCATCTGATAATAATCTGTATTCATTTCATTCTGCTCATAAAATCCGGATCAGTGGTATCAGAGCGGTCTGCTCCTTGTCGTCTTAATGCATGTCCCCAACGAGGTCAGGGTACAAAGAATTGGGTCTCGAGCTTGTTTCTCTTGAGGACAAAAGCCCTCGCACGCCCAAGCGACCTCTCATGGCAGGAGAAAAGAAAGATCACGGGACAGGAGATCCTATCAAAACGTTGCTTGAGGAAGCCCTCACGCAGCAGAGGAACGAGATGATGGATAATTTCGCGCAAATCCTTCGGCGACTACCAACAAGCGACACATCTTCCTCGAGCGGAGGCGCCACCCCCTTCAAGGTACAAATCAACTTTGATATCCCTATATTTGAAGGACAGATAGACGCAGATGCTGTAGATAAGTGGTTGAATCTACTAGAAGGGTATTTTTCTGTCCATAACTTTTCGAATAAAGAAAAGATTACTTTTGCGCTCCTCAAAGCCGTTCCCCATGTCAAAGATTGGTGGGAAACATTCTGTGAGCAAAAGGACACAGAAGAAGCCTCATTATTTTCAGTCACGGCCACCTAGGAATCCTTCAGGGATGCTATTAAGGAACAATACTACCCTGTTTGAAGTTATGACGATTTGTATACCAAATGGACCACACTGCGACAAGAAAGAGACCAAGCAGTGCCAGAGTTCACAAATATTTTCCATACCTTGCGCACCAAGCTGGGTATCAAAGATTCAGAGCGACATCTGGTGCTCAAGTATCGCGGTGGTTTGCATAGATACATCCAGACCGAAATGGAATTTCTAGACATCTCTTCCTTGGGCGCGGCCTACCGATATGCCGTCAAAATCGAACAGAAGCTCAAACAAAAGACACGGCAATTTGGGCCTGGGAACCCTTCACAACAAAAGACAGGAAAGGGCGGCCCCAACCCACAGAATAAAGGACAGAGCAAAGATGGACCGCATCAGGACAACCAGTCCAAGCCGCAAGCAAAGAAGGACACCGGAAAAACAAAGAAAGATACCGGGAAGTGGTGCGACTTCCATAAGAGCCCCTGGCATAACACTGCTGATTGCCGCTCAAAGCAGTCGCTGGTGGCCGAAGTGAAAGCATCTGAATCAGATGCGGGTTCTGACTCTGAGTCTGAACCAGAAAGGGGAAGACGGATCATCGACGCGGAACCCAGTGCCACCGTTGCCACCACCAAGCTCCAGCCTGATGAACCAGACGAGCCAGAAGAAGGAGAACGCCTCTTCCATTCACAGATGTGGGTAAAAGGCACCCCACTGCATTTCATCGTTGATAGCGGTAGCCAGAAGAATCTCATCTCAGCAAAGGTCGTCAAGCGCCTGGCCCTGCCGACAACGCCGCACCCACAACACTACACCATTGGATGGCTCCGCAAAGGAAGCGATCTCCGCGTCAGCCAACAGTGCCGACTGTCATACGGCATCAAGCCCTTCAAGGACGAGGTATTGTGTGATGTTGCTCCTCTCGAAGTTTCAGATGTTCTTTTGGGCCAACCTTATTTATGGAAACGTCATGCTGTATATGAGTCTAGGCCTCGTAGTGTTATTATTTCTTTGAACAGGAAATTGTACAGGATACCCGAGGAAACCCCTCCTAGTGCTATTTCCTTGATCTCTGCCAAGCAATGCAGGAAGGTCATCTCTCAGACCGGGAAATTTGTCTTCTTCGTGATTCGCTCTCAGAGTGAAATAAAGATCGCAGCCACATCCCGGGCCTCCATGACTGATCTATCCACACAACAGAAGCAAGTGGATAAGGTGGTGGAAGGATACTCGGATATCTTCTCCTCTCCGACCGGGGTACCTCTGCACTGCCAGGTCAAGCATCCCATCGATCTGACCCTAGGCGCACCGCTACCCAATGGGCCAGTCTATCGCCGCTCTCTGTTGGAAAACGAGGAGATCAAGAGGCAGATCCAAGAATTGCTCCACAAGGGGCACATCCATCCCAGTTCGTCACCTTGTGGGAGCCCAATCGTGCTGGTGCAGAAGAAAGATGGGACCTGGCGACTCTGCATTGATTACCGGGCACTGAATAAAATCACTGTCCGTAACCGGTACCCGATTCCCCGAATCGACGACCTCCTTGATCAGATCACGGGGGCCAAATACTTCAGTAATATTGATCTGAAGTCCGGCTACCACCAGGTCCCAATAGAACAGACAGATGTATGGAAGACTGCCTTCAAGTCAAAAGAAGGACTTTTTGAATGGCTGGCCATGCCTTTTGGTTTGACAAATGCTCCAGCAACTTTTATGAGGATGATGGACGATATCCTACGACCTTTCACCAACAATTTTGTAGTGGTGTATCTGGATGACATCCTCATCTACAACAAGACATGGGAGGAACACTTGCAGCATATTCAGCAGGTTCTGCACACCCTGCGGAAGCACAAACTATATGCAAACTTGGAAAAATGCTCCTTCGGCATGGACAGGGTCCATTACTTAGGCTACATCGTTGATCGACATGGTGTGCATGTGGATCCAGCCAAGATCCAGGTCATCCGTGACTGGCCAGCCCCAACCACACTCACTGAACTTCGGAGCTTCTTGGGCCTCGCCAATTTCTATCGTCGGTTCATGCTGGGATTCTCTCATATCGCATGGGCCCTCAGCCAAGTGACCAGGGGTGGTGGTAAGGAAAAATTTGTGTGGGGCCTGTCCCAACAACAAGCCTTTGATGACTTGAAGAAGCGTTTGTGCTCATCGCCGGTACTCTCATTACCGAACCTGCAACATCCCTTTGAGATCGAGACAGATGCTTCAGATTATGCTGTGGGTGCCGTTCTCACTCAACACGGCCACCCCGTGGCATATCATAGTGAGACACTATCAGATGTTGTCCGCAAGTACCCTACCTATGACAAAGAAATGTACTCCATTGTACAAGCCTGCCGCCAGTGGAGACATTACATTCTCGGGAAGGAGACAGTCATCCACACTGATCACAAGCCACTACAGTTCATGCAGACCCAAGGAAAGTTGCAGAATGACCGCCATCAGAAGTGGTCAACATATTTACAGCAGTTCCACCTCAACATCAAATATAAAACAGGGAGTACCAACCGAGTTGCTGACTGCCTCAGTCGACCTCCAGTCGCGGCACTTACCACGGTGCTAGACTCTTGTGGCCACGAGACCTCCGGATGGCCTCACCTCTACGAGACAGACCCTGACTTCTCCACCACCTATCAAATGTTGGGCACCAACTCAGTGGTTGCTAATTTCCATCTTCAGGACGGGTTGTTGTGTCATCTGGGCCATCTCTGCGTTCCATCAAGCGAGCGTGCGAAGCTGATTTGGGAAGCTCACTATAGTCGGGTGGCAGGAGACTTTGGCGTCGAAAAGACAGTGGCAGTGTTGCAAAAACATTTCTACTGGCCGAAACTTCGACAGGATGTCGGCAAGTATATCAGGTCCTGCACCGCTTGCGCTATTTCCAAACCGACCACCAAGAAACAGGGCCTATACACCCCTCTGCCTACTCCTGACAGGCCGTGGGAACCCATCTCAATGGGCTACATGTCGGGCCTCCCGTCCACCAAGAGGGGAAACGACTGTGTTTTCGTGGTTGTTGATCGCTTTTCCAAGATGGCAATTCTAGCCGCTTGCAAGAAGAACATCACAGCAGAAGCCACTGCCAAGCTCTTCTTTGAACGAGTATGGGTACATTTTGGTATCCCACAGACCATTATCTCAGGCCGTGACAGTCGGTTCCTCAGCTCATTCTGGTCAAGCCTCTGGTCACTGCTGGATACCAAGCTCACCAAATCCACTGCCTTCCACCCCCAGACCGATGGACAAACGGAGGTCGTCAACCAGATGGTCGTACATATCCTATGCATGTACAATTCAACACACCCCCGCACATGGGATGAGAGTCTCCCCTATGTCCAACATAGCTACAACCGAGCCCTGCATAGCTCAACTGGCCACAGCCCTTTTCAGGTGGGGTTGGGATTCCAACCATTGGGCCCCATGGATGTTGCACTTCCCCTTGCGACCACCTCGGCCGACTCGTCCCCAGAAGCTGACAAAGCCGCCCGGTTCATTGAACGGATCCAACATATCCGCCAACAGGTTCAGGATATTCTACAGAAGTCTAATGCCAAGTACAAGCAGCGCCATGATCAACATTGGGTGCCACATAAGTTTCAGGTGGGCGACAAAGTTTGGTTGCATTTACAGAAAGAACGCCTTACAGGGCCCCATCGAAAGCTTCGCCCACTCCGTTATGGGCCGTACACCATCACCAAGGCGGTGGGTGACAATGCTTTTGAGCTCAACATTCCCCCCTTCCTGGGTCTGCATCCAGTCTTCAACGTGGCTCTCCTTCGGCCATATTTCCCACCACTATTAGACACCTCAGAGATAGCAGAGAAGTTGACACCAACAGAACTCAACTTTGACTGCCTACAACAAGCATCCAGTGATCATATTGCAGACACACAGATCAAGGGCACTCGTCATCAAAGGATCCAGCTTTATCGAGTTGTCAAAGCAGGGCAGCTCCTGCACCAAGGCAAGTGGCTCACCCGAGGCCAAATTCAGCAGAAATTTACTCATCTGATGGGGGAACTCAACGCAATGGAGACCATTGCTTCCTAAGGAGGGAGGATTGATCCAGGTGGATATTGGTGGCCACCCACCTTTCCAACTGGCTCAAAACAGTTTTATGGCAATTTTGGTATTGTACTATTTTTAGCAGTTTTTCGGGTCCTGAACTTCCGGGGCCATTTTGAGGCCCTAAAGGACCTTTTTTGGCAAGTTGGGGGGCCAAATGGCTGCCTTTGGCATACATTTGGCCCCAATCGAAAGTTGTAAATCTCGGATAGACCTTTCCAACGGGCTACTGAGCGCCCCAAACAGAGATCGTATGCAAAAGTTACGACCCCGGGAAGTTGATGTACTAACTTACCCAAACGAGGCCCACATGACTTTTGGCGCTTCATCTCCTAGGGTTAGGTTTTTGCATGTCTAGGGTTTTTGACATTCCTGTTTATTGTAAAAGGCCTTGAGAGCCTCATTGTAACCATCTTCTTGCGAAATGAGCGCAGCCGTCACATCTCTTCTCAGAGATAAGCCGCCACCATTCTAGCAAGCTTGTTTTCCGCTGCATTTTACAGTTCTAGCTTATTTCCTTATTGAATAGAAAACCAGTTTCAGTGTATCTCTGTTATTTTGTGTTAAGCATCTGATAATAATCTGTATTCATTTAGTTCTGCTCATAAAATCCGGATCAGTGGTATCAGAGCGGTCTGCTCCTTGTCGTCTTAATGCATGTCCCCAACGAGGTCAGGGTACAAAGAATTGGGTCTCGAGCTTGTTTCTCTTGAGGACAAAAGCCCTCGCACGCCCAAGCGACCTCTCATGACAGGAGAAAAGAAAGATGACGGGACAGGAGATCCTATCAAAATGTTGCTTGAGGAAGCCCTCACGCAGCAGAGGAACGAGATGATGGATAATTTCGCGCAAATCCTTCGGCGACTACCAACAAGCGACACATCTTCCTCGAGCGGAGGCGCCACCCCCTTCAAGGTAAAAATCAACTTTGATATCCCTATATTTGAAGGACAGATAGACGCAGATGCTGTAGATAAGTGGTTGAATCTACTAGAAGGGTATTTTTCTGTCCATAACTTTTCGAATAAAGAAAAGATTACTTTTGCGCTCCTCAAAGCCGTTCCCCATGTCAAAGATTGGTGGGAAACATTCTGTGAGCAAAAGGAAACAGAAGAAGCCTCATTATTTTCAGTCACGGCCACCTGGGAATCCTTCAGGGATGCTATTAAGGAACAATACTACCCTGTTGGAAGTTATGACGATTTGTATACCAAATGGACCACACTGCGACAAGAAAGAGACCAAGCAGTGCCAGAGTTCACAAATATCTTCCATACCTTGCGCACCAAGCTGGGTATCAAAGATTCAGAGCGACATCTGGTGCTCAAGTATCGCGGTGGTTTGCATAGATACATCCAGACCGAAATGGAATTTCTAGACATCTCTTCCTTGGGGGCGGCCTACCGATATGCCGTCAAAATCGAGCAGAAGCTCAAACAAAAGACACGGCAATTTGGGCCTGGGAACCCTTCACAGCAAAAGACAGGAAAGGGCGGCCCCTAACCACAGAATAAAGGACAGAGCAAAGATGGACCGCATCAGGACAACCAGTCCAAGCCGCAAGCAAAGAAGGACACCGGAGAAACAAAGAAAGATACCGGGAAGTGGTGCGACTTCCATAAGAGCCCCTGGCATAACACTGCTGATTGCCGCTCAAAGCAGTCGTTGGTGGCCGAAGTGAAAGCATCTGAATCAGATGCGGGTTCTGACTCTGAGTCTGAACCAGAAAGGGGAAGACGGATCATCGACGCGGAACCCAGTGCCACCGTTGCCACCACCAAGCTCCAGCCGGATGAACCAGACGAGCCAGAAGAAGGAGAACGCCTCTTCCATTCACAGATGTGGGTAAAAGGCACCCCGCTGCATTTCATGGTTGATAGCGGTAGCCAGAAGAATCTCATCTCAGCAGAGGTCGTCAAGCGCCTGGCCCTGCCGACAACGCCGCACCCACAACCCTACACCATTGGATGGCTCCGCAAAGGAAGCGATCTCCGCGTCAGCCAACAGTGCCAACTGTCATACGGCATCAAGCCCTTCAAGGACGAGGTATTGTGTGATGTTGCTCCTCTCGAAGTTTCGGATGTTCTTTTGGGCCAACCTTATTTATGGAAACGTCATGTTGTATATGAGTCTAGGCCTCGTAGTGTTATTATTTCTTTGAACAGGAAATTGTACAGGATACCCGAGTCAGCCCTTCCTAGTGCTATTTCCTTGATCTCTGCCAAGCAATGCTGGAAGGTCATCTCTCAGAACGGGAAATTTGTCTTCTTCGTGATTCGCTCTCAGAGTGAAAGAAAGATCGCAGCCACATCCCGGGCCTCCATGACTAATCTATCCACACAACAGAGGCAAGTGGATAAGGTGGTGGAAGGATACTCGGATATCTTCTCCTCTCCGACCGGGGTACCTCTGCACTACCAGGTCAAGCATCCCATCGATCTGACCCCAGGCGCACCGCTACCCAATGGGCCAGTCTATCGCTGCTCTCTGTTGGAAAACGAGGAGATCAAGAGGCAGATCCAAGAATTGCTCCACAAGGGGCACATCCATCCCAGTTCGTCACCTTGTGGGAGCCCAATCGTGCTGGTGCAGAAGAAAGATGGGACCTGGCGACTCTGCATTGATTACCGGGCCCTGAATAAAATCACTGTCCGTAACCGGTACCCGATTCCCCGAATCGACGACCTCCTTGATCAGCTCACGGGGGCCAAATACTTCAGTAAGATTGATCTGAAGTCCGGCTACCACCAGGTCCCAATAGAACAGACAGATGTATGGAAGACTGCCTTCAAGTCAAAAGAAGGTCTTTTTGAATGGCTGGTCATGCCTTTTGGTTTGACAAATGCTCCAGCAACTTTTATGAGGATGATGGACGATATCCTACGACCTTTCACCAACAATTTTGTAGTGGTGTATCTGGATGACATCCTCATCTACAACAAGACTTGGGAGGAACACTTGCAGCATATTCAGCAGGTTCTGCACACCCTGCGGAAGCACAAACTATATGCAAACTTGGAAAAATTCTCCTTCAGCATGGACAGGGTCCATTACTTAGGCTACATCGTTGATCGACATGGTGTGCATGTGGATCCAGCCAAGATCCAGGTCATCCGTGACTGGCCAGCCCCAACCACACTCACTGAACTTCGAAGCTTCTTAGGCCTCGCCAATTTCTATCGTCGGTTCGTGCTGGGATTCTCTCATATCGCATGGGCCCTCAGCCAAGTGACCAGGGGTGGTGGTAAGGCAAAATTTGTGTGGGGCCTGTCCCAACAACAAGCCTTTGATGACTTGAAGAAGCGTTTGTGCTCATCGCCGGTACTCTCATTACCGAACCTGCAACATCCCTTTGAGATCGAGACAGATGCTTCAGATTATGCTGTGGGTGCCGTTCTCACTCAACACGGCCACCCCGTGGCATATCATAGTGAGACACTATCAGATGTTGTCCGCAAGTACCCTACCTATGACAAAGAAATGTACTCCATTGTACAAGCCTGCCGCCAGTGGATACATTACATTCTCGGGAAGGAGACAGTCATCCACACTGATCACAAGGCACTACAGTTCATGCAGACCCAAGGAAAGTTGCAGAATGACCGCCATCAGAAGTGGTCAACATATTTACAGCAGTTCCACCTCAACATCAAATATAAAACAGGGAGTACCAACCGAGTTGCTGACTGCCTCAGTCGACCTCCAGTCGCGGCACTTACCACGGTGCTAGACTCTTGTGGCCACGAGACCTCCGGATGGCCTCACCTCTACAAGACAGACCCTGACTTCTCCACCACCTATCAAATGTTGGGCACCAACTCAGTGGTTGCTAATTTCCATCTTCAGGACGGGTTGTTGTGTCATCTGGGCCATCTCTGCGTTCCATCAAGCGAGCGTGCGAAGCTGATTTGGGAAGCTCACTATAGTCGGGTGGCAGGACACTTTGGCGTCGAAAAGACAGTGGCAGTGTTGCAGAAACATTTCTACTGGCCGAAACTTCGACAGGATGTCGGCAAGTATATCAGGTCCTGCACCGCTTGCGGTATTTCCAAACCGACCACCAAGAAACAGGGCCTATACACCCCTCTGCCTACTCCTGACAGGCCGTGGGAATCCATCTCAATGGGCTACATGTCGGACCTCCCGTCCACCAAGAGGGGAAACGACTGTGTTTTCGTGGTTGTTGATCGCTTTTCCAAGATGGCAATTCTAGCCGCTTGCAAGAAGAACATCACAGCAGAAGCCACTGCCAAGCTCTTCTTTGAACGAGTATGGGTACATTTTGGTATCCCACAGACCATTATCTCAGGCCGTGACAGTCGGTTCCTCAGCTCATTCTGGTCAAGCCTCTGGTCACTGCTGGATACCAAGCTCACCAAATCCACTGCCTTCCACCCCCAGACCGATGGACAAACGGAGTTCGTCAACCGGATGGTCGTACATATCCTACACATGTACAATTCAACACACCCCCGCACATGGGATGAGAGTCTCCCCTATGTCCAACATAGCTACAACCGAGCCCTGCATAGCTCAACTGGCCATAGCCCCTTTCAGGTGGGGTTGGGATTCCAACCATTGGGCCCCATGGATGTTGCACTTCCCCTTGCGACCACCTCGGCCGACTCGTTCCCAGAAGTTGACAAAGCCGCCCGGTTCATTGAACGGATCTAGCATATCCGCCAACAGGTTCAGGATATTCTAAAGAAGTCTAATGCCAAGTACAAGCAGCGCCATGATCAACATTGGGTGCCACATAAGTTTCAGGTGGGCGACAAAGTTTGGTTGCATTTGCAGAAAGAACGCCTTACAGGGCCCCATCGAAAGCTTTTCCCACTCCGTTATGGGCCGTACACCATCACCAAGACGGTGGGTGACAATGCTTTTGAGCTAAACATTCCCCCCTTCCTGGGTCTGCATCCAATCTTCAACGTGGCTCTCCTTCGGCCATATTTCCCACCACTATTAGACACCTCAAAGATAGCAGAGAAGTTGACACCAACAGAACTCAACCCTAAGTGCCTACAACAAGCATCCAGTGATCATATTGCAGACACACAGATCAAGGGCACTCGACATGAAAGGATCCAGCTTTATCGAGTTGTCAAAGCAGGGCAGCTCCTGCACCAAGGCAAGTGGCTCACCCGAGGCCAAATTCAGCAGAAATTTCCTCATCTGATGGGGGAACTCAACGTAATGGAGACCATTGCTTCCTAAGGAGGGAGGATTGATCCAGGTGGATATTGGTGACCACCCACCTTTCCAACTGGCTCAAAACAGCTTTATGGCAATTTTGGTATTGTACTATTTTTAGCAGTTTTTCGGGTCCTGAACTTCCGGGGCCATTTTGAGGCCCTAAACGACCTTTTTTGGCAATTTAGGGGGCCAAATGGCTGCCTCCGGCATACATTTGGCCCTAATCGAAAGTTGTAAATCTCGGATAGACCTTTCCAACGGGCTACCGAGCGCCCGAAACAGAGATCGTATGCAAAAGTTACGACCCCGGGAAGTTGATGTACTAACTTACCCAAACGGGGCCCACATGACTTTTGGCGCTTCATCTCCTAGGGTTAGGTTTTTGGATGTCTAGGGTTTTTGACATTCCTGTTTATTGTAAAAGGCCTTGAGAGCCTCATTGTAACCATCTTCTTGCGAAATGAGCGCAGCCGTCACATCTCTTCTCAGAGATAAGCCGCCACCATTCCAGCAAGCTTGTTTTCCGCTGCATTTTACAGTTCTAGCTTATTTCCTTATTGAATAGAAAACCAGTTTCACTGTATCTCTGTTATTTTGTGTTAAGCATCTGATAATAATCTGTATTCATTTAGTTCTGCTCATAAAATCTGGATCAGTGCTATCAGAGCGGTCTGCTCCTTGTCGTCTTAATGCATGTCCCCAACGAGCTCAGGGTACAAAGAATTGGGTCTCGAGCTTGTTTCTCTTGAGGACAAAAGCCCTCGCACGCCCAGGCGACCTCTCATGGCAGGAGAAAAGAAGGATGACGGGACAGGAGATCCTATCAAAAGGTTGCTTGAGGAAGCCCTCACGCAGCAGAGGAACGAGATGATGGATAATTTCTCGCAAATCCTTCGGCGACTACTAACAAGCGACACATCTTCCTCGAGCGGAGGCGCCACCCCCTTCAAAGTACAAATCAACTTTGATATCCCTATATTTGAAGGACAGATAGACGCAAATGCTGTAGATAAGTGGTTGAATCTACTAGAAGGGTATTTTTCTGTCCATAACTTTTCGAATAAAGAAAAGATTACTTTTGCGCTCCTCAAAGCCGTTCCCCATGTCAAAGATTGGTGGGAAACATTCTGTGAGCAAAAGGACACAGAAGAAGCCTCATTCTTTTCAGTCACGGCCACCTGGGAATCCTTCAGGGATGCTATTAAGTAACAATACTACCCTGTTGGAAGTTATGACGATTTGTATACCAAATGGACCACACTGCGACAAGAAAGAGACCAAGCAGTGCCAGAGTTCACAAATATCTTCCATACCTTGCGCACCAAGCTAGGTATCAAAGATTCAGAGCAACATCTGGTGCTCAAGTATTGCGGTGGTTTGCATAGATATATCCAGACTGAAATGGAATTTCTAGACATCTCTTCCTTGGGCGCGGCCTACTGATATGCCGTCAAAATCGAGCAGAAGCTCAAACAAAAGACACAGCAATTTGGGCCTGGGAACCCTTCACAGCAAAAGACAGGAAAGGGCGGCCCCAACCCACAGAATAAAGGACAGAGCAAAGATGGACCGCATCAGGACAACCAGTCCAAGCCGCAAGCAAAGAAGGACACCGGAAAAACAAAGAAAGATACCGGGAAGTGGTGCGACTTCCATAAGAGCCCCTGGCATAACACTGCTGATTGCCGCTCAAAGCAGTCGTTGGTGGCCAAAGTGAAAGCATCTGAATCAGATGCGGGTTCTGACTCTGATTCTGAACCAGAAAGGTGAAGACGGATCATCGACGCGGAACCCAGTGCCACCGTTGCCACCACCAAGCTCCAGCCTGATGAACTAGACGAGCCAGAAGAAGGAGAACGCCTCTTCCATTCACAGATGTGGGTAAAAGGCACCCCGTTGCATTTCATCGTTGATAGCGGTAGCCAGAAGAATCTCATCTCAGCAGAGGTCGTCAAGCGCCTGGCCCTGCAGACAACGCCGCACCCACAACCCTACACCATTGGATGGCTCCACAAAGGAAGCGATCTCCGCGTCAGCCAACAGTGCCGACTGTCATATGGCATCAAGCCCTTCAAGGACGAGGTATTGTGTGATGTTGCTCCTCTCGAAGTTTCGGATGTTCTTTTGGGCCAACCTTATTTATGGAAACGTCATGCTGTATATGAGTCTAGGCCTCGTAGTGTTATTATTTCTTTGAACAGGAAATTGTACAGGATACCCGAGGCAGCCCCTCCTAGTGCTATTTCCTTGATCTCTGCCAAGCAATGCAGGAAGGTCATCTCTCAGACCGGGAAATTTGTCTTCTTCGTGATTCGCTCTCAGAGTGAAAGAAAGATCGCAGCCACATCCCGGGCCTCCATGACTAATCTATCCACACAACAGAAGCAAGTGGATAAGGTGGTGGAAGGATACTCGGATATCTTCTCCTCTCCGACCGGGGTACCTCCGCACTGCCAGGTCAAGCATCCCATCGATCTGACCCCAGGCGCACCGCTACCCAATGGGCCAGTCTATCGCCACTCTCTGTTGGAAAACGAGGAGATCAAGAGGCAGATCCAAGAATTGCTCCACAAGGGGCACATCCATCCCAGTTCGTCACCTTGTGGGAGCCCAATCGTGCTAGTGCAGAAGAAAGATGGGACCTGGCGACTCTGCATTGATTACCGGGCCCTGAATAAAATCACAGTCCGTAACCGGTACACGATTCCCCGAATCGACGACCTCCTTGATCAGCTCACGGGGGCCAAATACTTCAGTAAGATTGATCTGAAGTCCGGCTACCACCAGGTCCCAATAGAACAGACAGATGTATGGAAGACTGCCTTCAAGTCAAAAGAAGGTCTTTTTGAATGGCTGGTCATGCCTTTTGGTTTGACAAATGCTCCAGCAACTTTTATGAGGATGATGGACGATATCCTACGACCTTTCACCAACAATTTTGTAGTGGTGTATCTGGATGACATCCTCATCTACAACAAGACTTGGGAGGAACACTTGCAGCATATTCAGCAGGTTCTGCACACCCTGCGGAAGCACAAACTATATGCAAACTTGGAAAAATGCTCCTTCGGCATGGACAGGGTCCATTACTTAGGCTACATCGTTGATCGACATGGTGTGCATGTGGATCCATCCAAGATCCAGGTCATCCGTGACTGGCCAGCCCCAACCACACTCACTAAACTTCGGAGCTTCTTGGGCCTCACCAATTTCTATCGTCGGTTCGTGCTGGGATTCTCTCATATCGCATGGGCCCTCAGCCAAGTGACCAGGGGTGGTGGTAAGGCAAAATTTGTGTGGGGCCTGTCCCAACAACAAGCCTTTGATGACTTGAAGAAGCGTTTGTGCTCATCGCCGGTACTCTCATTACCGAACCTGCAACATCCCTTTGAGATCGAGACAGATGCTTCAGATTATGCTGTGGGTGCCGTTCTCACTCAACACGGCCACCCCGTGGCATATCATAGTGAGACACTATCAGATGTTGTCCGCAAGTACCCTACCTATGACAAAGAAATGTACTCCATTGTACAAGCCTGCCGCCAGTGGAGACATTACATTCTCGGGAAGGAGACAGTCATCCACACTGATCACAAGGCACTACAGTTCATGCAGACCCAAGGAAAGTTGCAGAATGACCGCCATCAGAAGTGGTCAACATATTTACAGCAGTTCCACCTCAACATCAAATATAAAACAGGGAGTACCAACCGAGTTGCTGACTGCCTCAGTTGACCTCCAGTCGCGGCACTTACCACGGTGCTAGACTCTTGTGGCCACGAGACCTCCGGATGGCCTCACCTCTACGAGACAGACCCTGACTTCTCCACCACCTATCAAATGTTGGGCACCAACTCAGTGGTTGCTAATTTCCATCTTCAGGATGGGTTGTTGTGTCATCTGGGCCATCTCTGCGTTCCATCAAGCGAGCGTGCGAAGCTGATTTGGGAAGCTCACTATAGTCGGGTGGCAGGACACTTTGGCGTCGAAAAGACAGTGGCAGTGTTGCAGAAACATTTCTACTGGCTGAAACTTCGACAGGATGTCGGCAAGTATTTCAGGTCCTGCACCGCTTGCGCTATTTCCAAACCGACCACCAAGAAACAGGGCCTATACACCCCTCTGCCTACTCCTGACAGGCCGTGGGAATCCATCTCAATGGGCTACATGTCGGGCCTCCCGTCCACCAAGAGGGGAAACGACTGTGTTTTCGTGGTTGTTGATCGCTTTTCCAAGATGGCAATTCTAGCCACTTGCAAGAAGAACATCACAGCAGAAGCCACTGCCAAGCTCTTCTTTGAAGGAGTATGGGTACATTTTGGTATCCCACAGACCATTATCTCAGGCCGTGACAGTCGGTTCCTCAGCTCATTCTGGTCAAGCCTCTGGTCACTGCTGGATACCAAGCTCAACAAATCCACTGCCTTCCACCCCCAGACCGATGGACAAACGGAGGTCGTCAACCGGATGGTCGTACATATCCTACGCATGTACAATTCAACACACCCCCGCACATGGGATGAGAGTCTCCCCTATGTCCAACATAGCTACAACCGAGCCCTGCATAGCTCAACTGGCCACAGCCCCTTTCAGGTGGGGTTGGGATTCCAACCATTGGGCCCCATGGATGTTGCACTTCCCCTTGCGACCACCTCGGCCGACTCGTCCCCAGAAGCTGACAAAGCCGCCCGGTTCATTGAACGGATCCAGCATATCCGCCAACAGGTTCAGTATATTCTACAGAAGTCTAATGCCAAGTACAAGCAGCGCCATGATCAACATTGGGTGCCACATAAGTTTCAGGTGGGCGACAAAGTTTGGTTGCATTTGCAGAAAGAATGCCTTAAAGGGCCCCATCGAAAGCTTCGCCCACTCCGTTATGGGCCGTACACCATCACCGTTATGGGCCGTACACCATCACCTTCCTGGGTCTGCATCCAGTCTTCAACGTGGCTCTCCTTCAGCCATATTTCCCACCACTATTAGACACCTCAGAGATAGCAGAGAAGTTGACACCAACAGAACTCAACCCTGACTGCCTACAACAAGCATCCAGTGATCATATTGCAGACACACAGATCAAGGGCACTCGACATCAAAGGATCCAGCTTTATCGAGTTGTCAAAGCAGGGCAGCTCCTGCACCAAGGCAAGTGGCTCACCCGAGGCCAAATTCAGCAGAAATTTCCTCATCTGATGGGGGAACTCAACGCAATGGAGACCATTGCTTCCTAAGGAGGGAGGATTGATCCAGGTGGATATTGGTGGCCACCCACCTTTCCAACTGGCTCAAAACAGCTTTATGGCAATTTTGGTATTGTACTATTTTTAGCAGTTTTTCGGGTCCTGAACTTTCGGGGCCATTTTGAGGCCCTAAACGACCTTTTTTGGCAATTTGATGGGCCAAATGGCTGCCACCGGCATACATTTGGCCCCAATCGAAAGTTGTAAATCTCGGATAGACCTTTCCAACGGGCTACCGAGCGCCCCAAACAGAGATCGTATGCAAAAGTTACGACCCCGGGAAGTTGATGTGCTAACTTACCCAAACGGGGCCCACATGACTTTTGGCGCTTCATCTCCTAGGGTTAGGTTTTTGGATGTCTAGGGTTTTTGACATTCCTGTTTATTGTAAAAGGCCTTCAGAGCCTCATTGTAACCATCTTCTTGCGAAATGAGCGCAGTGGTCACATCTCTTCTCAGAGATAAGCCGCCACCATTCCAGCAAGCTCGTTTTCCGCTGCATTTTACAGTTCTAGCTTATTTCCTTATTGAATAGAAAACCAGTTTCACTGTATCTCTGTTATTTTGTGTTAAGCATCTGATAATAATTTGTATTCATTTCGTTATGCTCATAAAATCCGGATCATCTTGACTTCAGAACTCCAGAAGAAGTGTTTACAGGAAAGAAGCCTGAGGTAAGTCATCTTAAAATATTTGGGTGTCCTGTGTACATCCACATTCCAAAAGAAAAGAGAACCAAGTTGTATCCTTCTGGTAAGAAGGGAATATTTGTTGGTTATTGTGAATCATCCAAAGCCTTCAAAATTTACATTCCAGGTTTTCATCACATAGAAATAAGTAGAGATGTAACATTTGATGAAGAAGCAGCTCTCAAGAAATCCAGAAAGTGCCAACTTGAAGAAATCTATGAAGAAGATACATCTCCCAGAATCATAGAGGCTGTGCCCATCCCTGAAGATGATTCACCAGAGGATCATGACATGTTGGAACCATAAGAACCTCCTATTACAGACTTATCTAAGAAAAGAAGACCAGCATGGGCTAGAGATATTATTCAAGGGGCTGAAAGATATGGAGCTCCTGAAGGATCCACCAGAGAGAGAAAGAGCCAAAGCTAGTGTCCAACTATATGGCCTTGATGTGTGATCTTGTGGATCAACTACCTACTAGCTATGAAGAAGCAGCTCATAAGATAGAATGGGTAGAAGCAATGACAGCAGAATATCAGCCAATAATGAAAAATGATGTTTGGGATATAGTTCCCAAACCAAAAGATAAAAGTGTGGTTTCTTCCAAATGGATCTTCAAGATAAAACATGCTGCAGATGGTAGCATTGAAAAATACAAGGAATATTTGTAGCCAGAGGATTCTCTCAGAAGGAGGGAATCGACTATGAAGAAACATTTGCACCAGTTGCTAGGTATACTTCAATTAGAACTATCATGGCACTTGCATCCATGATGAAGTGGAAATTACACCAAATGTAATTTAAGATAGCTTTTCTGAATGGTGTAATTGAAGAAGAAGTATACATAGAACAACCACAAGGGTTTGAGGTTAAAGACCGAAGGACTCATGTATGCAAACTGAAAAATGCATTATATGGATTGAAGCAAGCTCCCCGGGCTTGGTACGGAAGGATTGACAATTTCTTAACAAGCATGGGCTTTACCAAGAGTAAAGCTGATCCCAATCTTTACCTCAAAGTGATGGATGATGAACCAGTTATATTGTTGTTATATGTAGATGATCTTTTTCTAACCGGAAATGAGAAACAAATTATTGAAATCAAGAATAAGCTTTCTTCAGAATTCGAGATGAAAGATCTCGGATTAATGCACTACTTCTTAGGTCTAGAAGTATGGCAAGAACTAAAAGGAATCTTTCTAAATCAAGATAAGTATATTGTATAGGTTCTCAAAAGATTTGATATGTTGGAGTGTAAAGCCATGGCCACTCCCATGGACTCCAACATGAAGTTATAATTTAATGATTCATCAGAATTAGTGGACATAACTCTATATAGACAAATTATCGGGTCATTAATGTATCTAACAAATACTAGGCCAGATATATGCTTTGCTGTAAACACCCTAAGGCAGTATCTAGTAGAACCTAGAAATGTTCACTTGATAGCTGCAAAACATGTAATGAGATATCTAAAGGGTACTTTATATTTTGGTCTATATTATCTTGGAAATCATGAACTCAGATTGCATGGTTACTCAGACTCAGATTGGGAAGGAAGTATCTCAGACAGAAAGAGTACATCAGGTGGATGTTATGGCCTTGGATCTGCCATGATCTCATGGTTCAGCAAGAAACAGTCTAGTGTGGCACTCAGTACTGTTGAAGCAGAATACATAGCTACCTGCTCTGCCAGCTGTGAAGCAGTATGGCTTCGAAAACTTTTATCTGGTGTATTTGACTTAGAGATGGACCCCACTGTGATCATGTGTGATAAACAAAGTTGTATCAAAATGACAGAGAATCCTGTATTCAATGATAAGTCAAAACACATAGAGATCCGATACTTCTATATAAGAGACATGGTGCAGAGAGGAGCTATCAAGCTCGAGTATGTGAGCACTGAGGATCAAATTGCTGATATCTTAACCAAACCACTGTCTCGAGTGAAATTTGATTACTTTCAAGACAAGCTCGGTGTAGTTCAAAAGGACCTTCCTCGAAAGGGGGAGTAGTATAATCACTGATGATGAACTTGTCTCATCGACAACAAGATCGTTGGTGAGGATACCTGTTTACTACACCTGGATACTTAAAAATATTTAGATTTAGGAATCTTATACTTTTTATTTTTGATGATAGATGTATTAGTGAGAATACGTGCTTTTGATGATAGATGTATTAGTGATAATACATGCTTTTGATGATAGATGTATTAGTGAGAATACATGCTTTTGATGATAGATGTATTAGTGAGAATACATGTTTTGATGATATATGTATTGATGCTATTGGTGAGGATACATGTTTTGATTTACATGTTTTGATGATAAGGATACATGATGCCTTGATGTATTGATACATGTTTTGATGAGTATCTTTGTACTTGTATGGATGAAGATACTAGTACCCATATTGATGAGAGTATTGTATCATCTGTGGACTTTAGTCCTAAAGTGATCCACAAATAGATGTCTCTGAGAGTAAGAGGATTGTATCATCTGTGGACTGTAGTCCTAAATTGAGCCGTAGACATGATGTCTCCAAGAATAAAATCCTGAATGAACAGGTAAGGGGATTGGATCGTCCTCGGACTTTGGTCCTGTGAATTGAGCCGTAGACATGATGTCTCCAAGAATAAAATCCTGAATGAACAGGTAAGGGGATTGGATCGTCCTCGGACTTTGGTCCTGTGAATTGAGCCGTAGACATGATGTCTCCATGAATAAAATCCTGAATGAACAGGTAAGGGGATTGGATCGTCCTCAAACTTTGGTCTTGTGAATTGAGCCGTAGACATGAGGTCTCCGAGAGTAAAATCCTGAATGAACAGGTAATGGGATTGGATCGTCCTCGGACTTTGGTACTGTGAATTGAGCCGTAGACATGATGTCTCCGAGAATAAAATCCTGAATGAACAGGTAAGAGGATTGGATCGTCCTTGGACTTTGGTCCGGTGAATTGAGCTGTAGACATGATGTCTCCAAGAATAAAATCTTGAATGAACAGGTAAGGGGATTGGATCGTTCTCGGACATTGGTCCTATGAATTGATCCGTAGACATGAGGTCTCTGAGAATTGAATGATAGGACTGGATCGTCCCTGGACTTCGGTTCAAAAGGTACATGATAGGACTAGATCGTCCCTGAACTTCGGTTCAAAATGCACATGATAGGACTGGATCATCCCTGGACTTCGGTTCAAAAGGTACATGATAGGACTGGATCGTCCCTGGACTTCGGTTCAAAAGGTACATGATAGGACTGGATCATCCCTGGACTTCGATTCAAAAGGTACATGATAGGACTGGATCGTCCCTGGACTTCAGTTCAAAAGGTACATGATAGGACTGGATCGTCCCTGGACTTCGGTTCAAAAGGTACATGATAGGACTGGATCGTCCCTGGACTTTGGTTCAAAAGGCACATGATAGGACTAGATCGTCCTTAGACTTCGGTTCAAAAGGTACATGACAGGATCACATCATCCATGGACCTATGTCCTAAAGAGAGCAGGATTGATCGTCCTGTAATATGATCGTGTGATGACGATGCTGATGATGATGTTGATGATCGTGTGATGACGATACTGATGACAATGCTGATGATCGTGTGATGATGATGCTGATGATCGTGTGATAGCAATGCTGATGATCGTGTGATGATGATGCTGATGATCGTGTGATGACGATGCTGATGACGATGCTGATGATCGTATGATGATGATGATGATGTCCCAGTAACTAGTTGAGTTACTGATGATGATGAATTGAAGAAAGCTTCCGACGATTTATAGATGTATCATGTATGATGTAGCAAATGACTCCTCGCTCCTGTAGATGTTGTTATAATATCCTTCTTGTTAAGGGGGAGTGTTTAATGTTGTAACTTCTAAGAATATTATATTTGTACATTATTATTACGGAGATGTTTCATCCCTCTGAGGAAACCCTATTATGTATCCGTAGATGTTTATTCCTCCGACGGTTTGTGGTAGCTAGGGTTATTAGACCCACCATGTGGGGGTCGGCCCTGATCTTATACTTTAGGGGTTATTAGAATTCTCCAGGAGAGGTCGGCCTCATTAGGTATTTTAGTCAGTGAGGAGTTAGTACAAATAGAGGAGGTGAACTCCTCATTAGACACACTCACTCACTTGAGAAAAGTAGCGCACTTGTCTGGGAGATCTGCTAAGGAGATAAAGAAGGAGGGAGCACATCTTGTATTTTGGTTGATCATCTTATTGAGGAAAGCTTTGCTGGTTTTTCTACCCCATGAGGGTTTCCCAAGGTATATTCTGTGTCTATCTTGTGATTATGTTTCTTTCAGTGATCTTGCTAGTCTATTTGGTTTAAACTTAATAGGCGTAACCAGGTTTTCCTTGTCTACACTATGGGGTTGCTTCATCCCATGTGTTCTTCCATCGTGTTTTTGCGTTTTGATCACAGCAGGACCTTCCCCTGTCCTCTACCTCTTCTCTTGTTGAAACCTTGCTCCTCCCCTTGTAAGACCACTCTCTTCCTCGATTTCCCTTACAGTCTCGTCGTAACTTGCACCCATCTACCCCACGTCATTCCATTCGCCTCCCCCTTGCCTTCCCGGTATCCACAACCTCCTCTCACCAGGTCTCTTTTACTCGAGGTCCATCTTCAGTATGCCCTTTTCATAGATGAGAATCTTAATGGACAAATGCAATGACAACAGGAACCTGCTTCTTGGTCCATTGAAGAATTCCCTTTCAGCTTCACTATAAGATTTCATTGTGTCGACCACAAACGCGGTGATATATCCCTCCAATATACTGTCAAGCCAGACTTCAACAGCCCATGATGCTCTGTTGTCTACCTCCTAGTTTTTGTTGTAGAAATTTCTCCCTACGGATAGGTAGAAACTCTCTTAGGAAAAAGCAGGATGCACTGACTCTATGCTAAGACAAAAAGGAAACAAATGCTACCTTGAGTTCCTAAACTAATCTTCACAACAAGATTAAATGCATTCAGAAGAGATGAAAGACATAACTCACCTTCCAATCCGACGTTTGTCCCGCTTCTAGCTCTTGATCCCAAAGTTCCAATGTAGAACCTATTGAAATCAAACAAAGGACAAGCTTCCAAATACCTTGAAACAAAGATTAAGTTCAAATCTAAACTAGATACATTTCATATCAAAGATCCATACAATACACATGAAATGGGAAAAACAAGACAAGTTATCTTTTATTACAACCTGAAGAGTGCTTACAAAGGTTGCTTGATATCTAAGCCAATCCTCCAGTTCCAAGTGCTTCCTCTAGCTATCTCTGCAGAAGTATGAAGATCATAGGTCTGATGCACCAAAAGTCCTCCCTTTGGCTCATGGAAGGCTTCTCTCTTATAGCACATGGGAAGGCTAACCAACAAGAGAGAAGTGTGGATCTATGGAGGGTTTAGTGGATCAGGCCAGCTAAACAAAGAAGGAGTTAGGATCGAACCAAAGGTGGTAATCCCAACAAAATCTCCTCAAAGGTCCAATCCCAAAATCCAAGGCAAAAAGGCTAATTTCAAACTACCACACCCCTATAACTGAGCATAATGCGGTAGTACCACACCCCAGAGAAGGAGAAAAGCGCGGTAGTGCTGACTACCGTGCCCCTATAGATGTGCAGGGAGCGGTTGTGCTCACAAACAGGGCTAAGTTGGGCTGGCAGATGGCAGAAAAAAGTTTTGCTTTCAGTATTCAGTCAATGGTTTTCACTCTGGATGTTCAAATGATCTTTAAGGGAAACTATCGTTTAGGTCGCTAGTACAAGGATGCGACACTAATACATAATGTGTAATATTGAGGTATAACAGATTCCCCCTAAAGTGTGAGGTCAGAAGAGACTGATGGCCGAAAGACTTTATAAATATGGTTCGGAGATAGCATTGAGGGGAGCAACAAGGAGCTGAAACAGAAACAAAATGTCAGATATACCACCGAGGCGGGCATTCCCATGCTCGGAAACAAATGACTCAAAGCATGGCTGCCGACCAATACATTATGGATCCATGAGTACTGAGATGATATAGACTGTAGACAAATCATGTCTACTATGAACAAGCATAGATCCATGAGACAATAATGGCACAGCCACGACCAATACATAAGTGGATCTATGTGACAATACAGAAAAATCTCCATTGCAACCTAGACATAATCAAAATACAAAAGGGTGTCCAGGGTCTTCTACCGAATCACAAACGATATGAATCTAGCTATGTGATTACAAGGTGTTGAAGTCAAACATGGTAGAAACCATTTGATTATCGGTCAATGATGTGAACCATTAACAAATGCGAGGGAAATCACCAATGATGACAATGATACCCAAGGTATCTATAGTACATCTCAACAAAATGCGAATAAAGGAGTTGATGTCGAGCATCCAAGATATCATTCAATCAGAGGTCAATGATGAAAACCTACTATCGAACACGAGGAAACCTTCCATTGAGGTATGCAGGTACCAAGGTACTAGTGGTTGACTCCTAAGTCTAATTCCTGGATAGTGATTTGGTGTCGACAGGAATAGACTCATCGAAGGTGGGCCATAATGATTCCCACATCATCGACACGAAACCAGAACGAGATATAGTATGGACCGATGAAACAATAGAATATGTACTGACACAAAGGGAAGGTTTGACATGAAGTGGAGGTGGACTCAAGATAATAACCCTTTGAACATATAACGGCATGAAACAAAGCTTGGCAGCAGGGATTACTTGAACAGACAGAACCACAGGAAGTGTGAACTCATAGCAATAATGAGGGCGCATGATCATAATGATGACACTATCAACAAGACTGACTACCCAAAACAGACAAGGTGAGGATGCATGCCATGTTCAAAGGTGATGACTCACAAGCTGCCAATAAGGTAAACTTGACTCATTTTCCCATTTCCCCCCGACATGATGGACGAGTACCTCTTTGTTTTTTTACGAGCTTGAGGAGGATAACAGATGCTCGATATAGCTCATCTCATAGATGAGTCCAATCTCACATGTTTTTTGAACCTGAGAAAGGAGGGGTTCGTCCCAAAGTGGGCCCTTCGATGTTAAATTTTAATGAGTCCAAGGAAGGAAAACTCGGTCGTCATTTCATGTTTAGAGAGTCTGAAAAGAACTAAAGAAAACTCCAACGGTCCTTTTTCGTAAGGTTAGCCTCATCGCCCAAAAAAAGGGTAAAACAATGTGGGAGAGGACTCTTCTAGTCATGATTGGCTGGAGTATTCCTTTTTCGTAAGTAGTGCCCCCTAGTACGAAAAAGGGGTAAACTATCACTAGGGAGACGATCATTCAAATCCTTTTACAAGCGTGAATGAATCAATTTCGCTTGGCCATATTTTCCTATTTTAGGAGTCTGAAAAGAGCTTAAAGAGGACTCCATGTACAACTTTGTCATGGTTGATAACCGAGTACGACAAAGGAGAAGTAAACTCGGCAAAGTTCCTTTTCTATAAATAGTCTAGCGAGGCCGAATAAAGTGATAAACATATACTCGTTAGACACACCTTTTTACTCCAATTTGTTTAACTAGCACGATAATGGTATCAAAAGCACTCGGAATCTTTTTCATGTTTGGATCCAGAGCACAAAAAAGGAAAAAGTATGCTCAAACCATTTTTCATGTTTTAACCAAAGTGCGAAAAAGTGAAAAGTAAGCTCAAACACCATCTTACTGTTTTTAACGAGCTCGAAGATAGGTTGGAAGAATGCTCATGATGTCTGCTTCATTTTTTAACGAGCTCGTAACAGAAAATGAACTATGCTCGGGATAATTTTCATGGTTTAATGAGCTTGAAACCTAAAAAGGAAAGTATGCTCGAACATGTTCCCAATGGTGAACTTCTTCCAGTCATGAAATCGAAAGGTTGGTACATGCCCCCTAGCATGATTGCTAGAAGTAAGTGACTTAGCTCCAACGTGGTGTGGAGAGTCGATCGAGTTGACTTCAACTTAACTTCCAGAGGTTGAAGACATGCCCTTAAGCTTCATTTCATTCACCTAAGGTATAGGCGAGTGAAAAGAAGGTTTAGGTACTAAGTCAAATGGAAAGGATATGTTTCATTTTTTAACGAGCTTGACACAGGAGTAGAACTTTGCTCAGACTACTGGTTTCAATTTTTAATGAGCTTGAAGCCAATGGTAAACTCTGCTCACGGTTAAGGCCCATTGATGGGTTCCTTCCCAACATGATGATTAGAGGTTGGTAAATGCCCCCAGCATGATTGCTAATGGCTAAACATGCCCCCCAAGCTTCATTTCATCTGACTACTCTTCTTCCTTACCCAAAAATCCTGGCTACTAATCCAAATGTGTTCACCAGGGGGGTAGGGAGAACTAGGATCAAGTGACCCAGGAAGATGAAATGAAGGTTCAAATCCTAACTCTAGCGAGAGACTCGAACAAATGGAAAGGAGATCTATTTCATTTTTACACAAGCTTGAAATAGATAATAACAATGCTTGAAATGGTCCTTTTCATTTTTTAATGAGCTTAAAACAGAAGGAAATTATGCTCGAAGGTAGTTTCATTTTTACACAAGCTTGAAACCGAATGTAAACTATGCTTGGGATTGGTTTCATTTTTACACAAGCTTAAAACCAAAAGTAAACTGTGCTTGAGGGTTGGTTTCATTTTTTAACGAGCTTGACACATAAAGAGAACTCTGCTCAAAATGATGGTTGGTTTCATTTTTACACAAGCTTAAAACCAAAAGTAAACTATGCTTTAGATGATGGTTTCATTTTTTAACGAGCTTGACACCGGAATATAACTTTGCTCCAAGCGTTCCCCCCCCCTTAGGGGGAAGAAACCACTAAAACATGTGGAACATTTAGGGAAGTCTGGTGACTAGGAGTCATGCGATGAGTGGGTGTCACAAAGGACCGTTGATCGATGGTCACAACATTCCCATAAAGGGTAAAATACATCACTCGGAAGAGTGAGGACACTACAACCTTCATGGCATGGACGTAATCGCGTCCAAGGAGTAGATTAAAATCTAAGGGACCTTGGATGACCATAACATCAATACAGACAGTTTTCCCTCCCAAAGTGATAGGTAACTGAGGAAGGGACACTAAAGGTTTAGTAGGCCTTCTATTGAAAGCCAGTATTTGGTCAGTGACGAGCACAAGACGAGGAGAACATAAGGCTTGCCAAGCAGTTGAGGATAGAATACTAACAGAAGCTCCTTCATCAACTATCGTACGAAATATTTATTTATCGGAAACTCCTACAGATATTTGAAAAGGAACACTCGAAGGAAGACAAGATTTTGTTAAACCATTCCAATCAAAGGAAATGACCTCAGTGCTTAGAGGGGGTCTCGTGGAAACAGACAGGGTTTCCCCTTGCCGAGGATATTCTGAACCGATAAGGAAAACATCAGCGGTTTCCAATTCACTCTCGTTGGGAAGATAAGAATGAGACGAAGATTGTGTCAAGATGACTGCTTTAGTCTGGACTATCTTCAATGAAAGAGCGGGATCGAGTGGATATGACAGTGACTCGATCACTTCACTCTCGGGAGGGAGAGTGGGATCAATTGCAGATGAAACTGAATTGATCACTTGGTCAACCAGCGGGGGGTCGAGGGACGACTTACTATCGTTTGTTGGAAGCACCAGTTGAAAACTAGTAATATCTTCCAACCACCGCGAAGCTTCATCCATGCTTGAACAAAGGAAAGTACGGTGCATACCCTTGCATATCAAATAGGGATATAGGATTTTACCCTTCCGACCCTTCACCAAGGGGTCACTGGTTGAGGGAGTGTCATCGACATGATGGTCAGAGGTCGACGATACAATTGGTTTGGGGTTTTTAGACCACTCTTCTAACACACGAGAAAGATCAAGGTAATCCTTGAGAAAGTGATCACCCTTGTAGAGTTTCCAGGGGAACTTGGGCTTATGAGGCATTTTCATAAAATGAGTGCCATTAGAGGCAACTTGTTTATGCTTGGTCTCTTCTTTATCCTTCTTCTTCTTAAATTTCCTTTTCTTCTTCTTCTTATCCACCTGATTACTAACACTATTGCTTTGGTTAGGCGAGGAAGAAGGAACGGAAGAAGATTCATCCGACAAAGAAGGGGAAGGATTAGTTTGGGATTGACTCTCTCGTGGTGGAGAGTTAACATTCGAAACATTGGGAGAAATTGGAATTACCGGATTGAATAACCATACCGGTAATCCTATGGTTAATCCAGGAAGATTTAACATGGAAATAAAGGGAGGACCAATATCTCCAACTGGAGGAAAAGTAAAAGGTACCCCTTGAAAAGGGGTCTCCGGATTTGTAGTTTCAGAAGGAGCATGGGTGCATGGAGGTGGATTCTCCATGGAACAAAACTAAGTGATGTGGACGAAGTCTTGTCAAAAAGAACTCAAAAACCCTCAGGCAACTGAGCGTGCGAAAGGGGAGCTAGGAAAAGACAAGGCTCACAGGCCAAAAGAGCAAGCTCAAAAAACTATACTGAAGCCATTGCCACAGTAAGCGAGCTGTACAACAAAAGGGCCAGAATGCCAACAAGCAACCCTACAAAGAAAAAGACCCTCTATAAGATAGCAAGCAAAACCTCCTAACTAAGAGCTGGAGACCTCAACAAATTGTATCCTTCGCAAGGTGATGAAATCCAAGTCGAACAATACAAAATGACATACCAATATAAGAAGGATATCCCTCTACCGAAAGGGATCCTGGTTAAAAGAGCCCTAGTAGAAAAGTCACTAAGCTACCTCATTCATGACACATTGGAAAAGGTTTTGGGCACTTCTTCCTTCCAAGGAAGACAATGATCGATGTTACCTTGGGGCTAAGTGGAGTGCGGCATTCCCCAGAGTCCGTCCGGTTCTCAATTTCGCGGCCGTTTAACCCCTGAAAGTTAAAAACAGTCAGGAGGCCCCTCCACAAACTGGCTGTGACTGTGTCAATAAATACTAGAGGATTTTAGTTCCCTAGAGGACAACAACTATGTCTCAAATGAAATGACAAGGGGGAATTATTTTGATGCCTATCCCCGGTGTCCTACCTAACTACCAAATTCTTTTTATTTCCTCAAGTGAGGTTAATGTTGGTTTAGTTAGGGAGATTAATTTTAGTGGTTGTCTTACACAATCGGGTTATGGAAGTGCAACTTGGTGGTGTTGTGACGACTCAAACCATGCAAATGAAGATGAATCGAAATGAGCCTTTCTCTTCGATGAACACTAGCTAAAGTAAGGAAGAGTTCTTTCCATTCCCAATATGCACAACCCAATGCACATGCAATTTTATTTCTTTTCAAAATGATAGAAAGAAGTAAAATATGTGCTCAAGACTAACCCAAAGTAATGAAAAATTTCTTCATATGAGCACCAAATGTAATGATTCTAATCCATTTCCTTTCTTTTCACACTTGAAAAAGACACATCCAAGCTACAGAAAGAAAGATTCTACAAATGCTTCCAATCAAATGCAAGACAAAGAGAAGAACCTAATAATATCGTCTAACTCAAAGGCACATAAATATGAAACAAGCATTTATTCTTCTCATGAATGTAATACCAAGAATGCCGAATGATTAAATTAAAGCAAGAAGAATACCTATGTGTTTCAATTTCATGAATATGGTAAAAGAACGACAAAATCAAGCTTCTCTTTGAACTAAAGTGCTACAACAATAAAAAGTAATAAATAGGTAACTATTCCTAATAGTAGTTAATAATATTAAAATATAGTTTATGAAGAGAAGTGTCTCTTCAATATGTGATGGCCAAGCCATATTTAAGGAAACCATATCCTTTGTAATTTATCCATCACCGATTATATATTATTATTTTATCAAATGGAGTTATTTTCCATTGGCGGATTATTCGCTTGAATAATCACTGAGTATATCCGGACACGGATATAGCATTGGTATCAGAGCCAACCCTTACTCGGGCTTCTTACTCAGGCTTCTGCTGATCTGTGGCTTATAGCCAAATTGTCAAGTTTCTTGAATTTGGGTTTTTGACCTAGCATTGGCTTTTATCCATTTCAATAGTTTACATTTTTTCTCATTTCCCACTCTGATTCACTCCACCCACCTTCACATTGATCCATTTCCTCCCCTCTAAACACCTCATGCCATCTCTCTCCCCACGCATTCTCCTGCACCTGCTGCACTAAACCCTTGCCCTCTCATACTCACACGTCATATCCTACTCTCCATCCATTTTCTTCACTACACGGCCACTCTACGCCATTCCATCCAAGCTCGCTTCCCCGCTAAACCATCCTCCTCCTCATCACCCCCACTCATTTCTCTACCTCGCATCCACCTGCGCACTCATCCCAATCTTCTTCTGCGCCTTCCATCTCTTCCCCACGCTACTACCATCCACCATCACCCCTCTCCTCCAGATCTCCCCCATGTTACTACAATCCACCATCTTCTTTTTCCCCACGCAGTCCTCTCATCCTCCCTGCACTTCACTGGAACCTTCCGCCACTCCCTCCCCATCACGACCTCCTCCTCCCTTGACGTCCAGCTCTACCACCCACGCTGCTCCTCCTCTCTGCTGCTACCGTTCCCTCACGCTCCCCACCATCCACTTGCTCCTGCATCGCTACTCCTCCACCACTCTGCTCTCCATCCAATCCATCCACGCGCTCTCCTTTCAGTGCCTCCATTTGCCATCTCCTCTTCCTCCACACTTCATCCACTTCTTGCATCCATCGTCCCCAAGCCTCTGGCTCTTGCTCATCCTCCACTCACCGTAGCCCACATCTTCCTATCCTTCGCGTCTGATCCACCATCATCCACCACCGCATGCAACTCCATCCCCCCCCTCTTGCATTTGGCATCCATTTAGGCTCCTTCAAACCCTAATTTCCAAAACCAAAAAAAATAAAACAATTATTATAATATATTATTATAATAATTTAAATATTTGGATTTTAAAAAAAATAATAATAATAATTTATTATTATTATACTACATCATACTTTCAAACCAAAATATTAATAATATTATTATTATTAAATTTGAATAATAATTATTATTATCAAAGAAAAAAAAAAGTCAATTCTTTTGAAATAAGAATTGTTTGAAGAAACAAAGCAATTCAAGTCAAAGAAGACCAAGTCAAAGAAGACATTAAAGACAAAGTCCAAGCAAGACTCATTATTATCAAAGAAGTCGAAGAACACTTATCATCGAAGAAATCAAGGCAAGGACAATCATTTATCGTTGAAGAAGTCAAAGTAAAGGAAGGCTCATCAAGAAGTCGAGACACGTTAACGACAAGGACGACCAAGTTTAAGAAAGACTCATGAAAGAAATCAAAGAAGATCATTCCACCGTCAAAGAAGATAGAAACCATGGAAGTCGATTTGCGAGAGAAATTAGAAGCCAAGTTAAAGCGCTATCGAAAAGACAATGAAGAATTACGAGACATTAATACACAATCAGAAATAAAGATTGAACTACATAAGATAAAAGAACGGTTCACTGAACACACAATGTCCAACCAGAAAAATCACATAGAAAAATTATGTGCGCAAATCAAGGAATTAAAAGATGAAAGTGATTTCAATCAGAGGTTGAAAAATAAAGATATAAAGAAGGAAATAAATAATTACGAAGCAGAAATAATACGCTTGAACAAAATCGTTAACGATAAAGATGAAGAACTAATGCAGTTACGACATAAATTAGAAAGTCAAGAATCAGAGGTCGGCTAGTGTCGACAACAGATAAAAGTTCTTCAACAACAAAATGACGACTCTAAAAAGACACATAAGTCAGATATCGCGAAGAGTAATAAAGCATTATCTAACAATGCTGAAGAAATTTTTAGACTAAGAAATCATAACAAGATACTAGTCACGAAAATTAAGAAGTTGAAAAATAGTCGGAAGATAGAACAATCTATGGACGACATTGAAGGGAAACTTCTAGACAAACCGGAAGAAAATAGTTGTATCAGAATTCATAATGAAGACCTTAAGGAACAACTTAAGACATCTGAAGATGACAGAAAATCGCAAGTCGAATTGATTAAGAAGTTTCAAAATGATAATAGGCAGTTAGAAAACAAGTTGGAAAAGACACAAAACAAAAACTTAAATCCTCAAGAGACGAAAATACAACTTCCAACTCAGATCAATGCTCTAAAGGAAACATTCTTAAACAAAAGTGACATCGTGAAAGTTCCCTATCGACACCCCAACCATAAAAACCGATATTTGAAAAAGTGGGAAATGTCGAAAGATAATGGTGCAAATGTGATCAAATCTCCTGACGACACATCAGTAGGGAATCCAATCAGTCCACAACAAATCAATTTGGGATGGATTCATCTATCGACGTATCGGAAGTTATGCTCTACACTTAGCAGTTCGTATCGACATGTTTCGGCGGCCACGACATCGCAAAGAACAGTGCGACAAAATTATAAGGTTTTGAGGACAAAGCCTCTCTAAGAGAGTGGCAATGCTACAACAATAAAAAGTAATAAATAGGTAACTATTCCTAATAGTAGTTAATAATATTAAAATATAGTTTATGAAGAGAAGTGTCTCTTCAATATGTGATGGCCAAGCCATATTTAAGGCAACCATATCCTTTGTAATTTATCCATCACCGATTATATATTATTATTTTATCAAATGGAGTTATTTTCCATTGGCGGATTATTCGCTTAAATAATCACTGAGTATATCCGGACACGGATATAGCATAAAGTGGAGGCAAGGAATCAATCTTTTCAAACAATCATTAGATAGAATGCAAAGGAAATAAGATGCCAAGCAATCCAAACACGCCAAACACACCAAACCAAAAATGATCTCAAAACCTTAATATGGTTCAAAACGACTGTAGGATGCACAATTCATCGCCCCCCCCGGCCATGAGGGGAATTTTTTTTTCAAAAATAGAACCCATTTCGCTTAAAAATGCAAGAAAAACACTAGTGTTTACTCAAAGGGCCAACATGGATCCAAATCTCGAAAAGACCCCAAAAAAAACCAAACAAACCAAATAAGCACACTTTCCAGGAACTACCACGGGCCTGTAGGCCACCTAGGAGTCGTACTGATAGACTACCGCGCTCTGGACAGCACTTAAGGGGCGGTACTGCTAGACTACCGCGCTCTAGATAGTGGTTAAGGTGCGGTACTGATGGACTACCGCTCTGTAGGCAGTGGTTAAGGCGTGGTACTACCGCTCTGTAGGCAGTTACGGGGGCGCGGTAGTGTGTGAACAGAGGGAAAGAGGCAGAATTTTGAGAAAAGGTTTTGACTTTTCACGGGTTTTCCAACCTAGAGGACTTACTGATCTATAATAGAATTCTAATGCAGAGAACAGGGAAGTGAATGAGGGTGAAAGAACCCAATTCTTACAATCAATGAGTGAAATTGAAAGAAAACTTCACAAGCAAAGAAAATGGATTCAAGATCCCCAGCGGAGTCGCCAGTTTTTGTTGTAGAAATTTCTCCCTACGGATAGGTAGAAACTCTCTTAGGATAAAGCAGGATGCACTGACTCTATGCTAAGACACAAAGGAAACAAATGCTACCTTGAGTTCCTAAACTAATATTCACAACAAGATTAAATGCATTCAGAAGAGATGAAAGACATAACTCACCTTCCAATCCGACGTTTGTCCCGCTTCTAGCTCTTGATCCCAAAGTTCCAATGTAGAACCTGTCAAAATCAAACAAAGGACAAGCATGGAAGCTTCCAAATACCTTGAAGCAAATATTAAGTTCAAATCTAAACTAGATACATTTCATATCAAAGATCCATACAATACACATGAAATGGGAAAAACAAGACAAGTTATCTTTTATTACAAACTTGAAGAGTGCTTACAAAGGTTGCTTGATATCCAAGCCAATCCTCCAGCTCCAAGTACTTCCTCTAGCTATCTCTGCAGAAGTATGAAGATCATAGGTTTGATGCCCCAAAAGTCCTCCCTTTGGCTCATGGAAGGCTTCTCTCTTATAGCACATGGGAAGGCTAACCAACAAGAGAGAAGTGTGGATCTATGGAGGGTTTAGTGGATCAGGCCAGCTAAACAAAGAAGGAGTTAGGATCGAACCAAAGGTGGTAATCCCAACAAAATCTCCTCAAAGGTCGAATCCCAAAATCCAAGGCAAAAAGGCTAATTTCAGACTACCGTGCCCCTATAATTGAGCATAACGCGGTAGTACCGCGCCCCAGAGAAGGAGAAAAGCGCGGTAGTGCTGACTACAGTGCCCCTATAGATGTGCAGGGAGCGGTAGTGCTCACAAACAGGGCTAAGTTGGGCTGGCAGATGGCAGAAAAAGGTTTTGCTTTCAGTATTCAGTCAATGGTTTTCACTCTGGATGTTCAAATGATCTTTAAGGGAAACTGTCATTTAGGTCGCTAGTACAAGGATGCAACACTAATACATAATGTGTAATATTGAGGTATAACACTCCTGCAACTCCTGGATCAATTCTAGGGTCCAGGACGTTGGCTCACCACCTTGGAAATTTACCTTGCGAAAGGTCAATTGCGCTAACCACTCATAAAAGATGATCGAGAATTTAGAGAAAAAATACTCATCTTGACAGTTGTGTATGTAACTTTCCATCCACCTATCCATCGTCAGTCCAGGGTTCTGATTCTCTTCCTCAGCAAACTCTTGTACCTTTTGGTCGAACCAATCTTCAATTTCCAGTCTTGTTGGATGCCACAACATGTCCTCCCTCCTCTTCACGCTAGGGTCCCAGCAACAGAGCCATTTGTTGATACAAACCCAGTCGATAGGGGTTCCTCACTCTGTCGACACCCAAACCACTGTGATCTCCCTGAGCATCGGACCAAATAGGTTTTATCCCATCTAGAAACACCGGTAGAGCAGATGAACCCTCACCCAATATGTTCGAGGGAGAGTTGACGGAACCACGTTTCAGCCGAATGAAGGAGGACCATGTGCATCTACTTATCAACTCAGCGCAACATTATTTAACAGATCTAACTATCCATCTTATGCATCAACAAAATCATATCATCATTCAATAGATCTTATTATCACCAAAACCATAATGTGCAAGTAGATCTAATAGTATAACATCAATTGGAGCAAGGAAACATCGCATCATTCACAAATTCATATTGCAGATACATATCACATTCATAACAGGAAAACAAGAAAATACACAATGATTCTGCTCAAGCTCCGTCATGTCATATTAACCTTCTCAACAAAATACAGATACATCAACACAGTTCTTCAGTTGTGTACCCAGATTCAAAACGACCAAGATCAACATCTAATACAAAACATACCATATTCTTCTATCAGATCATGATAAGGATGATCCTAACACTTGCAATTCTACATCTATTTATAGGCTTGCACCTTTACATTCATGGTTCACTTAGACAACCACCTAACTAATTCTTAACAATATCTACAAAATAATGACCCTAACCCGCACAATGTAGTCCAAAATGACCCAAAAATACATAAAATAATATCATTTCTGACTTGTGCGTAGTTTTCCTCCTTGCACGGCATCTTTTGTTGATGTATATGTAACTTCGAAATGTATTTCATATATGTATATTGCATCCCTATAGATATGTTATTATTCCTCTATACGGAAGTGTCATCATTTATATTTACAAGTGTCGTAACCTATACAAGATGGGTTATTAGACCACCAAGTGTGGGGTTGGCCCTGATTTGGGTTACCATGGGTTATTAGACTCTCCTAGAGAAGTCGTCCCTATTAGGTTATTAGGAAATTCAAGTCAAGTATAAATAGAGTGCGGGAGGCACTCTATTTGATCATTCACTTATTCATTTATCTCTCTCATTGAGTGATGCTCACTAGTGGAGGAGGAGAAGATGCTAGGAGTCTATCTCTTATGTTTGGGTTTTGTATCATTGCTCTATCTATCTCTAAGGAAGTTATTGGGGTTTTTCACCTTCTTGGTTTTCCCCAAGGAAACTCAGTGTATGTTGTCTCCTGTGATTGTCTCTTGTGATTGATATATTGTGCTTGTTATTCTCTCAGATAAGATCTTAGATCATATTGAATTAATGCTCAAAATCTAACATGGTATCAGAGCTAACCTGAGAAGAAGACACTGTGCAGTTGTAGAAGCTAGGGCTTCTTTTTTTGGGGTTTCTCTCCATAGATCTTCAAAGGAAGGAGGCTAGATTGACTCTCCTTGCAAGGGCGCATCTTTTGGTCGAAAGATAATTCAATTCTGAGCACTTTCAGTTTTTGACCTAAAAATTAGAGTTTCTGCAAAAATTGGAATTTCTGAAATCCGAGATCACGGCTAGAAGCTCCTTAGAAAAATCGAAGTTTAGAGATTTGGATCGAACTTTTTGGTTGGGTGAAACTCCGGGAAAATCAAACCCTAGTTTGAGGTCTTGTCTAGTGAATCCGGAAATTAGGGTTTCTGCAAAAATTGGAATTTCTGAAATCCGAGACCACGGCTGGTAGCTACTCGAAAAAATCAAAATTTAGAGCTTTGGATCAAACTTTTTGTTTGGGTGAAAATATGGGAAAATCAAACCCTAGTTTGAGGTCCTGTCTAGTGAATCTAGAAATTAGGGTTTCTGCAAAATTTGGAATTTCTAAAATCTGAGACAACAAATGGAATCTCCTCTGCAAAATCAAAGTTTAGAGTTTTGGATCGAACTTTTTCGTTGGGTGAAGCTCCGGGAAACTCAAACCCTAATTTAGGGTCCTGCCTAGTGAATCTAGAAGTTTCAAAAGCAATTTTGAGGGGTGAAACTTTGCAGTTTTCAAATTCTGAGTATACCAGCTTGATCAGCTCATCAAGGAGCATCTTTCTATCCTTTCAGAGGTTTGAAATTCAAAGTTTGAATTTTTAGGGTTTCTCTGACAAACCGTAATCCAACACCAAATCCTATTTTCAGCAAATCAAGTGGTAAGATCTAAATCTTTTCTATTTCCATTTGAAGTACTCTTTAAAGATGTCTTACCACACCAAGCTTGAGGATAATCTTGAAGGGGTTGATAACTTTCAAGCATGGAAGTATAGGATTGGGTTAATCCTAGAAGAGAATGAGTTGGAAACTTACATAAGTGAAGAGATCCCTACCCCAGAGGGGGAAGAGACTAAGGCCTTACACAAGAGGAACTTGGTGAAGGCTAAGAGGATCATTGTTGATTATATCAAATACCATCTCATACCACATGTTTCATCTATGAAGACACCCAAGGAGATGTTTGACTCCTTGACCAAGCTATTTGAAGGGAAGAACATAAATCGGAAGATGACCTTGACAAATCAATTAAAGAATATCAAGATCTAGAATGCGGAGACCATGCAGTCTTATTTCTCAAGGGTATCCTAGATAAAAGAACAACTTGAAGTTGTGGGAGAAGATATAGAGAATGGAGAAGTGGTAATGACCACTCTTAATGGCCTTCCTAGGTCATGGGATTCCTTCATCCAAGGAATTTGTGCTAGGAGGAAACTTATCACATTCAGTAGGCTATGGGAAGAATGCTCACAAGAAGAATCTCGAATTGTAGCTCGATAAGAGAAGATGGGGAATGAAAGCCAAGCTCTCACAGCACACTCCAAGAAATATGATGATAAGAAATGGAATCACCACAATAAGAAAGAAAGGAACCACCATCAAAATCAAAGGGGTAACTTCAGATCTCAAAGAAACATTTCAAATGCCCGATGCTTTACATGTGATGATAAGGGACACTATTACAGGGATTGTCCCAGAAATAATAAAGATAGTTCTCACAAGAAGAAGAAGAACATCAAAAGAAAAAATCATGCTCACACTATAGAGGATGATGAACATCCCAGGAAGAGGACTAGGGAAGAAAGTGAAGATTCTTCAAGTGATGAAGAGTATGTTTTGATTTCCGCCCTCACTAGTACTATTGCTCATGGAAGCAATGATTTGCTTATAGATAGTGGGGCTTCCAAACATATGATAGGATTCAAGGGATCCTTTATGAATCTATCTGAACATGAATCACCTCATAAGGTGAAACTTGGGGATGACTTCCAGTATCCCATAAAAGGAAGTGGTGAAGCCTCCTATAAGCTAGACTCTGGAAAGTCTATGAAGATGAAAGATGTACTATATGTTCCAGGTCTCAAGAAGAATCTTCTCTCCATATCTGATTTGGATGAAAAAGGCATAAGGGTTGCATTTATAGATGGTCAAGTTCTTATGTGGCCAAAAGGTAATACCGTTGATGATGCAGTAGTGATTGGAGAGCAAGAGGGAGGACTATACAAATTGAAGGGCCAACTAGAACAAGCCTTGGTTCATGACTCAGTAGAACTAAGTGAACTTTGGCATAGAAGGCTTGCACATGTGCACTACCTATTGGAAGCAAAGCAGTTGAAGGTCTTCCTGAAATTCAGTCAAAGCTTGAAGGAATTTGCAAAGGATGTGCAAAGGGGAAGAACAAAAAGAAGACATTTCCAAGTAGTGAAATCAAGGAAAAAGGATTCTTGGAAATCATCCACTCCGATGTATGCAGTCCGATGTCATCCAGTAATCTAAGTGGGTATGTATACTATGTTTCCTTCATTGATGATTTCTCTAGGAAGACTTGGGTTTACTTATTGAAGAACAAAGATGAAGTGTTTGACAAGTTCAAGGAATTCAAATCCTTGATAGAAAATAAAACTGATATGAAGATCAAGATCCTCAGATCTGACAATGGCGTAGAATTTACCTCATGAGACTTCAAGAATCTATGCAATGATTCAGGGATTAAAAGGGAGTTGACTACTCCTTACAATCCACAACAAAATGGGGTTGCAGAAAGAAAGAATAGAACCATCATGGAAGCATCTAGGGCAATGCTTCATGATCAAGATCTACCTATGCACCTTTGGGTAGAAGCAGCAAGGACAGCTGTATATGTGCAGAACATAACACCTCATAAGATACTTGACAACAAAACACTAGAAGAAGTGTTCACTGGAAAGAAGCCAAAAGTTAGCCATCTCAGAATATTTGGTTGTCCAGTGTACACACACATTCCAAAGGAAAAGAGGACAAAGATAGATCCTTTAGGAAAGAAGGGCATATTCGTGTGTTACAGTGAAAGCTCGAAGGATTACAGAATCTACTTCCTAGGATTCAAGAAGATTGACATCGGCAGGGATGTAACATTTGAAGAAGGCTCAACATACATCAAATTGAGGAAAACATCTGTTGAAGATAATGAAGAACCCAGAATATCAAGAACACAAGATACCACCATGAATGATGCAGTTCCTGAAGAAGATCGTGAGATGGAAGATCCACAAGAACCTGTAGATCCACCCCGTGAGAAGAACTCTCACAAGAGGAAACCAACATGGACTAGAGAGCTCATCCAAGATGCAGAAAGGTATGGCATTCCAGAAGAGGAACACATAGAAAAGAAAAGGACAAGATCACACACTAGCTATGTTGCCTTACTCTGTGATATCATGAACAAAGAACCTTCCAGTTATGAAGATGCAGCGAAAAATAAAGAATGGAAGGATGCCATGGTCGAGGAATACCAGTCGATCACGAAGAATGATGTTTGGGGTGTGGTCCCAACACCATATGGGAATTCTGTTGTGACTTCCAAGTGGATCTATATGATCAAGCATGCTGCAGATGGTAGCATAGAGAAGTACAAAGGAAGATTTGTAGCTTGTGGCTTCTCCCAGAAAGAAGGGATTGATTATGAAGAGACCTTTGCACCTGTGGCCAGGTACACTTCCATTAGATCAGTACTTGCTTTGGATGCAGTGATGAAATGGAAGGTACACCAAATGGATGTCAGCTTTATTGAATGGTGTAGTTGAAGAGGAAGTGTATGTGGAGCAGCCACTCGGGTTTGAGACACATGATAGAGGGACTCATGTGTGCAAACTGAAGAAAGCCCTATATGGTTTAAATTAAAACAAGCACCCAGGACCTGGTATGGCAGGATGGGCAGCTTCCTATCCAGTTTGGGCTTTACTAAGAGTAAAGCAGATTCCAACCTTTACTACAAGGTTGAGGAAGGAAATCCAATGATACTACTATTGTATGTGAATGACCTATTTGTGACAGGTGAGGATAGATTGATTGCCGAGACGAAGAGGAAGCTTGCTGCAAAGTTCAAGATGAAGGACTTGGGTATGATGCACTACTTTCTAGGCATGGAGGTGTGGCAGAGTGTAGATGGGATATTCCATGGACAAGGGAAGTATGCAGTAGAGATCCTTAAGAGGTTCAGGATGATGGACTGCAAGGCCATGGCCACACCTATGGCATCGAACCTGAAGCTTTTGTGTGATGCTTCATTTGAGGCGGTTGATGTCACGGTGTATCGTCAGATGATTGGGTCCTTGATGTACCTGATGAACACGAGACCAACTATTTGCTTTGCTGTGAACACATTGAGCCAGTTCCTAATGGAAGAGAGAAGTATTCACCTGGTTGCTATAAAGCATATTTTGAGGTACCTGAAGGGTACGATTGATTATGGGCTCAAGTATGATGCAAATCAAAAGTTTAACCTGAAGGGTTATGTTGATTCGGATTGGGTAGGAAGTGCCATTGATTGGAAGAGCACTTCTGGTGTTGCTTCAGTATGGGATCAGGTGTGATCTCTTGGTTTAGTAGGAAGCAATCCTGTGTGGCACTGAGTACAGCCAAAGCAGAGTATGTTGCATCTTGTTTGGCTAGTTGTGAGGTAGTATGGCTTAGAAAGCTACTGTCTAAGTTATTTGATCTCCCATTGGGTGCTACTGGTATCTTTTGTGACAACCAGAGTTGTGTGAAGCTGTTTGAGAACCCGGTGTTTCATGACATGTTGAAGCTCATCGAGATCAAATATCACTATATCAGAGATATGGTGCAGAGAGGAGTAGTGAAGCTCCTATATGTTGCGATGGACGAGTAGATAGCCGATGTGTTCACCAAGCCGCTTGCCAAAGTAAAGTTTGAGTACTTCAGAGAGAGACTTGGTGTACTTCATATCGATATTCCTTCCAAGGGGAAGTGATGAGTTCAGAGACATAGATGCACATGCGTCTTTCTCATGTGGTGATAGATGTGTTCTCCAATGGTGAGATGTAAGATCTGGAGCCTTTCTCACATGGTGATAGATGTGTTCTCCCATGGTGATATGTAAGAGCTGGATCCATTCTCACATAGTGATAGATGTGTTCTCCTATGGTGAGATGTAAGGGATGGATCCATTTTCACATAGTGATAGATGTGTTCTCCTATGGTGAAATGTAAGGGCTGATCCATTTTTAGATAGTCAGAGATATGTTCTCCTATGCTGAAATATAAGGGCTAGTCCATTCTCACATTATGATAGATGTGTTCTCCCATGGTGAGATGTTAAAGTTGGATATGCCTTTTCGACATGGTGATAGATGTGTTCTCCCATGGTTGTGATGTAAGTTCTGGTGCCTTCCCTGAATGGTGATAGATGTGTTCTCCCATGTCGGTGGTGTAAGTGTTGTGTGATGTGCATCTGGGTTGTGCTCCATGGACTATGAGGTGATCTGAAGATGATGATGTGAAAGTATGGTACACAGGTTTTGCAGAGGCATATAATCAGTCCTGAGATGCTCTTACAGGTTTTGCAGAGGTAGTGTAATCAGTCTTGGGATATCTTGCAGGTTTTGCAGAGGCAGTATAATCTGTCCTGAGGTGTACCTACTTGATGGCTTGCTCGCAAAGATGATGAATACCTACATGGTGGCTAGTCCTACAACTAGCATGTAAAAGGGATGGCTTTGTAGAAATTCCTATGATGAATAGATTGGAGATTGATTGAGATAGCAGCAATGATGATGACGATGATACGATGGCGATGATCCAATGACGATGATCTGATGATACAGAGAAGAAGGCTTGTGCTAGAAGACCTGTGTCGAGAAATACCTTCCTAGTTAAGAGGGAGTGTTGATGTATATGTAACTTCAGAATGTATTTCATATATGTATATTGTATCCCTATAGAGAGGTTATTATTCCTCTGTACAGAAGTGTCATCATTTATATTTACGAGTGTTGCAAGTGTCGTAACTTATACAAGATGGGTTATTAGACCAACAAGTGTGGGGTTGGCCCTGATTTGGGTTACCATGGGTTATTAGACTCTCCTAGAGAATTCAGACCTGTTAGTTTATTAGGAAAGTCAAGTCAAGTATAAATAGAGTGCGGGAGGCACTCTATTTGATCATTCACTTGTTCATCTATCTCTCTCATTGAGTGATGTGCACTAGTGGAGGAGGAGAAGCCGTTAGGAGTCTATCTCTTATGCTCGGGTTTTGTATCATTGCTCTATCTATCTCTGAGGAAGTTATTGGGGTTTTTCACCTTCTTGGTTTTCCCCAAGGAAACTCTGTGTCTATTGTCTCTTGTGTTTGTCTCTTGTGATTGATATACTGTGCTTGTTATTCTCTCAGATAAGATCCTAGATCATTTTGAATTAATGCTCAAAATCTAACATCTTTGACCTTGCATAGCATCGACGATGCTGCGCAGCTGACTTATCCAAACCTGCCTGCCAACAACCTGTGATGCTTATCATCCATATGATAAGATCCTTCCCTCACACATCATGGGGCAATCTGTTATCACCAAAAAATGGATCCCCTAGCTCATCCTCCTAGTCGCATAACCCACTCATCCCTTTTTATTAACATTTGGCCTCCATCAACCCAGAATCCCTAATTTTATAATCATTTAGCGAAAAAATCATTATTTCCCTCAAGAAAATTAATTAAATACCTCCAAAATAGGCAAAATCCCCTAAATAAAAGAAAAGAAAAAAGAAAAATGGGGAAATTATTCAAAATCAAGAAAAAGGAGGAAAAATATCAAAAATCACTTACCAATACTAGTGGTTGCCCAAAACCAAGGGATAAATACCACCACCCAAAATTGTTATAAAAAAGGTGTTGGAGGACCTCATTTGACAATCCATTCACTCTTCCTTATCAAAACTCTACCAAAATTCCTACAGAGACCCTAGCCTTCATTTGAGCTTGAGTTTCCCTCCATAGTTGAGTCTTGGTTACCTGTGAGCATTCAGTGGAGTGCAAGAGACCTTGGAGACCCAGAGCACCAACATTTCTACGGATGCAAGAACCCATGCAAATTCTTCATTCTAAGGTAAAAGTATATTGTAAATTTGTTATACATAATACCAAAAGAAGCATTCTTTGATTCATAATCTATGTTTGTCAACTGTTTAATCAATGGATGCTTGAAGTTTTAGCTTAGAGGCTTTTTTCATTTGCATGCACGCATCAAATATCCACAAACTATTACTAACAATTCCACAACTCTTTGTAAGTGCATTTTTGCGCTAGCTAGTGTGAATAACATAGCTACAAGTAGCATGATCCATCTCACACAAGAGGATTATCAAAGAGATTTACAAGAAGTCTATGAGAATTATCAATATGTGCAAAGAAAATACAAATCCAAGACAAGGAATAATGCTCCAAATCAGAAGCGAACTCCTGCCCCTAAAAAATCCTTTCCAAACCTAAAGAATGACAAAAACCTAGATGTTCCTAATCTTTCTATAAATCCTACACTCCCTCAAAGAAAACCTACAAATACAGTTATTCAAAAGAAATTTGAAATTCCATAATCCAATAAGATAGTTATTGAAAGAAAAGAGAAATATAAACCTTCAATTCCTTTTGATCTTGACCATGAATTATCTAGATAAAAAAAAAACATGTTCCTCTATCCGAGTTGGCCAAGATCCCTTTGTATCAAAGGACAATTGAAAAGGTCCTAAAACTCACTAGACCGAGTCTACCCCTTGATACTCCAAACTTAGCAAATGCGAATCTGGCTATATTTGTAGGCTCAACTGTTGAGAGCATACAGAAATCGGGTATGGTATTTAATAGAAAACGTCTTTACACATTTAATGTTACTACTGTACCAAGAGAAGAAAACTAATACCTCACAGAAACATGAAGTTGAATTAATACACAGACCCTCAATACCTAACAACATGAAACACTGGAAAGTGTTCGAAAATGACAAACAAATGAAGAGATTTATGGAAATGATTGAATAATTCTCAAATTATACCATAGATCAAGATGAAGATAATGAAGAAGGTGAGTAAATTTTTTCAACATGGTAAGAAGAGATAAATGAAATAAAACCAGATCTTAGCAGCAAAATAGATAGTCATATGATGTTGCATCTCAAGAACAACTTCGTTCCTAAAGTCATACTACCATTGGAAAGGATGTTTTAGCAAAATGACATCCCTACAAAGCCTATTATTCATCCAAGTTAAGAAGATGTGGATAGTCTAAACATTGGCACAAAAAGAAAGCCTAAATTCATCAAACTATCTAAACTACTACCTTTTGAAGTAAAGCAGAGTATATAAAATTATTTACTGAGTATATTGATGTGTTTTCCTAGAAGTATGAAGATATTAGGACTTACGATCAATCCATCATTGAACATAAGATACCCTTCAATCCTAAAGTGAATCCTTTTAGGAAAACTCTTAGGAAAACTAACCTTATTTTACTGTCGATAATAGAAAAAGAGGTAAGGAATTTATTAGATGAATAATAAATAATTCCTTTGAGATACTCAAAATATGTGGCCAAACTGGTTCCAATTAAAAAGAAGAGTGGAGAGATAATACTATGTGTGGATTTTAGAAACCTGAACAAGTGTTCTTTAAAAGACAATTATCCACTACCAACAATGGACCAAATTTTGCAAAAAGTAGTTCGAGAAAACAGGATCTCCATGATGGATGGATTTTCTGGTTACAATCAAGTGGCTATGAGAAAAGAACACAGGGAAAACACAGGCTTCACTACACCCTAAGGAAATTTTATGTATGATAAAATGCCATTCGTATTAATGAATGCAATATCTACTTTCCAAAGGGCCATGGATATAGCATTGATGGGAGAGAGAGACAAGTTCATAGTAATTTACCTGGATTACATGATTTTTTCTCCAAAACATATTATAAACATTTGTCAAACCTAAAGAAAAAATTCAATAAATTCAGGAAGTATGGATTGTCTCTAAATCCCAAGAAGTCAAATTTTGTCTTACAGGAAGGAAAATTACTTGGGCACATTCTTTCCAAAGATGGAGTACATATAGACCCTGAGAGGGTGGAAACTATTCAATTAATAGACCTTCCTAGTAACAAGAAGGAAGTCCAATGTTTCATAGGGAGAACAAATTTTTTAAGGATATTTATCCCAAATTTGGTAGAACTAATAAGCACCATTACCAACATGCTAAAAACAGTTAATGAGGTGAAATGGACTAAGTAGTCCAAAGAATCCTTTCAACTGCTTAAGAAATACATAGGGGAAGCTCTTGTGTTAATTAGTCCTAACTACACCAAGCCTTTCATGGTATTCTCTTTTGCTTCCACACACACCATAGCAGTTGTACTTCTACAAAAAAATAAAGAAGGATATGAATAGCCCTTAGAATTTTTTTGTAAATCCCTAAGGGATGCAAAATTAAAGTATAGCATAATGGAAAATCACATATATGCCATGGCCCTAAAATAAAGAAGGATATGAAGGCCCTAAAATATTTCCAATGCTATGTATTGCACTATTATGTAATTTCATATGTCCCACATAGCACAATGAAATATATTTTATGCCAAACATACAATGAAGGAAAAAGAGGAAAGTGGATTTCCAAAATTCAAGAGTATGATCTGGAAATTAAGCCCACAAAGTTGGTAAAATTTCAAGTGCTAGCAAAGTTATTGTCTGAGTCAAATTGTGAGGAATTGGACTTGAATGTAATAGATAAATTGACTGAGGAAGACAAAATATGAAACAATAATGAACCTGGTAGCAAGATGATGAAGATAAATCCCAAATTCTCAGAGTCTCCATGGTAGAGGGATATTATTTTCTATTTGATAAATCTTGAGTGTCAAGAAAGTATGAGTAGATCACAGGCCATATCCCTAAAGCTGCAAGTAGTAAAGTATTGTATTTTGGATGAATATATTTATTGGAAAGACCCATAAATAATATTGCTTAATCATGCAGTACAAGATGAAATAGAAGGGATAATTAAAGAACTCCATAAAGGCGCTTGTGGAGGACATCATGCTTGGACGACCATTGCATACAAAGTTCTGAGAGCTCAGTATTATTGGCCAAAAATATTTGCTGATGCAAATAAAATGATAAGGGCGTGGCCTGAATGTGAATTGTTTGTAGGAAAATATAATTTAAAGCCTCTACCTTTGAAACCAATCAAAGATTTTGCTCCTTTCCAACAATGGGGTATAGATTTTATTGGAGAAATAAATCCTCACTCAAGTGGTAAACAAAGATGGATATTAACAACAATTGATTACTTCACTAAATGGGTTGAATTAATACCCACTAGATTAGCAAATAACACTGTGATAATCAAGTTTTTAGAGGAAAATATCTTATCTAGGTTTGGCTTCCCAAGGAATATCGTTGTTGATAATGCTCAGGAATTGAGATCATTGAAAATGATAGAGTTCTGCAAAACATATAACATTGAATTAGGGAATTCTACCCCATATTATCATCAAGGAAATGGCCTAGCAGAATCATCTAATAAAAGTTTACTTGGAATCATCAAGAAAATTTTATCAGAGAATAAAAAGGACTGGGATGTAAACTTGAGATGTGCTCCCTAGGAAGATAGAATAAGTGTAAAAAGATCTATTGGGACCTCTCCTTTTCAATTGGTTTATGGAAAGGAAGTTGTTTTACCCATCCAATTAGGATTTCTTGTACTAAATTTGATCCAAAATGAATCAGAGGAGAAAAATGATATGATCAGGAGAATGTATTAGCTAATAGAAATTTAGCAATATTGGGAACATGTAACTTTGAAACTCCAAGAAAATTAGAGGAGAATGAAAAACACTTTTGATAAGAAGGCCATATCAATAGATTTTCAGCCAAGGGACCTAGTCCTAAAATGGGATGCAAGAAGAGAAGAGAGGGGAAATCATGGGAAGTTTGACAACCTGTGGATAGCCCCTTACCTCATATTAGTTGTGCAAGACAACAATGCTTTCATCCTTGCTGAGCTAGATGGTGAAATATTGGATCCTGTTGTCAATGGGAGACTCCTCAAATGTTTCTTCATATACTAAAATCTCAAAAGAGTATCCTAATTGTACATAGTAGAATAGAGGTAATTTAGTTTTGCTTTCTTTCAATAACAAGTCATTTAAGTATTTAAGAATTTTCAGTTTTACATTTTGTCTATAAATATTGTCATAAGTTGAAAACATTCAAGTTAGAGGATCTCATGAGGAATGACTCCATATCCCAATACAAAGAACTAGTCTATAGTTCTCAGTATTATGTGTAGAAGACAGTTTTCCCCATTGGAGATGATGATAGTACTAATATTTTATAGGGTTTTGGTCTCCCAGATGAACATGATGTTAAAGGTCTAGAGTTTATCTGATGAGGAGCTAAAGATAAAAGTTACACACACACGAGTATCTACACAATAGGAAAATAATATCATGCAACCATGCGCTAATATCTTTTCAATGCTAAAAGTAGTAGCAGAAAACCGTTGATCTGTCATTAGATCAAAGGTCATGTGTAATAACACACCGGAAAAATTTCAGCATGATAAAGTGAGCCATTGAGAATATAAAAAAGGTATTAATAAGATCAATGGCCTACATCAAAACCACGCTAAAAAGAAGCGATGAGGACATTTTGATTTGAGGAGGAGATACACTGACACCGCTGGACACATGGTGGAATTTTAGTGCCAACTCCTCGCAAATAAATTTTGTAATATCTTCAATCCCGCAGGGAGTTACCACAAATTAGTAAGGTGTTCACGTTTATAAAGTGGGTGCCCTATGGCATAGACTTCAACCCATTCCACGTGAACATTTTTCATATGTGTTGGGAGCAGCCCAAGTATAGGAATTTTTTATGGCAAAGGTACAGTTAGGTGAGGACTAAAATTGACCAATTTTGTTAGAAGCAAATCCGCAATTCCCGGGAGGAGGGTATGGAGCAAAGCAAAGTTGACAAGAAAGGACTTGTCCCCTTAGTAAAATCGAAAGTACTAAGGACAACCAGAGGTAGTTGGAGAATTTAAGGATGAAGTGGCAAACTGACAGCTACAAGAGTAGAGAGTAAATAAGCAGAATGGTGCAAAGGATGCACCACGTCAGATTCAGAGTCGCGCAATCAGAACTGCACTGTCAGAAGAGTTGTCAGAGTCAGAATAAGTGGCGCAACAAGACAATGAAGTTGTCGAGAAGTTAGAGCAAAACATGTTCAATAGGAGAACCACGTTATTTTGGGTTTAAGGGTACTATGGGGGTTGGCACATAGTTATTGTAACATGTGACCTTCAGGCACATCTATATAAAGGGAAATTTTGTACAAGGAAGGTTTAGTTTTTGTTATATTTTGTGAGATCTCATTAGACTTCTGTAGAGAGATCTAAGAGAGGAAAATACTCTACAATTGAGTGCGCAGAGATCTATTGTAGAGAAGGGTTTGTAGTTGAGTGCATAGACTGGAACTGTTAACCCTTCCAAGTAATAGAAGAACAGTTCTCGTGGATGTAGCTCCCATCTAGGGGGCAAACCACGTAAATCCTTGTGTTAAGTGTATGAATATATGATGTATTTTTTGTTCATGCTATGATATTCTTATGTATTTTCTTTCATATGTATGTTAATGAGAATCGTATGTTAAGTAAGAGGAACTCATGTGCATGAGTGTGTGAAGTAACAATGAATGTGATGAATGCATAGTTATATAGATAGAGATAAGAATGATTTAGCGAAGACTTAACTATTGGTAGTTGCAAAGTACGAAGTCACATATCAATGTTGTTATGTTAAGGAAAAACGAAGTAAGAGTAACATCCTGAAGGTCATTTTCCACATTTGTGCATTGCCATAGTTGCAAAAGCCTGATTATGTAACCCCCCATCTTTTCCTTGGGTGAGACTTCATCTTGTTCGAAGGTTGATGCCGAAAGGGTCGGTGAAAGGGGTTTGTTGTGTCTATAAGTACTACGCAAAACCCGAGTCAGCCAAAAATAATTCTCAACAATGGTTCTGTTTCTGTGCTTGAACTGGTGATGTGTCATGTTGATGTGGAATCCAGAGAAGAAAGAAATATAGAACTGGGTGAGTCAAATAGAACGGGATTTTGCGAAGAAAGAGAACAATTATCCGCACCTCACCATAGAACAATGGTTGCAGAGGTATATATTCATTGATGTGTATGAATTTTTCTTTACATATTTCGCTAATGAGATACATAAGTGTATATCAAGACTAGCAAAATGAAAACCCGTTTCCAAGGTGAAGAACCTACAGTTTGGAATCCAGAGTTGATTCAAAGGCTTAAAGGGATTGATAACTGGATTTCAAGAGAAGTAGAATTTTGGTTGGATAGCTTACTAGAAGTCTATATTACAGAGTTCATTGTGGACACTGTGAAGTCTTACAGCGCAGCAGAAGGATATTTCTTCCAAGGATTTAGAGTTAAGTACCTGAAAAAACTGAGTCTATGCATTAAAATGCTATTAGCTGAAAAAGGTATCTTAGAAATGCAATCAGATTCCTAGGATTTGAATCTGTAATGTTCAGTAACACAGACAGTGACACGGTCGAAGATATTGGTATTTTGCGTAGTGGAAAAAGATATAAAGTTTTCACTAGAAAGTGGTCTCGTGAACCTGAACCTTGCACTTCCCTAGAAACTGATTTAGGAATTCATATAAATTCATATCAAGCTGAGTCTGATAGTGAAATAAAACCTATACGTTGTTGGCTATCATCCTATCACTCTGCAGAAACATAGATTTGAAAGAGGAAATATTACTAGTTCACAGAACACTAGTAGTAGTAATATTGGAGGATCAAGTACTCAGAATCATCCAAGAAGTGGTATACCTTCATCGTTTCAAAACACTACACCTCCTAGAAGAATAATGGCAGACGACATTAAGCTACCTATTTTTAAAGGAAATAGTCTAGAAAATCTAGGGCAACATTGGTTTCTCTATGATGTTGTATGGAATGTCAAGCAAGTACATGATGATGCTATAAAATAAGCTCATCTAGTCACGACATTCAAAAACAAATATATTACATTGTTCATGAAATACTCTGTTGGACAGAACAGAAAACTAGGTGATATCTGAACTGCGATGATTAGAGAATTTAAGAAACCTAAGTTTCAATCCCAGTGCATTACAGAGCTAAAATAAATAAAGAATAAAACTAATGAAACTGTGTGGGAGTTTGATCAGAAATTCAAAGCCTTGTTATATCAAGTTAGCTTTGATATAGCACCGCAACAACATCAAGAATGGTTCATAGTTTCCTTGTTTCCCCACATTAGGTTACCATTGATGCAGTAGAAGGTAACCTCGCAAACAAAAGCATTGTAAATTGTGATGAAGCTAGAATCTTATCCCATAGGAGAAACCAGCACATGGATGGTACAGATACAAACACAACTAGAAAACCTAACATTATAACTACAAGATATGAAGAAAGGAAAAGAAATGAGAGAAGACATTTGGTGCACTAAATGTAAAGGAGAAGGACACTCAAAGGAACAATGTCATGTATTCGGATATTACCTCACTAGTGGGGCAGCAAATCCATTAAACCAACCTCAAGGACCATGGTGCGAAATTTATCGATGTAGAAGACATTGCCCAGAGGATTGTTACCTACTTCAGAAGTATGTACAGACACCAAGAACCTGTACTACACATTTTGTAAGTCATTTGGCCATGATGATACCAATTGTAGAGCATATGACCTCATGATAGAAATAAAACATGATGTCTACATAGTCCAAGGAGAAACACAAAACAATAATGAAAATGCGCAGCATGATCAAGGCACGCATAGAGGATATGGTGGATTCAGAGAAAGAGGAGGTAACACTAGCCAAGGGAGAGGAAAAGATCAGATTTTCTGTTATAACTACACTCAACCTGGAAATTTAGCAAGAGACAATCAAAACCCCTGCACTACTTGTAAATATTGTAAATCATTTGACCATATCATTGGAGCATGTCCCATTTGCTAGGAAAGATGCAAGAAAAAATACCATAAGGATAGAACCAAAATATTCAGATGATCGCAATTGAGAAAAGAAACAAGGAGTGCAACATCCATGTTGTGATGCGAAGTGGATCTGTGAAAGGAAATGACAAGAAAAATGAATCCTTGACTTTTGAAGATTGCATAAATAGACCAAATCCTACTGATGGGCCTTGGGTAAGAAAAGCAATTGGGAAAATACTAACGTTCAACCCTGACAAAGATAAAGAAGTATTCATGGAAGCAAGAAAAGGATTTAAGGATTCATAACCTTCGACCACAAGGATCCAATTGAGAAGTGATCAGAAACTTGTATTAGATATGTCGAATTCCTATGTTAGATGTCGAACTTAGATCAAACAGACAAGTACTATAACACATTTTTTACAGATCTATATAAAGTTGTTAAGGCATGGAAATGCCTTGGGAGAATTACGAAACATGTTGGGATATTATGAACAGTGTAATACACTGAGCGATGCACATAAAGAATTTCATCATATCGAGAACCATAGAAGGACGGGAAGAGAAATGAGGCTAAATGCGTAAATTGGGGATGTTGGGTATGGCTCAAGTTGGCACAGTTTTTGGAGAAGTGAAGTCCAAGTAAGCATAGCTAGAAATGTGAAGTCCAGGCATGGCGCAGTTTTGTTGAAACATAGCTCCAACACAATAGCTATTTTTGGAAACAGGTACAGGCGAAGCGAGGTCTAGTAGCGACCTATTTTGAGTAACAGACTCTACAAATCCTAGGAGTAGGGTGAGGAGCAGTGTGTAGTTGGAAGAAAGCGAGTTGTTGCCTTAGAAAAGGTAGAGTACTAAGACCATTAGAAGTAGAGTGGTGGAGCAACAACAACAAAATAAGTGGTGCGACAGAAAAGGACATGCTAGTATGCAGTCAGAAGAGGCATCAGAGCTAGAAAAGACATAGAAAGGTAGCCAACGTCAAGTGATGTAGCTGTCGACTATGATAGGCCTGGTTAGCAGGGTAACCACGCCCTTTTTTAGGTATTTTTGGGTAGCATAGGATTTTGTCCCACAATGATTGTAAAGACATGACCCTCGGGCACGATCTATAAAAGGGGAAATTTTGTAGGGAAGGTTTGATGTCTCATGGTATTATTTTTGGTATTAAGTATTTTGAAGAAATACTAAGTAATGTAGAGGGAAAGAAGAGAGGAGTAGGATATGCAGGTGTGTGCGCAGAGACCTATTGTTGAGTGTGCAGACTGGAACTATTAAACCCTTCCCATTAATATAACCAATAGTTCCCGTGGATGTAGCTCCCATCTGGTGGGTGAACCACGTAAATACTTGTCTTGTGTGATTGAATTTGTGAGATTACTTATGTTTATGTTCATTGGTGGGCTCCCAATGTGGATGCCTAGTGAGGGCAGCTATACCAAGAGCCTACTTTAAATGTCAACACGGGGAACGTACAAACTTTAGAGATGCATGCACTATATGTGCTCTTATAGGATAATCTCTGTCACAGTTGGAAGTCGGTATCGATGTTCTAAAGGTTTCCTACCAAATATGTAAACTGGTTATGCTACGGAATTAAATACTGGAAAGCAATAAATCTAATTAAAAGAATTAAAGTGCTGAAAGTAGTAAATCTATTCTAAGAAATAAAGGAATAAATCTATCTTAAATAATTAGAATGTTGAGAGTAAATGGAACGATCTTATAAAATTACTTAATACAGAATAATAAATCTAAAAATGAACATGCCATAACAGATCTATTCTAAGATTGGGGAAAAAAAGGTCTGTAGTTATTTTATGCCTAAAACTAGAATTCTGATCTAAACCATTTTAAATCCCAAGACTAAAATTGAAGTGCAATCGTTTCAAGCTATCCATCTACTACTAAAGAAATTGATCACGATGAGAAACAGTCAAAGACTTCAGATATAAACCATAATATTGAAAGCAAAGCTGATACACCAATCGTTGATTTGAATATGCGTTGAAAGTAGGAACCTACAGGACTACTGAAACTATTCTGTTGTACTATAGAATGTATTATAAACTACTACAGAAACAATTAATCGTTCAAGTGCTTCCAAATGCAATATAATTGTTCATCAATGTAAAATGCATAATTGGAAAAATACCTGCAAATAGGAATCTCCTGACCTACATGTTGGAGGGGCCCTCCCCAACCCGTACTTAGGAGAGAATAAAAACTTAGAAACACTAGCTGGAATCAATCATCAATCTCTTATTAAAATATAAAATCCATGTCAAAACAAAGGTCTATACTTCATAGTATCAATAGGGCAGAAAACGTTAAACAATGTTTTTCTCAAAATAACAGCAGGGGCCTCTCACTACCCGAGAGGTCCATATTTATATGATTTAATGTTGATCCTAACTGATTGAAAAAATGTCGATTCTTCTTGAAAGTGGGAGTGCATCCTCTATAAATAAGGAAACAGGGCGCTGAGCTTGGTGATCCTTTAGTCTTCTACACATCCATCCTTGAATGACCCTAAACCTACTCAATCACGCTTGGTTTCCATATAATTAGTTTATTTGATACACATTCTAACATCCAAGAATAATCATAAAACAATTCCATTAATTAATTAAAGTAAAACATTTTCCCCCACAAATGAATATGTTTCATCACCATTGCTTGAGTTTGGCTGCTGGAAAAAGGTTATCAAATACCTGAAAACTTGACTAATCATTCTCTCCCACACTTGAAGGATTCACCCATCCTTGGGTGACTTATTCGATTCATCGATGACCTCCCTGATGTCCCATGCTACCACCCTAGGGATCCATGCCTGCCTGTGATACCCAAAGTTCTGATCCTCCCTGGTCCATGTCCTCCTTTCTTCCTCTTCATTTATCTGTTCCTTGATGACTGGGGAAAGAAAGAATGGGGGATTCAGTCTCATCCCGATCCATTTGAGTTGGTTCCTTGCCAGGGATTCTTTGTAGAGTATGGATTTGAAAAGGGCATCATCAAGCCTGAGGGGAGAGTGGAGTTCTCTCCTCTTCATATCGTTTGCCACTTTGCTCCATCTTTCCTTAATGGACTCATTAACTTCCTTCTGCGTGCTGCGGAGTGTAATGTCAAAATGAGTCACATCCTCATGTTGTTTTGCAAGGAGAATGGGTATCAGTTCCTCGTCCTAAGTGAGGATCCTGTGGTTATAGATTATTCCCTCGGGGTGAGTTGGCTCAGGTCTGATCATCAATGGGGTTTCTCATTTGGATGCAACATAGAGATGGTAGTCCTGTGCTCACTCAATTTTGTGTTTCATCCATGAACATAATTCCCTCAACTGGAAATCGCCCACATATGGGTTTGGCGACCAGTTGGGCTAGCCAGAAACCATGAAGTTATGCAAAAAGAACTCACTTAATTTATCTTTCTCCAGCTCTGTGGAGTTCAAACATGCATCCATAAACTCCTTAGGGGTGCTTACCTCTATAGGGAGTCCTTGCTTCAAACTCTCAAGTTGGAATTTGCTCCATTTCTCCTGCATATAGACTGCATAGATTACCGACGGGGGTCTGAGGTCTCTTAGTTTTTCATATATGCCGGAAGTAGTGGCCAAAATGTCTTTTAATTTGGTGAACTCCTGGTCCTTTTTGTCCAATTCGACTTGTGCCTCTGCTAACTTTTCTTGAAGCACTAAATGCTTCTGCTCGGCCAACCGTAGCTCCTCTACATGGTGCATCTTCAGTATTTGAGTTTTCTCAGCTGAGAATGGGAGAGGTGTGGGCTGGCTTCTTGGCCCAATCCTTAATGCTTCCAGCTCGTTTCTGAGCTTCTCCAATTTTTCTCGTGCCTCGGTGAGTTGGGTGATGACCTTGAGGTTATCTTGTGCTAGAGGATTTCCCTGGAAGTTGCTTCGCTTTCCTAAGTTCTTCTCTTCTCCCTTATCCATTTCTTCTGCTTCTTTATTCATTTATTCCCCTTCATCTTGCATTTATTCATCCTGTTCCTCTTATGTAGTGGGGTCTTCCTGATCTACCCACTGATCATCGTCCCCATCTGACACATCTTGAACAATGGTACTGGGTTCTCTGCTCTTTTCCTTGTCTGTTCGGATTTGGGCTGTTTGGTTGAATCTCGTACTCCTCCTCTTGGGTTCTTGACTTTTGGCAGGAATTTAGGATTTTTCCCTGGGGGAGTGCTCTTTTGAATTTTTGATTTCCACTAGGGTCTCTGCTACATGGTCCAGGTCAATATTTCTTTTTGCCCCTGATACAGAGGCAACTCCATTCCTTCCTCCAGGTGGTATGCTAGCTGTGGTTGTACTTCTCATCCTTTGAACATCTTCTGCGGATACCAACACGAATTCCTCCCATGAAATTTATAGTATCTGCGCCTTCAATTCCTTGCAAATAATTATCTTGATTAGCCCATGGTGGGCCAAGGCATCATCTTTACCCTTCGCCACCTTCTTGCTCATTTCTGATAGGGATTGGAGCGAGTAGAATGGGATACTAATGTTGTTATTTGAGGGATGCTGGGTCCTGTGTATTATGAGTTCTAGGATCCAAAAATGAAAGATGGTAACATAGCTTAACCTACCAGAGCATGTGATGTACCTTAGAACAATTTCAACTACGTCCTCCCATGGCGCTGGCATGGAGAGTCTTTTGACTCCATTTTTTTCCTCGTCATAGACCTCTCCTCGCTCAAAGAATGCTGCTTTTGCTTCTTGGTTTGCCTCCCTATCATCCCTGCTCCAATACAAACCCTTCTGTAGGCCAGTGAATTTGGAAATTGTCTCCTCGTCCAACTTGATATGTAACCCCTTCACCCGGATGACGTACTGTTCATCTTTAATATGCTTGAAATTTCTTGCGAATTCCTAAGCTATCCCTGCATCATGTCCTTTCAAACCCAGGATGAAGGGAATCCATCTTGTGCTGCGAATGATCTGCAGGACTCTCATGTTTTGGTATATGATGCTGTGATCCTCTGGTTCACTCCTTTTAAAACCCTTTGTCATTTGGAGAACATCTCTTATAATCAACAAAACTAGGGCTTTTGGAATGCATTTTTATACCTTCAACTTGGTCGGGCTCTGCCTATGGGTTCAAGGAATACAAATGGTGGTTGCTTCTCGTGAAGTCCGGGTGGTTACTTATATGCGCAGTAGTGGAATATTATGCAACCTAATTCGATGTCTTTCTGCACCTGTTCTTTCCATCATGCATGTACCTGCCCCTTTTAATCCCCTATTTTCCATGATTGATCTTTGTCTTCTCATGATCGACCTATGTATTGAAGGTTGAGATCATGATTTGATGAGGTGACTGAATTTTAAGTAGCGATCATGACTTTTTAGGGCCATTCCACCATGCCGCCAATTTAGAGTAGAAGTTGTCCTCAGTTGACGAAAATCTCATGTAGCGTGGGATAATTTTTTACTTTAATCATAAAATAAAATCATGTTAGAGATTACCTTGGTATTTATGCGTACCTACTTTGATGATCTAGTGCAATTTTTATGGATGGTGGATTCTGTAGTAGATTTGTGCATGTCAGTAGTTGCTCGTGTGAGCTGCATTTTCCGTTTCTTTTCATTTTGAATTTGCTACATTGCCTTCTTTCAAAAGTTGTTCCTTTTGAGGATACGAGTCATGCGATGTTTTTTCTTATTGGATGGTTTAATGGCTGTATGTGACTGGTTGTCTTAATATATGGCAGCATTGATCGAATCATTTTGCAGGCTCACTTGAATAGTCGGCACCCTCGCTTGAATTATTTTGCAGGCTCGCTTGAATAGTTGGCAGTTTTTTGTGGTGATACTGTAGAATGTCTGTAGTTGTAGAAATTTTTGTTGGATCTCTTGAATAGGTGGCACCCTCAATTGAATTATTTAGCTGGCTCGCTTGAATAGATGGCAGCCTCGCTTGAATTATGGTCGATGCCCTATAAATTTTTTGTTACGTTTTGTGTGTTGTTTTTTTTTTTTCTATTTTCTCTTTTTTTATTTTTTCCTCTTTTTTTTTTATTTTTTATCTGTTTTTTCTTCTTCTTTTTTCCATGATATGAGTTGAACTTCATTTATTTGTAGCATGCTCTATCAACATCAATTTTTGTTGGTTGAGTACTTCTGTAAATTCTTCTTTGGACTGTGGTTTTTTGTATATTTTTAGGCGATTCCCATTCACTATCATGGGGAACTCATCATCATCAATTGTAATAATTCTCACAGCGCCATTGTCATAAATTTTCTATATAATGTAAGGTCCAAGCCATCTAGTGGTTAGCTTTCCTTTGAATGTGTGAAATATGGAGTCGTAGAGTAGTTTCCAATCACTGTTGAATATTGTAACTTCTAAGAATATTATATTTGTATATTATTTATTCCGGAGATGTTCCATACCTCCGATGTGACTATACTATGAATCTGAAGATGTTTATTCCTCCGAATTGGTTGTGGTAACTAGGGTTATTAGACCCACCATGTGGGGGTCGGCCCAGTTAGTTATAATAGGGTATTTAACCTAATGGTTAAATACGAGCCTACATGTACTTGTGTAAAATACATGTCAGTGTAGTGTATAAATAGAGGAGGTATGTTCCTCATTTGATACACTCACTCACTTAAGAGAGGCGCACTTGTGGAGGAGAGGTCTGCTATGGTGGAGGAGGAGATCATGTCTTTGGTTTGCATCTTTGTATATTGCTGGTCATCTACATTGAGGAAGCTTTACTGGGTTTTCTACCCCATGAGGGTTTCCCAGGATAAATCTGTATCTCTTGTGTTTATCCTATGCTTGTTGTTTCTTCAGTGATCCTGTATATGCCATTATTGTGAAATGGAATGTAATGCTGCTATTTTCTGTCTTAGCATATTGAATTTTAACAATCACCCTCTTTGAATTTCTTATCCTTCAAATGTTGGCCATGCCATTTCTTTCTTTGTTGTTGGATTATTTCAGTATGTGTAAGTGCTTGTTGGCGGTGTTCATCTAGTTGATTTAGCTGTAGCATGCATTCTTTTTTAATGTCTCATAGGTTCATATTTAGATCGGATGAAATTCTTAATGTTCTTACTTCAAATTCGATTGGTAGCATGCCCTTTTTCCCATAGACCAGTCCATAAGGTGTGAATCTTGTTGTTGTTTTGCATGTAGTATTGTAAGCCCAGACTGCTTCATTAAGTCTATCATCCCAATCCCTTTTGTGAAGTTGGACAGTTTTTGTCAAGATTCTCTCTAATTCCATGTTCATTACCTCAGCTTGACCATTTCCTTGAGGGTGGTAGGAGGATGACTGTCTGTGCTTTACATTGTTTCTTTTCATCAAGTCTTTAATTAAATTTGATGTGAATTGTGGTCCTTGATCAGAAACTACTTCTCTTGGCACCCCAAATCTATGAAAGATCTGCTCAGTAAAGAATTTGGCCACACTGGTTTCATTTGCAGCAGCCAGTGCTACTACATTTGTCCATTTTGTAAGGTAATCAGTGCATACAAGGATGTAGCTCTTCTGATTGGACTGTCGGTTGAATGGGCCAACAAAATCAAATCCCCACTTATTGAATGCCTCTAAAGAGATTTGTGGATGTAGTGGCATTTCTTGTTTGTGCGTCGGTTTTCCCATTCTTTGGCAATCATCACAATGGGACACATACTCATAAGCATCTCTGTGGAGTGTTGGCCAATAATACCCTGTTTGCAAGATCTTGTAGGCTGTCCTTTTTGCAGTGTAATGTCCTCCACAGGGTTCATTGTGGGTGGCATGCATTATGTCATGTACCTCATCTTCCCTAATGCACCTTCTAAGTATTTGATCTGGTCCCTATTTAAAAAGCATGCCCTCTATCCATGTATATGTGGCACTTTGCCTTATTACTTTTGTCCTTTCTTTATAACTGTAATTTTCTAGAAACTTCCCGGATACCAAATAGTTTACTATGTCAGCAAACCATGGGATTTTTATTGATATGGAAAAAAGGTGCTCATCAGGGAAGTTATCTTGGACCAATTCATTATCTATCCCATGTGTTACTCTTGACAAAAAGTCTACTATGACATTATGCTTACCTAGTTTATCTATTATAGTGATGTCGAATTCCTGTAGAAGTAGCATCCATCGAATAATTCTTGCACTAGTATTAGGCTTGTTCACAAGATATTTGATCACTGAGTGGTCAGTATGGATAAAAATTTGGTATCCTGTAATGTAATGCCTGAATTTGTTGATTGCATGTATGACTGCCAGAAATTCCTTCTCTGTGACTGTGTAGTTGAGTTCTTCCCCAGCCAAATTTTTACTTATATAGTAGATGGCATAGGGTTTCTTCTCTTGTTCTTGCCTAAGCACAAACCCGATTGCTTTATCTGATGCATCGGTGTGAATGTGAAATGGAATTTCCCAGTTTGGTCCTTGAATTATTGGTGTTGTGATGGTTTTCTGTTTAAGACTTTCAAAGGCTGACATGCAGTTGCTTATCCATATGAACTCATTGTCTTTTGTGAGAAGTGAAAACATGGGGGCAGCAATTTTGCTATAATTCTCAATAAACCTTCTGTAGTACCCTATCTGTCAAAGGAAGCTTCTCACATCTCTTTGTTTGATAGGTGGGGGAAATGTTTTGATTACTGAGACTTTAGCTTGATCCACCTCTATACCTCTCTGTGATATATGATGTCCTAGAACAATTCCTTCTTCCATTAACATCCTGCATTTGTCATTGCTTAGGCACAAGCTCATTTCAATACGTTTTTTTAATAATAATTCAAGATTTTTCAACGCCTGCTCAAAGCTCTGTCCATAAGGTGTGAAATCAACCATGAATACTTCAATTTTGTTATTTAGAAAATCGGAGAAAATACTCAGTATGACTCTTTGAAATTTTGCTGGGGTGTTACATAGACCAAAGGGTAGGACCCTATAGGCGTAAGTTCCCCATGGGCATGTGAAGGTCGTCTTATCTTGATCAGTTGGGTGTATTAAAATTTGGTTGTAACCACTGAAACCATCTAAGAATGAAAAGTACTTGTTTCCAGATAATGTATCCATCACTTGGTCTATAAATGGAAGTGGGAAATGATCTTTCTTTGTTGCTTTATTCAGCTCCCTGTAGTCCACACAAATTCTCCATTTGCCTCCTTTTTTGGTCACTATGACTAGTGGTGAGACCCACTCACTATCAGATATTGAATAGATGAACCCTGCATCTAATAACTTTTGTAATTCTACTTTGACTATGCCTTTTAGTGCAGGGTTCAGCCTTATTTTTGGTTGCCTGATGGGAGTAGAACCTTCTTTGATGTAAATGTAGTGTTTGCATATATTAGGATGTATTCCTTTCATATCTGCATATGTCCATGCAAATGCTTTACTTTGTTGTGCTAGTATCTTCATCAATTTCTCTTCTTGCTCCAATTCTAAATTGGAATTTATGTTGACTATTTTTCTAGGGTGAATTTCCACGACTTTTACCTTCTCAATCTGTTTTGGCAGCACTTATGTCCATAAGTCATCCATGTTTTGTTTTGAACTTTCACCTGCTTCTGTAGAAAAAAATTCTTGAATAACATGATTGTTAGGAGATATATTTTGTATAAATATATCTATATGGCCATCTTCATCTACTACCTTTAAAGATATTGCAGCATCAATTGTTAGGATAGGTCGAAGGTTGTGATTTGGTGTGTTCTGGTAATTATCAGTCCAATTTTGATATTCTAACTCTGAGGATTTCAATGCTGGTGGGTAGATTGTGATTTTCTTCCTGGTATGTCCACTGGTGATTGTCATATTTCCTGATCGGAAACCTATGTAAGCGTCTGCAGTTTCTAACCAAGGTCTACCTAGGATAATTGGATAGCCACCAAGTTTGCTTTTGATTTTGATTATTATAAAATCAGCTGGGTATTCCCAGGACTCGATATTGATCATAATGTCTTCTAGCATTCCTTTGGGCTTCACAGTGGATGTGTCTGCTAGTTGGAGTATTGTTGTGGTTGGTCTTACCATTGATTGGAGTCCCAGGTATAACATGGTTTCTTTAGTCATGACATTGATCGCAGCTCCTAAATCGATTAATATTTTATTTATTTGGTTGTTATTTATGGTGACGTTTACTACAGGACTACCAGGATCAAGATATTTAGGATTTATTATGACACCTAGCATCAAATCGGCCAATTGTCCCACTACATTAATAGTTGGTGGGTCACGCTTCCTTCTTCTTGGCTTAATTAGGAAATTTTCTCTAATGAATTTGTTGCAGATGGGCACATCCCTTATGGCTTGTAAAATTGGGATTTGGATGTTTAGGTGTTTGAATTCGTTTAAGATTGTATTCTCTTCCTCTTCTTTTGTATTTCGAACAATTTTTTCTGGAAATGGGGGATTTTTGTTGCGTGGAAGTGGTTGGGTTTCGTCCTCGGGAGGTTCTGGTTCATCAAGATGCTGAACATAGGGTTCTTATGTGTGGTCTTGAGCTTCAGGTACAGGTTGTTGGATGTTGTGTGGGGATGTATTCTACAACATTTTTCTAGATCGTAGGTTTATTTCATTTATTTCTATGGTGTCTACAACATAAGTTCGTAATTGTGTGATATCAATGTTATAAGCCTGTTGCTGTTGTGGGGGTCTGTTATTATTAAGATTTGGAATTGGTTGGGTTGGAATAGGTGGAGGTCTAGGGGGTGGTTGAGGTTGTGGGGGTGGCATAATGAGTGGATGTTGTAATGGCACCCTCCAATTTGATGGATGGGGGTACTGGTTTGCATAAATTGTGGTGGATGGAAAAGGTGGGGGGTATTGAGGATAATACGGTTGATAATATGGTTGTTGATTGGATGGTTGACATGCTTGTTGGTTTTGTTGCTGTTGGTTTTGATTTGGCTATGCTTTCCATGGAGTCGGTGCAGAGTTCCAATTTGGCTATCCTTGATTATAGTAAGTTTGATTGATCTACTGATATGGCCTAACAAAATTATTCCTCGTTTGATTTATGAAACAGAGTTATTCTACTATTCCTTCAGCTACTAGGTCTTGAATAGCTGCCTTACCTGAGGGTAAGAGGGGACATTTATCAGTGGAATGATCATCGGTGCAAAGATCACATACTTCTATTTTGTTCAAGGTGCACTGCCCCTTCTCATGCTTCTTTCTACAACGAGGAAAAAATACTGCCAAGGCTTGGTTAATTTCATCCTGTTTCTTTTGATTTGAAGAACATCAAGTTGCATGGCTAGGGATTGCAGTATGTCCTATTTCATGTCATCCAACAGGTTTCCTAAATCAGATTTTGTAAGTGTTGGTGTTGAGGATGATGATCCACCAGTTGTTGTATGTATATCCCTTGTCCCATTCTTAGTGTTCCTAGATCTTGAGTAGTTTTTGAAGATTTGCAGGATCTGGTCAAAAGATTTTTGGAATATATCTCCATCTCCAAGGAGATTTAAGACTTCAAAATTCTCCTCTTTTACACCTCTGAGAAGGACAAGCTTTAGTGATTCAGGATCCAATGTGCAATGGCTGGCTCGTTTGTAGCTGAGTTGAAATATTTGGGCATAATCTTCTAATGACCCTCTATCTCCTTGTTGCATCCTAAAGATTTCATCCCTAGTATCTTTGACTTGCAGTAGTCCCTATATTTTTCTAAGAATAACTGTTTCATTTGATCCTAGCTAAAGATACTATTTCCTTCAAGGCTCATGAACCACCAAAGTGATAGGTCTTTAAGTGTGGAAGGAAAAAGCCTTAGCTTTTGTGCATCAGTAGTGTAATCAAATGATCTGCAAACTACCTCAAATTCAAATAGGAATGTGTCAAGATATTTTGAAGTCAAACCATGAAAGTTTGGAAGATTATTAGGATTTATGTTCTTCATTCTGGCATCTTCGAGAGGTATGCTAATGGTAAAAGTGAAAAGCTCCCTAGGTTCCTCCTCTTCGTTTTCCATTGAGGTGTTTGAGCTGGAACTGTTAGTGAAGTTTTCTCTGTTTGGGTCGTATGTGTGGTCAGTTTCGTCTTCAGAGTGTACCAATTCAAACTGAGAATGGTCAAAACTGTTATTACCGTTGTTGCTCATGGGGTTCTTGGGAAGAAAGCGGCCAAATCTATCCCTTTGCCGACGAGGCATTCATTGGTACCGATATTTATGTTTTTGTTTTTATGTAATTTTTGTTTTCTTTTTTAGGTTTTTAGGTGATGTCTCCTAAAAGATTAGCACCTCCCCGGAAACGGAGCCAAAAAGTGGTGGGCTCCCAATGTGGATTCCTAATGAGGGAAGCTATACCAAGAGCCTACTTTAAATGCCAAACCAGGGAACGTACAAACTTTAGAGATGCATGCACTATATGTTCTCTTATAGGATAATCTCTGTCACAATTGGAAGTCAGTATCGATGTTCTAAAGGTTTCCTACCAAATATGTAAACTGGTTATGCTACGGAATTAAATATTGGAAAGCAATAAATCTAATTAAAAGAATTAAAGTGCTAAAAGCAGTAAATATGTTCTAAAAAATAAAGGAATAAATCTATCTTAAATAATTAAAATGTTGAGAGTAAAGGGAACGATCTTATAAAATTACTTAATGCAGAATAATAAATCTAAAAATGAACATGACATAACAGATCTATTCTAAGATTGGGGAAAACAAGGTCTGTAGTTATTTTATGCCTAAAACTAGAATTCTGATCTAAACCATTTTAAATCCCAAGACTAAAATTGAAGTGGAATCGTTTCAAGCTATCCGTCTACTACTTAAGAAATTGATCAAGATGAGAAACAGTCAAAGACTTCAGATATAAACCATGATATTGAAAGCAAAGCTGATACACCAATCGTTGATTCGAATATGCATTGAAAGAAGGAACCTACAGGCCTACTGAAACTGTTCTATTGTACTATAAAATGTATTATCAACTACTACAGAAACAATGAATCATTCAAGCGCTTCCACATGCAATATAATTGTTCATCAATGTAAAACGCATCATTGGAAAAATACCTAAAAATAGGAATCTCCTCACCTACGTGTTGGAGGGGCCCTCCCCAACCCGTACTCAGGAGAGAATAAAAACTTAGAAACACAGGCTGGAATTAATCATCAATCTCTTGTTAAATATAAAATCCATGTCAAAACAAAGGTCTGTACTTCATAGTATCGATAGGGCAGAAAACGTTAAAACAATGTTTTTCTCAAAACAACAGCAGGGGCCTCTCTCTACCCAAGAGGTCCATATTTATATGATTTAATGTTGATCCTAATTGATTGTCAAAATGTCGATTATTCTTGAAAGTGGGAGTGCGTCCTCTATAAATCAGGAAACAGGGCACCAAGCTTGGTGATCCTTTAGTCTTCTACATGTCCATCCTTGAATGACCTTGAACCTGCTCAATCACGCTTGGTTTCCATATAATTAGTTTATTTGATACGCATTCTAACATCCAAGAATAATCATAAAACAATTCCATTAAATAATTAAAGTAAAACATCTTCCCCCACAAATGAGTATGTTTCATCACCATTGCTTGAGTTTGGCTGCTAGAAAAAGGTTATCAAATACCTGAAAACTTGACTCATCATTCATGTTTGTGTATGTTCCCTCTTTTTTATGTATTTTCACATGTATGATGGATGAGAATAATATGTTAAGTGTTGAACAGGTATAACTAAATGTGCAAGTATTTCGGAATATCTTAAATGCATAGTTACAAAAATAACACTAAGTCAACGGAGTCTGTAATGTGTGTGATTGAATGGTAGCCCAGTCCTGGGGTTGCGTTGTTGTATTGCATTGTAGTATTTGCAGAGTGTGCAGTCCTATACGTGCACAGTAAGAATAAAGTATATGCGAAGTTAGGAGAACTTCGTTGGAACCTGTCCCATAACCACGCATCACCTGGTTACAGAAACCTACTTCTGTAATCCCCCATAAATTCGCCTCGGGTGAGACCTCAGCCTGTTCACAGGTTGTTTCCGAAAGGGCCGGTGAAGAAGGGTTTTGTTGGCTCCCTAACTATGTCGAACCTGGGCCAGTAAGAGAAATTCAAAGAACAAGGTAGTAGACCAACAAATGGTTCTCTTGTTGCGCTTGAACTGGTGTTGTGATCTGATAACTGGAATCCTGAGTGGACAGAGATACAGAACTAGGTAGCTAAGATAGAGGAAGAGTTCTTGAATATAGAAAATAGACATCCATGCTTATCTATGGAAGAGTGGTTACAGAGATATCTTTTCTCTAGAATATTACATGAAATTTTCTTCGCATCCTTCAGCAATGAGCTACACGAGTGAATATCAAGGCTCACATAGTGGAAAAATTACTTTAAAAGTGGAGAACCTACAGTGTGGACTCCATAACAAATTCAGAGAATTAAAGCAGTGGATAGCCCAATCTCAAGAGAAGTAAACTTCTGGATTGATAGCATACTAGAAGGCTACATTACAGAATTTGTTGTGGAGACTCTGAAGTCTTGCAGCGCAGCAGAAGCATATTTCTTCAAGGGATTCAAAGGTAAGTACCTAAAAAATCTCAGTTTATGTATTAAAATGTTGTTAGAAGAGAAAGGTGTCTTAAGAATGCAATAAGATTCCTAGGATTTAAATCTGTAATTTTCAGTAACACAAACAGTGACATTGAGGAAAACATCTATACATTACGAAGTGGTAAAAGATACAAGTTTAGCACCAAGAAGAGGTCTGATGAATCTAAACCTCGCATCTCTCTAGAAACTGAGTTAGGAAGTAATAGGGACTCATATCAAGTTGAGGATGATAGTGAAACAAAGCCTAGAGTAACTACACATCAGCCTATTACTCCACAAAAGCCTCCAGTTGACGAAAAAAATACTACTAACCCACAAAACAACAATAGTAGTAACACCATAGGAGGAAGCACTTAGAACATTCAAGGTAGTAGTCTACCTAATACATCACAAAAAACTACACCTCCTAGAAGAAGAATTACAGATCACATTAAGTTTCCTATATTCAAAGGAACTAGTCTTGAGGACCAAAAGAAACATTGGTTTTTTTGTGAAGCCGTATGTAGTGTTAAAAAAGTACACGATGATGCCATTAGACAAGCACAGCTAGTCACCACATTTAGGGACAGAGCCTTAACATGGTTTATGAAGTACTATGTTGGACAGAATAGGACATTACATATATTAGAATTGTGCTCATCAGAGAGTTTAAAAAACCTAAGTCAAAATCGCAGTGTATCACAAAGATTAAGAAATTAAGCATAAACTGAGTGAGTTAGTGTGGGAATTTGATCAAAAGTTCAAATCATTGTTAGATCAAGTGAGATTTGACATCAAGAATGGTTCATATCCATGTTTTTGCCACATATCAGATTACCATTGATGCAACAGAAGGTTACTTCACAGACAGAGGCCCTAGATATTGCAATGAAACTAAACGCTTCTCCTATAGGTGAGACTAGCGCAGGTATGGTTCAAATATAGACCCAACTAGAAAATTTGACATTACAACTACAAGATATGAAGAAAGGAAAAGAGACCTGAGAAGAGGTTTGGTGTACAAAGTGTAAGGGAGAAGGTCACTCCAAAGAACATTGTCTAGTATTTAGAGATTACATTGCTAGCAAAGCTCCAAACCCATTGAATCAATAGCAAGTACCATGGTGTGATATTTTTCAATGTAGAGGACATCACCCAAAATACTACTACTTACTTCAAAAGTATGTCCAAACACCAAATAACCTATATTGCACATTATGTAAGCCACTTGGCCATGATGATAACAACTACGAATCATACGAACTCATGATAGAAAGAAAACACGATGTCTACAGAGTTCAAGGGGAAACGCACAACAACACAAAAAACGCACAGTATGATCAAGGCAGGTACAGAGGAATAGGAAGAAACACTATACAAGGATGAGGAAGAGGCCAGATTGTGTGTAATAACTGCACTCAACCAGGACATCTAGCTAGAGACTGTACGAACCCTTGTACTACTTGTAAATATTGTAAATCATTTTAACGTGTCATTGAGGTATGCCCTATTTTGCAAGCAAAAATGCAAGAGAGAAGACCAGAAGCATAGAATCAAAACATATAGATGATCGCAGCTGAAAAATGGAATATAGATTGCAACATTCATGCTGTAACGCGAAGTGGATCCATGACAAATTAAGATCAAAGAACCAAATCCTTGACCTCTAAGAATCACCAATCTAAACAGAAGCCTATTGAAGGGACTTGAATAAGAAAAGTGACTAGAAAAAAACCTTCTTTCAAGTTGAACAAAGAAAAAAAACGTTTTCATGGAAGCCAAAGAAACCTTCAAAGAGCCAGAACCTGTCACTCCACGAATCAAGTTGCGGAGTGAGACTACGCCTATAAAGGATATGCTAGCTTCATATGATCGATCATGTACTGCAACAGACACGATGAGTCCTGTTGTGCAGCTTTTATAGATATGTATGAATCTATTGAAGCCTTAAAATGATTTAGCAAAATTACAAAGCCTACTGATTGATTATGAGCAACGTGATGTAGTAGACGAATCACATAGAATGGTTCATCATATTAAGAATCACAAAAGAACTGGAAGAGAAATGAGACTAAATGCACAGATTGGGGATTTTGACATGGATGAGATTATCCTTGACTTAGGCTCAGAAGTAAATGTCTTGACAAAATAGACATGGGAACAAATAGGAAAGTCAAATCTATCATGGTCACTAATACAGTTGAGGCTAGCCAATGAACAAAAATTTCTACCCTTTGGGAGATTATCAAATGTCCTTGTTGACATTGAGGGAGTATGAAGTAGAGCAGACTTCGAAGTGATTGAGATCATAGATGATCCGGATCTTCGAAGCTGATAACCGAAAGGCTTGAATGCCGAGAGAGGAGGAGGTTAAACATGCAAATCTGTCATAAAATTTACATGAAAAACACTAATCTTGCATGAGAATAAGCATGAACAAAAACATATGAAGTCAATGGGAGGTGAGGCTCAAAGAGGAGCCCCACCTCTGAAACTAATTACCAATAAGCCACTCAGATCTAATTAATCTCACAATGAACAATGGAAAAATAGGAGAAATGTAGGATAGAAACCAAATGAGTAACTTGTTATTATGAGAAGGCATGCTAGACCTTTATATAGCATTATTACAATGTGTCTTGAGACCATACCATGGACCAAAACTATGTGCTACGAAATACCATGGATGAGAGAGGGTGGCCTCTCAATTCAATACTTTTATGGCTTATACATCCGATTTTAGACCATATGCCCCCTAAAATTCGGATCATTCCTCCCCCCTTAGAAAATGATGGTCCCCATCATTTCATGGTAAAAAGAGACCCATGATTACAATGTGCTAGTTACCAATGAAGAGAATGGTTTTGTGTGGTTGACCCATAACCGTGAGTTTTGCGAGGTTGACCCATAACCGTGGGTTTTTCAAGGGTGACCCATAACTATGATGACAATGGCAAGCTTGGTTGCAATGAATAGAAGAGTTTTGTGTGGTTGACTCAAAACCATGGGTTTTGTGTGGTTGACCCATAACCGTGGGTTTTATGTGGTTGACTCAGAACCATGGGTTTTGTGTGGTTGACCCATAACCGTGGGTTTTATGTGGTTGACCCATAACCATGGTGGCAATGACAAGTTTGTTTTCACTGAAGAGAAGGTTTTTGTGTGGTTAACCCATAACTATGATTACATTAAAATTTAAAATTCATGATCTTTGGTGCAGTTGATGTCTTGATGCAAATCCATTCATAGCTTCTGATGCATGTACTAAAATTGAATTCTATTGAAGACCCATTAGATATCTCGAAGAGACCTTTCCATCCATATAACATACTTGCTCTAGGGTGGCCCAGAGATTGAAAAAATATTTGTTGAAGTTTAAGAGACGCGCGCACACTATTTTGCAGACATATGTTTCTTCAATCGATGATACCTCTCAAACCATAAATCCAAATGGAAAACCAAAAAATGCCCATTTTAGTTGAAGGAAAGAGCTTTCCAACGAGCTATGGTAGAGCCTCTGAGACATTTTTTGGAGTCTACAACACTTGTTTAAAGTTGTTGTACATCCGGCTGCATTGTGTACAAACATTTACTACTTCAAACAAGCATATCTCACAAACCAGAAAACGAAATGAAATTTTGTGAAATACCCATTTGAGATATTGAAGAGATATCTCCAGCCATATATGTAAATCCATTTGAAGTTTCTATAATAGTGAGAAAGAATCTATTGAATACAGTGAAACACGCGGCCTCCTAGGATCAAAAATATGCTGAGATTCAATTGATGATATTTCTCAAACCAGGAAGCCAAATAGAATTCCATGAAATACTCATTTGAGATATTGAAGAGATCTATACAACCATATATGGAAATCCATATGATATTTCTCGAGCAGGCAGAAAATGTCTGTTGAAGATCCAGCAAATTTACATGAAAAACACTAATCTTGCATGAGAATAAGCATGAACAAAAACATATGAATTCAATGGGAGGTGAGGCTCAAAGAGGAGCACCACCTCTGAAACTAATTACCAATAAGTCACTCAGATCTAATTAATCTCACAATGAACAATGGAAAAATAGGATAAATGTAGGATAGAAACCAAATGAGTAACTTGTTATTATGAGAAGGCTTGCTAGACCTTTATATAGCATTATTACAATGTGTCTTGAGACCATACCATGGGCCAAAACTATGTGCTACCAAATACCACGGATGAGAGAGGGTGGCCTCTCAATTCAATACTTTTATGGCTTATACATCTGATTTTAGACCATATGCCCCCTAAAATTTGGATCAGTAGATGATAGACAACCCTATCCTGCACTATTGGGGATAGATTGGGAAATGGATAACCTCGCAATTATCAACTTGAAAAATAAGCAAATGATATTCAAAGAACCAGACATCAGGGTCATCGCACCTTTGGATCCTTCACAAGGACCTAGATACACTGAACCAATAGGAGAAGAATGCGGAACTCAAGATTTGGATCATATCTACAAGATGATTGTGAATCAGGAAGATTACATCAACCCAACTGATGATGGAACACTGAGTTGGAGATGTGAAAGTTCTTGCATATCAGAATCAGATGCAGAACTAGAGAACTAGCAGAGTAGAATGCACGAAGTATCTACATGAAGATGTGTGCAGCTCACAAGATCACTATGCTGTATTGGAACATAGGTAAGTGCCACCACAAAAAATACCCTTTTGGGGGCGGTTTTGTCTTGCACTAGTTTTGCTAAAACCCCCCCCAAAAAAATTTTAGTTCTTTGGGGGCGGTTCTTAAAAACCCCCCTCAAAAGACCCGAAAATTGGACTTTTGGGGGTGGTTTTTACAAACCCCCCCCCCCAAAAGTCCAATTGTCGGGACTTTTGGGGGTGGTTTTTTAAAGCCCCCCCCAAAGTCCAATTCTTAATACTTTTGGGGTGTGGTTTTTTAAACCCCCCCCCAAAAAAAATCCAATTTTCAATACTTTTGGAGGCAGTTTTTTAAACCCCCTCCCCGAAGTCCAATTCTCAATACTTTTGGGGGCAATTTAAAAAAAAAACTCCCCAAAAGTCTAATTGTCAGGACTTTGGAGGGGGGGGGGTTTAGAATGACCCCCTAAAGGTGGTTTGTGGCGGTTTTGCTAAACCCCCCTCCAAATATTTTTAAAGGTATTTGGGGGCAGTCCTTAAAAACCCCCCTCAAAAGTCCTTAGAATTTGACTTGTGGGGGTAGTCCTTAAAACCCCCCTCAAAATTCCTTAGAATGCTACTTTTAGGGGCGGTCCTTAAAAACCCCCTCAAAAGTCCTTAGAATTTGACTTGTGGGAGCGGTTTTTAAACCCCCCCCCCCAAAAGTCCAACAAGACTTTTGGACTTTTGGGGGGGGGTTGGAAAGACCCCCCCCAAAGGTCTTGTTGGAACTTTGTGCTTTTGAACTTTTGGGGGGGGGTTTGGAAAGACCCCCCCCAAAATTCCAAGTCACATGACTTGGACTTCTGGGGGGAGGGTTTGGAAAGACCCCCCCAAAAGTACAACATGACTTGGACTTTTGGGGGGGGTGTTGGAAAGAACCCCCCAAAAGTCCAACATGTGTTTCGGGGGGGGTTTGGAAAGACCCCCCCAAAAGTCCAACATGTGTTTTGGGGGGGGTTTGGAAAGACCCCCCTTAAAGGTTTACCTAGTAGTTTTTAAAGGTAGCAGTATAATTCAAATATTATATGTAGTATAACATATAGTAGGATCACTAAAAGAACAACCAACCATAGAAATAATAGACACAATATTTTGACCTTGGAAACCACAAGGGATAAAACACAACAACCTTGTGATAGAGATCTTAGTTCAAAGTAAAACATACATCCAAATACATAGTAATCACATATAGTAGAAGATAAACCCCAAGAACAAAGGAGAAACTTCTCCAAAGATAGGGAACCCTGAAAAATACTTCTTCTAGCTGGTAGCGAACTTCTTCCTTGAGTGGAGTGAACTTGGTTGGATGAAAATGAGTGAGGCACCAATCTGAACACCAACTGTCAGAGATAAAATAAGCACATCTCCTTACTGCAAGTTGCATCAGTTGTCCTAGTAACGACCAGGTGCATCAAGGATCCTCTCAACTTCCTATACATTGGGATCCACCAAATATGAATAAAAAAACAACATCACTTATATTTGTTACCATCAATGTAGACATGTACTCAGGGTCCATCATGTTATATCTGCTCAAGATCTCAACTTTGTTCTTCCCTTAAAGGAGGAAGATCTCATTAGGTCTCAGCCACACCTCCAATACCGGGACCATATCATTTGATGAATTTTATCATCAAAGGAACACCCCCTTGCTGGCATTTCCAAATGGTCTCTCAAACTCTTTTTCTAACACTTAACCATTTCTCTTCAAACCCTCGGTCACCAAGGTGATTTCATTTTTCCTTCAAATTTGGCAAGTGAGATACCCAATGGGTGGAGACCAACAAGGTGAATCCATCAAGAGCACCTTCATCTTCTAGATTATTTCTCTCTCCTCGTGGGCATTTTTCTCGAGCAGTGCAAATATTGTTGAGGCACTTTTGGCAAATTGATATGGTTGGGTGCACCATACAACACTCTATAGATCCACACTCTCAAAATATTTTTATCATCATCCTATGAGCTGTGGCTAGCATTTCCCTAAGGCCATTTAGGCAGATTTTACCAATAATTCCATACTTGGACAATTTTTGATCTTCTCCTAGGCTTGGTCTAATTTCCCTAAACCATAGTTTTGGCAAGACCATAAATTATTCTTCAGGGTTTCTTCTTGATTTCATTAATTTGCCTAATGCACTTTTATTCATCAATTTGAAAAAGCTAATCCAAGGATGAGTAGGCTCATAAATGTGTAATTATGCCATTCCATATTTCATACACGGGATGTTAAGTTTGGTCATTAGGATTAATTAATGAAGAACATATGAAGTTGGTTAATGAGTCTAATCAAATTTGAAGACAACCCATTAACAGACCAAACAAACCATATGACAATTTAAGCAAATCGATTGAGTGCATAATAAGGATCAACAAACCAAAAAACCAATATTTAACTATGATGGAAGGTTTATTCGGGGTGGAAGACTTCTGCCTTACTGTTTCATTATTACCACCAATGTTTACGCTGGGGGAAACGTCAGCTATGTGATGCATCATTGAGAGCAGATTATCCCGATGATTCATGTTGTAGAAAACCCAAATATTCTGTATAAAATATGGATGGCTCTGCATATGTGTGTGCCTTATCTGCAGTTAATACCATTAAAACCAAAATCAGCAATGTGCCAAGTGGAAGACTGATGTTACGTTGAAACGAACCTTTTCATGTGATATCAGAGATTCGTACGATCTATTCTTCTGCTCCAATACTGTGTCGATCATGCTCCTTTGTGCCATCCCGAGCTTCACAACTGCGCACCTATTCTCCTCACTGCTTTCCATCTTCGAAGCCTCCCCTTATTAACATATAATTATCATTGTATACATATATATATATATATATATATATATATATATATATATATATATATATATATATATATATATAATTTTCTAAAGGTTCGTGGCTGAAACAGGCAGAGGGTCAAAGGAGGTCGAGCGAGGTTTCTTAATTTCGCAAGTCATGGACATTATGAAGGATACGACGTGTTTCGTACGGAGCATCAATTCAGTAAGTTGGTTAGTTATTACACTCACGTGAAGGAGGAGTTGGTCTAGTCGAAGGACAACACGCATCCCAAAGAAATGGAGGTTGATGAAGTGGATTACGAAGCGGAGCCTGAGGAACATGTATGTTCCATTTTCGGCACGAGGAAGGAATTCATGTCGAATTTTTTTATGATGTAACAAGCTGATCAGGATGTACTAGTTAGTGAACCCCCCATGATTATCTCCCATAGCAATCACCAGCAAGAGGTACAATGTGATATCAGCTCAAACAATAACAGAAAGCCATAGAAATACTATAGATGCATCAAACCAGAGAAGGGAGGGTCGTAATTAACAGTCGGGAAGGATATTAACCTCGAAGAAATCTTGGATTATCTGTCATGGGAATTAACAGGAAGGTTCTATGGAAATTAGGTGGTGAATAGAGCTTCACTACAAACCTGGATAGAAGACAATTGGAGAAGCTTTCTGGGGTATATGACAGACTTCCACGTACTTCCAAGAAGCTGGTTCCTGGTAAATTAAGAGAAGAGGTAGAGTGTCAGAAGATGCTAGCACTAAATTGGAGTTGGGGACCCTCGGATCTGATCCTACAGAGATGGAGGGTAGATTTTAATGCTAGGAGAAAATTACCACACAACTTGCAACAAGTTTGGGTGATCCTGTCAGGACTCCCAATGGTCTTTTGGAAGAAACCAGTCCTAAGAGGAATAGGTAATAAGTTGGGTAGGTCCATAGCTCTCGAGCAATATTGGGAGACCAAAATCGATAGTCAGTGCCTGAAAATGATGGTTGAACTTAATCTCAGGGAAGGACTGCACGAGGAAATAAAAATAGAGATGTATGGGAGTCATTAGATACAGCATTTAGACTACTAGAAAATCCCTTTTCGTTGCTTCAACTATAGGAAGGTAGGTCACCTCCAGAATGATTTCCCCATGTAGAATGAATTCAACCGTACCCATTCTCGAAAGCTCTCATTTAAGAAAAAGTGTAGCACAGAAGGTCCTTTAAGCCACATACTAAGAGACATTGTAGGGAACTAGGTTAAATACAGAGACCTTCTTCTTACAATACCCTTCTCAAAGGAAGAAGCAGGAACGATTAAGGATTCTACCATTCCTACTTTAGCATCTTAGGAAGATTCAACGTTCGTCGGGAGGGAACTTTCAAATGCTTGATAGGACTCGTGATGATAGACAACGGAGAAGTTCAGAACAACTCTCCAGATATTCCTTAGGATCTTCCCATGTTTGTTATTCCTGATAATCATCTACTTCCTTTGTCCGAGGAAGTTCCTTTAAATCCCCCATTAATTGATAAAAGTGTGTCAGCCGTAGAACCAAGTTTCGAGAAAGTCAAACTACTAAGAACCATTACTTAGATAAGAGAGTATGAGCTAAGATCCAAAGTACAAGAGCATAAGACAATTATAAGAGATGGGAAGAAGAGAGAAATCATTCCCCCAGTCATCAACAAGAATGAACCTTGGGCCTTCTTTGATGGTGCCAGTCAAGGCACTCCGCCTCTAGGTGGAGCAGGAGGGGTCTTACATTTATCAAAAGATCTCAAAGCATGTATCAAATATGTAGCAGGAAGAGAAACCAATAGTAAGGCAGAGTTGGCAGGTCTATGGGCGGTGCTTAGAATCGCAGAAAAAAAAAAAAGCGTGAAACGATTACAACTTTTGGGAGATTCTAAAATGGTCATAGACTTGGCCAAGGGTGAGTCACATATTCACGCACCGCAACTGCAGCACCTTCTAAGAGAAATCCAACACAAACTAAGCTTCTTAGATTCAGTATCTTACAAACATATCTATAGAGAGTTGAATGCTGGAGGAGATCTCCTCTCGAAAAAGGCCTTGGCTATCCATCTAGGATTATTTGAGGTGGAGGAACTCATCCAAGGGAAGAGGTTGAACCACTACACCACCTTGTTTTAAATTCTTCAGGATCAGATACTAGTGTGAAGTGAATTGGATGTACCAATACCAGCAGCGTAGATGGAGCATGAAGAGTTTTGAAACAGAAGTGTTTCCCCGAGAGATGTTTTGGAGATTTTTGCGATATGTGTAAACTTGTTCATGTAATGCAAGATTAGTACTTTTTGGATGGCTGATATGTAAACAATTTAAGTAATATGAATATAATCCTATCGACAGAGGTGGATTCAATTTTTTATATAATCTTGTAGCCATGATGTAAGCTCTTAAGGAGTAGTTCAAGTTCACCCCTTATTTAGGGTGATGGATATTTTCCATTTGGAAGATCTATATAATTTTCAAGTTTAAATTATAATTAATAATTATATTAATATATTTATTATTAAGTTAATAAGTTTTCAACAAGTAACACACATTTGACATTGGTATTGTTGCTTGCACATTAATTCAAATTACATATATGATATTCATTTTCATATGAATCATTGGCATAATAGCATGATATATGTCCATGACTCTATGAGTCCATTGTCATAATACATCCAAAATTTGGCAAATGGCATGCCTCATTTGCCATAGTACCGAACATGAAATCAGAGATAGTCAAAACGCCTCTTTACATTTATACCCTGATGACATGAATTCGTTTCACAAAATATTGAGCAGCCATGAAGATCTACGATCTCCAGGCTGTCCATTTACAATGGAACTGTTATATCCATAAGTAGTCTTGAATGAAATCATTGCATTCAGGCCTGAGTTGTTGCATGTTGTCGCAGCCCAGAATAGATTCGAATTGATTGGACTGGATAGTAATCGGATGCTCTGTTGTGACTCACCCGTAGTTGGCCATGTGGAGGAATGCTCGAACTGTTGCAGCGAATTGTGGAACCAAACTCAAGAAGGGACAGTTGGTGCCACATATGCATCTTCTCCAAGGGTTATCAAGCTACTACACCTGCGGTCTTCTAAAGGCTTCTGGGCTATCTTTATTGAATCAATCAATATTAGAAAAACCTTAAAAGATAGAGTGAAAAACCATAAACAAATCAAGCATTAATGATATAAAACAATAATAGAATATACCTGTTGCGATCCATGCTCTGCTTGGGAATATATTTGCTTAGATCAGGGAATAGTGAGGCTAAACAGGGAAAAAGGTGTAGATAGGTGTAGGAAAAAAGGGGCTATTTTGGGGCCCAACATCTCCCCTGAGCTATGCAATTGCATGTCCTCATGCAATAGACAACTAATCTGAGTCTGAATATGGTCCCTGATCATGTTGAAAGGAAAATTTGAAGGATATGTCAGGTTCCTTTCCTGATTCCAAAAACCCATTGCAAGTAGCCCAATATTCCCAACAATGCTTCTCTTCTTCCTTGGTAAGTGTATAATTGTCCCTATACTGCCCTCCTAGCCACCATATAAGTGGAAATTTGAACTTGAGTCCCAGCCAATGTAACCCACATGTTCTCATGCAATTGACATACCTTGCTACCCTGGGAAGAGCTTGTTTAAAATTCTTAAGGCAGTAAGGATCCCTTTTCTTCAAAGTTGGAGAAGAAGTTTGCCACCTGTGCTTACTACCCTCTAATACAAGATGTTGTTATTTGGAGATCAAGTCAACACAGGGAGAGATAAATTTCTCTTGCATCTTCTTCAGATGCTAAGTCTTTGCAGGAGATAAGAAACATCTTCCGTGGTTTATGATGAGAGCACAAGGAGATTCTAGTTCACTCCTAATCCATAAGTTGGCACTGGCCTCATTCATAAAGATTGTCTGAAAGGAATATTCCCACTGCACATGATTATTAACAAAAGAGGCAAATCATCTCAACTGGACATCCCCTGCATAGGGAATATGATTAGAGCGAGAATCGCCAAAACATGTGATATTGTGCAAATACAATTCACACAACAAGTGTTGCTCAAGAAAAATGCTTGACAAAAAGGTCTCTACAAACTGGGAAGGGATCAACAACTGATAAGGTATACCCTCTTGTAAAGATTTCAATTTGAATAGGGTCATTTTCTCATACAGGAATATCAAGTAGGAGGGAGATGGGGCTCTTGAACTCAGCAGCTCCCGAGAGAGAGCATACATTTGGTCTTTTTCTTTTTGCATGGATTTTATTCCTTCAACTCCAATTCGTTTTGCACCTCTTCCAATTGAGATTTATGAAGAGTTGATTCCTCTTCCCACTTATCCCTTAATTCTTTGATAGTCTTCCTATGTTCAGATAGAGGGACCATCCCTGCGCGACACTGATCAATGTACTTTTTCCATTTAGCTAAATCCAGCTGTAACAAAGAAAGTTGTTTCTCCAATCATTGAACCCTTCTATCCTCCACATATTTCTCATCATCAGAGTCTAAAGCAATAATTCCTTGAGAAAGTTGCATTCTTACCCTGCCACTAGATGTTCCAGCTTCCTCATTTAGGGTTGGTAGTGTAACAGCTTCCTGAGTTGCAGTCTCAACAAATACTTTTAGGAATGCTGGTTCTTGTGTGGCAGCATCCTTCCTTTCCAATTCAATCTCAACAACTTCAGTCTGAGTTGTAGTCTCAACAAATAATTTTAGGAATTCTAGTTCTTGTGTGACAGCATCCTTTCTCTTCAATTAAATCTCAGCAAACTCAGTCTGAGTTGCAATTTCAGCAAACATTTTTAAAGACATTGGTTCTTGTGTAACACCGTCTTCCTCTTGTACCTCAATATCAGCAATTGTTGTTTGGGTTTCAACTTCACTAAACATTTTCAAGGATGTTGGTTCTTGTGTAACAACATCCTATTTTTGAATTTCTTCAGATTGTTGAGGTTATTCTTGACTTGCCTCAATATCTTATGGATGATGATACTGGTCTTGGAATAGTTCAGTATTTCCTGCTGGCTGGGATTGCATCTCCTCATCTTCTCCTAATTCCAAATCAGGGATTATGTCTATCTCTGGCTCATTCCCCTCCATCAGCTCCACTGCTAATGCTTTTTATCCTTATTTCTCTTCCTGTGCAGGATTTTGTGCTACCAAACCCAACACTATGACTCTGTATCCTATCAAATTAAATTTGTCTCCACATTCTACGCATACCATTTCTCCTTGTTCTTCATTTCCCATAACAGGAGATGAATTTTCTAACAGATCTACAGCCTCCACTAATATATTCAAATTCTTTTCTACTTATTTTCCAGTCACTTCCTTCCATTTCTCCAATTCATTCCAAAGAATTTGCACCTCCTCCTTTAGCAGCTCATTTTCAAAAAGGAGGTTTTCAATTTGGGGTTTTTCCATAGCAGGTTCTTGTGTAACAACCGGTGATTTTGGGTTTAAAATAGGAATTTCTATGCCTACCCCAGTTGCACATGCTACTTCTGCAATGGGAATTTCACTATTTGCCCCAATTTCACATGTTGTTTCGGTTGCTGCAACAGTCCGAGTCCTTCTTTTATTCACAACTCCTAATGGCTGGCCTTCACTACATACTGTTGCTGCTACTGTAATAGCTCTGGTTCTTCTCTTGCTGAGGTAGATGTCTGACCCTTACTCCCTGACCTTTTTCTTCTTTTCTGTGACACAGGGGTTTCTAAATTTTCAGAAAAAGTGACGAATTCCTCTTCTTCAATGATGGTTCCCCTTCTTTCAGGGGAGGATTCGACATCGAACACCTCCATATTTCCTCCTTCTACCACCTCTTCTTGATGCTCTTCCCCTTACATTGTAACTCCTGTAGCTACAGCTTCCACTGTCGCAGCTTTAACAACTGCTCCAGTTTCAGCTTCGTCTGTTGCAACTACTAATGATGCCATCCCTAGTGCTTCAGCTACCACCCTAACTACAATTTTTATTGGGTCTACTTCTTCCTCTATAGGATTTGTTGTTGTTGTAGCTTTCAATATCACTGCCTCATTCGCCACTGGCTCCATCATATCCCTTTTTGCAACAGGGTTCGCTGCTGTCACAGCTTCTCCCATATTTACCTCTTCCACCTCATCTTCCAATGCTCCATCCCTCCCTCCGACTAAATTGGAGGAACTCCAGCCCTCATTTACCATTTCAACACCTCCTATTTCCACGACAGGTGCTCAGGGTACCCTTGGTCGAGCAACAAATTCTTACCATGTCAAATTCTGGTGCACAAGGGCCCTTAATATTAAGAGTTTAATCAACCCGTGGTTTGAGAGAGAAGATAAGGGGTGTCGAGCACCATTGACATAGCGAGCCATAGTTTGCAGAGATTGTAAAAGATAAAAACGACATATTTAACAATCTGTGAGGGCTTAAATGTGAAAGGAGGAAGAATTCATATATGTAAACCACTTTGTACCTACCTTCACAGGAAATTTATTTCTTTATGGAGGTCACCGCCTGGTTCCAAGGATTTGGCAAGGATTCCAATGCTATGCCTCGACCATGCAGCCGAACAACTTCTCGGGTTGCCAAAAATTCTTCTCCTGCAGTTGGATTATGGCACTTCCGACCAAACCATTGCATCCCGGTTCTGGGCAATCTTGTTACCTCCGCCATTATTTCTTTTGAAACATCTATTTGGATAGCTTGAACCTTTGAATGAGTGCTGGTTAGATTTTGAACAAACTCAAGTGCGGTTTCTACATGAAAATCATTCAAACATTAGAAATAGTCAATCCAGCTAGCTTCCTGGAGGATAGTAAAAACCTCTATGTTTTCACACAGAGGCGTTATGCTGGTAGGCTCGTCTCATACCGAGATACCCATATTACGAAGTTGTCTATAAATTTTTCTACTAGCAAGATGAGTTATAGTCTCAAACGTCGAGCTACTGCATGCAAAGTGAGTGATGGATAGCCAAAGGTTGGTTTGGGTATTTTGGGAAAGGTAGTTTGGACATTTTTGGTAAAAAGTGGTGACAGGTTGTCGCACGGGGCAGATTGAATGGCTGTCAAAAACCAGAAGTGAAGGACAAATCAGACATAGTTGCCATCTCAACAGACTCGCTAAGGGTAAATGACATCGACTAACGAAAAAATATATTCATTATTGATTACTACATTTAGTCATGCCTAGTGATGTTTATGATTAAGACATCGTACCTTTAAATTTAATTCCAAACCATCGTGCTACAAGGTGGCACCCTTCCATGGTCACATCACTAATAGGATCATTAATTCGCACATGTGCCCATGAGCTGGTTGTTGTCGAGTGGAAAATAAAGTACATCCACGATGGCATAGATCATAAAAACATGTGGCAAACAAGTAATCCTTTTAATGTTCATTGTGGAGGATGGAGAGTGCTAATACCGATGAGCAAAGAAATAATGAGTATTCAATGAGGAATTAGCGGAGTCACAGTTTCCAAAAGTAGGAACAATGGAAAAATTTAGGTGTTGCAGCTGCTCGAAATAGGAAAAATAGGAACTTTTGGAGGTTTCGTAGCTGCTTGAAATAGGAAAAATGGACAAATTTAGGTGTTGCAGCTGCTTGAAATAGGAAAAATAGGAACTTTTGGAGGTGTCACAGCTGCTCGAAATAGGAAAAATAGGCAATTTGGTGGTGTTGCAGCTACGGTAAAATAGGAAGGATAGGAAACTTTAGCGGAGTCGTAACTGCTATAGATAGGAAAATGGGCAATTTTAGCGGTGTTGCATCTATGGTAAAGAGAAATAAGGCATAGTTAGCGGTGTTGCAGCTGCGCGAAATGGGAAAGATAGGCGATTTGACGGAGTCACAGCTACTAAAAAATAAAGGAAATAGACAACTCAGTAGTGTTGAAACTGCACAGAAAAAGACACTTAGGCAGGATTTGAGCAGTGTTGCAGCTATGGGAAAAAGAGATAATCTAGATGAAGCGGTGTTGCAACTGCAAAAGTAGAAATTTGGGCAGGATTTTGCAGTGTTGCATCTGCGGGAAAAAAAAGATAAGCCATATTTTGCTGAGTAACTATTGTTGCAACATTCTTTTCTTCCAAGGAGTTATTCACAGAAAGGAGGATCAATCAGAATGCCACAATTGTTTGGCCCGAGTTGTGATTGCCTCCATTCGAGTGATCTTCCACACAAAAACCTGTTCAAAGTTCTTAAAAAGACAAAAACCCATCAAAACTAAAAAATAAAATAAAATAAAAGAAATGAAAATGATTGATTTATATATAGAAAAAAATATGCAAAATTGCAACAACCTTTTAAAAATTATCAGGGACAGGGAAAATTCCTTGATCCTGAATCAATTGGTAACTTGGATCAGTTGGTAACTTGGAATAAAATAAACTAGACTTACTTTTGCAAGAAGTTAAATCCTATAATTCTCAAACTACAGTATTCAATCTCTACTGATCTAACTCATCTAGTGGCTACTGTAACTCAATCATAATCTATCCAATCTAATGAATTCAAGAAAGATAAAACAGCAACCAGAAACTAGAAGTAAGCTTGAACTCTAATTTGATTAATATTGGAAATCCTAGAAATAATAAATGACTGAAAGGAATTAGAGCTAAGCTTGGCTGTAACAGTTAATCTAACACACCATGCATTAAATAAACTAACCTACACAGTCGACTATCACACCACACAGTTGCAGCTATTTAGGATGCAATCATGAACTACCAAAGAAGAATGCAATTTTCATTTCACTGTTGCATCTCTCAGTAACACATCTAATGCAATTCCACACCACACAACATGAAAGAAATTAAACTACCTACTTAACTCGACGATCTCTATGAGAAGGCGGGCCCTGGCCTTCTAATAGAGATGTCGTGTCCTAAAACAAATTAAAAAACCAAGATATAAGAAACTTTGCTCCTTGTATTATAAATAATGAATCATAGTCACAAAGCTCTGTTTCATCTTATACAATTATAAATTCTCTAGCCCCAGGCTCAGAATGCCTCTTTACATTTATAACCTATTGAAATCAATTCATTTCACAAAATATCGGGCATCCATGAAGATCTATGATCTTCAGGCTAGCAATTTACAATGGAAAGGTTATAGCCATAAGTAGTCTTGAATGAAATCATTGCATTCAGGCCTGAGCTGTTGTATGTTGTCGCAGCCCAGAATAGATTCGAGCTGATTGGACTGGCTAGTACTCGAATGCTCTATTGTGACTCAGTCACAGCTGGCCATGTGGAGGAATTCTCAAACTGTTGCAACGAATTGTGGAACCGAACTCAAGAAGGGACAGTTGGCGCCACGTATCATGTGCTACAAAGCTGTCTTTTGCCAAGGGAAAAAAGACAAATGTAGGGGTTAACCATATCAGGAAACATTGTAGTCTTTAGGAAATTTACAAATCACTAGTTTGATCCACATTATAGGCCACTTCTTTCACAAGCAACTTCGTACAGGCCATGCTAACAAGGGTGAATGGAAGGAACTGACTTACGCCAGATAACCCATAGAAAAACTATTCTCCTCATGAAAATCTGTAAATGGGATGGCTTGGGTTTTTTCTGTAAATGTCTGTTTTTGGCAATAGAAGGAAATAGAAGGATAAACTAATTTACAAAAAAAAACTTAATGAAAATATGATAGACATACTACTCATTCCACATATTCACAACACAACATCTCATTTCACATGCAACAAAGATTATTTAATACTGATGTATTACAAAATCAGAAATTGTGCCCATGGCATATAATGGCAACTTGTGCCCAAAAATTTAATTAAATGTAAATATTAATCCCGAACTACAAAAATTTTATAAACTATGTCCTGATCTAAGTATAAATATTCAATAAATCAACTATTCTCAGTTGATACAACATCACTGAAATCACTAGTCACACAGTATAACCACTAGTTACATAGTTCAATGTCATCCTTATGCCAATGAATGAAGCTCAACAAAGCATCTACTAGATTACATAATGCGCTACGGGGACATGGTAGAATTATATTTTCAAATAGAGAATCTAAAATTTCTATTGGATTCACAATATAATAGCCTTTTCCAATAGGGACACATTGTACCATTGCATTTGGGTCAGTCTTATGTATTGTCTCCCTTACAACTTTAACCCTTGAGTTTAATGCAATGAGAAATAATTTATTTCCTTGCAGCCCCAATTGGGAAGTTGGTGTCAACTCATTAGCATTATCTTGACCCTTCAAATAAATGAGACAAAGTAAGATGCATGGAAATAAGAATTTAAACATTGATGATCCTAGATTAAATAATTACAATCTTACTTGAATTGGTGTTTTCATTTTGTCAATTTGCAGTTTCGATGGAACCATTGGTGTTTTCTGTACAGAATGTTGATCATATTTTGATGCACAAATCTACACCCAATAGACAATGATTTCTAATATATTGATAAAATAAAATAAAATTGAACTAAATTACGAAAATTTTCAATACTTACTAGGGATGATGGAGTATGCATTGAAGTTAATTTCTTTTGTATTAGTCCGTTCATAGGAGTTGTTATGTCCCCTGTATTACTCTATCAAGGAAATAAAATAAAATATATATATATATATTCAAAAGATGAAAATAAAATATTATTTTAAGTAATAATTAAACAACTAACCTCCACCACAGGCGTGATTTCAGCTTGAGCATTTTGTATAGTAGGACACTGTTTATATGAGCAATTAGATATTAGAAGTCAGAAGTGGGTGTGAAAATATGTATATTGAGACAAGATTAAAGAATTGGACACTAACACTTTCTTTTTTGACCACACATTCTCTCTCCATATATTCTACTCTTTTTAGTAGTTCAGTTATTGTTGTTTTCAAAGATGTGATTTCCTGTGTTTTTTCTTTCACTGCAGCTTGGCTTACAGCTAGTGCCTCCTTGTATGGACTTTTTTTAAACAATTTAGTTGGCATAACTCATAATCCAATGCCACGACATCGTCCTCTTGCATCAACCCCTAGTACCTTGGCAATGGCATCATTCCTAGCTGCAAAGTCTTGAGATGCAACTTCTACTTGTGCTTGTTCAATTTTTTGCTAACATTGACATACAATTAAATCAAACCATAGAAGAAAACATTTCCAACATGTAAAATGAAATTTTAATCAATATCTAAATTAAAAGGTTGAGAACATACTATTGTTTCTCCTACAGCTGGTGTGGTTGGGGTGCCATCCTTGTTTTGATGGCACTTCTTCCATAAGTCTGCCCTAGTAATGCTTGTAGTTGTATCACCAGAGGCTATAAATTTTTTCTAGTTGCAACAAGTAAAATAGTATGGTTAAATCGTCACATTACAATTAAACTAAAGTATGCTAATATTTCTCATATCGGATAAAATATCATCACAATTGTTTACCATATCATCGAACTTCGACCCATTGATAACCTCGACGCCTAGAGGTGTGAAAGTCCCTCTCCTTTTCTCTATTTTCCTTGTTTTGTTTCCTTATATCCTAGAAATATATTGAAAATAACATATATAAGTCAACATTACAAGCCAATAGACATTCTAAAAAACTTGATTATATAATATGTGAACTTTTTCCTTACCGGGAATTCAGTGGTGGCTCATGGTCAGACGAATTCTCTCCACACTGTCTCACTTATCCTAATTGGAGGAACATTTTTTAATCTTTCCTCTCTTGACTCATAAGGGTCGCAGTTATTTTTGGTCAACCGATATCTATGACTGTTTTCCTTATGGCCAATGGATTTCATACAATATTCTTTAAGGACCGGGGGGATTATGAATTTTGCTTGCAACATACAAGAATTGCATTTTTAGATGTCATACATGGTTTGAAAATAAACTTCAAAATCATCCAAAAATATAAATGTTCAAAAAAATACACGTAATCTCTAATACTCACATTAATAATGTTCCACAAGTCCTCCTTTAATTGATCTAAAACCTTCCTCCAATCATAAAAATTGATTGGAACCATTTCCCTTGCGAGCACACCTAGTAATGAAGATAGCTTCACGGAGTTTGGACCAATTGGTTGGTTCCTTTCATTGATATGAATTTCGATATTTTCCTCCAAGTTATTGATTTTTGCACATTTAGTTGCTCCTTTACCTTTCTTCTTGACTTTCTCTGTCGATGCTTGTGTAGAGGGATCTTCACCGTGTATACTAATATCTTGTTGGCATTGTTCTTTGTGAACAAGTTCTATAAAAAAAAGGGCACTTAAAGGTGTTATGGATTTCCAAGTCATAAAATTTCATTTATGAAGAACTACAAAATTAAACATTAATGAGCTTACCTTGTTCTTCATACTTTGTCTCTTTTTGTGTCGATGGATCTTCCCTTTATAGAATCTACACTATTATCCATATGGCATGGTTGTTTGTGAACATCTTCTATAAAAGAAGGGCACATAAAGGTGTTATGGATTTCTTAATCATAAGATTTATACTTATAAAGAACTAGAAAAATCTGAATTAATGGGCTTATCTTGTTCATGTTGCTCCTCCTCCTGAAAAGAGGAAAATGTATCTTTTTCATTTCCTTCTTTGTTAGGACTAGTAGAGTCATTCAAATCCATAGAAGGTGTAATATTTTTTGCTATTGTTTGTATTTTCCTCTTCTTTGTAACTGTAGACAAGAATGTTATTAAGCATGTGCCTAACATCATCATACAATAAAAATAAGTAGTATACTGCATAAGGAAATACATTGCTCTATTTCTAAATATTTAATTTTTGAGATGCATGTCCCTTTCTTTCCCATTTGATCATTTTGATGCATTCTTTTTGAAAATGTCATAATCAGATTTTTTAATTTCGTGTCATAATCTGCTTTCTCTGTTTTTTTGAAAATGATTAGAGTATTGATTAGCCATAGCCTATTAGATTATTATTAAAGTACAACGTAATATGTTCTAACAATTTAGATTAAATAAAAGTAGTATTCCCATTTGTTGTGATGGGGAATTTTGTTTTTTGCAAAGAAATCACAGATGTAACGTCTTGGGTGGCTCAGCCACAATTTTATTAATATAAAACCTACTTGTTTTTGTTAAAAAAAACAATTTAAATTAAATAAAAATAATGATATACTTCAATCACAAACAATCACTTACCTCCATGTCTCCACTTGTACAAAGTTTACATAACCAAAAAAATAAATTCCATCATCACTCAATTGCTAACTGAAATTTATTTAAACGATTAATCTATCGAACAAGTTTAAAAAGTAAAATGGAAGACTATCTGTAAGGAATATCTGCTAAGAGGAAAAGATGTCATAACTTGAGAGAGAGAGAGGGTTAGAGTGTTGTAGGTTTAGGTTAGACACGTACAGTAGCCAACAATATATCTCAGTCTCCAAGAGTGAAGACCCCTCAGCCTTAGAGGATGCAAGCAGGACAAGGTTTGCAAAGGCAGCCCCAAAGATGAACATGGTAATGGTATTACAGTAGTGGGAAAGTGCACTCCAACTCTAGCGGTCACAAAATAATCACAACTTAACTAAATGAATGTCAAATAGTTCACAACTCAGCTAGGAAGAGCAACCACAATCCATGGTCAACCCTAGAGGAAACCAAAATTTTTACTGAATTTTTAAACTTTTGTAGCATAGGATCCACTATTTTGATTTATGTCAATAAAGAAACCACAGAATGTGTATTACACTTACTAAGCATATGATAAAATTGTGTACAAAATGTAGCACAAAATGCTTATTACACTTAAAATTGTTTAGCAGAGGAACCACTATTTTGATTTATGTCAATAAAGAAACCACCGAATGTTTTCAGTGTTTGTTGTTTTCAGTTATTATGTTGTTTTGACGAAAGCATTGATAAAATTCCTGTAATAACATAGAACGCAGAACGCAGAACAAGAATGTAGTGAAACTTAAGTTACACTTCACGCAGTTCACCTCAATATATCCGAACAGCTTACCTTCAGCTTTCGTCGTGTTGAATACCAGAATCAAAGCAAGTAAACGCTGACCTGTGCAAAAAAAAAAACGGTGCCCTTTCCCGGCAAAACTATTCACGAGAGATAAAATTTGAAAAGTTATGTTAGGGGTCTCATTTTTTTATTATTATTAAATTTTGTTTTTTTTGTTAAATGTAATTTCGTTTATTTTTGGTATAGATAGCAAAAACACTCGAGTTTTCTCATAAGGTTTTCAATGAAAAGGGGAAGGACCTTAGTACTGGGAGTCATGTAGGTGGACCAAAGTAAGGAAGGAGGGAACCAAAGAAATGCATTAAAAGGAAAGGAAATATTAGCCTATTGTGGTCAATGACATGAAGTTAAATAATATAATAAGCATGGATTCTAAGGCATTGATTGTGAGGTTTATTTTTAGAAGGATGGGGACAATGAGTTTGTTTCAATAGATTCAAGTCAGCCTAAACTAACTGGGAGCTTTCGAATGTATTGACTTGTAATGTAAACATTGTACATATGTTATGTATGATACCTAGCGTGGAGCTCAAGGCCAAGGTCTCGCTAGTGAATTCTCAGACTTGAAGGGATGATATTTTATGTTGTGTCATCCATGTGCTAGTAAGCCATGGAAATTGTAAAAACATGTAGATGATTATAATGCAAATAAAAATACCAAGGGGTTGGCTTTGGATGCAACTAAATCAAGGGGCTATGTGTATCCACTAGGGAGAGGTGAGGGGGTTTTGGGATTGGACCCTAGGATGCCATATGTCATCTTGAGAACCCCTTTGAATGTCCTAGTTGTCATTTAATTCTGTTGTAAGGAAGTGGGTGAGAAAATCAGTCCATGAGAGTGATGGAGTATGGGTAGCCTTGAAATTCGTAAGGCAGGGTATGGGATCGGTTTGATCGAACCATAAGCCACTCCATCTCATGTGAATTTGTTTCCCTCATCCCCATTAGATTGTGGACCATTGAGGCATGAGTTTGGAGGTAGGACGCAGACCCAACAGGGAAGAAAACCGAAAAATCATGATTTTGATTTAAGCCACATTTGGAAGTGCCAAGATCGCTCATAAATTTGTGTGGGAAGTGAAATTCGTTGGGGAATCCCTAGACCAAAACCTTGGCGGTGATTTTTAGAGTGTTGGATGCCTAGGAATTGAGAGGAAAACCCTGATTCAAAATCCCAAAAATACAATTGTGCAACAGATCCTTTCGGCCACAACACTGAGGATATCCAAGAGCGGATCATAGCGGGAGAGAGACCAGGGGGTTAATACTTCATGGTAGATCCCATGAAGGCTCATTTATCCTTGGTTTAGAAGTCGGGACAAACTATACCTTCCCAGGTTTGCGCTGAGGGAAGAGGCGCCCGAGGGACTGTGCAGAAGATAAGGGGACCTTACTTAGGCTGAGAATGGAGGTGATGGGGGTTTCTAGACTTTGATCTGAATTCAAATGGATATGCCTATAGCTCTATGTGTTGACCTCATTAACTTAGAAACCTCCCACCCTATTTCCCCACTTACTTTCCAGAGCCAGTTATGTGCTCATTTTTATAGGTCAAATCTGCACTTCTTTGTCTGTGATCACCTTTAGCTATCGATCACACAAAAGGACAACTTGGAATGAAGAGCATGATGGCCTTAGATGATGCTTTGACCTGACCTACCCCTCTGCAAGCTAGCAAACCCTATTTTACCTCACATTTTGACATGTGCGCTACCCTACAGGAATGATAGTAGCGCACATGCCCTACTACACAGGCATAAGAGTGGTGCACACATCTCAGTATGCCCTACTCCACTTTAGCAAACTAGTGCATACCTTCAAAAAGCCTGAAAACGCTAGTTGTTAAGCACTGCAGTTGCATATTGAGCATTACTCCACTATGAAAAACTCGCGCACATCTTGAAATGTGATTAAAAATATATTAATTTGACGAATTGGGATTAGTTGAAGTTGGTTTTGCAACTTCCCCAACCTCCCAATTCAACCACCTCTAGATCTAAACTGCTTACCTTGTCCCATAAATACAAGGAGGATTGAGGAGAGGAGTTAGACATATTTCGACTCTCATTCACAAGAGGAGAAACTTGCATTAACGGTTGTTATGATGGAAGAATTCCAAAGTGTAGGAGCCCAGAATCTAATTGCACAAGCACTCTGAATGATCAGGTCTAATTTGTACTGATTATTTGCTTTTGACAATAAAGGTTGAAACATCCTTCCTATCCCAATAAAATGTCTAATGGATTGTGTGTTTGTTTTGTTAAAGGCTTGATTGTTCTTGATGTTTAAATTGTATTTCAATTTCATCATTGTTATATCAGTCAAGATACGCTGAGGAAGGTATCTTTGCATTGCAGGTCTATTGAGCAGAAGATCAAGTTGAAGATTGAGCACAAGATCAAGCAAAGCTAGGATCGAACGACGTTAATAAGGTATGTCTTCAAAATCCTTGATCTCTTTCCTTTTATAGATCCTTATGTAATTTGATAAATGTGTTTACCTGTCACCCCAGAAGTTGGTAGTGTCCCTTTCCTCGCTATAAGGTAGAATTCCTGAACAACAGACTGGCGACTCTGACCCATGAACATATCTTCCTTATAGCCTCCTCTGACCCACGGTATGGGGATATTTTAGTATATCTCCAAACTTTGATGTGTCCTACCACATTTTCTACAGAAGAACGATGCAAACTGAAAAGTCATGAGAAAAACTATCTCACCATCTCTGATACTTTGTACAGACATGGGATAGATTCCATTTTACAAAGTTGTTTGACTTTAGAAGAAGCAGAATCAGTATTGAATGATGCTCACAGTGGATCCTGTGGGAGTCATCTTTCTGGGTTGGCAACAGCTCAGAAAATACTTCGTGCCAAGTATTTTTGTCCCACAATCTTTAAAGATTATGTGGAATCTGTGAAACGTTGTCGTCCGTGTCAGTTTTTCACCAGGAAAATGAGAGCACATCCAGCTCCTCTTCATCCTATGATTACAGCAGGCCCCTTCACAAAATGGGGGATTGATTATATGACTTGCAATCCAGTTTCAGCTGGAGGACATCATTATATCATCGTTGTCATCGACTACTTCACCAAGTGGGCCGAGACAATGCCTAATGTTATGGAAGATGGATAAATTGCCGCATATTTTGTATTCAATCAGATTATTGCAAGGTTTGGCATACCCAAAGAAATTGTGACTGATCACGGAAGTCATTTTCAGAATAGCATGATGACCGATTTGTACACAATGTTAGGTTTTCGAAAAGAACATTTGTCTTCATATTATCCATAGGAGAATGGACAAGTCGAAGCGGTTAACAAAATTTTAAAGATAATTCTGCAAAGAACTATTAACGCCAGTTGAAATAACTGGCGCATCATGTTATACCCTTCTCTTTGGGCTTATTGAGCGAATGTCAATACTGCTACCCGGGTTCTCTCCCTTCCAGCTTGTGCATGGGATAGAAGTAGTTGTTCCAATTGAATGTGATATTTATTCATTGAAATTGGTTGTCTAACTACTACCAGGTACTTCAGCACTGGAAGAACGTTTGTTGCATTTAGAGCATCTAGATGAGCAGCACTGCGATGCGCTCACAGCAAATGAAGTTAATAAGAAATGAGACAAAGGACAATACGACAAGTCTGTCAAACCTAGGGTGTTTCTTGAAGGAGACCTTGTTCTACTTTGGGATCAGGACAAGGAACCTTTAGGACTTGGCAAGTTCAAGTCCATGTGGTTTGGTCCCTACATAATTTCTAAGGTACTGAAGAAAGGTGCTTACAAGCTAATAGACTACGAGGGTAATAAGCTTCCTGAGCCTAGAAATTGGCTCTACCTGAAGAAGTACTACGCTTAAGCATTTGTGTTTTTTCTTGTAACATAATTGTATATTTTGTAAAGCTAGTTTTTTCTTGTGCTTGTTAGCTAACCTTATGTGCGTCTTCATTTCATGTATCAGATGTCGACTAAACATTTCTTAGGATTTTTTTATGGCGCCAGTTGCCACACCTGACAGTTCGATTCAGTGGCTTGGGTCATTTACTCACCAACTGGCCAACTGTTCTTTCGGGGGGGGTTTGTTTGGGTCCCACTATGAACAATGTGGCCGAGTATATTGTGGTTATAGAACTTCTTCGAGGTGCTCTTATTCATGGCATTTCACGTTTGGAGGTAAGAATTGATTCGCAACTAGTTGTATTTCAGTTAACGGGTGTTTATCAGATTAGAGATCCTGTTTTTCTACAACATTTTTTGCGAGTTAGATTATTGGAAAGACAGTTCAATTCCATTATATATCAACACATTTCAAGGAATTTGAATGCATTAGCTGATTCAGTTGCAAATTATGTTTTAGATTGGCATCTGTATCATACATTTATATAAATAACATTTCACACATAAAGTTAAACACACACACATGTAAATAACCAATACTGTATATATATCTAATATTGTATCAAAAAACATAATATGATTTTTGGATCATAAGTCTATCACAAGTCATGTCATAAGATACAAAACTGGGCTCGATGGCCTAAAAAATATACATAAAATATCCATCTCCTATGGAGAAGGAGGGGCCTCATCAGCATCTACTACCTTTGGGTAACATATGACCAACCTAGTTATTTTCTGCAGCAACCTAAACCATGCTGGGGGCACACCAACTACATCCTCCTTCATATCAAGAGGCATCCTCTCAATGCGATATGTCGAAACGTCATGAGTCAACTGGCTCATCTTCCTCTCTATAGTCCCTAGCATAGCATCATTTGCACCCACATCTATTGGCCTTACGAAAATAGTAGGATGTCCCTCGGGATGAATCGGTCCAATATCTTCATATGACACTTGTTTAGTACTTCAAAACCCATCATAAAAATCATAGACTTGAAAATTTGAAAAAATTAAATAATTAAATAATTTTCAAAACTTAAACATACTTACATCTCCCCAGGCACCACCTGGAGGAACTATCAGCTTTGGATCATGACGGAAGTCTAACCCAACATACGGAAACTGCTCGAATGCCAACACCTGTCTCTCCCACCATCCCCGGAAATCATTAGTATGATAGAAAAAGTGGCTTTCACCACCACCCTGGTGGAGAAAAATGTCACCCCAACAACCCAATATCGGCTCACGAGGAATGACTGGAGGTAGAGGCATGCCCAAGCTAAGAGTAGGTACCCTCTCGAAGAAGAAGGTACAAAGGATGCTTCCATATCCAAAGTTCTTCATAATCCTGGCCTTACAACCCCAGAGTTGAAGCTTCATATTTGCTAATAGACTAGTGCACCAATCGTATACATGACCTTGCAAGCATTTAATACCGAATGCATGTAATTCCTTGAGGCTAAATGTTTTGTGGCGCTTCCCCCCATTCGGTTCAACATACTTACAATAACCTTCAAAGGGAGACTATCAATAGTAGAAATTAGGATTTGACTTCCTGATTTCTCAGTTCTCGCCACACAGTATGCATTCACATATTATTGCACCAACATGGCACCCATATTGCGTGAAGATCATTTCAAGTTTACCGCATCTCCCCTCCTAGAGAGTCCGGTAATGAAATATATGTCATCGATGGTAAGGTCTAGTGTCTCTCCCTGGATATCAAATACATTGGCATCTACATCCCAATATTGAATGAGTCTTTGAAGCAATCGATTGAGTGCCCTCATGTTCACGATTCTATAAAAAGTCAACAAACCACACCTTCAAAGTGCATGGAGAGTTGTTGGGTCTTGCATAGCCACCCTATCCATCTCCTCATGTTCTCTTTCCCTCCAAACAAGTACCATCCTGCCACAAGAAGATCAAAATTTTGAGTCTTGACACTTTTTTGGCCATCTTCAGGGGTGTGCGCTACTCCTTAGCCACACAGTCACACACGGGCACTATTGTTCAAGAGTAATAGTAGCGCATACCTCCAGTATGCAATAATTTTCCTCTTGTAGAGTAGGGCACATGCACTTAACGAATTGAACATGGTCCCAAAATCAATTTTGAGCATAAAAATTGACAAATGAAGTATTGAAATGCAAGTAGAGATGAATATAACTTACTTGGTGGAGAAAAGAGGTTGAATGGTGGCCCGAGTTGATTGCTACAAAGGATTGAAGATCAATGGTTTGCTCCAAAAAATTGCCCTACAATTCCAAATGTGATATTTGAGTTTTCAATTTGAAATTACATATATGAATTTGAATTTGATTTTTACCCGCTTTTGTAAAAACTCTATAGTTTCAAATTTCATCAAAATGTTCTATTTAATCATTGAACAACTATAAATGTTAGTAAGGTAATTTCAACCAATATTTCTCAAATTTTCACTAGTTTTTCATAGCATCAATCTATTTAGACTTAATTTATTGATGATGGACCATTTTTAGTACTCTATGGTTAAAATTACATATCATTAGAGACTTTTTGTCGCTACTACTAACATGATTGTTGAGATCCTAGTCTTTGGAAGGTCATGAGTCTTGATCCTAGAAGCTGTCTTTTAAGTCATTTTAAGATCTTGTTTGGACTATTTAAACCTAAACAAGATTGCTGAGAAAACTTGTCCTCTTCAAGCTTGTTAAAGGAACTGAAGGCCCATCCACTCAGGTATAGAATTACCCCTTTTCCGAGCCTTGGTGGATAATTTACGGAAAAGGTATACTCTAGGTGTACTCTGATATGCGCTAGAAGAGTTCTTCTTCCATTGTTTTACACGTTTTCAGGGAAGGAGACTAACTTTATGAAAAAGGACCTTTTGGATCCTTCTTTAGGGTTTTTAGGCTCTCGAAATATGAAAACACCAAACGAGCACTCACCTACTCAGGCTCAATGTGAAATCCACGAGAAGGTGTATAGAGGATTGTTTAAGTTTTTCAGACTCTATAAACAGGAAAATACCGGCGAGCATTAACCTACCTGGGCTCGATATTAAAATCCACAAGTAGGTGAATGGAGTTATTGTTTAATTTTTTCAGACTCCTTAAAATTGAAAACACCGGTGAGCAAGAACAAATCTCGGCTCGATACTAAAATCCAGAGTTCAGTAATATAGAGTAATATTCTATCTCTTCTTCGAACTCTTTTCAAAAATGAAGAAGGTCCTAAGTCTTCCTCCCATGGGCTTGCTAAACTTTTTCATGGTTGGACTTATTGAGTTTTCATTCTTTCTTGGACTCATTAAAACAAAAAGAAAGGTATTCTTTTATCTAACAAGAATAAGGGATAAGAAGGATGTATCATATCGTCAATTTCAAAGGCAATTCAATCAGTCCTATCCTTGAACACAACACCTACTTGAATCTATCATGTCAGCTGGGCTTAGTTTTTTACCTTAGGGTGAACCTGATCTCTGAGTTGTTTACTCCCCTGGTTGGTTATTCTTCCAACCATATGGAGGGTCTACTAATGTCTCCTACATTACAGGCTTATATCATTTTCCCCATTATGTTGAAAACTGCCTAAGTCACTTTGTGTCATGCTCACTGTTCAAGGATATAGCCCATTTTGGCCATTCTACAATTTACCTTGACCTCATGTGTCGTCCATCCTAGTGTCAGTATTGTTACATGTATTACTCCATATCAGCTCATACCAGTTGAGTGGCCCTCATGTTGGATGATGGAGGATGCCTTAAGGCCTCCCTTCCAACAGACTTCTTCCCATCGACATCAACTCATTTTTCTCTAGGAATGAAGTTTAAATTTTTGGTTAGTACCTTAGATATTGCAGTCACCAGTGGCAATTTTCCTCGTTGTTGAATCATGAGAATACATTAATGTCTCTTATTCGACAGGTTCCTTAAGTGTTCGACTCCAAGTCCATTTATTCACACTTGTTGGATCATACTAGGTACCTTGGGCCCCATTATCATTACCGGTGGAAGCCCCCGCATTTGTTAATGGTATACATCAAGGACCGGTAATCAAACGATACCCCCCATGTTTGACTTTCAACTCATTTATTCACATGGTTAGGGTTTGTACCTTGGGTTGTTTTGGATGAAGACCTTGGGATTTTGATAACGTCACCTCATTATGTTATCACCCAAGCTGCGCAAGCCTGAGCCTCGCTTATTTCGGCTCTCCATGAGACATAGATCCAGTTTGTTGTTATGGCTATGCTCTCTCTATTTGACATGGATCCACGCTTCTATTTAAAGTGGCCATGATATATATACATCTCCTAGTGATGTATGGGAGATCATGTTGTATCACACTACACATTTATATGATGTCAAGATTGTAATTGCTTGCTGACCTTGATCTTTGTTTCAGGTGTTTCTGTGACTTGGTTCTACGTTTTCTTGCTCCTCCTCTGACTTGGAATTATAATGTATTTCGGCCATCTCTTCCCTCTGACCTCACACATTAGGGGGCATCTGTTATAGGTCAAATATTCACTTCTCCATCCGTGATCACCTTTAGTTGTCAATCACACAAAAGGACAACTTGGATTGAAGAGCATGATAGCCTTAGATGATGCTTTGACCTGACCTACCCCTTTGCAAGCTAGCAAACCCTGTTTTACCTCACATTTTGACATGTGCAATACCCTACATGCATGATAGTAGCACACATACCCTACGACACAGGCATAAGAGTGGCACAAACATCTCAGTATGCCCTACTCCACTTCAGCAAACTAGCGCATACCTTCAAAAAGCTTGCAAACACTGGTTGTTAAGCACTTAAGTTGCATATTGAGCACTACTCCACTATGAAAAACTCGCGCACTTCTTGAAATGTGATTAAAAATATATTAATTTGATTAATTGGAATTAGTTGAAGTTGGTTTTGCAGCTTCCCCAACCTCCCAATTCAACCACCTCTCGATCGAAACTGCTTACCTTGTTCCATAAATACAAGGAGGATGGAGGAGAGGGGTTAGACATATTTAGACTCCATTCACAAGAGGAGAAACTTGCATTAAGGGTTGTTATGTTGGAATAATTCCAAAGTTAGAGAAGAGCAGGAACCCAGAATTCGGTTGCACAAGCACTCTGAATGATCAGGTATAATTTGTACTGATTATTTGCTTTTGACAATAAAGGTTGAAACATCCTTCCTGTCCCAATCAAATGTCTAATGGATTGTGTGTTTGTTTGGTTAAATGCTTGATTGTTCTTGATGTTTATATTGTATTTCAATTTCATCATTGTTATATCAGTCAAGATACGTTGAGGAAGGTATCTTTGCATTGCAGGTCTATTGAGCGGAAGATCAAGTTGAAGATTGAGTGCAAGATTGAGCAAAGATAGGATTGAACGTCGTTAATAAGGTATGTCTTCAAAATCCTTGATCTCTTTCCTTTCATAAATTATTATGTAATTTGATCAATGTGTTTACCTATCACTCCAGATGTTGGTAGTGTCCCTTTCCTCGCTATAAGGTAGAATTCCTGAACAACACTCATGTATGACCCTGATTGACTGTGCCTAAGGCTATGAGTGGACTTGAGTAGTTCCTCCTTAGTGGATACATAGCCTCATCTCGGGGGTAGTCTCTGAGTGTTGAAATAATATAGGTTGGGAAGAGACCTATGGTTGGGTTGGAACATTGCATTCCATAGCTAGTTGCTTGGATATTTCAATAAAAGGATAATTGTTCTCTGTGGTTTATATCATGTTCATTATGTGTTTTGAATGTTTAATTCTTCATGTTTCATTCAGCTGTGTTTATTTGAGTATGCATATGCATCCATGTTTTTTTATGAATTTTTTCATTGATGAATAGGGCCAAGTCTTGTTGAGGCCCATGAGGTTTAGAATGTTTGGTCATGACTTTGGGGGGAAAATAGAAACCCATTTTATGTTCATGTTCCCTCAGTGGGTCAGATGAAGGGAGGATACATGGCAGAGTGGATCAGAGCTCTTTATAGAGTGGTAAAGAGGTATGAATGAGGATTGGGGAAACACCTTGGTTGGAAGAAAGAAAATTCAGAGTTCTCAGGTTTGGAAGAAGATCATACACTTGCATGGAGATCTCCAAGAGCTTTCCAATATATGATACCAAGTTTTCCAAAAATGGACTTAGGATGAGAAAGTTATCAACCTGAGAAGTTGGGAGTAACAGTGGTATATGGCCAACTTCCAACTTTCAGAACCGGAAGTACAGATTGCGGATTTCAGAAGTCATAGGAGTGATTTCTTAGCATGGTGCATTGAAGTTCTAACTTCCTACTCCTGCATCGCGGATTGTGGATCATGGAAGTTGGAGGCGCGATTCTATGAAGATGATACCTTTGGAGTTATGACTTCCGAATCCCACGTCGTGGATTATAGAATTCGGAGGCATGATTTGGTGAAATAGAGAATTGGGTGTTCCAACTTTCCTACTCCCGCATCACGGATTGTGGAATGAAAAAGTCGGAGGCATATTTATTTGAAGTTGTGTATTTGTTGTTCCTACTTTCTGACTCCCACATCATGGATTGCGGAAGTCAAAGGTGTGATTCTTGAAGTGGCACGTTGGGGTGCCGACTTCCAACTCTAACTTGCAGATTGCGGACCAAGTTATTGCGGCTGTGCAAAAGTGCATAGTTTGGAAGAAAAAAATTTAGTAGGTTGAATTCTAAGGAGCTCCCCCATCACCTCTAAAGGGCACCAAGGGGGTCGGGGACATTACAGATATCCTAGAACAGTGATGTTTGTTTTTTTCAAGTATTCTTCATGGATTTGGATACCTCAAAGATTCGTTTAGGGAATAAGGCATGTGATTCCTTCCTTAATTATGTATAGAGCCTCAAGACCCCTAACTACTATTCAAAACCATCTAATGACATAGATATCCCTGCTCAAACACTAAAGATACTCTCAAGAATCCATGTGTGTTTGTTCAAGTTGTTCTTCTTGGCCATGGATTCTCAAAAGGTTTTTCAAGGATTAAGGCCCAATTCGTCTCCCTCAATCATGTCTAGGGAACCCAATATCTATAGCAGGTTCTCAAAAAATTATAATGGCACTAATATCCCTACTTATATGAATAATATGCTCTTGGGAGGTCATGTGTGGTGATTGTAGGAATTGTTCTTATCCAAAGATGCCTGGAATTTCCTTTAGGACCTTAGTCCCACTCTTTTCTCTTCAACCATATCCAAGGTGTTGGAACCTATAAATAGTCTTAAAATTCTCACTGTGCCACAAAAACCCCACTCATAGGCCAAATATACTGTAGAAAGGTCTATTGTGTTTGTTCAACATATCATTGTTGGATATTTATACCTAGAATCTTCCTTTAGGTCTTAAGGCCCAATTTCCATTCCTTAACCATGTCTAGAGCCCCAAGACCCATACCTAATGCTCAGAAAATTCTTAACAATTCCCATATTCTGATTATAAGGACAAATATCCCCTCAAGAGGTTAGCTTTGGTGGTTGGATACATCATTGTTAGACCTTTAGGCCTAAAATTTTCCTCTACATCCCAATGCATGAGCTTCCTACACCAACCATGGTTAATACCTCAACACCTAACTGAAAATTATCATTGAAACCAAATGAAGTAACATATACTACCTTGATTTATGGACATTGCAAAGGAGGCAAAGTTGCCATTTATATTCTTGCACTAGTGGAGCGCCATATGAAGGAAAATGGTTGTGAAGCGAACGCTTCTTACTTACAATCCTTTGATGAATGGATTTCACAAGGAAGATGAATTGATACAAATAAGGAGGTTGAGAGGGTATACCATGAAATCGACCATGTATATTAGCCTATTGTGGTGGATGACATGAATTTAAATAATGTAATAAGCATGGCTTCTAAGGCATTGATCGTGAGGTTTATTTGTACTAGAAGGATGGGGATAGTGAGTTTGTTTCAATGGATTCAAGTGCATGACTAGTAATCAATTTTAGCTTACCACATAAGGGATGCCATTTTCATCTGAGATTAGATGTTGAGGTTACATCCAAACATAGTATTATTTCTAGCCGGTATCTACTGCATTTATACCTAGGTCGATTTACCGTTTACTTGATCAAATTACTTATATATCGTTCAGGGTCCCATGCCAATAAGTAAGGATACCATAAGGATAAAATAATTGTACTAAATTAGTCTATTTCCATAGACTCTCTTATGATTCTACACAAGATATTTCCTCTTTATGCTATTAATTGTAACTACTGGCATGATATGACTCATTATTGTTTCTTGCGGCCTTATGAAGAGATCTATCATATGCATTCAAACAATTATGACTCATTATTATCTCTCTTCTTATGGAAATCATATGAGCTAAAATTTCTATGGTGGTATGCCTTACAAATCTACTTTCTTAATTGTCATATCAATTAGGTAACTAGGGATATTAGAATAATGAGAAGACATATACGGTGTTACATTTTCTCTATATGCTCTCCATAAGTTTGACAATTCAATACATTGGTTAAGGTCCTACTTGGAGAAAACCTACAGGACCCTATATAATCCTTTTCAATATTAAGAATTTTTATCATTACCTCTTCCAACCATATGAAATTCTTATAAAGATAAAAGGAATTTGAACCATCAACCTATGTTTTTTAGACCAGTATTATACCATTGAAACTATTCTCCTAATGAAAATCCGATTACATGCTAAGATATCCCTCCAGTTTATTTTCAATGATGCCTACTATTGATGTATATGTAACTTCGGAATGTATTTCATCTGTGTATTATATATATATTTATTGTACCCTTATAAGATATGTGTTATTCCTCTATAAGGAAGTGTCGTCATGTGGACTGACAAGTGTCGCAAGTGTGTGTACTTTCCGATGGGTTATTAGACCACCATATGGGGTCGGCCCTGATTAATATATAATATAATGTGGATGTATCTAAGTAGACAAGTCGGCCCCAGTAGGTCACTGGGAAAAAAGGTGAGTATAAATAGAGATAGGAGATCTCTATTTTACTCACTCGGAAAAGTAACTCACTCTCTCTCTGAAAAGTGGCGCACTAGTGAGGAGGAGGAGGATCATCTGCTTGGAGACTATCTCAGTGTTATTTGGTTGTATTTTGGTTGAGCCATTGCTCTCTCTATCTCTGAGGAAGTTGTGGGGTTTTTCACCTTAGGGTTTTCCCCACGGAAACTCTATGTCTCTTGTCTCTATGCTTTTGATTCTTGTGATGCTTGTCATGCTTGTCATGCATTGATATATTGTAGAAGTTATTCTCTCAGCAAAGATCCTATAGTATTGTGATTTAATACTCAAAATTTAACATGGTATCAGAGCTTAACTGAGAAGAAGACATTTTGCAGTGACGGAAGCTTGTATTCCTTGTTTATTGGGTTTCTCTCCATAGAGTTTTTAAATTTAGTATAGTAGATTGGATCTACTCATCAAGGCGCATCTATCTGTCCAATCAGAATTCAGTTCCGAGCTTTTTCAGATTTGGCCCTACAAATTAGGGTTTCCACAAAAATAGGAATTTCTGGAAACTGAAGGCACAACTGGAAGCTCCTTGCAAAAATCGAAGGTTAGAGCTTTGGATCGAGATTTTTGGCTGGGTAGATCTCCGGGAAACTCAAACCCTAATTCAGGGCTCTCCCTAGTGAACCCGGGAGGACAAAAAGACAATTTTGAAGGGTAAGACTTTGCTGATCTCAAATTCTGAATATACTAGGCTGATCAGCTCTCCAAGGTGCATCTTTCTATCCTTTCGAAATTTTGAAATTCACATTTTGAATTTTTAGGGTTTCTCTGACAAACCCTAATCCGGGACCAGATCCAGTTTTCAGCACTTCAAGTGGTAAGTCCTAAATAGTTTCTATTTCCATTTGAAGTACTCTTAAAGATGTCTCTCCACACCAAGCTTGAGGATAAGCTTGAAGGAGCTGATAACTTCCGAGCCTGGAAGTATAGGATTGGGTTAATCCTGGAAGAGAATGAATTGGACTCATATGTGAAAGAAGACATCCCTATCCCAGAGGATGAAGAAGCCAAGGCATTGCACAAGAAGAACTTGGTCAAGGCAAAGAGAATCATTGCTGATTCTATCAAAGACCATCTCATACCTCATGTGTCTTCTCTTAAGACACCCAAAGAGATGTTTGAATCTTTGACCAAGCTATTTGAAGGAAAGAACATAAATCGGAAGATGACCTTATGGAACCAATTGAAAGCAGTGAAGTTTCAGAATGGAGAAACCATTCAATCTTACTTTTCAAGGGTCTCCCAGATCAAGGAACAATTAGAAGCAGTAGATGAAATGGTGGAGAATGGTGAAGTGGTGATGACCACTCTAAATGGCCTACCCAGGTCATGGGATTCCTTTATTCAAGGAATTTGTGCAAGGAAGAAGTTGATCTCCTTCAGTAGACTTCGGGAAGACTGCTCTCAAGAAGAAGCTAGACTTATAGCTCGTGAAGAAAAGATGGGAGGAGAAGATCAAGCTCTTGCATCTCACACCAAAAGAAGCAAAACCAAGAAGGATCACTCTCACCACAGAAGATCCCATCAAAAGAGTAACAAGGATCTAAGATGCTTCACATGCAATGAGAAGGGTCACTTTGCTTCAGATTGTCCCAAGAACAAAAGGGATAATAACAACAACTCCAGTAAGAAGAAGAAGGGAATCAAAAGAAGGTTTCATGCTCATGCTGCCGAAGATGATGAACCTCCAAAGAAGAAGGCTAGGGCAAAAAGTAGTAGTGATGATGACTCATCAAGTGAAGAAGAATATGTTCTAATTTCTGCTCTTACAGGTACCATCTCCCATGGATGTAATGATTGGTTGATTGATAGTGGGGCTTCCAAACACATGACTAGGTTTAAGGAATCCTTTGTGAACCTATTTGAACATGAATCACCTCATAAGGTGAAACTTGGGGATGATTATCAATACCTAATCAAAGGAAGTGGTGAATTCTCCTACAACCTAGATTCTGGAAAATCATTGAAGATGAAAGAAGTACTTTATGTACCTGGGCTCAAGAAGAACTTACTCTCCATTTATGCATTGGATGCAAAAAGTATGAGGGTTGCATTTGTGGATGGCCAAGTCCTAATGTGGCCAAAGGGAAAGACCATAGATGATGCAGTAGTAATTGGAGAGCAAGAGGGAGGCTTGTATAAATTGAAGGGACAACCTGAACATGCCATGGTGCATGAATCCATGGAGCCAAGTGAACTTTGGCATAGAAGACTTGCTCACATGCACTATAGGGCACTTCCAATTGCAAGCAAGGCAGTAGAGGGTCTTCCTGAAATCAAGACCAAACATGAAGGTGTTTGCAAAGGATGTGCAAAAGGTAAGAACATTAAGAAGGCTTTCCCAAGTAGTGAAAGCAAGGCAAAAGATATCCTGGAAATCATCCACTCAGATGTATGTGGCCCTATGTCATCCAGTTCCCTGAGTGGGTATGTTTACTATGTATCATTTATTGATGACTTCTACGGGAAGACTTGGGTATACTTCTTGAAGGGAAAACATGAGGTGCTTGATAAATTCAAGGAATTCAAAACCTTGATGGAGAATCAAACTGACAAGAAAATCAAGACATTCAGATCTGACAATGGTGGAGAATTCACCTCAAGTGACTTCAAGAAGCTTTGCAGTGATTCAGGGATTAAGAGGGAGTTGACTGCTCCTTATAATTTTGAACAGAATGGAGTTGCAGAAAGGAAGAACAAAACTATCATGGAAGTAGCAAGGGCAATGTTGCATGACCAAGATCTTCCTATGCATCTATGGGCAGAAGCAGCTAGAACAGCTGTATATGTGCAGAACAGAACACCCCACAGGATATTGGACAACAAGACACCAGAAGAGGTCTTTTCTGGTAAGAAACCTGAAGTCATCCATCTAAGAATATTTGGTTGTCCAGTATATACTTATGTCCCAAAAGAGAAGAGGACTAAACTAGATCCTTCAGGAAAGAAGGGCATCTTTGTGGGTTATAGTGAAAGCTCAAAGGCTTACAGAATATACTTTCCAGGGTTCAAGAAAATTGATGTCAGTAGGGATGTAACATTTGATGAAAACTCAGCATTCATCAAATCAAGAAAGGCACCTACCGAAGTTTATGAAGAACCTAAGGAAACAAGATTTCAGGACACTATCATGACTGAAGCAGTTCCAGAAACTGTTCGTGAGTTTGAAGATCCACAAGAAGCTATAGATCCACCCCGTGAGGATAACTCTCACAAGAGGAAACTTGTATGGGCTAGAGAGCTCATTCATGATGCAGAAAGATTTGGCATTCCAGAAGAAGAACATGGAGCAAAGAAGAGAACCAGATCACACACCAGTTATGTTGCTTTACTCTGTGAAATTATGAACAAAGAGCCTTCCAATTATGAAGAGGCAGCAGAAAAGAAAGAATGGAAGGATGCTATGGTTGAGGAATACCAATAAATAATGAAGAATGATGTTTGGAATGTTGTCCCAAGACCTAAAGAGAAGTCTGTTGTGACTTCCAACTGGATCTACAAAATCAAGCACGCTGCAGATGGAAGTGTAGAAAAATACAAAGCAAGATTTGTAACTCGTGGTTTCTCTCAGAAAGAAGGAATAGATTATGAAGAAACCTTTGCACCTGTAGCCAGGTATACTTCCATCAGAACAGTACTTGCCCTGGCTGCAGCAATGAAATGGAAAATACACCAGATGGATGTCAAGACTACTTTCCTGAATGGTGTATTAGAAGAGGAAGTATATGTGGAACAGCCACTCGGTTTTGAAATACATGACAGGGAGTCATATGTGTGCAGATTGAAGAAAGCCTTGTATTGCTTGAAGCAAGCTCCCAGAACTTGGTATGGTAGGATGGACAGTTTTCTATCTAGCTTGGGCTTTACCAAGAGTAAAGCAGATTCCAACCTTTACTACAAGGTTGAGGAAGGGAATCCAGTGATTCTACTCCTGTATGTGGATGACCTATTTGTGAAAGGAGATGACAGACTAATTGCAGATACTAAGAGGAAGCTTGCAGCTGAATTCGATATGAAAGATTTGGGAATGATGCACTATTTCCTAGGTATGGAGGTGTGGAAGAATGCAGGTGGGATCTTCCTTGGTCAAGGGAAGTACACAGTAGATATCCTGAAGAGATTCGAGATGATGGATTGCAAGGCCATGGCCACACCGATGGCATCAAATCTGAAGCTTCTTTGTGATGCTTCATCTGAGCTAGTTGATGTCTCTATGTATCGTCAGATGATTGGATCCTTGATGTACCTGACGAACACGAGACCAGACATTTGCTTTGCTGTGAACACATTGAGCCAGTTCCTGATGGATCCGAGGAGTGTTCACCTGGTTGCTATAAAGCATGTTCTGAGGTACCTGAAGGGTACAGTGGATTATGGGCTCAAGTATGAAGCGAATCAAAAGTTTAACCTACAGGGTTATGTTGATTCAGATTGGGATGGCAGTGCTGCAGATAGGAAGAGCACATCTGGGTGTTGTTTCAGTATGGGATCAGGTGTGATCTCTTGGTTTAGCAGGAAGCAGTCCTGCGTAGCACTGAGTACAACTGAGGCAGAGTATGTTGCAGCCTGTTCAGCTAGTTGTGAGGCAGTATGGCTACGGAAGCTACTGTCTGAGTTATTTGATCTCCCGTTGGAGGCTACTGGTATCTTCTGTGATAACCAGAGTTGTGTGAAGCTGTCCGAGAACCTAGTGTTTCATGGTAGGTCGAAACACATAGAGATCAAATATCACTATATCAGGGATATGGTGCAGAGAGGAGCTGTGAAGCTTCTGTATGTTGCCACGGACGAGCAGATTGCAGATGTGCTGACGAAGCCACTAGCCAGAGTGAAGTTCGAGTACTTCAGAGAGAGGATTGGCGTTCTTCAGATCGAGGACACTTCGAGGAAGAAGTGATTGACACTTTTGCTGAAGCCATTCCAAGCATGTTGGAAGGAGGATCCTTCACATGGCTGTGGATGTAAGCGTTGGATGATGAGCATCAGGATGATGTTCTGGTTTCTGCTTGGATATGATCAGTTGGATCATTTTTATGTATGTATGTATGCATCATGTTGGATGCTGGATATGATCAGTTGGATCATTTTTATGTATGTATGTACGCATCATGTTGGATGCTGGATATGATCAGTTGGATCATTTTTATGTATGTATGTACGCATCATGTTGGATGCTGGATATGATCAGTTGGATCATGGGTATGTATTATGTATATGCATCATGTTGGATGCTTGGACCATGTATTTGTATATGTATCAGGTGGATACATTGTATGATCAGGTGGATCATGTATGATGATATGTATCAGATAGATACTTGGTATGCATCAGGTAGATACATTGTATGATCAGGTGGATCATGAGAGGTGATAGGTATCATGTATTTGTATCAGGTGGATACATTGTATGATCAGGTGGATCATGTATGATGATATGTATCAGATAGATACTTGGTATGCATCAGGTAGATGCATTGATGATCAGGTGGATCATGCAGCAGGATGTTGCAGTGATGATCAGGATGATCATGGATGATGAGCTTCAGGATGTTGCTCCAGATGACATGCAGCAGGACGTTGCAGTGATGATGATCAGGATGATCATGTGTACATCAGGTTGATGTATGGTGAGTATCAGGATGATACTCTGTGGCCGTGGATCAGGTTGTGCATAGGAGCATGTCTGGGAGATTCTATTGGTCAGAGTTGTGTACCCGTAACAACCTGGGATGCTCTTTCGAGACATTACTCTGGGAGGACATGTAATTTGTGCCCTGGGAGATATTTCAGGTCGGAGTTGTGTACTCGTAACATCTTGGGATGCTCTTGCGAGGTTTTGTCCTATGGCATGTAATTTGGGCCCTGGGAGATTTCAGGTTGGAGTTGTGTACCCGTAACATCCTGAGATGCTCTTTCAAGTTTTTGCCATGACCACATGTAATTTGTGCCCTGGGAGATTTCAGGTCGGAGTTGTGTACCCGTAACATCCTTAGATGCTCTTGCTAGGTTTTGTGGTGACCACATGTAATTTGTGCCCTGGGAGATCCTTCAGGTTGGAGTTGTGTACCCGTAACATCCTGGGATGCTCTTTTGAGGTTTTGTGGTGGGGTCACATGTAATAGCACCCTGGGAGATCCTACAGGTCGGATTTGTGTACCCGTAACATCCTGGGATGCTCTTTCAAGGTTTTGTGACGCACGTAATAAGTTTTGAAGATTCCACAGTATGGCCAGAGATGATGAAGACCTACAGGTGGTGGGCCTACATCCAGTATGAAAAAGGATTGGCTCTGTAGAAATTCCTATGACGAGTAGAGTCAGATATTGGTTGAGATAGTAGCAGTAGTGATGATGATGATGACGATGCATCGATGACGATGATCCAGAGAAGAAGACTTGTCTAGCAGATATGTGTCGAGAAATACCTTCCTAGTTAAGAGGGAGTGTTGATGTATATGTAACTTCGGAATGTATTTCATCTGTGTATTATATATATATTTATTGTACCCTTATAAGAGATGTGTTATTCCTCTATAAGGAAGTGTCTTCATGTGGATTGACAAGTGTCACAAGTGTGTGTACTTGCCGATGGGTTATTAGACCACCATATGGGGTCGGCCCTGATTAATATATAATAAAATGTGGATGTATCTAAGTAGACAAGTCGGCCCTAGTAGGTCACTGGGCAAAAAGGTGAGTATAAATAGAGATAGGAGATCTCTATTTTACTCACTCGAAAAAGTAACTCACTCTCTCTCTGAAAAGTGGCGCACTAGTGAGGAGGAGGAGGATCATCTGCTTGGAGACTATCTCAGTGTTATTTGGTTGTATTTTGGTTGAGCCATTGCTCTCTCTATCTCTGAGGAAGTTGTGGGGTTTTTCACCTTAGGGTTTTCCCCACGGAAACTCTGTGTCTCTTGTCTCTATGCTTTTGATTATTGTGATGCTTGTGATGCTTGTCATATTATGATTGTCATGCATTGATATACTGTAGATGTTATTCTCTCAGCAAAGATCCTATAGTATTGTGATTTAATACTCAAAATTTAACACCTACCTTACATCTACCACATATCATGTGATGCCAATCTATAGCCTCCACCTCATTTATGTATTTGCATTGTTCAATGAACCATTTTAGTGGTAGAAGTGTAGTAGTTTTTATAGATGCCTGCATGGGGTTTTCTATTGAGGTCATTGGAGAGTCAACGACAAGTGGCATATTAAATTATTGAACCAAGTGATCTCTAATAATGTTATGGCCATTGCACTGCACCTTTCACTAATTTACTCACTCCCAAGTGAGATTTCTTGAGCTCTAAAGGAAATGAATTTTCCCATACCTTCCAAGCCATAAATGAGGCGATCGAAGCCAGTTCTAACTCCTCCTAAAAATACATTGATATGTTAAAATGGTGGTGACAACTTTAGCATCTTGATCTCCTATCATACTAACAACATATATTAGTTAGTCTAAAGGTTGGGATATCTTCACATTAGAAACATATTTATATTTAACCCATAGAGCCTCCCTACGATGTAAGTCATAAATATCCTTGACAAGCAATATAATAGAAGCTAGAAACAATAATGCAATAAGTAAAATAAAAATATTATATGAAACTATCACTCCCTAGTGCCATCCCCATAGAATATTCTATAATAAGGTTTATCCCAAGGGGTTCTTCCTATGAGTCTAAGAAGTAACAATATTATATTATACCTAGGATTATAGGCTCATGCCGTGGTTATACATACAACAAATTTTCTAGATATAAGACGTTATAGATTCACGAATATTCTCTTTTTCGTCTTTTTCGGTTTTTATGTTTTTGAAAAAAAAGGAGTAACAAAGGGGCCGATTTCATCTTGTGGAGGCCGTATTCTTCATTTGTTGGTTGAGTTTGGACTACGTGGGTCATGACATCATCTGGAGAGGACACGGTCTTGTTTGTGAGGACAATTTACTTTCTGTTGGGCCCATATCCTTACAGTTCCACATCTACAGTGATCCCCACACTTCATCTGGGACAATATCAAGGGTTGTTACATCCAAAAAGGGAGCTTCAATCCATATTGACACCTACACAAATCTACTACAACATTGTTGGGTACTCTCATTGTAGTCTTCCTTCTTGTTACGACTGTGCATAAGGTTTCTGGGTAGTGAAGGAGGGCGCTACAGCATAATAAGGGAGTCTGAGAAGAAGAAGATTTGGGTTGTTTCGAGGTGCTGGCAGACACCAAAGAAGGCCAGCTCACTTCCATAAATCAATTGTGCATGCCTAGGAAGCTATAGGTTAGAGTTAAAGTAATTTCAGATTTGTTTGTCCACCTTAGAACTTCCATTACAGTCATTGTAAACTCAAAGTTATATGAATATGATATTTAGGGTTTATTTTCCTTGTTATTTATGCAAAGAAATCTCTATTGCATTTACTGTTCACTGTTAGCGCTATGAAAAAACAAGATCTGAAAATTATAGTCAATATACAGACTTCAAAACCCTTGATATATGAAACAAAATATTTATGCACTGTCTAACTTTCTTCTGCAACAGAATTCTTTCCGGAATGCAGGAATAAAGTTTCCGCACAACACTTCTTCCCCGCCATTGATATTGATCATTGATCTATCAATTTCGTGGCCAGCTTGAGTGTTCGTACAACTTACTTTTTCACGAAGAGAAATGGCTTTCTGATCGTTCAATCAATGTCCCCACCAAATCAATGGTGGATTCCAAAATTTATTAAGTGCATTCCATAGAATATCACACACATGAAAAAAATTTCAAATATTGCAACTTCTCCTCGCGATATCACTATAAACCATTGATATTCCCCACGATTGATCCCCACTCTATGATCTTGTTTTATTTGAGCGACTGGTTAAGGTTTAATTCTCTACAAAGATTCACTTAATTGATCACTGAAAGGATCAATTCTTCTCTACAATTTGGAAACTATGGCAATCCAAAGTGACAGATTTTATACAGAGGGTTATATGGAGTGAATGCGGGATGAATTCATACTTCTACAGAACTATATGAAGACATGAAATCCATCTGTTAACACCCAAAAAGTTCTCACTAGCTCATTCCCTTATTCACATGACCCATTTGTCCACTTTTCCACCACCAGAGCCTCTGAATCCAACAAAAGGTCACCAAAAGACCTTAGTACACCCCTTTTTCCCACTCAAAAAGATTATTTTTCTTAAAAAAGCATAAAAAAACCCTCAAAAAGGGTCCAAATTCCCAAAAATATTAAAAAGGGAATAAAAATATTAATTTTATTCAAAAAAGGAAAAAGGAGGGAAAAGTACCTAAACCATGTTGGTCAATACCATTTGGTTTTCACAAAACCACAAATGGTATTCCCCACCACCAAAACCTATAAAAAGGTGGTCGGGGCTCCTCATTTCAGATCCATCCATTATCTCATCCTCATGCTGCCGAAATCTCCCTTGAGTATTTTGGCCATTATTAGCAACCTTGGAGAAGGAGACCTCTTGGAGCTTGGAGCTACTTATCTTGGGAGTTGCTCTACATCAACCTTCACCATTGGAGGTATTACTATTGCAAGCATTAGCTTGCCCCATTTTTAAATACAAATTTATTCTTTCATATTTTCTTGTTCTTGTTTTTAAAATATTTCCATTATTTGCTTATATTCTTGCATAGATCCATCATTAGTTTTTTTTAGATTAGTTTCTTGTTTAATTCTATTGAAACTGTTGCTACTAGTTAGCAGGTGCCCATAGCACTAAGCCTGGTTGTAAAACCGGGCCAACACCATCAAAACCACACGCAGAGTCTAATCCTCTGTTCTTTATTCAATTCACCAAAAATTCAAATACACATAGAGAATTCTACTTGTTCACTCCTCGCACACTCTTCTATGAACACACCTCTCATTCCTCCATTCATACTATGTGGAATTTCTCTCCCTCTCAATCTCTATGAGCTAATCAAAGCTTCTTTGAGCTATCTTCAAACCTCTATGAGCTATCCTAAGCTCTCTGAGATAACCTAAGCTTCTGCGAGCCAACAAGCTCTATAAGCTAACTAAGCTGCTAAGAAAATAACTTGTACTAATTTAAATACAAGAGGATTTTGTTTCCAGATCCTATAACAAAGGAGTACGGTCCTTATTGATCTTTGTTAACCCTATGACTCAAAACTAACTCAATCCTAAATATTACATGTGGAAAAGGATCTAGATTCCTTATCCATTTTATTCAGCGTTTACAAAATAAAGCAAATTACAAATGTACGAGACCGTAGGTCTCTTAAAAGTTCCCTTGACCCTGTGAAGTCATGAATGAATTCTCCCTCTTGAGCCTATGCTCCTGCATCAACATATCAGTAGTACATTGAATACAAAAACCAACTAGGACTATTTGGCACATCTCAGTGGTATTTTTGACAAGTGTTTTTACGAAATCCCTTAACCAAATTACATAAGCAAATAAGACAAAAACATCAGCAAGATCTGTTGGGGGTCATTAGAGTTTACTATCCAAATCATATCCCCCTTGTATAAAAATTGAACCCTCTCACTTCCTTTAGATAAATCTTGTCCATTGGTCACTGTCTCATCATGTTGAGTGGAGATGAGAACTGTGTGAATGCGTAGAGGAACCATGCACCACTGTCACTTTTGTACTCAATGGTTACTTGTGTTTTTCCATCAGGCCTCAACCAGGAGTAGGTTTCATTCTTTCTGACCTCTGTGAGCTTTGTTCCCAGCTTGCCAACACATGGGTGAGAGGCATAACTCAAGGGTTTCATTAGTAGCATAACTAGTCCAATAAAGGGTAGCGACCCACATACTAGACCTCACACAGACTGCCATCCATACTAACAGATCACGGCCTAGTCAAGCAGTACACAATTAGGCTTCCAAAACATTTACACACCCTCACGACACCCTTATTAAGCCACAGTAGGTCATGGTACCTTCATACATAGGCTTGGGACCCTTAACAGTCCTCAAGGCACTTTCATCCAGTCACGACAGTCCTAGCAATCTTAAGACATGTCACAACAGCCCTTAGCAGGCTCAAGATAGGTCATGGTTTTCTCTAGAAAGCATTAGCAGAATTTACACATATGAAAATGATGCAAACAGGAAAAATAAACTAAATATGAACACTGTGATGAATCTCATAAACTCAAAACAATACTTTTCATTAACACTTCCAAGAAATTTTACAAAGCTACAATCCAAGCATAGAGGCTTCAAAAATGAAATTCGAACCCTTCCTCCTCCATAGAGGTTACATTTATAGTGCAATTTACCCTCGAGACGTATCTCAAAACATGCCATCAAAATTAGTCACATTGCGGGAATCAATCCCAAAAGTACGTCCTAAATCCTAACAAACTCTGATGTGGCAGATGTGTCATGCCCATAAAACTTTTTGGGAAGGCACGCTATGCTACGTGTGACCAATCAAAAAGGGAAATCTCGACATCTGGGCTTTCAAGCTTGCTTGATGAAAACGACAACTCTAAGCATATTTTTAACAGACTACGGTTGACTCAGCTGCTGGAGGGCCTTCCAAGATGATGATTGCTCAGTCTATGTACATCTTGCCACTGCTGATTTGTAGGGGTGTCCATCTCAAATAGATCCTTTAGGAGAACATCCAAGTCAATCAGGGGGCTATGGCCAATAGCAGGGAGATCTGATTTGACAGTCCTGAATTGAGGCAGCAGCTCATAGTCCTCGCTGAATTTATCGATGATTACCTCTCCCTTTATCCCACCATTGATACGCTCAAACTTTGCATGGTTTACTCTTTCCTAGTTTAGCAGTTCGACAGATTTGCTCCGAGGGATCAACTTCCCCTTTGAACCCCAAAACTCAGGAAACCCTTTCTGAAACAGGGGTTGGAACAATTTGTTGAAATTTTCTACCCCATGTTGAATAATGCTAATCCTAGTAAGTGCATTCTGCAACATGTCTTGCTTTGTGGTCATCTTCCTCGCTGCCACCGGAACTGATATCCTGTCAGTAATCCCCAGGGCAATTAGTTATTCCCCAGAGGCTGAGCTCATAACAACAATCGCCTTCTGGGCCTCCTCCCTAGGGCTTTGTGCTAGACTTTCTTGCAAGGATTTACATCTTCTGCTTGTTACCATAGCAGCCTATTTATGCTCATCCACCATGACCAAATTCTTTTCTAATGAGGGCATCTCCGTTATCACTGCATCCCAGAGCAAATTTTTAGCACTTGCAGGGGAATTCAGACTATGACCCTTTCCTCAAACCTGGATACCTTCTCTTTGAGTGCATTGATCTATTCAGTAGAGTCTTCACTTTCCTTAGCTTTGATGTTGTCCTCGAGCTCTTGATTAACCTCCTTCAATTGAGTGATTTCCAAGTCCTTCATGGACATTTGATACATATCTTTGATCGCCAGAGCAGTAAGTGATCTGTCCTAAGGGGTTCTATAGTCATTTAATTCATCAATTCTCTTTTGCATATTTTGCTTCTCTTCTTCCCATGTGCGCTTTTCATCCTCCATCATAGCAAGGCAACTTTTCAAATCCTCATGCTGTAATATCTCAATCTCCCCTTGTAACTGCACGGTTTGAGGAGGTAGCTGGATGTCTTTCATAGGTGTCTTGATTTTCTTTTTGTAAGCCTGTATCTTGAAAAGAAGCTTAGCTAGTAAAATAGGTTGCTCTGTTTCCACTGGATGCTCATATGCAAGGGGCTACTGTAAAGCGTTCTGTGCTGTTAGGTCTACCACTTTGTCATTCAGGAGTTTCACCTGCAAGTTCCAGGCCTTGCTTGTTTCCTTTTCCTGCTTCAATTGGGTCTCTAGTTTAACCACCCTTTTCTAGGACCTGAGATGGGCTAACGCCTCCTTAGTCAGATCAGCATAGATTAGATCGCTAACTCCCTTATGGAACACAATCTTATCTAGGATTGAGAACCCATCCATCTTGAACTTGACCTCTGAAACTCCTTCCTCATTAATGATGGCTAGGTTCAGGGAGTTTGTTGTAAGACCTGATAGTGGTGAAAGAGAATTTGCTTCCTGATAGCTTCCTTAGCTTCTTGGACTGATTTTGAGTCTCATCCTTGGATTACTCTTTCAGCATCCCATTGGTGGTCAACATTTTATTTTTAGTCTTAAATTGCCCTTCAACAGTGGAGGCAAAATAATACTTCTGATAACTGAGTAGAGACTCCTCACCCCCTTTCTTCATTGATTGTGTGTTTCATGGGGGATTTCTCTCAGTGTATAGTGACTGGATTTATAACCACTAATGGTTGGGTGATCACCATCTGATTTGCAACCTTTCCCGCATCAGGGTTTATTAAAACAAGCTCCTCCTCTATCACTATCTTGAGGCCATCATATTCAAAATTAAACTCCTGCTCTAGGTTGATTGCGTCCTCCTCTACGTCTATCTTAGGATTCTTTCTAGGGGTTTTTTCATCACATTCCATATCCTCCACCTATGACCGAGACCTTCTACTACTACCATCACCGTCTAGGGGTAAGGGAGTAGCTGGGACCGTACCTTGCACTTATTTAGGATCCTGAATTTTCTCTGCAGGAGTCCAATCAAAATCATAGGCATGAGAATTTGCATCCTGGGACAAGTCGGGGATCATGGAGTGAATAAAGACTAACCTTTGCACCTCGACCCTCCTCTAGGAAATGATCCCCTTAGGATCATAATTCGGTGCACGAGTCACCTGAAACTTCATGGCCTTCAAAAATTTCTCCACCATTGGTATTTGATCCAAGGGTTCTTCTTGTGAGCAGTAAAATGCTCCTCATCAGCATAAATCCTCTGCTTGATCATTTCTAGTGCGAATACTGAGGGAGTTAGGTAAACTAGTAGCATGAAAGGGGCAACCGAAAAACCATATACCTTGATAACTGAATACTTCAACATCATGAAATAATCTCCAATACCCTCTTGCTGCAAGGAAGCCTTCATGTCTTTTGATATCCTCTTCTCTTTAGGGTTGAATAGTCTGGAGATGTTGAGGAAAATTTTTTCATGAACATGGTGTAAGACCAATCCTGCATCTTCTGGAGAGACTGGGGCTAATTTTCGAACACCTCTGGATCCATGTCCTCAAGGGTCCGCTGGTTGGAACTGACTATGATGGAAAATAGATACACCTGGTATCTAAAGTGCTTATCTAAATCAAACTTCTCAAGATGAGAATTGATTTCTCCGACCAAGAACTCATCGAACTTAATTCCTGCTTCAGATTGACTAAGGTAAAGGAGAATTCCTAGAATTACTTCAGAGACCATGGTATCGTTATCAAGACCTAGGATTTGACTCAAGAGGGAGATGGCTGATACAATAGGCTTTATGAACAATTCAGGGGAAAGTGGGGTGGTAAGGGCCTCTGAGGGAACTGGGGTCATCAAAATGGTCTGGAACAATTTATTCTTGGATTCTAAGTTGGCTTTCCCAAACACCTGCAGAACCTCTGATTCGATGAAGGAAATCAAGGCCTGACATTGGGCTTTGGAGAGACCCAGGAAATCCCTGATAGCTTCTGGTGTAATTTTGCAAATGACATGGGATTTGGTATCATATAAGATGGCCTTCCCAATGGTGGAATAACTGGAGGCTACCCTTTGGACAATACCTGGGAAATGGGGCAATTGTTCTAATGTGAAACCTATTAAGGATGATTTTAAATTTACCAATAGTTTCGCTTGGTCTCTGGAAGGTGACAACAAAGTGTTCTAGGCATCACTAACACTGGACAACCGTAAACGAGGATCATAAGCGTCGTAAAGTCGATCATGATTGATCTCCTCATACGGTTCATTGCTTTTTACAGATGAGGCCATGTCGTAAAAATCTATTGGATGAATTACAAAACACAAAAGGGTTGATAAACGATGAACGAGTACCTGGTGGTGACAGTCAACACTTCTGGAGGTTGTAGTTGTATCCAGCTGACTCGTGCTTGGCGGACGTCGGATTTGCAGGGTGGTGGGAGTATTAACGGACTGTTAATGTCAAGCTGATTAGCCTTATAAACCATAGCACTCCATAAACGTGACCTTTGTACCTCCAATCTTTGAGTGCAATTTCCAATGGGGAGGGGCCCACCAAATTTAGCAATTTTTTTTTTATCTTCAGAGTTATATTAATGGGTTAAAATATTAAATATCTTGTCTTTAATATAAAACCAAAATATTATGTAATTGATGTTTGGATTTGGTTATGATAAGTTGGAATCTTGAATGGTGTGATATATGGTTGTCATGTGCTGGTAAAGGCTATTTTGGAAAGCATATGGGTGTACTACATGAATATTCCTAACCATATATTGGAAGGAAGTTGAGAGGCCAACTCTCAAGGAGCCAATTCGAGAAATTGGTTTGGTTTTATTTTCAAATGGCCAAAAAAGGGATTGGACAGATTTGAAAATGAGGTATATCTTTTATATTTGATTCTTCAATATGATATTTTATAACATATGTCTTCATTGTAATTTGTAGTGGTTTTTTCTTACGTGATGTGCAAATTGGTTCTATGTAGGATGTCAAAGGAATATAAAGTCCGGGTTGAAGAATTCACAGAGTTTGCAAAAAGGAATTCAGAGGATAATAACACCACAAGATGCCCTTATAAAAAATGTTGCAATGTTGCAAAATTGATGTTTGAGGAAGTACAAGACCACTTGATGATTCATGGTATAATAAGTTCATATAAAACTTGGTTTTTCCATGGAGAGAGAGTTCCTACTCAGGACTATATATTTGACAAGAGCAATAAATTCCACACAATAGAGATGCATGATTTGCCTTGAGAAATTACACATGGTGATGAACACATAGTCAAACATCAATATGATAATCAGAATGATGAGTTTGCAACATTTCTTACAAATGATACTGAAGTTCTTGAGAATGACGATCATAATGAGGCAACCATGGTTGATGATCATATGGTTGAAATGGTGAATGATGCTTATCAATATTATAATGAAAATCTAGATGTGAATTGTCAAAATGGCCAAGCAGAATCAATGGAAGAAAAAAATGATATCAATCACTATCTAAAGTTAATTGAAGATGGAAAGGCACCATTGTACCCAGGTTGCACTAGTTTCACTAAGATATCGGCCATTGTGAAATTGTACAACCTTAAAGTGAGAAATGGATGGTCTGATGCAAGTTTCACCCAGTTGTTGAAGTTGCAAAGAGAAATGCTTCCAACAGGAGATACACTTCTAGAATCTACATATGCTGCAAAAAGTTTGATTAAATCATTGGCTTTTGAATATGAAATGATACATGCATGCCACGATGATTACATTTTATATTGGGGAAAATATGAAAAAATAAATGAATGCCCAACATGTGGCAAATCAAGATGGAAGGTTGATGCTCATTCTGAAAAGGTGTGTACTGGTGTCCCGACCAAAGTGTTGAGGTATTTCCCTATAGTGTCGAGGTTAAAGAGAATGTACAGGTATGATTTTGAACTCTTATAACTCCATTATATCAATAACCTTCATGTACTACCAACCTACTAGAATGATTCTTTATGTTTTTGTTACATCTCTTCATATATTTCACATAAAATGAGGTGGCATCATGAGAATGCAAGAAACACTACTACATTTTTGGCCTTTAGAGGGGGTTGTCTTCTGCCCCCAAAAGTGACCTATGGGGGTGGTTTTGGCTTTGGGGACGATTTTGGCAAAACCGCCCCTAAAGGCACCGATTTTAAGAGTTTTTTCCCTTTAAGGGCGGTTTTTGACGAGATTGGAACCGCCCCCAAAAGTGACTTTAGGGGGAATTTTGTGACTCCCCTGGTAGAGGTCTACGGAGGCATTTTTAACCCCCCCTCGTAGACCCCTTCATAGAGACCTACAGGGGTGGTTTTGAACCCCCTTCATAGAGACCTACAAGAGCGGTTGTGAACCCCCCTCATAATCCCCCTCATACAAACCTACAAGGGATGCTTTTAAACCCCCCTCGTACAGGACTATAGGGGAATTTTCAAACCCCCCTCATAGAGGCCTATAGGGGCGGTTGTGAACCCCCCCCGTATTGTCCTATAGGGGCGGTTTGGAACCCTCCTTGTAGAGGCTTATAGGGGCAGTTTAGAACCCCTCTCATAGAGGCTTATAGAGGCAGTTTCAAATGCCCCTCGTAGAGGTCTATAGAGTCAGTTTGAAACCCCCCTCGTAGATGCCTATAGGGGCGGTTTGGAACCCCCCTCATAGGTACCTACAAGGGTGGTTCTAAACACCCCTTGTTGTAACATACAAGGAAAATTTTGAACCCACCTCGTAGTGACATATGAAGGTGGCTTAGAACTCCCCTCGTAGTGACATATGAAGGCGGTTTAGAACCCCCCTCATAGCAACATACAAAGATGGTTTGAAACCCCCTCTATAGCCATAATAAATCATAATAAATATATTTATTAAAAATACCAATGTTGCAATATCAATAGGGCATGGAGGAATTGAACCACCAACCTCCTGCTTGTAAGGCAGGCACTCTTCCATTGAGCTAGAACCCTTTTAGAATTGGGGAGAGGAGAATATGAACACCTAGATTGCATCATTTGTAATTCTAAGAAAAGATAATAATATCCAAAGACAACCATGCTTAAAATCCAATTTATGTTTCAAAACAGATTGATAAGCACAAAAATATACCATAATAAGCTTAGAGCTCCTTCTAACTTTTGGAACTGTTTGAAGAGACTCCGAAGATGTCTAACCACAAAAATCTACATAAGTAATTTCACATAGGATCTATGTTGGTAAAGAAACTGGGATTTAAGTCCCTCATTTACAGATAATTAACATTGGTCATATACTAGATCCATAGGGTATACTTCAAAATTGCTAAACACCATAACCATAAAAGCATTACAAGATTATACTAATCCAGTGAAAATGAAAGGAAATGCAAGGAATCATAAAATTATTAATGAACTAACCTTCATTTAGTACTTATATTGAGGTAAAGATGGATCTAAACTAGTTGTTTTTTTACTAGTAGTTGTATTTGACCTCTCCATACAGTGTAGTATGATTCAATCAAATGTTCTGAGAAGGTAGCCATGAACTTGTTGATTCTCGTCTATCAAATCCAAATTTCCTCCAAAGCTGCAGAAGTTGCAACAGGGCTTGGATTGTATTCATTTGGTGGAGGTGGTGGAGGAGAAGCTTCCTCTGAAGGAGCATTTTCAATGGTAGCTTCCTTCCCCGAGGGTGTGTACTCCTTGAATTTTGCAATGTCATCATCATCTTCCACCATAATTGCTATAACCTGATTCAAAACCAACACAATAAACCTTCTAGATTTTGAATAAAACAAACGAGTTCACTATACACAAACTGTTAAAATATCTAGATGCACCAACACATTGACACATTGATGTAACAATTAGAACTCCTTTTCCAACTCTAAATCCAAAAAAATAACTCAAAATGACAATTGCAACTGTAGAATGCGAAGAAGACTTCTTAATGATTTTGAGTATACCTCCCCAACTTTAATTTCCTTTGATCCTTCACCATGGACATTTCTTTCCAAATAGCCATCCTCCATACTCTCCATATCAACAATTTTTTTATCCCAAAACCATTTCTTAACAATCAACATTCTTCAACAACATTACGAAATAAGCAAGGAAAGGAAATTAGTTGACCTTAGCAGATTCTTTGAAAGAAGAAAGAACATAAAAATAGTAAAGAATGCCTACAGTTTCAATTTCACAAAGTACAACCCCAACAGAAACTATGAAGAACCTACAATAATTAATTAATGCAAATACACGAGATATCAGAAATAATAGAACTCAAAATCACTTTTATATTGATCACGGGCCACTTCGAGTGGGCAACATCCTTTGAGCAATCTCAATACAATTAACTTCACGGTGCCTTCAATGACCTCAACACATACTTATATACTAAGTCTATTCCCAATACTATGGGTCAAAACCATGGGACATATAATACTACGAGACGACTTACAAAGCATATGCGTCCAATACTATGGGTCAATACTATGGGCTAATATAAACTATGGATCAACAAATACTACAGGATGACTTACAAAGCATATGCGTCCAACAACAATATACTAACATAGTAAAGAGAAGGGTTGACACGGGTTCCTAACATCTCCTCTCCCTTAGAAAAAGCTTTGTCCTCAAAGCTTTGGTTGGAGAAATTGCTGCAGAATCTGAAGGAGTGGTTCCCCGGTAGCATCCCTTGGTTGCATTTCAGGCCATTGACGCCTTTGGAGTGTCAAGGAGGATTGCTTGGAAGGATGTAGAAGAAGAAGAACCCTATCAGCTGCATGGAAAATGTGCACAGAACGGTGCTAATCGGCTTGTTGTTTCAGGCAAATTCTGGCCATGTGAATATTTTCCTGCAGAATGAGAAGAATCTGATCGCGGTTGTGAAGAACCGAGTCAATTTCCTGAACTGGGGAGCTACTAAGGGTGTATGGAAGAAGAACTATCGTCTGTCCATAGACTGCTTCGTATGGTGTCCTTTGAGATGTGGTATTGTACCACCAGAGCGCTGCTAGGAAATCCATAGAAATAGTTGGCCAAAGTTGTGTAGGGATGGCAAAGGGTTTGAGCAATCCTGAAAGGATTGTCGTTTCACCCTTGTTGACTTGGAAAGTATCACAGTCAGCCACAATCTGTTGAATTGTCATTTTAAGTCCCTGCCAAAAGAAGTTACATTGTTCCCGGTCATACATTTTGAAGAACCCAGAGTGCCCTGCTGATGAAGAAGCATGGAGTTCATAGAAGAGATAGCCCTGTTGAACATATTGCAACCAATTTGGAACAAGCAGAGAAAGAGCTGTAAGAGAAACTGGGTCATCAATTGTGCAAGAAGGAGCATCTATCACCATATTGTCCTTACCCTTCTTGTAAGTGATCGCATAGGGATAACCCATGAGTTGGATAACCCATTTCCAGTGTGTTGGGTAGGAGACCCATTGTTCCAGAAAATTTTCCAGACTCTGGAGATCAGTCTTGATGCATAAATAATTCCCTAATAGGTATGGTTGCCACTTCTATACTGCATGCAAAATAGCCATCAGTTCCTTCTAAGAGGTATATGTGACTAAATTCTTACTGAAAAGGTCTCTTGGAGGAGGCAAGCTCATTGGTTCAGCAAAGACACTGGCATATCTATCCAAGAAAGTAGTGGAGACCGTTGATGGGTGCATCTGAATGGAATGGATCTGAGCGATGACACCAAGTGAATTCTTCTTAAGGATTTTTTCCAAGAGATGTGAACTGATGATGTGGAGAGACCCTGGTTGTAAGCCCATTAATTTGTGTTGTGCCCCATTGACTGAAAACTGCATCCAAAGTTCCACAAAATCCCATAAGATGGGGCCAAGTGTGCATAACCATTGAACACCCAAAACCACATCACATCTGCCTAAGGACAAGGAAAACATGTCAGAGCACAGGTTATAATCTTCCATAGAGATACGCACGTTGTGACACTTCCCCTTTCAAGGTGCGGTGCCCCCATTGGCAATCATGACTTCAAAGTTGGAGCAAGGATGGATAAAAGAATCAGCCTATTTGGCAATCCGAGGGTCAATGAAGTTATGAGTGCTACCAGAATCAATGAGTATGGTAAGAGGGATCTTCTTGAAGTATCCCCTGACTCGCATTGTTTGTGGGGTGGTGATTCCAGTTACAGCATGGAGAGAGATCTCAGGTGGGTCGTCCTGAGATGGCATGTCAATAGGCAGGTGTTGAATGTCGACCTGATCATCTACTATATCTGGAGCTTCTGCATCAAGTTCTGAGGCAGGCAGAGAATCCACATCCAAGAGATAGAGCTTTTGTTGAACACATCTATGTCCCCGAGTGAATTTCTCATCACAATTATAACAAGGCCCTTTTCCTCGGCGTGCCTGCATCTCTGTTTCAGACAAATGCTTGATAGGAGTTGGTTGAGGAGCAGGCATGATGGGAGGTCGCTGGGAACCCATATTTCTAAAGGGAACAAAGGTGGGTTTGGAGCATTGTTGAGCCGCGATCGTGTCCTCTACCAACTTATCCAACCCTAGGACTTCCATCATTGTGTTGGGACAGAACATTTTGAACTCTGAGCAGATTTCATCCTTGAGACCACTGATAAAACAACTCCTGTAGAATTCATCAGATAATCCTTTTTTGTGATTGGCTAGTTTCTCAAATTCTGTCTGATACTCTCTCACTATGCCAATTTGGTGAACTTTAGTGAGTGCTCCTGTGAAGTCATCAAAATCACTAGGACCAAATCGTGGCAAAAGGAGTTGGCAAAAATCTGTCCAGTTTGGTTCGGGATGAGCTTTGATGTACCAATGGTACCATTGAAGGGCTTCTTGTTCCAAATGAAAGGATGCAAGTGGAACTTTCTGGACGTCAAAAGTATTATGCAGACTGAAATATTTTTCTACTCGATATATCCATCGAGTCAGATCAGTACCATTGAAGCAAGGAAAATCAAGCTTCAGCCCATGAAAATTGCTGGAAGAAGAGAACTCAATGGCTGCAAAAGATTCTGGCTGTCGGTTATTGTTTATGGCTGAATGCTGAAGATGGAGGCTGAGAAATTTTCCATCCAGATCTTGGAGTTTGGTTTGGATGGCTGCAAGTACTTCCTTCATGGTGTTTGCTCCTGCACGGGTGACAACCATAACCAAGAGTTTTTTTTTTTGGTTGACTGAGTAGGAAAATAAAAATAGAAACTGCTTTAGTAAAGGAAAGTCTGGATTTGGGAAAAAATCTGAAGGGTAATTGCGGCTTGACTAGGTTTTGGACACTGTCGAATAGACAAGGAAGCAAAAAATGAGGATTTCAGAAGCGGGGTGAAAGAATGGGGAAATTTGGCAGAGGAGGGCAAAGAAGCAGAATTCAGAAAGGAACTCTGTGGTAAAATTTGAAGGTGATTGGGTGAAATATGAGGAAGTTATGGAAAACCTTGAAAATAGACAAATGTGGGATTTCGGGCTTTGGGAAGTGGAATTGGGGATAGGGTCCTCAGGAATGAAATATGCAGAATGGGATGATAGGGGTTCCCCAAAATTTTCAAGGGAAACAGAGTGAAAACAAGGGAGATATGGAGAAAAAACTGAATTTCTTTTTTTTTAATTTCAGAAATGGATTGACAATAGCAATGCAGAAGGGATCTGCAACAAATGGATCTGCAACGGCGCGGAAGGGATCGAAAATGGATGGATCTGAAACGGTGACTGGATCTGGAACGACTTTCACAATAGATCTGAAACGGCTGGATCTGGAGCGGAAGTGATCAGCAATAGTTCAGCTAAAAATAGATATGGACCCTAGGTATGTGCGGCTTCCTATCGGTTCAGGGAATTCACTCGACCACCAATGTTTTCTGACGGCTTGCGTATTGGGGCAGTACCCCTCACTCCACGGCTCAGGTAAAACTGAAAACCACTTTGCCACAAACGACAGCTCTTGGTTTACCTCACGGGTGGGAACGAGTCAATCAGGTAGGGGTCGTTGCCCTTTTCGCTGGCAGGTCCTCTCAATGGGCCAGCTACTTTGGGGTTCCTTTGGTACTCCTCACAATGAATTTTAGGGATTATGCCCAAGTACTTCCCATAGTTAAGTGGATAGGGGTTATCCCCAGATCTGAATTTTCAACAGATGCGAAAAAAAAAAAAAAATTGGCAGAAATTCCACCCAACAAGCCCAAGAAAGTGCTATGATACCAAATGTGAAGAACCTACAATAATTAATTAATGCAAATACACGAGATATCAGAAATAATAGAACTCAGAATCACTTTTATATTGATCACGGGCCACTTCGAGGGGGCAACCTCCTTTGAGCAAGCTCAATACAATTAACTTCACGGTGCCTTCAATGACCTCAACACACACTTATATACTAACTCTATGCCCAATACTATGGGTCAAAACCATGGGACATATAATACTACGGGACGACTTACAAAGCATATGCATCCAATACTATGGGTCAATACTATGGGCTAATATAAACTATGGATCAACAAATACTACAGGACGACTTACAAATCATATGTGTCCAACAACAATATACTTACATAGAAAAGAGAAGGGTTGACACGGGTTCCTAACAGAAACTTTATCTCCCTCTTTCTTTTTCCACTTAGCAATACTATCCTGCAAAATGTAGATTATCAATATCCTAGGTGCCAATGATCATAAATTTCAAATTCTCAATTCATAATTGGCCAATGTTAACAAAGGAAAATGGTATGAATTTGGAAGATATTGAAAGATGCATGGACCTTATTGTTATCTATAATAAATTGCAAACACCAACAAAGTCTAATGTCAGCATAGGACTTCGAGATGTGACATCAAAATTCACCTCTGACATTTTTGGAGAAAGTGAAGGCATTCCAATCTCCTGATGCAAAGGAAGCCCTGAAAGAATTGTTATACAGTCCATTTTATTAGAATACTTCCAATAACTCTTCTATAACTCTTAACATCACCTATTGCCATTTTGCTTGTTAAGATAGAGGCTCAAGTAATATTGCACCATAGATGACAAAGCCTCGATCTTTTGCAAAATCCAATTTACCCTGGGTACCATCCTTGGAATGAGGGGAAGAGTGCCTGACATGTTTCCCTAGGATGTGTATTTCAAAAGATGTCATTGTAGTACAGTGACTGACTATTGGAATGAGAGAAGCAAGGCACAATCAAAGCAACATCTCAAAAGAAGTAGGTTGCAACCAAATAAAAAGTATGCATATCCACAACAGGTGAAGATATGCATATCCATTTTGTATCCATACTTATTTAGTCATCTATCTCAAGATTATAGTTCATTGCTAGATAAAAATGCAATTATCATAGCCCTCCCAGGAATGATTAGATTGACTGTCAACTTTTTGCTTACAATTCAAGCTTTCCACCACTTGAAAATATGGATATTTTCAATTTTGAGGGAAGATTTATTGATTGTTTGTGAAGGTAAATGTGTTTTCTAATGCTCTAGATATTATTAACCAGTAAGGTGTATGCTATGCAATGAGATTTCCTCAAAAACCCCATAACTCGAAAACATTGAAATCACTTGAGTCTCCCATTCCCATGTACAAACATAGTCATCACCGTTTTTTTCTAATAGACTATATTTTAATTTTAAAATTTGCAAACTAGACAATCTTTCATCATACTTACATTATGATGAGCATTACCTGGAGCGTTACTATTTGATGAGCGATGGAGTTGCTAAAAAGATTAGATGTCTTTCCCAGCGACAGAGTTGGTAAAAAGACTGTAACTTCATTGGAAGTGATTGTTCTATTATTCACCGGCGCTTCCATTTTTAAAATTAGATTTTCAAATTTTTTTCTTGGTAAGTACTTGTGAATTGACATTTTATCTGTTTTGCAAAACGTTGATTTAGTTTCATTGGGCTTAGTATTCTTGCATAAGACTTAGGATTTCGGTTGTAATTCAACTTAGTGATTAGGTGGGCCACAACTCCCTTTAATTTAATAAGAAAACACACTAAATTCACCTTGTTAGTTGGAATGCGTGGATATGCCAAATATTGCCAATTCCAAGCCTCCTTTAAAGCAAACCTTTTTTGTGGAATTTTATAATAAAGGCCAACAACTTAAAATGGGATTCACTTTGCATCTATATGAGCTTGAGACTTTAGTTCACAGGCCTTTATTTAATCCTCTTCTCCTCCTTTTATTGAGGTCCTCTTTAATGGCTAATGGGATGAACCTACATGGCTGAGTATACCTTGTTTTATAGAATCCCATGCTTATTTTGTCAAGCAGGATGAAATGGTCGAGTTATGGGAGTTGATCGAGAATTTCTATGTCTCATGATAATTCACTGGACATAGACACGATTCGCCTTACCTTCACAATTAACATTCGCTTAGTTCTAGCAAAAAAGAGGTCGACTTCATCATTTTTGTTTGCAGAGTTAGTGGAAATTTCCGGTCTATTGTTCTGAATTGAATGCAATGTAAAACAGGTCTAATATAATTTTTTAAGGAGGGATACACTAAAGTGGATCATTAATAGCAGCCACTGTACAAGGTTTAATGGGGTGAACAATCAGGTAAACAACACATTGAATATACATAAGATGATGTCCAATAATCAGCGATGAGGAAGACTATATTTGGTAGTATTTCATTCAAGATAGATCCGCCCCTTGGTTGCTTACTACATGAACATTGATCTTCACTAAATGAGAATTGTTGCATGATGATCATCTGAGTAAAACATGAAACTACAGAATGTTACACATTTACAATTAGAGGACTATATTTGTAGTTTTTTGTGCATGGAACACTTAGGACAACACTCTCCCATCAATTTTAAAGGGATTCCTTTGGTTTAAAGGGGATTTATAGTGAAACATCAGCGCTGAATTAGAGTTTGTGAAAGCATTATGAGAAGGTATAGAATTGTAAGTTAGCAATCCAAAGATCACCTCGTTTCCATTGCTATTTCATCCTCTTGGCAATTCTGTGACATCTGAAATGCCTGGGGTCTCGACGGTCAATGAGTAGCTGCAGTCCTCTTTACATAGTTTATTTTGTGCCAGCACTGTATGAATAAAGAAATTAGCTCCCCAAACAGCCACCTATGTGACTTGTAGATGATGGGTGCCCATATATTGGCAGGAAAGATGGAGTAATTTGTCTTCACATCCATGATACAAGGGAATAGTATACCTCTCATAAAGTTCACTTTCAGAGAAGAGGAAGGATGGGTGAAGTTCCTACTTTAAATAGAAATACAATAAAGGAAACATGATTAGTAGTTGCCTTCCAAGTGCATGTTACTGATTGGCAGTGAATTATGTTGAGTACTAGCGGATTCTTTGGTAGGTGCATATAAAGTTATGCATGAAATGGCATGGAAAATAGCTTGTGATGCAATACATATGCGGGAAAAAAATGGAATTTGTTTATGCATATCCTTCAAGTAGGAATCAATCATGACGCCAAAGTGAGATTAAGCATGTGGATTCACATTTTTGTAGCTGACTTTTCAATGCCAGTTATGTTTTGATGGAAGAAGAAGGCCAACAATGAACAACCATGCGACTCCCAAGTTTCCTGCTATGCTAGGATGTCTCAACCTCAAGTTGTGACATTAAATGGTTTTGAGTAAGCTTATAGGGTATGAAGTTAGGATTTATATTGAAATAAAACTATCTTTCAAAATGGCAAGTAAAAATTCAATTGAAAGGCCAAGAAAATAGTAAAAATAGGAGGCCACAATTGGCAATGAAGTCCGAGTTTTAATTAGGCAATTTAGAGTGCTAGAGGTGACTCAATTTGGAAGGAAAGAGAGTTGTTTAAAATAGAAAGTGAACATCAAAAATGGATTTTAAAACAACAAATAAAAGCCACCAAAACAATGAATTTACTCAACTGTAGGCCATGCAGAAGTTGTCCAAATTAGCAGGCTTTCTTTCTTGCTTTCTCTAGCAACTAAGGCAAGTTGGCCTCCAGCATTTGATCTTCTACATATACAGGCTTGGGAGGAATTATGGGGGTTGGAAAGAATCAATTCATACTGGAGAACACAATAAAGTCTTCCAGATTCGATCATACACAAGGCGTTTTTCCAGCCCTTAATGAACCAAAACATCTTCTCCGAAAAAAATAGGATACCATTGGAAATTCCCCCAGATTTGGAAAGCGTATCAACCTCTTCAGTGAGTTCATCTCCTATAAGCTCTACGTTTTCGGTAAGTTAGCCAATAAGTATTTCCACACCACCATTGTAATACCCCTAGTAAGTAACCCCAGACATATGTTGTAAGAAATTAAGTGATGTGGCTACGAAAGCCAGAACAATGGTCTTTAATGACCGAGACATTATTATTTCGTATGTTGCTTTTAAATTAATAAATGATGGTGAAAAAGGGGTCACATGAGCGTTGATGGGGGGGCCATGGTTCCACTGGCAAGAGGGAAAGGGGTGTTTTTAAGCCTAGGAGGCTTGCCTAAGCTAAAGTTTGTACCTTGGGGCTAAAAATAATTAAAGTGGGGGACTGTTCACCTTATTACCCCCTTTATTTTGGTAAAAGTGCATTCTATTTATAATTTGTGAGTTGATGGGCAGCTGAAAAAGAATGCTCTTAGGAGGAGGAGGACACTTAGAAATCATTTGTCTTTCATACAAAAACACTCTTCCAAAGGAAAAAGGCATTCCAGAATTCACTTGTGTTGTTGTTCTGAAGGAGAGAGGGGCCGTACAACCACGTGAGGAAGACATTATGAGTGATAAATTAATGACCAGCAAGCTGTAATTGTTGTTTGCCTTAGCTAGAGAGGCCTTACAACAGTGTATCTTTATCATTTATCCTTTTCGAGACATTGGTTTGTAGATCTGAGTTTTTTTTGTGCATTTATGAGTAGGTCGTACCACACATGCGACTGGTAAGAGAGAGGAACAGGCCATACAACACCCATATTTGTTGGGTAATACCTATTTTTTTTCAAAACTAGGGAAGTATAGCAAACATATGCTGCTAGTTGTTTTATTATTACTTTGATCAGAGTTAGTATAGCATTTTATAACACCAATAAGGGAGATGATGCCATTAAGTGTTTATTCACTGATCCTGCCAAATGGCCTGGCTTTACGACTCGGTAATTGAGTTCCCACCAACTTGAAGCTTCCAGGTATAGATGCTATGGTAGTAGAGCATGGAATTCTAACCTGGAATATTATGAAATCCTGACAGTCAAATCTTTAAATGGGAATTATTAAAAAAAAAGGATTCACCGGACCCAATTTATAAGCCATCAAGTATTGTACTCGATTGATTAGCTAGCGAGTATTGTACCCGACCTCTTGATCATCCAGCAAACAAGTGCACCTGGATTTAACCCGAAAACATTACCAGGAATTTTGGTTGGACACATAGGTAATGACCTCACACCTCAGATTGTACACTGCTTAGGTTGGACCTCAATTAGACCCAATGTAGTACTACTTGGATTAGACCCAATGCAGTACTCGGATTTGACCCAATCAATTAGACAGCAAGTTAGGACATAATTGCAGCACTACACGGATTGATCCCGCAGCCAGCGAGTTAGGATATTTCGATAAACCTCCTCAACATAGCCGTTAGAGGGAACATGAATACTTTTGCTGCTGGAGGGAAAGATAGAATCACTTTACAGAAAGAATGCTTAAATTCTGAGGTATACTGGGAGGGATCTAATGTTAGGAACCTATGTCAACCCTTCTCTTTACTATGTTAGTATATTGTTGTTGGACGCATATGCTTTGTAAGTCGTCCCGTAGTATTTGTTGATCCGTAGTTTATATTAGCCCATATTATTGACCCATAGTATTGGACGCATATGCTTTGTAAGTCGTCCTGTAGTATTATATGTCCCATGGTTTTGACTCATAGTATTGGGCATAGACTTAGTATATAAGTGTGTGTTGAGGTCATTGAAGGCACCATGAAGTTAATTGTATTGAGCTTGCTCAAGGGAGGTTGCCCCCTCGAAGTGGCCCGTGATCAATATAAAAGCGATTATGTTCTATTATTTCTGATATCTCGTGTATTTGCATTAATTAATTATTGCAGGTACATCACATCTAGTATCAGAGCACTTTCCTTGGCACAAGTGGGAAATTTTTTTTTTCTTTTTTTGGGCGGCGACTTTCAGATCAATTTCTGAACCTTTCTGCAAAAAATTAGAAGAAACCAATTGTATATCTAAATTCCTCTTTCAAAAATACGCAGTTTCAAAAAAAAAATCATCTCATTTGGAGTTCTAAAAGTGGAGATATCGCGGATTTAAAATCAGCAATTTTTCAGAATTTCGGTGACGGCCGCGGAAATTGCGGTAAGAAAATCTTTTGACCGAGTGCCCAGATTTCTATTCCACTATCAAATGTAGAAGCAGAGTGGTTGTTCCAGTTCCGGAAACATACTATAATAGCGATTCTGAGTAATATAGATCTGGCTTTTGAACATTGGGTGGAATTTCTGCCTAAATTTTTTTCTGTTGCAGGTTCGGATCTGGGAATAATCCCTATCCGCTTAACTGTGGGAAGTACTTGGGAATAAGCCCTAAAACTCATTGTGAGGAGTACCACAGGAACCCCGAAGTAGCTGGCCATTGAGAGGACCTGCTAAGCGAAAAGGGCAACGACCCCTACCTGATTGACTAGTTCCCACCCGTGAGGTAAACCAAGAGCTGTTGTTTGTGGCAAAGTGGTTATCAGTTTTACCTGAGCCGTGGAGTGAGGGGTACTGCCCCAATACGCAAGCCGTCAGACAGCATTGGTGGCCGAGTGAAAACCCTGAAATGTTAGGAAGCCGCACATACCTGGGGTCCATATCTACTTTCAGCTGAACTATTGCCGATCACTGCTGCACCGTTTCAGATCCATTTTGCAAGCCGTTCCAGATCCAGCCGTTCGGCGTTGTTCCAGATTCCTTCTGAGACGTAACCGCTCCAATCTGTATTAAAAAAAAAAAAAATCCGAGCCGTAGCCGCTCCAGTCTGAAAAAACAAAAAACAAAAACAAAAAAACACAGTTTTTCTCCATATCTCCCTTGTTTTACCTCTGTTTCCCTTGAAATTTTCAGGGAACCCCTGTCATTCCATTCTGCATATTTCATTCCTGAGGACCCTATCCTCAATTCCCCTTCCTACAGCCCGAAATCTCACATTTGTTGATTTTTAGGGTTGCCATAACTTCCTCAGATTTCACCCAATCACCTTCAAATTTTACCACAGAGTTCCTTTCTGAATTCTGCTTCTTTGTTCCTCTCTGCCAAATTTTCCCATTCTTTCACCCCGCTTCTGAAATCCTCATTTTTGCTTCCCTGTCTATCCAACAGTGTCCAAAACCTAGTCAAACCCCAATTACCCTTCTGATTTTTTCCCAAATCCAAATTTTCCCTTACTGAAGTAGTTCCTGTTTTTGTTTTCCTACCCAGTCAAAAAAAAAAAAAAAAAAAAAAACCTGGTTACGGTTGTCACCCGTGCAGGAGCACACACCATGGAGGAAGCACTTGCAGCGATCCAAACCAAACTCCAATATCTAGATGAAAAATTTCTCAGCCTCCATCTTCAGCATTCAGCCATGAACAATACCAAACAGCCAGAATCTTTTGCAGCCACCGGGTTCTTTGCTTCTAGCAATTTTCGTGGGCCGAAGCTTGATTTTCCTCGCTTCAATGGTACTGATCCGACTGGATGGATATACCGAGTAGAACAATATTTCAGTCTGCATAATACTTTTGATGTTTAGAAAGTTCCACTTGCATCCTTTCATTTGGAATAGGAAGCCCTTCAATGGTATTGTTGGTACATCAAAGCTCATCCCGAGCCAAACTGGACAGATTTTTTCCAACTCATTTTCCACAATTTGGTCCTAGTGCTTTTGACGACTTCACAGGAGCACTCACTAAACTTCACCAAACTGGCACAGTGAGAGAGTATCAGATGGAATTTGAGAAACTAGCCAATCACACAGAAGGATTGTCTGATGAATTCTACAGGAGTTGTTTTATCAGTGGTCTCAAGGATGAAATCCGCTCAGAGGTCAAAATGTTTTGTCCCAACACAATGATGGAAGTCCTAGGGTTGGCTAAGTTGGCCGAGGACAAGATCGCAGCTCAACAACGCTCCAAACCCACCTGTGTTCCTTTCAGAAATATTGGTTCCCAACGACCTCCCATCACGCCTACTCCTCAACCAACTCCTATCAAGCATTTGTCTGAAATAGAAATGCAGGCACGCCGAGAAAAAGGGCTTTGCTATAATTGTGATGAGAAATTCACTCGGGGACATAGATGTGTTCAACAAAAGCTCTATATCTTGGATGTGGATTCTCCGCCTTCCTTAGAACTTGGTGAAGAAGCTACAGATACAGTAGATGATCTGGTTGACATGCAACACCCGCCTGTTGACACCCCATCTCAGGATGACCCACCCGAGATCTCTCTCCATGCTGTAACCGGCGTCACCACCCCACAAACAATGCGGGTCAGGGGATACTTCAAGAAGCTCCCTCTTACCATACTCATTGATTATGGTAGCACTCATAACTTCATTGACCCTCGAATTTCCAAACAAGCTAATTGTTTTGTCCATCCTTACTCCAACTTTGAAGTCATGGTTGCCAATGGGGTCACCTTACCTTGCAAGGGAAAGTGTCACAATGTGCGTATCTCTATGGAATATTATAACCTACGCTCCGACATGTTTTCCTTGTCCTTAGGCGGATGTGATGTGGTTTTGGGCATTCAATGGTTACGTACACTTGGCCCCATCTTATGGGATTTTGCTGAACTCTGGATGCAGTTTAATGCTAATGGGGCACAACACAAATTTTGGGGCTTACAACCAGGGTCTCTATGCATCATCAGTTCACATCGCCTGGAAAAAATCCTTAAGAAGAATTCACATGGTGTCATCGCTCAGCTCAATTCCATTCAGATGCACCCATCAACAGTCTCCACTACTTCCTTGGATAGATATGCAGGTATCTTTGCTGAACCAATGAGCTTGCTTCCTTCAAGAGACCTTTCTGGTAAGAATGTAACCACATCTACCTCTCAACAAGAAATGATGGCTATTTTGCATGCAGTACAGAAGTGGCAGCCATACCTATTAGGCAATTATTTCTGCATCAAGACTGATCTCCCGAGTCTGGAAAATTTTATGGAACAATGGGTCTCCTCCCCAACACACCTGCAATGGGTTATCCAACTCATGGGTTATCCCTATGTGAACACTTACAAGAAGGGTAAGGAAAATAGGGTGGAAAATGCTCCTTCTCGCACAATTGATGACCCAGTTTCTCTTACAGCTCTTTCTCTGCTTGTTCCAAATTGGTTGCCATATGTTCAACGGGGCTATCTCTTCTATGATCTCCATGCTTCTTCATCAACAGGGCACTCTGGGTTCTGCAAAATGTATGACCAGGAACAATGTAACTTCTTTTGGCTGGGACTAAAAATGACAATTCAACAGCTGGTGGCTAACGATGATACTTTCCAAGTCAACAAGGGGGAACCGACACTCCTTTCGGGATTGATCAAACCCTTGCCCATCACTACACAGCTTTGGCCAACTATTTCTATGGATTTCCTAGCAGCACTCTGGTGGTACAATACCACATCTCAAAGGACACCATATGAAGCAGTCTATGGACAAACACTGCCAGTTATTCTTCCATACACCCTTAGCAGCTCCCCAGTTCAGGAAATTGACTCGATTCTTCGAAACTGGGATCAGATTCTTCTCATTCTGCAGGACAATCTTCACATGGCCAGAATTCGCCTGAAACAACAATCCGATCAGCACCGTTCTGAGTGCATTTTCCACGCAGCTGACAGGGTTCTTCTTCATCTACAGCCTTCCAAGCAATCCTCCTTGACACTCCAAAGGCGTCAGTGGCCCGAAATGCAAACCAAGGATGCTACCGGGGAACCACTCCTTCAGATTCTGCAGCAATTTATCCAACCAAAGCTTTGAGGACAAAGCTTTTTCTAAGGGAGAGGGGATATTAGGAACCTATGTCAACCCTTCTCTTTACTATGTTAGTATATTGTTGTTGGACGCATATGCTTTGTAAGTCGTCCCGTAGTATTTGTTGATCCGTAGTTTATATTAGCCCATATTGTTGACCCATAGTATTGGACGCATATGCTTTGTAAATCGTCCTGTAGTATTATATGTCCCATGGTTTTTACTCATAGTATTGGGCATAGACTTAGTATATAAGTGTGTGTTGAGGTCATTGAAGGCACCGTGAAGTTAATTGTATTGAGCTTGCTCAAAGGAGGTTGCCCCCTCGAAGTGGCCCGTGATCAATATAAAAGCGATTCTGTTCTATTATTTCTGATATCTCGTGTATTTGCATTAATTAATTATTGCAGGTACATCACATCTAATTAACCATTAACGAGCTGCCTAGAAACTATACCATGTACATTATGCCACACCAAAAGGCTCTATCCTAAATATGCATTTTCCCTGTCGGAGACCTACCTCTACTTCCCTTAATAAAATGGACTTTTCCCTAGTCAGAAACCTACCTTTCCTAGTTGGGAAATTTGATTTCACATTAGAAGGACAGTGAGAAAGGAAGGTTAATTCCAGTAACTATAACTTTTCCCGAAACGAGCCTATTTTCATCACTACCAAAAGTGTCCAGTTCCCCTAATAGAATCGCCACCAAAATTGTCCTTAAAATACATTTTATATATCAAATTGTCCATTTATCCTCATAACACTGCTGACAACCACCGTTTAACCATAAATTTGTACCCTGAATACTCTAAACATAAAAGTATACCTTTAAAATTGAATTTCAGGTGTTCAACAAGGAATCTATCTATGACCTTATTGAACCAAGCTTAAAATGCATTTATGTTTAGGAACTCAATTTCAGCCCTCAATTATACCCACCTAAAATACATGAAAACATAACTACCTAGATTTATTTATTTTTTCCAGCCTATAACTTTCAAATGTCGGGTAACATATTGTACTACTGTAAGACTAATACTAAGGGTAGCATCCTATACTTCTTCCTTTCCTTGAACCGCCCTCTTCTTAAAGTATTTGGAGTAACTCTTTATTGGATTTCTCAGATAGGTAGGAACTGAAGTAAGAGTGATTGTGGTGAAGATAAAATAATGATAATTTTATATATGTAGGTATCGGAGAAAGACTAGGTTGGACAGCTGGAAAATTACAATAATTTCTTATTGATAGCCTCCCTGAATATGTGCAAGGGAAGCTTGAGATAGACACTGAAAGGAGAAGGAGCTTAAACGCCTTATGTTACCACTTTATGGATTACTCTGGAGTGTTAACTTGGGGCCTTGGAGATAAATAAATTTTAGTGCGAGGCTCACCAATTGTTTGAAAGGTAAGGGTTGACCTTACATCCAGTAGTTTCTTTCCAGGGAGAGATAACTTGGCATCTTCGGTCACTCAACTTGAATATCGTGAATGATTTTAGCGCTTATACCTGATTAAATGGGATTTCCATTGTCCCAAGCCATATGAGAATATTTACTTGTATGTGGAGAGAATATATGTGCTCTGGTGGATGGTGCACAACTCGGTGTTGCCCCGCCGTTGGATAGGTAGCTTCTAGCTATGTCTAGTGGGAGTTTCCGAAAGGAAAAAAGCTCTCTTTTTTTTGTAGCATGCTATCTTGTTTCATGAGGGTTTTTTTATCCTCCCTTTAAATTGGACAACTTTAGCAGAGCAAATTCCAGGGATATATCTGGGTCTTCGACGGATGCTCTTCCATCATCTAGAGTGAGGCCTGAGCAAAATCTACTTCTGCAATAACGTTAAGTAAGTTGCTTGATGGCCAAGAGATGACGCTCTTTTGGGTTTGCAACATTTTTGTTAAAAAAAATTATTAATTGAAAAATAAATATTTCCAGAAAAAGTTATAAGGCCACTTAGTTTTTATTATATAGCGCAACATCACCTTTATAGACAAATTCACTAATGTAAGGATTACAAGGTCATCATCATCCAGCTCTTCCAAATGTCAAAAATCCATGCAATGATTTAACGATCTGGAAAAGGAGGTTGTCAAGCTCTTTAAAATCTTCTAAGGAATAATATGCTTAAGAGTTCTACCATAAACATATATGGTACATACAGGCAAGAGTTGCAAAATAGAAGGTACTATGTTAAGTGCACCACTATAGTTTAAGATTAGTAAATATGATCGATTTTGTGCATCGTTTAGTTGCAGTGAAAACAAGTACAGGGAATGGAAAAATGAATGTGGAATGGAAGGCCCAACTTTTATAGGAGATAAAAACTGTTGCGGTGAAAATTAAATTATATGCCCAAGTCAGTAGGAAACATATATTGGTAAACACAAGGAAATGAATATATACCCGTCAAGCACTCTTTCATCTTAAACCAATAGATAAATCACATACATGATAAAATACTAACTTTAAAGATTGAACATACAAGTAATAATGGACAACTACACATTAGGTTTTCAAAATGTTCCCAGCATTATATTGTCAAGCTCACTTGATTTCATTTTACAATTAATTTTTGTTAAGGAATTTTCATGGGAATCGCTAAATTCTCTTCTTGGAATGGCCTGGAGCTGTATCAGCTCTAGGTATAGACAACAATCAACTGGGAAACATACCCTAAATAAATTTGTCCCTAAAATGGATCTGGGATGGGTATGTAGAATGAATATGTTTTGTGTCAAACCTTGTAATTTGTGAAGTATGATGCCTTTCAGTATCAGAAACCATCGCTATAAAGTCTAATGCAAAAGCTAGGAAATGAATACCACTAAGCTGTAAACAAGAAGATAAATCCAATTTCAAAAAGAGCGATCAGTTGGCTGAGCATTAAATCCTACGATAGCCATAACAATCTACGGCTATTAGCATAGATAGAAGCCTCTATGCAAAGCAGAAAGGTGACTAAGGTATTTAGGAGAAGTGCCCAGCCCTTGTAATATCTCAACCACTACAGTGTCATTTTTAGAGGAATTACAGCCTTAGAGGAAGGCCCTGCCATCTTTCAAAGAACTATATCAGTGATGTTTCCAAGCACTACCATATATATTGATATTTAAACTTCATAAATCAGCCACACAAGTCTTTATCATCTCAACAGATTAAATTCTATATACTAAAAATATTTTACAAACTTGAAGATCATCGTTATCTCTACTCGGTATTTTTGTCCATATTGAAAAGTCCTAGTTTTCCCTTGTCCCATTCCCCTTTAGTTTCCATGGATGTCCTTGTAATTTCTTCTTTCAGATATAACTTATGTCTTTAACAAGTAACAACAACTTTTTATCTTAAATAGCATTCTCAATGATCTGTTTTCATATGCAACATTTGAGAAATAAACGAACCAGATAGAAAGGAAAATCATGATCTCAAAATTCTAAAAGGAAATAAAAGCAAGTTGGGTAATTAGGTATTCTTGCATGCCTGTAATAACTTCACGGACTCTCCTAGTTCATTGGCCAATCACATTCCACAACCTCCACCACCTGCAGTTGCCTGCAGACAATAACATCCAAAGAAAATCATTGGCCTAGAAATAAAATAATCTTCAAGGGAAATAATCTGTGTTTAAGACTGACACATGCCATCTAGCAAAAAACAATTTATTAAATATCATGCACTTATTTCATTGAAAATCTTTTGAGCCAACAGTATATCCTTACATGAATATGACATTGTAAAGATATGCATCATGGTATGCACAGTTTTTTCCTTTTGACATAATTGAAATAAGATATAACATAAATAAATGTCAAGATTCAAAGGTCATCACAAACAAAGCTACAATGTACCACAACGCACATGCAACAACATTTAGATATAAATTTGGTTGTTGAGTGCCCATTTCCACTATAGGACCATGTGTACTCAGTTTTACTTCTCTGGTTTTACTATTCAATCTCGTGTGGATTGTGTATTATCATAGCAGTCTTCTATTTTCAACTTTTTCGAAAGCCTTTAAAATTTAAATTTTTTTCTCATGTCACATTTTAAATTTTGTAACACATGATTCTTGTCTTCAGAACCAAAACCTTTCACATTTACGGATTTACCATACTCATGCAAAAGTAAGAATGTACCTCATTGAATTTAAGTTTAACCAAATATGAATTAGGAACATTAACTGCATTTATCATTTACAAAGCATAACTAAGGTACATAGTAACAATCAAATCATTGCCACAGTTCAATAATATTTTCTCAGAGCATAAAACTTCTATGATTGCCTACTCATGTACACAAAAATAGTACTAAATTTAATTGTTCTTTCTACAAATACTACACCAGATAGATCTTGTAAAAATGTACTAATAATGGATGCAAAATGGTGCTATATTTAGTTATGCTTTAAGCAATTTTATGTTTGTTTCACAGGAGATGTTTTGCAAGCAAAGGTTAAGTTCAAAAATATGATCAATTCATGTTGCTTGTTGCTTAAAGCAAGTAGAGCTAATAGAATTGACCACTCATAACTGAAATAACCTCACAACCTGAATTTAATAGACTTCTCCCCAATCACAAGAAGGCACAAGTCGGGATCATAATTGCACCCGGAAATATGATACTTGTAAAATAAGACACAAGTCTCTAAGAAAAAATATAAATGCAACATTCAGTAAATTAAAGAAAAAGAATCTAGCATAGGAAAACACATTGCATACCTTGATCATTACTGGAAAACCAATATCATTAGCAACCGTGATAGCCTCTTATGTTGACTAAAATAATACTCACAATGTCAAATATATAATGATGATTAATATAAGAAAAATATATTCTCAACTCAAATTGATCTACAAATGAAGAAACTTGCAGAATATTAGAAATGGAGATTCTAGTGTACGCACAACAACTTTCTCTAGTTGGCAATATCATAATACTATCCATTATTTAACACAAAAGACTAGTACCTACCTCTAAAATCCCATCACTTCCTAGTATAGTTGGAACCCCAACTTTTTTCATTGTTTCCTGAGATGTTGCTTTGTCACCCATAACACAAATGTTGTCTGGCTGGAGATGCAAACAATTAATATCAAAATAAAAATTTTATGATTTCCTACCAATCTATCCAAATATGTTACGTTTATACATCCATTCTCCACCTAACAATTGTCAGGACAAAGAGAGAAAGGAAACATTCAAAAACTTCCATCACTGCATATTTATAACGGATATAAAGTTTGAATTAATAGAAAATCGTGAGATCATGTCATTTTCAGTGAAGAGGAATGTTGTTTTTCAAGTTGCAAGAAGTATGGAAGATGATCAAGGGCCATCTAAGCTTGATCAAATGGATTTTCTGCAGGAAAATAAATAAGCTCATTCAAAGACAATCAAAACTTCATATGGCACTACAGTTTGGCTTCATGAATCTGCCAATCTATCTATCGTATATTCTTAATGGTCTCAGATGTTTCTCCAGATAATGATACGTTAACTTGTTATCCTTGTAGGCATAGGGAGGAGAGAAAACACTATAGACTACAACCTTGCCAAGATCTCTCCTCAATCAATGCCTCATCATTCTTGTAACTTTTACTTATTTGTGGGACAAACCTTAGGAACACAGAAAGAGCAGCTCAGCAATGTAACAGGTGGTGTTAGCAAGCATCAAGGATGACAGGCCCATGGCCCCTCACCTAGGTGAAGAAGAGCAAGCAGGGCCCCACCTTCCTACAAGGCTGTGGTGGCCCAAAGAAGAAAGTGAAACCCCTCATCTTCACAAGGGAATTGGAGAGACTCAAATTCTACTGGGAAACTGGAAAAGGAAGTAGAGAACCCAAGGTTGCAAATATCTTACTTGGAAATTGGGGGTTCAAATCAACACATATCAGACCATGCTGCGATTTGTTGTTTCTTGGGCCTCTGGCCTTCCAAATCTGCACTAAGATGGTGGGTAAATATGAAATGGAGAGAGAAAGGCTCCATTGATCTGACACTTTGTGCAAAAGGCTTCTTTATCATCATTTTTTCCAACACTAAAAACTAGGAAGGATTTTTGAAGGGGGCCTTACTTCTTTGTGGCTTCTTCAACTCAACAGGTCTACATATGAGATATTTGATTGAATTTTTTGATCCAGCTAAAGAGTATTTATCCAGAGCTATAGTCTGGATTCAACTTTATTCCCTCCACTGCAGTTCTGGTAATGCACTTTGATTTACATCAAATGTTTGGAGGTCACATGAGAAAGTGGGTATACCTCGTATGCTCATTTCTGTTTTCTTATTAACATTTTGAACCCACTCCTAGAATAAACCATTTTGGACTCTCAAGACTATTAAAGGGTGCAAACTATAGATTATGAACATGTTCCTTTTTGATGCAAAATGTGCCATGAGCATGGCCATCTCATGAGGGATTTCCCTCTAAACATTCAACCACCTCATGGAGAGATGTGGAGAATAGTGGATTCCAGGGAGTTAAAAATGTTGATGTATATGTAACTTTGGAATGAATTTCATATATGTATATTGTACTCCTATAGATATGGTATTATTCCTCTATACGGAAGTGTTTGTATTCCTATAGAGATGTTATTATTCCCCTATATGGAAGTGTCGTCATTTATATTGTAAGCATCGTAACTTATACTTGATGGGTTATTAGACCACCTTGTTGGGGTCGACCCTGTATAAGTCATGTGGGTCAAAGGGTTATTAGACCACCCTATTGGGTGTCATCCCAGTAAGCACTATGTTATGTGGTTAAGTTGAGGCCGACCTAGTAAAGGTTATTAGGCAAGTCAAGTCAAGTATAAATAGAGTGCGGGAGGCACTCTATTTCATCATTTTATTCTCACACACACTCTTTGGAGAGTGGCGCATTTGTGGAGGAGGAGAAGCTACTACTAGGAGATGTCTATCTCTTATGCTTGGGTTGTATCATTGCTCTATCTATCTTTGAGGAAGTTATTGGGGTTTTTCACCTTTATGGTTTTCCCCAAGTAAATCTGTGTCTCTTGTGTGCTTGCACTATTGTGTCCATGATTGATATGTTGTACATGTTGTTCTCTCAGTTAAGATCCTAAATCAGATTGAAGTAAATTCTGAAAAACTAACATGGTATCAGAGCTAGCCTAAAAGAAGGCATGGTATGGCATGTATGACACTTGTTGCACTTGCGATGTTAGCGCTTGATATAACAAAAACCAGTTATCTTAGAACTTTCGCTATAAATCCATTTTGGAAAACTTTTAGGATCTGAAACTTTTACAAGTCGAAGATAAGATCCAAATGTACCTTGTGTACAAAGGAAAACTTATAATTCATTGTACTTTGTGTTTTATGATCTATACAATCTAGGGTTTCTGGCTCTTCCAGATTTGAGTCATAAACAAGTGACCTAGGAAAAAAGGTCATAACTTGAGCTAGGAATCTCCAAATGAAATTTCATAAAAAGTGACATGTAGTGCACGGACTGTACTTTCTTAAGTAATGTTTTTAGAGGCCGAAATAGAACCAGTGACATGTGGCATGCCGTACAAGTTCACTCTCATATTTTATCCCATAAACAGGTCACATTGTGACACTTGCCATAACTCTCTCTCAGAGAATCCCATTAAGGTCAGACCTATGGGGTTGGAAATATGACAGTTTGGGATACCACAAATAGAAGTTTCATACCTTGTGGATTCATAATTTCGGAGTTACACCAGAAACAATCAGGTGCATATTTCTGTCAAAACAGAATTGGATTTTGAGCACCTTTATTCATGGCCCCGGGAATTAGGGTTTTGAAGAAAATTCGTATTTTTGTAAATGGAGACCACGGCTGAATGGTACTCAGCAAAATCAAAATTTAAAGACCAAGATCCAATTTTTTGGTTGGGTAGAAGGTCGGGCTTGATCAAACCCTAGTTCGGGACTTTGATCAAAAAGGTGGAAAATTAGGGCTTCTGTAAAAGTTGGAATTTCTGAAGTTTGTGACCACGGCTGGAAGCTCCTCAGAAAAATTGAAGTTTAGAGCTTTGGATCAAACATTTTGGTTGGGCAGAAGGTCAAGCTTGATCAAACCCTAGTTCGGGACTTTGATCGAAAAGGTGGAAAATTAGGGCTTCTGTAAAAGTTGGAATTTTTGAAGTTTGTGACCACGGCTGGAAGCTCCTCAGAAAAATTGAAGTTTAGAGCTTTGGATCAAACCTTTTGGTTGGGCAGAAGGGTGGGTTTTATCAAACCCTAGTTTGGGATCCTATCTAGAAGATACAGAAGTCTCAAAGGCAATCTTGAGGGGTGAAACTTTACAGTTTTCAAATTTTGAGTATACCAGGTTGATCAGCTCATCAAGGTGCATCTTTCAATCCTTTCAGAAGTTTGAAATTCAAAGTTTGAATTTTTAGGGTTTCCCTGACAAACCCCAATCCAGCTCCAGATCCAGTTTCTGCAAATCAAGTGGATTGGGTTAATCCTAGAAGAAAATGGATTGGTCACCTACATAAGTGAAGAAGTTCCTATTTCAGAGGGAGATGAGGCTAAGCCCTTACATAAGAAGATTACAAGCAATCTCGATAGGTATGACTTACAGGTATGTTTCGAATTCTGTTCATGGTTAAGTTTATGATATGCTTGTCTTCATATCATTACGGTTAGTACAATCTTGATTAATTACTAGACTTGTCGTATCACCTTAATAAAATTATGAATACATGATAGAAGATATTCATTGATTAAGGTTTTGACACTTATGATTGTACTAATGCATTGTGATGTTGTATGAGGTTTATGTTGTTCGCTAACATGAAAGGTACACCAAGAAAGACAAATCATGTTCTACTTCAAGAACATATGATCATGGTGACATGAAGACAAAGATTCATCCATTGTCATGGATCACATAAAAGATCTACTTACGAGGTATGTATAACTTGGTTCTACAATGGTTAACTTATGAGACATGCAGGCTACTAGCACAAGTCATTGAAGAGAACCAGAACTTATCATGCGGGTATGTTAGACATAACTAGCTAACATAGTAATCCAGGTATGTTTTTCCTATATCAAATTAGAATATTACCTTGTGTTAGGATCCCTTATATAAGTATACTTGGTATGATTGGTTATGTTTATTCATAAAGTTAGAAATGTAAGAAATCAAGGGTTTATGCATATTATGTCTCTTATCTTGATTGATGATTTGACTAACGAGAAGAGTCCTATGATCAAATAAGAATATGCATGAGTAAAAGAAGTCTTCCCTGAAACCTTGAATATTAATGTTTATTATTTGTGTTTGAAATGATCATGACTATACATGTTTAAGATTATTGTGTTTTGATAGTATTAATATTATACTAATGAATGTGTGATTATGCATGAGACCTTGAGGATAACACAATGATGATACTAATAAGCATGCATAGTGATTAAGGATGGATATAAGTTCAAGGACAGGTAATCCAGGAAGCAAAGATCAAGAGGGAGCACACTTCAGTAGTTTCTGCAAGGATACAGATATTCAGAGGGAGTTGACCACTTCTCACAATCCACATCAGAATGAAGTTACTGAAAGGAAGCAAAGACTGAGAGGGAGTCAACCCTACAACCAAACAAAGATAAGTATTTTAATTGTCATTTCTTACATATTTGTTTGTTTAAATAATATTGTTCAATGATGTATATGCCTATGTCCCTAGGCTTAGGGTGTGTATTATGCATATTAGAATAATTGCATTAATGAACAGTATACTACTAATTTGCATATGATGGGTAAGTGGCCTATGGAACTGTACAACATTCCATTGCTACTTATCTAGAATGAAACCTCTTTGCTGACATATTGGGAGTTGTGCACACTCTTAACAATGTTCTGGTAGAGATTGGAAGGCATCTAGAAAGTTACAGGATATGGATAAATGTTGTATTGAAGCATTGGCTAAAGATAATTGCATGATTATATGACATGTTTCTTCAGATGTAAGAATTTGTTCTGAAAACTATGAGATGTTTCTAATCATGCAATTTAACTTGTTTTGTAGGAAAGATCGTATACCATCACCTACAAAAGAAGGACTACAACATTTGTTCAGCAACAAAGTTATCTATTGAAAATATTGAAGATATTGAAGTTCCTAGGATCTGGGAAGAATGCCATGATCGAGGAGTAACAGTCGATCATGAAGATGTTTGGGATGCAGTCCCAAGACCGGAAGAGAAGTCTATAGTGACTTCCAAGTGGATCTACAAGATCAAGCATGCTGCAGATGGAAGCATAAAGAAATAAAAATAAAGATTTGTAGCTCGTTGAAAGAAGGAATAGACTATGAAGAAACTTTTTCTCCTGTAACCAGGTACACTTCCATCAAATCAGTACTTTCTCTGGCTGCAGTGATGAAATGGAAGATACACCATATGGATGTCAAGACAGCCTTCTTGAATGGTGTAGTCGAAGAGGAACTGTATGTGGAGCAACCACTTGGTTTTGAGACACATGACAGAAAGTCATATGTATGCAGGTTGAAGAAAGCCTTGTATGGCTTGAGGCAAGCTCCTAGGACTTGGTATGGTAGGATAGACAGCTTTCTATCCAGTTTGGGCTTTACCAAGAGAAAAGCGGATTCCAACCGTTACTACAAGGTTGAGGAAGGCAATCTAGTGATACTACTTTGGTATGTGGATGGCATGTTTGTTACAGGTGATGATAGATTGATTTCCGACACGAAGAGGAAGCTTGCTGCTGAGTTCGAGATGAAGGACTTGGGGATGATGCACTATTTTTTAGGCATGGAGGTGTGGCAGAGTGCAGATGGAATCTTCCTTGGACAAGGGAAGTATGCAGTAGAGATCCTAAAGAGGTTCAGGATGATGGGCTGCAAGGCCATGGCCATACCTATGGCATCGAACCTGAAGCTTCTGTGTGTGATGCTTCATCTAATCTGGTTGATGTCACTATGTATCGTCAGATGATTGGGTCCTTGATGTACCTGACGAGCACAAGACCAGATATCTACTTTGCGGTGAACACATTGAGCCAGTTCTTAACAGATCCCATAGGTGTTCACCTGGTTGTTGTAAAGCATATTCTGAGGTACCTGAAGGTTACGATTGACGATGGGCTCAAGTATGATGCGAATCAAAAGTTTAACCTACAGGGTTATGTTGATTCAGATTGGGCAGGTAGTGCTATAGATAGGAAGAGCACTTATGGGTGTTGCTTCAGTATGGGATCAGGTTTTATCTCTTGCTTTAGTAGGAATCAGTCCTGCATAGCACTGAGTACAGCCGAAGTAGAGTATGTTGTAGCTTGTTCGGCAGTTGTGAGGTAGTATGGCTCTGCAAGCTACTGTCTGAGTTATTTGATCTCCCACTGGAGGCTAATGGTATCTTTTGTGACAACCAGAGTTGTGTGAATCTGTCTGAGAACCCAGTGTTCCATGACAGGTCGAAACACATTGAGATCAAATATCACTATATTAGGGATATGATGCAGAGAGGAGCAGTGAAGCTCCTGTACGTTGCGACGGATGAGTAGATTGTAGATGTACTTACAAAACCACTAGCCAGAGTGAAGTTCGAGTACTTCGGAGAGAGCCTTGGTGTTCTTCAGATTGACAACACTTCGAGGAAGAAATGATGGACACATTTGCTGAAGCCATTCCAAGCATGGTGAGAGGAGGATCCTTCCATGGCTATGGATGTAAACGTTGGATGATGAGCATCAGGACAATGCTCTAGTTACTTCTCTGTATATGCATCATGTTGGATGCTGGATATGATCAATTGGATCATTTATATGTATGTATGCACCATGTTGGATGCTAGATATGATCAGTGGGATCATTTATATGTATGTACACATCATGTTGGATGTTGGATATGATCAGTTGGGTCATTTATATGTATGTATGCATCATGTTGGATGCTGGATATGATCAGTTGGATCATGTGTATGTATTTGTATATGTATCAGGTGGATACATTGTATGATTAGGTAGATCATGTATGTTGATATGTATCAGGTATGATCAGGTGGATCATGTATTTGTATATGTATCAGGTAGATACATTGTATGATCAGGTAGATCATGTATGATGATATGTATCAGGCAGATACTGTGTATGCATTAGGTGTATGCATTATATGATCAGGATGATCATGGATGATGAGCTTCAGGATGTTGCTCCAGATGACATGTGTCAGGACGATGCAGTGATGATGATCAGGATGATCATGTGTACATCAGGATGATGTATGGTGAGTATCAGGTTGATACTCTATGGCCATGGACAGGTTGTGCAGATAAGCATATAATAGTGCCCTGGGAGGTTTGCAGATTCTCTTGCTAGGTTTTGCCGCTGACATATAATAGCTCCCTGGGAGATATGGCAAATGCTCTTTCGAGGTTTTGCTTTGGGAGGACATATAATAGCGCCTTGGGAGGTTTGCAGATTGTCTTGCTAGGTTTCTCTGCTGGCATATAATAGCTCCCTGGGAGATCTGGCAAATGCTCTCTTGAGGTTTTGTCCTATGGCATATAATAACGCCCTGGGAGATCCGATAGGTTGCGATGTGTTCCCGTAATAAGTCCTGGGATGCTCTTTCGATTTTTTTCCATTACCACATATAATATCGCCCTCAGAGATCCGATAGGTTGAGCTGTGTGCTCGTAATCAATCTTGGGATTATCTTTTGAGGTTTTGTGGTGGGGTCACATGTAATAGCTCCCTGGGAGATCTAATAGGTTGGGCTCTGTGCCCGTAATAAGTCCTGGGATCCTCTTGCGAGGTTTTGTGATGCACGTAATAAGTCTTGAGTATTCCACAATATGGCCAGTGATGATGAAGACCTGCAGGTGGTAGGCCTACATTCAGTATGAAAAAGGACTGGCTATGTAGAACTTCCTATGATGAGTAGATTCAGAGATTGATTGAGATAGCAACAGCAGTGATGACAACGATGATTTGAGAACGATGATTTGTTAATGATGATCCAGAGAAGAAGACTTGTGCTAGCAGATCTGTGTCGAGAAATACCTTCCTAGTTAAGAGGGAGTGTTGATGTATATGTAACTTTGGAATGTGTTTCATATACTCCTATAGAGATGGTATTATTTCTCTGTACATAAGTGTTTCAATTCCTATAGAGATGTTATTATTCCTCTATATGGAAGTGTCGTCATTTATATTGTAAGTGTCATAACTTATACTTGATGGGTTATTAGACCACCTTGTTGAGGTCGGCCCTGTATAAGTCATGTGGGTCAAAGGGTTATTAGACCACCCTATTGGGTTTCGGCCCAGTCAGCATTGTGTTTTATGGTTAAGTTGAGGTCGACCTAGTAAAGGTTATTAGGCAATTCAAGTCAAGTATAAATAGAGTGGGAGAGGCACTCTATTTCATCATTCTAATCTCACACACACTCTTTGGATAGTGGCGCACTTGTGGAGGAGGAGAAGCTGCTGCTAGGAGATGTCTATCTCTTATGCTTGGGTTGTATCATTGCTCTATCTATCTCTGAGGAATTTATTGGGGTTTTTCACCTTTAAGGTTTTCCCCAAGTAAACTCTATGTCTCTTGTGTGCTTGCATTATTGTGTCTATGATTGATATGTTGTACATGTTGTTCTCTCAGTTAAGATCCCAGATCAAATTGAAGTAAATTCTAAAAAACTAACAAAAAACAATTTAAGGAGAGAGAAGAAATATGGAGGTCAGAATTTAGAAATCAAACACAAAGGCTTACCCCTAATCGCTTTCAATCCATAGCTACCATGACTGAGAATGGGGAACCCATTGAATATAGAGAACAACAGAGGAAGGACAAAAGGTTAAAACTTCAGACACAACCTGAATAATAGGGCAACATAAATGCCCCTGTACAATTGGAGACACAGGCACATGCCCATTTACAAAAGAAGAACACAAATCTTAGACCACCAGATAATGAGGGGACAACATCCAACCAAGATGACTCCCTGCGTGATTTGCAAGTAACAAAGGAACAAGAGCAAGCAACTAAACATAGGAAGTTGGAAGAAAAAAGATACACAAGTGAAATCTTGGGAGACATCAAATGGTCAAATGATCCAAGAGAATAAAGTGGAAATGCCATTCAATCTAGGCCAGAGAGAAGAAGGAAAGGAGAAGTTCCACTCCCCATGTATTTTAGATAGTGGAAGCCTACAGGATATGGCAGTACACGAGGAAATCAAGAAGGTAGACTTATCTTTCTTAGAGAACCAATACAATAAGTCATACTTAGAATACCTTTGAGTGGATGAACTAATGAATCTGAAGAAGGGGATGATTTAATGAAAGGAAAATTAAATTGCAATTAATCAACCTCCTCTGTCCACAAGGCATTGGGCCTCAAAGCATCCTACTTGAAGCACCAAAAAGGTGACCAACTGCAAAGATACATAAAATCAAGAAAGGAAAAGTTGCGAGAGGAAGGTGATATCAATGTAGTGAGACAACTCAGTAAAAACTGGGTCACCCTGGGACTTGGAAAAACTTAGTGAAACTCAGTAAATAGAAAAATTCAAAACATAGGAAATTTTGTGCATAAAAAATAATGATGAAAGTGTTGGGCGAGTCTTGCCAAGTTTTGCAGAGTTTCAATTGATGATGAGTCCACTAGGCTTGATGAATACCTGTGTGAGTTTTACAAATCCACATGATTTTTATCAATGCATGCAAACCATTTCATTAAAGACTAGTGTCCTAGAGATAGGGAGGGTCACACTAATACAAAATTGTGTCCTTGATAGTACTTGATATTTGATAAATAATATCATGCAAGCAGAGTTATATAAGAGTTCCTTTTGATAAAAATAAGAGTTACAATGCATTGCAAATCATTATGAAGTTTGAAAGGATTTTACAGGAGTGGAAACAAAGGTAAACACACTAAAATATATCCAAACATGTCTAACAGGTCTAGCATTTATTTGAGGCATTTTTTCAAACACTCGGCGAGTAATTTCTACACTACTACATTTAGAATTGTTAAGCCATTAAGTTCAGAAGTCTCGAAGGGATTAACTAACATGATGTGCATTACAAAGAACCGACTTCCTTAATAGTTTAAAGAGTTGACTCATAAGCTTATTAGATGATGCCACTAGCAGATGAGTCGAACTCACGTATAATGCCTTATATTGAAGACCATACATTGAGCTCATACCGAAAGAGAGCAAGTAGGTGTAGCAATAATGTTGAAGATTTTCACTGTTAGAAAATCTCCTGGATGAAGCAAAGTGACACAAGTTGCCAGTACCATGCCTCTGTTATAAATTCATGGTTTATGTTACAACATGTAAAAATGAAGGAGCTTTGTCCATAAGTGCAGTCCCCACAAAAACATGGAACTCAAACCCACACCTAATCACAATATGATGGATAAGATTACCTTGCTGCAAATCTTCTAGTTGCGCATATGCTGGAAGCACACTCACCATGGTGACTGAAGTGAGCTTCACATATACCAACTGCATTTGATTGTAAAGTGCTAAATCCTTCCCAACATGTCCATTTTGAGCATATCCTGTAATAAACCAATTGATTAAATACTACCTGCATCAAATATAGAGTAAGTAGTTATATAAACCACAGATAAATTAAAAAACCCATAAGTATGAGTAGCAGATTCATAGCCTATTTAATATTATATTTTATTAGTACGTCCCATGCTAGGTCCTGTCTTCTCTACGAGATAAGATGAGTAAACTAGCTCTAATTCAATAGGTTCACAAGCTTAAACTAGCCAAAATGTTGGGTGAAGTGCAACTTAGTTGACTGTCTTTGCTGCTTTTACTTCTAATGCCTTTTTCCATGTCGATAGTGCTTATATATCGGGGGAAGTGAAACTGCAATTGGATATGTTTTCACTTGGTAAATTGCTTCCAGATCAATGGGTTCCAAATCACTTGTACCTATCCTTGTAGGATTTGTTCCTGTTCTTGGATTTTTATCTCGATCTGTATATATATCTTCTATCAAAATTTTAGAAACCATATCCTGTAATCATTGTACTCCAGAAGAAAACATCTCATTTAGGCATTTTGTCAAACATTTTTCTTGCATTCTCTAAATCCCCACGTCTATTAGGGCACTTGCCACATAAACATCCATTTCAAGCCCATTTTTCACTACATGATAATGAATATCTCTACCCTCTTGTATCATCGAGCTCACAAAAAATATGCAACCCAAAATTCAAAGGTTTTCAGCATTATTTATAAGGGATGCTATCCAACATTCATAAGCGTTACAGCTGGATGAAATCTCTCATTTGGGTAAACATACATGTAGCAAAGGAAGCAAGGAACTTCTCTGTTGTGAACCATGCACTCCTCACTAAATCTGGATATGGAACAGCATGGAACTCCATCCACCTTCTCCCTCAATAAATATAGACAAAACAGTAAACATCTCTGTGCAATTCTCTTCTTCTTAAAGTGTTATTTGTTACATTTTCCTTCAGATACTTTCCTGAACACAGAGAAGGGAAGGGTTTGAAGATAGATTTTTATATTGACTTCATTAGTATCCATTTGTTGTTGCGAAGGATTTTTACACTTTATTGATCGCTTTGCTTGTTTGGAGGTAGGAAATCCAACTAGTTGAGATAGCTCTTCGAAATAAAGTTACTCGCTTCTAATGATTAGAAATTAAGATAGAGGAGAGCAGTAAAAGGGATATAGACACAAACACATTATTTGCTGAAGCCATTTCACAAAGTAAATTTCCGTTTTGCGGAAGTGAAGCACGCTCGACCAGATATGATCCAGTGTGTTAATAACCTAGTGCGTGCATTGAGCACAAAGGGATAAGTAAAAGTTTATGGTCGATCGCCTACCTATTCCATCTGGTAGTAAAGTGTTAGTGCTTCCTTACAGGGTTCGTTCCAAGCATATCCCCTAATCATTTTGTTTCAAGGGAATTAACTGAGCTCAACTGGGGGAATGGACCTGAACTCAGAAAGTGATTATTTGTTTCCGAAAGCATGCTCGAACCGGTTTAACCAGTGAGAATGAAAATTGGAATGAAAATACATTAGACAACTACAAGCATGATAGGTTCGGTGGATAAAAGGGAGATTGAAAATTTGCAAATGAAAGGAAACCAATTGCTCAAATTTATGCCCACCTAGTCAAATGGACCATTGACAATACTGAGTGATCGATTGATTACATGGATCTCAACACTTCCTTGTTTGTTGCAATTTATATGTGGTTGTAGCCATAGGATTAGAATGGTAAAAAATGGTGATTTTTTATCTCCACCCTTTCACTTGAGATAATGAAAATAAATAGGTTTAAGCCCACATTTGTTCTTTTTATAACATTGTATGGTGGGCCCCTTCTACTTTCAAAGTGGAGAGTTAGTGCTTTTGGCCTGACCCTTCTATCCTTGGTTAATCCTTTTGTATCATGGTCATGTAAAATTTCTCATTAATGCTCTAATGCAATTTTTTGTTTTGTTTTTTAAAATAGTTATGCTCGCAGCATGGCACATGGTCATGGATATTACTAAATGATTTCCATGGTCATGGATCTTACTAAATGATTTCTTTGTGTTGTGTCATAGTGTGGTTGATCTTCATTTATTTTGTCTCTTCCTCACCTAACATAGGGTAACCATGTTTCCCCTCTAAAAAATTCCAGACTTTGTCTACTTCAATGTGTATCACGAGTTATGACAAATTTACAAAATTGTTTTCATGTGATGTGTCACAGGACACATTAAATTCAAACTCTTTGCTTTGTTTTGAGCGCTAGGTTAATACAACATGTTTCTTGAAAGAGAAACTTGTAGTGCTGCATAATTGCATTGTAATTTTCAAAGACTTCAAAGATGGAGGACCATGTGATATATCTCAAAGAGATAAACTTTGGGAGGGTGCAATACATGACAATACTTGGGGAGTATGAAGGATGAAGGCGGTGCATTATGTCTAAACTAAGAAAAATTCATTGGATGTGATAAATCACAATTTTGTCAAATTTTGATAGTTAGACAAATATGTGATGATGTGAAGAGAGAAAATTTTCAAAGTTGTGATACATTGTGAGTTTAGAAATTTTTGGAGAATGTGCTTGTCTCATGATGGGATAACTTTCAAGGTTGTGATAAGTTACAAATTTCAAACTGAGGAAATGAGGCACAAGACTTGGCTAGAAGATTGACAAATAAAAAGGCCTTAAAGATGGGCTAGTCTCAATCCAAATGAAGCAAACTCAAATGAAGAGTAACTCAAGGACAAGAGGCTCATTCAAAGAATAGACAAAAAAAAAAGAGAGATTAAAACCTTGAAATATATTATTATGGAGAACACAAATTTAAGGCACAAGTAAGAAGAGGGCTCCCCATATTTTGTTAGAAGATGGGTACCAAGTTGAAGAGGTCTACAAATTTCCATCCATAGTCATATGAGTAGATAGAATTAGTGAATTTGTTTGTCTTTTGATGGGATACAGTCATAAGCATCCAAGGACATGGGATACAAATTTGATTTATATTCAACACTCTTATAATAGAGCAATCCATACTTCTACTAGTAAGCCACCTCTTGAAACTTTCTTTGGGTATTTTACACCTTCACCCTTAGATTTGTATTTGGACAACTAGAAGGAGTGAGTGAAGGCGCAACATGTGAAGCATTGAAGGATGAAAAAAATGTTGATAAGATTAGGTGTATGCATTTGCAAGTACATGAGACATTGAATAAGCCACAAGAAAAGTAAAAGATTAGGGATAATGAACACAAAATTGAGAAAAAAATCAAGGTGGGAGATAGAGTTATGTTGCTTCTAAAAAAGGAGGGGTTGCATGGTATTTGTATGAAGATCAATGCTTTGTTGTATGGTCCTTTTGAAGTGTTTGAGAAGGTGGATGATAATTCCTATAGAATCACTTTACCCCTATATATGTGAAGTTACTTAGTAGTGAATGTGGAGAATCTAAATCTCTATAAAACATTCATGTTGGACAAAGAAATTGATGAGAAACTCCTACCTACTATAGAGGACTTGGAACTAGAATCTTAGGTAGAGTTAGTAGAAGATATATTTTCACAAAAGAAGTTGAGAACAACTAGACTAGAGCATTATGAACTTTGATAGGTTAGATTGAAAGAACAACTTTTAGGAAAGGCCAAATGGTACTCATGGAAAAGGTATAATCCATAAATGTGTCATTATATTATTTTTCATCTATTTTGGTACTTTCGGGTGTAAAAATGAAGATATTGACTTGTAGGACCCATTTTATGGGTACTCCACACTTTGGTGATTTGGGGTTTGAAACCTTCTAAAAACCATTTGAGGCCTTGAATGACCATTTGTGGGGCCAAAACTTAGTGATATTATCTCTCAACCTTTAAATTATATTCTACACACCAATACCTTTCCAAAGGTGCAAAAATTGCCTCAATCGAAGTTTGTATGTAAACATTATGCCTCCTGCAAGTTGACCTATCATGTTGACCACCATGATATTGAGTGGATGCCATGTAAAACCCTTGCTTGCAAATAAAATCTTCTGATTTAAATGCACGTGCCATTAGGGCCGGCGAAGGTAACTCTATACTTCCTGGAAGCCTCAACTTTCGTTTCAAGATGAATCCCATATCTCAAAAGGGGTATTGCTTACTAGTTGTTGGGGCTACATAGATATTCCACTGCAACTCTGCTAAAAAATTGGTACCTTCCAATTAACAAGAAGGAAACGAATTAATCAGATAGGTAAATTAAAACAATCTTTAACCTAGAAAACCGGCTCTTCCAAAATGACCATCTCTTACCTGTAGAATGATTGTGGACCGCCCAAAATCTAGTGAAGGTAGCGATGAGAACGGTGTGCCCCGAACTTTAAGAATGCTCAACTAAACCCCATTATGGTGGTGAGATAGGAATCCAACAAGTATAATATGGGATTCAAAATGTATGTTACCGGGGTTTTCTCCCTTACACAGAGTGGGCGCAAATTACTAGAGATAGCTCATCTTTTCATTTAATTGCCTTAATATTTTAGAGCTCGATAAGCCCGGTTGGACAATAGGGTTTAATTGCACTTTTTTTTCTCCACTGAAAAAAAAAACCCTTGCTATTCATAAGAGTGAATCAAAAGGATTTACAATAAACCTATCCTGTGGATAGTGTACTATCGTTCAGTTTGTCTAATTGTCCATGAACCTATTCTATAAACCAAATTACAATTACTCCAAATACATTCAAGATATCATCTAGAAGTTACCATACTACAAAAAAGTGTCACCAGTAATTCACGTCCCCCAAAATTTCACAAACCAATAAGTCTGAAATGGTTGGAAAATAACATTAATAGAGCTGGACAGTCATAGTTTCTGGAGGCCTAAGTTCATGGAACTGAGTAATCTGCAGTAATCCTTCTTCCATAAATAGACCGTTCTTTGATAAATGATCCTCCCTATGGTTGAAGTTACGCGACACATGATTGATAGTATAATGCTCCAAATGATCCAATAAACCTCTGACTTTCTTCTTCCAGTGCTCAAGTGAAGCCACATTGAGTACATTAGAATGTAAATCCCATCCAATAATGAATGTTGATTCACCATAAAGCTGAACATTTGTAATCTTCAGTTGTTTCAAATAGTAGAAGAGACACCATAGTCCCAAAAGTTCTACACGGGTGTTTCTCCCCACCCCACAACCCAGTGCAAATTCAAAATATTCAACAAATGAGATAAAAATATGTCCACTCGCACCACACCTGCCAATTTGTTTAGCTCCATCAAAGTAGGAAAAAATACCTCGGTCCACAATGTTAGGACCATGAAGTATCTTGACCCTTTGAATCAGCTTCTTCACGCATGCACCAGAGAGTATCTTCACCAAGAAATGTAATGCACTGCTGAAGTTATAGTTATAATCCCCAAATAATATTATGTTCTGAAGTTTCCAGATTCCCCATACAAAATATAACGGGAAGAAGAAAGTATCACGATGTCTCAGGTGCCACTGATGAAGTAGAACAGAAACGGGCTTAAGTCCCCAATGTTGGTTGAGACCCCGTTTTTCCGAAGATGAATCCCACAATTGTAAGGTAATATGATAGGTAGTGAAAAGGTGTTCGACTGATTCAGCATCATGATGATAGAGTGTGCAAATATTGGGATTGAAACCCCCCCTTATAATAAATTTTTCCATGGTTAATATTTTGTTTTTAAGAATAAGCAAAAGAAACAACGGATCTTTAGTGGAACCTGCCAATGCCAGATGCAACTGAACCACCAAATTCTTGGCCTAAAATTTTGTTGACAAACAATGACCTGATATGCGCTGCCAGTATGTATCTCCCCACAATTCTTCTACCAGCACCAGTGAAGGGTATCCATTTCCTCAGATAATTCAATGCTGGCATGAGTAAGTTGTTTAACATAGGCGTTCCACTCCAAACCCACGACATCCAATAAAGCCTTACAAGACTTCTTAGAATGAGGAAGAAGACTTAAAATTATGGACTTCACCATCAAAGAAGCCTTACAATCACATTGGTAAGGAGTGATAAGAAGATCACAACAATCCAACGTGTCAAATCTCAAATGACAATGCCAATTAAATACTTATATGGTAAACTTAATATAAGACTTACTTATAGCTATCTCTTAATCTTTGTGTCTTGACACATTTGATAATTTATGGTTGTCTCTACGCCTTGACTCAATTGATATTATAAGGTGAGGATGTGCATGCATAATAAAACTTAGTTATGACTATGCAGCGATGAGGATTTAAATGGAAGAGGATGTAAAGACATGTAATTTTTATGCATATTTTGGTGGTGAGTGTTGAAGACAAATGTGGTGAGAAACCACATATGTTTGGAAGGATGGAGGGAGATTACATGATCATGATCATGCCACCCATCAAACTGAAGACAATTCCTGAGCCAAAAGTTTTTTTAAATTTTTTATTAATAACCATTGTGGTACATTTTTCCAAATTTAACTCATTGTTTCTCCAATATAGCCTTGTTATTGGATCAAAACGCAAGACTTGCTTAAAACCTTTATAGTAGCAAGGCTCTTGGTTCCCAACACACGTTGACATTTATCATGGCTGCAAAGAATAACTAACCACTCCAAGGAACAATTGGAAAAAGATAGGAATCTAACATTGGTGCAAAGCAAATAAAGCACATGTAAATGAAACAACTAGAAGATTTAATTTCCAAGAGAACCTATAGCAATACCATTTTCAAAATATGCATTATAAACGTGAAGGATGGTTGGTGAGGAAAGGTAAGTAGTAAATGGTGGGAAGTGAGGGATGCTTCTTTCCAAGGAGTACTCCATTGGATTTTTTTCTTTTATGTTAGTAATTAGGGATAGTAAATATTATTTGTTTTTTTCATATTTTAAAGTTGTTATTGTTACTATGGTTATTGTTCACTTTTTTATCAATGTCTAAGTAGGTACCTCTACCTCAATTAATACAATAATGGATAGGATTTGAATATGTAATGTTTTAACATAGTGATACATACATTCCAATGATCATGCAATTTCAAAAAGTGAAGACTTTGTGTAAAATTAAACCTACAACTAATGGACCACCACGATCAAGTTTGATGTCATCCACACACTTGAGGATGTGATGGATTTGAAGTACCTAGGGAGTGATGTGCACATGATATAGAGGCATATCCATCAATTCCTCATCAAAGTTCATGTGTAGATTGGTTCCATCGAGAAAGACGATGAACATGTCATCAAGGTGTTGCAACAATGCAAGCGCATGAGAATTTGCCAACATAATGACCTCAATATTAAAATATTCTTCCATTTTCTATTGACCAAAGACCCCAATATATCCATCAATTCAAGGTACATCCCTTCATCAATTTTGATTTTAGGTGTCAATGTGGTTAATAATTTGTCATAAATTGTAGCTTCTTGCCTATTTTTTCTTTATCTAAGCAGCAAGTCACCATTTAAACTTCCCCTGTGACTCACGCAAGGTTGGAGGCTAGGAAATGGGTGATTCTAGGTAGTTGTAGTGACCATTGAAAAACCTTATGTTACTCATCACCATGCTCTATCCACTCTCAGACATATATTTCAATGGCCTGCTAGATCCATGGGAGATGAAAGTGGTATATAGTGACCTAAAGTGATGTGCAGCGTATTGTAGCTCATAAGACATTGTACACTTTCGTCCATTGTATTCACAAATTTGAAATGTGAAAAAAATTTGGTGTGGCATGACACACCCACATATGTAAAGGAATTATTTTTCTCTCTTTCAAGTATTGGTTGGTTCGAGTCAATTAATGGCATGGCATTGGAAACCATTGTTAACACTTTGGTGAAGAACAACTAGATATGAAATTTTTATATACTTCATGACCATTAAAAACCATCTGGCCTCTGGCCCCAATAAATATCTCAATCACTCTAGGGTGGCAAGTGTGAAGCAAGGGTTGTTGTGTACAACCCAAAGGAAAATGTGAATTGACCTATGTTTGGGTCGTAAAGGAAACCTCTAATAACCAAGCAAAATCCCTAGCATTATTTCAAGGGTTAAAATTTCTCAAATCGATGGATATTTGTTGGCTATATTTATAGTCATTGTCCAGGCTTCTTATAAATAAGATTAGCTTAGAAAACATAATACCATAAACATTTACATCACGTCATAAAATTCAATTCAACTTAAAAGAAAAGATCACTATCATTGACAACATAAATTATAGTGGAAAAACCTCTCCTCTTTAGGCAAAAAACCCACTCTCCAATAGTTCTTATTAGTGAATTATTGTAAATGCGTCAAAACCCTTATCTTTCCACATGATTATCATCAAACCACATAAAAATAGTAGAGTAAACATCATTACAAATCATATTACTATAATATAATCATATCCTACTTCTTATATAATATCATTTCATCATTATACACACACCCACACACACACACACATCTAATCCCTTGGATTTCTTGGTTCCTCTAATAACCAAGGTAGACCCTCCTTTCTACTTGATTTACCCTACGTGGGGTTATTTGACCATGGTCGAGGTTATCTCCCTCTAATAGAATTGTTAAGAACCCATGTCAACCCTTCTATTTACTTTGTTAGTATATTGTTGTTGGACGCATATGCTTTGTAAGTCATCCCGTAGTATTTGTTGATCCATAGTTTGTATTATTGTTGTTGGACGCATATGCTTTGTAAGTCTTCCTGTAGTAATTGTTGATCTATATTTTGTATTGGCCCATGGTTTGTATTGACACATGGTATTGACCCATGGTATTGGTGCCTAGAATTAGTATATAAGTTTGTGTTGAGACCAATGAAGGGACCGTGAAGTTATTTGTATTGAGCTTGCTCAAAGGAGGTTTCCCCTCGAAGTGGCATGTGATCAATATAAAAGTGATTTTGAGTTTTGTTATTTATGCTATATCGTGTGTTTTCATTAATTAATTATTGCAGGTTATTCACATCTAGTATCAGATCACTTTCTTGGGTTCGTTGGGTGGAATTTCTGCCAAATTTTTTTTTCGCATCTGTTGCAAGATCAGATCTGGGAATAATCCCTATCCGCTTAACTATGGGAAGTACTTGGGCAGAAGCCCTAAAACTCATTGTGAGGAGTACCATCGGAACCCCAAAGTAGCTGGCTCATTGAGAGGACTTTCCAGCGAAAAGGGAAACGACCCCTACCTGATTGACTAGTTCCCACCCGTGAGGTAAACCAAGAGCTGTCGTTTGTGGCAAAGTGGTTATCAGTTTTACCTGAGTCGTGGAGTGAGGGGTACTGCCCCAATATGCAAGTCGTCAGACAGCATTGGTGGCCGAGTGAAACCCTTGAACTATTAGGAAGCCGCACATACCTAGGGTCCATATCTATTTTCAGCTAAACTGTTGCCAATCACTTCCGCGCTATTTCAGATCCATTCTGCGCCGTTTCATTCCTGAGGACCCTATCCTGAATTCTACTTCCCAAAGCCAAAAATCTCACATTTGTCTATTTTTACGGTTTTCTATAACTTCTTTAATTTTCACCCACTCACCTCCAAATTTTTCCACCGTGTTCATTCTTTATTTCTACTTCTTTGTCCCTATTTGACAAATTTTCTCATTCTTTCACCCTGCTTCTGAAATCCCAATTTTTTGCTTCCCTGCCCATCAAAACGTGTCCAAAACCTATTCAAACCCCAATTACCCATCCGATTTTTTCCAAAATCCAAATTTCCCTTTACTAAATAAGCTTTTGTTTTTGTTTTTCTATCCATTCCCCCCCCCAACAAAAAAAAAAAACTCTTAGTTATGGTTGTCACCCGCACAGGAGCAAAAACCATGGAGGAAGCACTTGCAGCCATCCAAACCAAACTCCAAGATATGGATGAAAACATTATTAGCCTCCATCTTCAGCATTCAGCCATCAACAATAACCGATATCAAGAATCTTCTGCAGCCAATGGCTTCTCTTCTTCTAGCACTTTCCATGGTCCGAAGCTTGAATTTCCTCGCTTCAATGGTACTGATCCGACTGGATGGATCTATTGTGCAGAACAGTATTTCAATCTGCATAATACTTTTGATGTCCAAAAATTTCCACTTGCATCCTTTCATTTGGAACAGGAAGCCCTTCAATGGTACCGTTAGTACATCAAGGCTCATGACGAGCCAAAATGTATACATTTTTGCCAAGGCATTTTGCAATGATTTGGTCCTAGTGCTTTTGATGACTTCACCGGAGCACTCACTAATCTTCGTCAAAATGGCACTGTGAGAGAGTATTAGACAAAATTTGAGAAATTAGCCACAACCACATAGAAGGATTGTCTGATGACTTCTACAGGAATTTTTATTATTAGTGGTCTTAAGGATGAAATTCGCCCAGAGGTCAAAATGTTCTGTCCCAACACAATGATGGAAGCCCTAGGGTTGGCTAAGTTGGTAGAAGACAATATTGCCACCCAACAACGCTCCAAACCCAATTTTGTTCCCTTCCGAAATATGGGTTCTCAATGACCTCTCATCCCGCTAGCTCCTCGACCAACTCCTATCAAGCATTTTTCTAAAATAGAGATGCAGGCACGCAGAGAAAAAGGGCTTTGTTATAAATGTAATGAAAAATTCATTCGGGAACATAGATGTGTTCAACAAAAGCTCTATCTCTTGGATGTGGATTCTCTGCCTGCCTCTAAAGTTGGTGAAGAGGCTCCAGATACACCGGATGATCAAGTCGAAATTCAGGAGCCACCTATTGACCTTCCATATCAGGAAGACCACCCAGAGATATCTCTCCATGCTTTATCCAGCGTCACCACCCCCCAAACAATGCAAGTTAGGGGTTACTTCAAGAATCTTCCTCTTACAATACTCATTGATTCTGGTAGCACTCATACCTTCATTAACCCTCAGATCGCCAAACATGATGATTGTTTTCTCCATCCTTGCTCCAACTTTGAAGTCATGGTTGCCAATGGGGGCACCTTACCTTGCAAGGGAAAGTGTTACAATGTGCGTATCTCTCTGGAAGATTATACCTTGCGCTCTGACATGTTTGCCTTGTCCTTAGGTAGATGTGATGTGGTTTTTGGCATTCAATGGTTACGCACACTTGGCCCCATATTATGGGATTTTGCTGAACTTTGGATGCAGTTTTTAGTCAATGGGAAACAACACAAATTTAAGGGCTTACAACAAGGGTCTCTCTGCATCGTCAGTTCACATCGCCTGGAAAAGATCCTTAAGAAGAATTCACATGGTGTCATCACTCAACTCCATTCCATTCAGATGCACTGATCAACGGTCTCCCCTACTTCCTTTTATAGATATGCAGGTGTCCTTGCTGAACCAATGGGCTTGTCTCCTTCAAGAGACCTTTCCGGTAAGAATTTAGCCGCATCTACATCTCAGCAGGAAATGCTGGCTATTTTGCATGCAGGACAGAAGTGGCAACCATACCTATTAGGGAATTATTTATGCATCAAGACTGATCTCCAAAGTATGGAAAATTTCCTGGAACAATGGGTCTCCTCCCCAACACACCTGAAATGGGTTATCCAACTCATGGGTTATGCCTACGCGATCACTTACAAGAAGGGTAAGGACAATATGGTGGTCGATGCTCCTTCTCACACATTTGATGACCCAGTTTCTCTTCCAGCTATTTCTCTGCTTGTTCCAAATTGGTTGCAATCTGTTCAACAGGGCTATCTCTTCTACTCACTCCATGCCTCTTCATCAATAGGGCACTCTGGGTTCCTCAAAATGTATGACTAGGAACAATGTAAATTCTTTTGGCAGGGACTGAAAATGACAATTCAATAGATGGTGGCTGACTGTGATACTTGCCAGGACAACAAGGGTGAAACGACACTCCTTTTGGGACTGCTCGAACCCTTGCCCATCCCTACACATATTTGGACAACTATTTCTATGGATTTCCTAGAAGCACTCCAGTGGTACAATACTACATCTAAAAGGACATCATATGAAGCAGTCTATGGACATGAACCGCCAATTCTTCTTCCATACACCCTCAGGAGCTACCCAGTTCAGTAAATTGACTCGGTTCTTCGAAACCGCGATCAGATTCTTCTCATTATGTAGGACAATCTTCACATGGAAATAATTCAACTGAAACAACAAGCCGATCAGCACCGTTCTGAGCGCAGCTTTCACGCAGCTGATATGGTTCTTCTTCATCTACATCCTTCCAAGCAACCCTACCTGAAACACACAAGGCGTCAATGGCCCGGAATGCAACCTGAGGATGCTACAGGGGAACCACTCCTTCAGATTCTGCATCAATTTTCACATCTAAATCTTTCAGGACAAAGCTTTTTCTAAGGGAGAGGGGTTATTAAGAACCCATGTTAACCCTTATACTTACTTTGTTAGTATATTGTTGTTGGATGCATATGCTTTGTAAGTCATCCCGTAGTATTTGTTGATCCATAGTTTGTATTATTGTTGTTGGACACATATGCTTTGTAAGTTGTCCCGTAGTAATTGTTGATCCATATTTTGTATTGGCCCATGGTTTGTATTGACACATGATATTGACCCATGGTATTGGCGCCTAGACTTAGTATATAAGTTTGTGTTGAGACCAATGAAGGGACCGTGAAGTTATTTGTATTGAGCTTTCTCAAAGGAGGTTGCCCCCTTTAAGTGGCCTGCGATCAATATAAAATTGATTCTGAGTTCTGTTATTTCTTCTGTATTGTGTGTTTTCATTAATTATTTATTGCAGGTTCTTCACAAGAATCAAAAACTCGTAGTTATAAGAGATTCTCCAACTATCATTCATCAAATGCAAATATTGTCATTCTTGCAAACATCTAGTCTATCCATATTGATTTTTAGAATAAAAGGGATTGTAAAGAGTTTTGACTCCATTGAGTTCTTCTATGTCCTTCAATCTCCCAACAATCAGGTAGACTCAAAGGCAAACAATGGGGCACTATTAAACCAAGGCTCATTCCATCAAAATTAGGGGGTCCCCTTCATAAACTATCTCCATGAACTTAAATCATCCAAGCATTAGAAACACATGCATTTTTAATTAATGGACAAGTGGCACAACACATCATTTCACTTGAGGAGGGTTATAACTTCTTCCTTCATCTTCGTACTCTTCATTGATACCTCCAAGCTTGACCAAGGGAGTGAATAAAGGTTGACATAATGGTTCTCTCCAATAGAGATGTGGTTTATATGGTTTTCCCATCATGGAGTTTATTCGGAGTAGTTTCTACTTTGTTTGTTCTATCTTGCGGTCTCAATGCACCAAGAAAATTTGGGTCTAACCAAGTTATTATGGTAGATTGTCTCTGGCATATCAAGTGGTTTTCTTTTGGCTCTCTCCTTCTCTTGGAATTTGTTAGTCTTATATACTCCACCATGTATGGGCATTGTCACACTAGTCGATGTGCTCCATGCAGAATTACGGACCTTTGTCGGGCATTAAGAAGAATTATATGCCAATTTGAGGACCTTTAAGTAGAAATTTCTCATCTCAACAACAGATTGTCTTCTCATTATAAGCTTAGTTAGTCAAGAACAAAAAATTAGAGGCAAGGGTGGCCATCTAGGGAAAGCAAATTGAGAAGCCCAATATAGATCACAACCTGTGATTTCAATTGATATTGGGACCAGTAAGGAGCTCATACTCTTTGACTTTCCATCCAAAAATTTTAGTTAGGTCTATTAGGGAAGTTGTCAAGGAGGAAGATATAGTTAACCAGATTCAAGAGGAAATGGAATTTGAAAAGACAACTTTAAAATCCAATGCAGATGCTAAGCAAAAAGCCCATATTAAGTATGATTTTTATTAAAAATTTACATTTTAATATTTTTTCAATTAATATTTTTGTTAGGCCAATATATTAAACTTTACAATTATAATCTTTTTAGGTTTGTAGAAAAAAATGTAAGAACACACCAAATGGTAGGTAACCCTTTATTATCAAACTCTCTTTATTTAAATTGTATTATTTCGTTTACGATGCAACCACAACTTTATCTTAATACAATAACTATTTCTTTAACCCCGAACACTCAATAGATGATTTATCTACTCCTCTATTCTTAAGACTTTGTATGGGATTTAGGTGACATTGTTGTTGACATGATTATAAAATCGTTGTTATATAGTGTCAGCAACAACAATAATTGACAGCTATGAAGGACTGATTGACATAATTGCAAAACCTTTTATTTTTTATTTGATTTGGATTCAAGGTGGTTAAAAAAACACAGTCTTCACTTACAAATATATAACTCTCTTAATGATGTGCTCCTACTTTAATGATAACTATACATTAAAAAAGAAAATAACACATCATCCTTCGTACCTCATTTGATATGTTCATCTCCACTTACCTATTGATATGTCCATCTTCACTTACAAATATATAACTCGCTTAATGGTGTGCTCCTCATTTAATGATAACTATACATTAAAAAATAACACATCATCCTTCGTACCTCATTTGATATCTCCACTTACCTATTCACATGTTTCAAGAATATGCTAGAGATCTAAGAAACCAAGTCCGTTGTATTTTTATTTACATGCCATCCATTGTATTTTTAGTTACATGTCCTCAAAACAATAAGTTATACCTAACGAAGTACATAGAGGTGAAAGAAAAAGACAAAAGTTGAAAAATGTCAAATATGCTCATCTTTTTAAATTGGGCCGTTTCATCCATTGTACAGTATTGGGGTGGCGTACAAAATAATTAAGATTTAAGGTATCGACAATGTAAGATGCCATCATTGTAAATATGTGTATTATATAATTGAATGGAATTTTGTTTATTGAATTTCTTCTTAAAGGGTACCAAGTCTTTATAAAAAGGGTAGGTGGTATCGACAATGTAAAGGGTAGGTGGGGAAACATTGTAAAAAAAATTTAAAAAGTAGGTGGTATCGACAATGTAAGAGATGCCATCATTGTAAATATGTGTAATATTGAATGGAATTTTGTTTATTGAATTTCCTCCTCGAGGATACCACGTCTTTATGGATTCAGTATAACAATAGGATGAAAATGGTAGGTGGGGAAACATTTTCAAAGTGCATGGAATGTAGAAAGAAGGAAAGTAAAGAATTAATGCGCCAACAAAGTCAAGGACAACTATTTGATAAGACTATTTGTCGATTCACCACTACTCTTTTTTTTGGTATGTATTGGTTTTTTTGATGGGGCCTCGCAAGTGTCAGGATTACAATGTGGGGCGGGGGGTCATTGTAATTAAACATGACATTTTCTATAATACTTGGATGAATTTTGTTTCAGGGACAAACACAAAATGTGAGATTTGTGCACTGGCCCTACGGATGCCCTCTCGAAGCGTGCTCTCCTTTCATTGGAGGATACTTTAAGTTTTGAGCTTTAGGATGGAAATATTATTAGGGAAGCTGGCAGCTTCTTCATATTTTGATCCTTTTGTCTTTCTTCCTTTTGTACATTTGTATTAATGCTATTTTGTTTTTTATTAACGAACCGCTGTCATTCGGTTTCTTCTTGGTTCTTTGACTTGGCCCATATGGATGGGCAGGATATTTCACTTTGTTGCTGGGGGCAACATAGACTATGAGGACTTGGTTGCTTCTGGCTCAGTGGGGAGCCTCTTTTCTCTAGTATGGTGGGACGGTTTGTGATTATTTATCCAAGCGGATGTTTGTTATCGGTTTCTTTTCTTATACTTGTCAAAAAAGTATAGCATTTTTTCTCATTGAAAAAATTCAAGGACAACTAGATGGGAAAAAGAGCAAAGCAAAATGAATGAGGGTTTTGTTAAAATTTTATTATTGGTATATAATAAGTATTTTCATCTCTCTCTCTCTCTCTCTCTCTCTCTCTCTCTCTCTCTCTCTCTCTATATATATATATATATATATATATGTGTGTGTGTGTGTGTGTGTCTTTCTGTGAAATGTTGGATTTTTAAAAAATACTTTTTATATTTATATAAATTTATTTATAATCAAAGAGTTAATAGTAGACGGGTATATACAATGCATGTCTTATTCTCTTCCCGAAGCTTAATAAAGGAGAAATAAAATCAAAATATATAATAGGATCCAATTCTTTGGCATTTTTATTAACAAAGCGTCTTTGGCTTATAATTGATGGTGAATTTCATCTTTCCAAAGAGTAATAAAGACAGAAATAGAGCTACTTTCTTGGTCAAATCCATACCTGCACATGAGTTTCAAAACATAAATAAAGAAAAAATCTACAAACAGTGAAACAAACCATAAAGTGATTCCTGCATAAGGGAATAGCCATCTCTAAATAAATTGTCTAATAGAGCTTGTTCAGGAATAGATCACGATGTTGCTCCTCCACAAATCTCCAACAATCTCTAGACAATTCCCGAGAGAACTCTCCCAGTCAAAAATTGACTAAGGTATACCTTTCTCGTAAATAGTTTAGACGGGACGAAAAAGGGGTAACCTATCACCGAATAGACAACCTTTCAAATACTTTTACAAGTGTGAAAGAGACAAGATCACTTGGCAATCATTTCAATTTTAGGGAGTCTGAAAAGAGCTTAACTATGGACTCCAATGGTCTTTTTCGTAATTTTTAATTATTCTGGTCCGAAAGAAGAATAAAATACAACCAGGATAATACTTTCCTCATCGTTTAACGAGCATGAGTAAAACTGACTAATTTTGACACCGTCTACTTGAGCTTGACAAGCATGATACAGGTGTAAAAGCGCTTAGAATCTTTTTCAAGTTCTCCCACCGAAATGGAGTTCTACACTGCCTACTTTAAAACTTTTCGCGCCATTTTTTCCTAGAGTTATGAAGAAATGCCAGGAATCGACCCGTCTATTGTGGTCCACGAGATTCCAACTTTTCCTAGCACCCAACCTGTTTGGTAGAAACTTCGACCCGTACATCCTCGTAAGGCAGCCGCTATCAAAGCAGAAGTTGAAAAGCTTTTGCGTGCTGGTTTTATCTATCCTGTCCCACTGACAGAATGGGTATCTAATATTGTTCCCGTAGCCAAGAAATAGGGTACAATTAGAGTCTGTGTCGATTACCGTGGCTTGAACAAAGCTTGTCCAAAGTACAACTACCCAACTCCGTTCATTGATCAGATCATTGATAACTGCGTCAGGAGTGTCATCTTTTCATTTATGGATGGCTTTTCCGGCTATAATCAGATCAAGATACTCCCGGCGGATCAGGACAAAATGGCCTTTATCTTCCCATGGGGAATCTTCGCATATCGAAAGCTACCTTTCGGCTTGAAAAATGCCATGGCAACTTTTCAATGGGCGATGTTGTACTCATTTCACGATATCAAACATATTGCAGAGCCATATCTTGATGACCTTCCCGCTCAATCTCAGACCAGGGAAGATCATCCTAATCACTTAGGTGTCGTCTTTGCAAGGTATTGTCGCTACAATATTTGTTTGAATCCGCATAAATGTGTCTTTTGTGTTGAAGCCGGAAAGCTTTTAGGATTCATAATCTCCAAAAATGGCATACAGTTGGACCCTGCGAAGGTAGAAGCTCTTATAGCCCTGCCTTCCCCCACGAACATACCAGAACTTCAAAGTTTACAGGGGCACGCAAAATTTCTATGCTTCTATATTCGCAATTTTGCCAAGATAACAAAAGGCTATATGAGGCTTCTAAAGAAAAATACCCCATTCATTTGGGACGACGAAGCCCAACGCTCCTTTGATCATAAAAGGCAGCCTTAACTAAAGATCATGTGATTTAACCCCCCAATTACACACGGGATTACATTCTTTATCTCCCAGCTTCGATTTCCACCATCGGTATGGTGTTAGTTCAAGAAGATAATAATGGCATAGAACATGTGGTATGCTATCTTAGTAAGAGTCTTCTCGACTCTGAAACTTGCTATTCAGATGTTGAAAAACTGGCTCTGGAAACAGTTTTCGCTGTCCAAAGGTTTCGTCATTACATTCTACTCCACCAGACCACTGTCATAGCATATTTCAATCGAATGTACTATATCCTCACACGTCAAGTGCTTGGGGGAAAATATTCTCGCTGGATTGCCATCCTACAAGAGTTTGACTTGGAATTTGCCAAAGCCAAATCCAAGAAATATTTGGTCTTTGCCGAGTTGATTTGTAACTTGCCCCGTGCTACTGAGCAACCCAAGCCCATCGATTATCTTCCTGATGAATCATTTTTCCTCATTAGCACATCTGACCCATGGTACGGGGATATTTTACTATATCTCCAAAACCAACGTTTCCGCCTTGACCACACCCACGATGAACGTCAACGTATCCGACATCACGCCAAGTACTACCTCATAGTCAACGATACCCTTTACCGGCATGGTGTTGACACCATTCTTCAACATTGTTTGACTTTAGACAAGGCCGAACACGTTCTTAATGACTGCCACGCTAGAGCATGTGGTGGTCATCTCTTTGGGATGGCTACATCCCAGAAGATATTGCGAGCGGGCGATTTCTGGCCCTCGATTTTCAAAGACTGCATTGAAACGGTTAAGAAATGTCCACCCTGTCAATTCTTTCATAGTAAGACACACTGGCACCCTTCTCCACTCCATCATGTTATTGTCGTCGGCTCGTTCTCCAAATGGGGCATAGATTTCATGCACTATAAGCCCACTTCAGTCGGGGGGCATAGCTATGTCATAGTAGCTGTCGACTATTTCACAAAATGGGATGAAGCGATGCCTACTTATGCTGAAGACGGCAAAACATCAGCACAGCTCATATTTAATCACATTATAGCTAGGTTTGGTGTCCCACAATCCATCATGACCGATCATGGATCCCACTTTAGGAACCATATGATTGAGGAATTGAGTGCCAACTTGGGTTTTCATCATGAAAACTCAACCCCATACTACTCATAGGCTAATGTCCAAGTTGAAGCCATTGACAAAGTTCTGAAATGAATGATTCAGCGTATTGTGGGCACTCACAAGTCCAATCGGCACTCAGCCCTATTTTTGGCATTATGGGCATACCGAACCTCAGTGAAAAGTGCTACCGGGTTCACACCATTTCAGCTGGTGTATGGCCTAGAATCCATCTTACCGATTGAATGTGAAATTCCGTCACTTAAGATAGCCATAGAGCTACTTCCCCACACCACTTCGAAAGAGGAATGGTTTCTATACCTAGCCAAGCTAGATGAAACTCGCCGAGACGCTGCTTTAGCCAAGGAAACTCATAAAAAACGCGTCAAAGCACAGTATGACAAATCCGTTCAACCTTAAGTTTTCAATGAAGGTGATATCATACTCACATACGACCAAATGCACGATAAACTTGGAAAAGGAAAGCTAGAGTCTATGTGGTATGGCCCCTTCGTTGTAAAACATGTTTTGGAGAAGGGAGCCTATGAACTTGTCGATTGTGATGGCATGCCACTGGCATGGCCCCACAACGGGTTGTACCTCAAACGTTTCTACACATAGGTTCATCTTGCGCGAGATACTTTTTGTACATAATGTACCTAGTTTGTTTTCATTTATCTTTTGTATGCATGCATGGATCTCATGTATCCATTCTTACCTTGACTTGTGCTTTTATGCGCAAATGTCTTCCTACTATGGATTCACCGATAGTGCGAGCCGACATACCTGGAACCTGGCTTCCGCAGCATGGGTAATTTATTCTCCTACTGGTGCGTTGTTCTCATCAGGAGCTAATTGTTTGGGTCCCACAACCAACAATATTGCAGAGTACCATGCAGTCATTGGAGTCTTGACAGAGGTTGTTTCCCTTGGAATTGACTCCCTATCAGTCTTTCTAGACTCCCAACTCGTGGTTTCTCATCTAAATCGTGTTTACACAATCCACAATCCTATCTTACTTCACTTATTTCGAAGGGTACGCCTCTTGGAACAATCTTTTAATTTTATTTCATATCAACACATACCAATAAAATTCAATTGTGTAGCTGATTCATTAGCTAATTACATTTTGGATTGGCATCTTGCCCATACATAAAAATACATCACAAAATGAACACACAAGTCATTGTAAATAAATAGATCATAAAAGTAGGTCCATGTATATATATCACTGCATATAAAAGTGTTTTTCTCAAAATGCATAAAGTTTGTGTTCAAAAAGACAAAATTTGGGATTCAATCCCATACAAAATCTGGCTCTCAAGCCTACATATCGTGTACATGCCGCAAAAGGATAAATACTACCACCTAAGGAGATCTAGGAGATCTATCATGTTCCTCCTCAGATTCCTCACGCCGCTGGTGATAACAAACTATAGTCCGAGCCACCCTACGGAGGAGTTGGCCAATACACCTAGGCACACCTACGGTATGTCGTTGAAGATGCAAAGGAACGTCGTCCATCCTCATAGCTGGGACCCCATGGGTTAAACACTATAGGTTCCTCTCTATCTCTCAGACCCCTCCCACCTCATCCATGTCTTCTTCCTCGTCCGAAACAGTTCGGCATTCGACACCACCTCGGCGTAACAGTGAGTACCCTGCAGGTCTCCTTGGTCCACGATCTACGACATGCACACGTACATATATTAAAATATTTTTTTACACATTCCTAAAAAACAATAAAAATTACATATTCAAAAAATTAAAAAACACATTAATGAAGATCATACCTATGTTGTCCCAATCCTCATATTTCGGCAGTGCCAAGTCTATGTCCTCACGAAAGTCCACCCCTGCATGGGGGTAGTCATCGACTATCACGATCTATTCCTTGAGGCATGAGAAGAAGTCCTCACCAAAAGAAAAATGCTGTGGCCCCCGAAGCCGTCCTGCATACTCACTCCATCGAGCCATCCATGGCTCGGTGGGTGGACGGGCGGGCATGGTCAGCTGTGGACGCAACAATGGCACCCTAGCCAAGAAGAAGGTGACCAAAATGCTCTCATACCCAAAATGAGAGTTCTCTCCAAGCCTACACTTGTTCAGTTGTCTTTGAGGTTGGTCAATACTGCTTCGCACCAGTTGAATAGTGTCGGTGCCATGCAATCCACTGCAAGATTCATCTGTGTATGGGATGCCTGATGAGGACCCGTACTCCCTGCTGCACGTGTGATGGTGAACAACAAGGTTTTTAAAGGAAGTTCTACAATATCCTTAATGACCACCATACTGCTTTTCTTCCCCAAACCTTGACGACAATAACGAGCAATTAAAGCATCAGTGCTCGCCTCCAAGGCCATGAACCCAGTAAAACTCACCCGGTCTCCTCTCTTTGAGAGACCTGTGAGGAAATAAATGTCCTCAAGTTCAATCTCAACGGTGTGTTATCCAACTCGAAAATATTGAATGTCAGGGTCCCACATTTGAATAATATGGGTGAGAAGTTTTGCTTGCTTGCGGATACCTTTGGTCTGGAAGAATTTCAACAAACCACATTCCCGCAATGCAGTTACAGTCCTTTGGTCATTTTCGGCCAACAAATCATCCGCCTCATGTTCTCTTTCTTTCCAACTGACCATTTTCCTCCAAACAAGTTGCAAACACCTGCAAAAGGTCATGGGAAACATTCATTAATCATTTAATAACTTGATCTCAGCTAAAAATCGGAGAAAAATCATTTTTTCACCCTCAAAAATTGCCACTATCGCGCCTGGGAGAAGCATGTATGCGCGGTACCCTACAGTACCGCGCCTATTCTTAACACTAAAAAGCGCTAGTGTCACACAGTAGCGCGCTTCCCGATAGGACTAGTGCGCAGTACTGTGGAAGGGCGAAAAAGTCTATTAGGTCCTACCCAAAAAAATATTTTTCCCCTACCGAAATCAATTTTTCTACCTATGAAATGAAAGAGGGGCTTGAAAGCTCTTACCTGGCGCAGACGGCTATTGAAACGGTGCTCCGGATCTCCAAATATGAACTCTTTAAGTTTTTGCTCCTCAATGGGTAAAATTTCCTCTTTGAGCAAATGCACAAGTGAAATGGTAACTTTCCATATTTACCTATTTCTTATATAACTTTTTCACTTTTTTTTTTTACTCATTATTGTATCTGGTTAAATTAAAACCCATTTCACATCACTAATATATGGTTCCATGAGCATTTGTTGACAGGGTCTCCTTTAACAATGTTCACACTGGCGTTCATTTATTTATTTGACCTTCATTTTGAGCCTATTTTATCTTTTTCATGCTCTGTATTAAAACTTGAAAAAGATTCCAAGCACTTTTACACCCATATTGTGCTTGTCAAGCTCAAGTAGATGGTGTCGAGCTTAGTCACCTTTACTCATGCTCGTTAAACGATGAGGAAAGTATTATCCTGGTTGTATTTTATTCTTCTTTCGGACCAAAATAATTAAAATTATGAAAAAGACCATTTGAGTCCATAGTTAAGCTCTTTTTAGACTCCCTAAAATTGAAAAGATTGCCAAGTGATCTTGTCTCTTTCACACTTGTAAAAGTATTTTAAAGGTCATCTATTCGGTGATAGGTTACCCCTTTTTCGACCCGTCTAGACTATTTATGAGAAAGATATACCTCAGTCAATTTTTGACTACGAGAGTTCTCTAGGGAATTGTTTTACACTTTTTCAGGATCGAGGGACTAAATTTATGAAAAAGTACACTTTGGAGCCTTCTTTAAGTTTTTCAAGCTCTCTAAATGTGAAAAACTACCAAGTTTTCCTTCCTTGGACTCGTTAAAATTTGACATCAAATGACCCACTTTGGGACGAACCTCTCCTTTCTTAGGTTCATAAAACATGTGAGATTGGACTCATCTATGAGATGAGCTATATCGAGCATCTGTTATACTCTTCAAGCTTGAAAAACAACAAAGAGGTACTTGTCTATCATGTCGGGGGGAAAAGGGGAAATAAGTCGAGTTTATTTTGTTGGCAGCTTGTCAATCGTCACCTTTGAACATGGCATGCGTATGTCCCTTGTCTATTTTTGGGTATCTATTCTCGCTAAGTTATGGTCATCATCCTGAGTCGTCTCTCTAGCCACGAGCCTACTCATTCGATGTCTATCCTCTGCCATCAATAATCCCTTCTGCCAAATCCTATTTCATGTCGTTATATGTTCAAAGGGTTGCATTGTTCAGAGTCATTCATTGTGTCAGACCTCTGCTGTGTCAGTACATGTTCTATTGTTTCATTGTCCTACACCATCTTTTGTTCTGATTTCATGTCGATGATGTGGGAATCATCATGGCCCACCTTTGACGAGTCTATTCCCGTCGACGCCAAATCACTATCCGGGAATCGAACTTAGGAATCAACCACTAGTACCTTGGTACCTACATGCCTGAATGGCAGGTTTCCTCATGTTCGATAGTAGGTTTACATCAACTCATTCATTCACATTCCATTGAGATGTACTATAGATACCTTGGGGTTCATTGTCATCATTGGTAATTTTCCTCGCATTTGTTAATGGTTCACATCATTGACCGGTAATCAAATGGTTTCAACACCTTCAACACCTTGTTCGACTTCAACACCTTGTAATCACATGGCTATATTCGTATCATTTGCAATTGAGTAAAAGACCCTAGACACACCTTTGTACTTTGATTACATCCAAGTTGCGATGGAGATGCCCTTTGTATTGTCACATAGATCCACTTTTGTATTGGTCGTGGCTGTGTCATTACTGTCTCATAGATCTACGCTTGTTCATAGTAGCCATGATTTTTCTACAGTCTATATCATCTCAGTACTCATGGATTTGCAATGTATTGGTCGGTAACCATGCTTTGAGTCAATTGTTTCCGAGCATGGGGATGCCCACCTCGATGGTATATCTGACATTTTGTTTTTGTTTCATCTCCTTGTTGCTCTCCTCGATGCTATCTCGGCACAGTATTTGTAAAGTCTTTCGGCCATCAATCCCTTCTGACCTCACACTTTAGGGGGCATCTGTTATACCTCATATTTCACAGTGTCGCATCTTCACCATAAAAATAGTTGGCGACACTTCCCCTACTGCTTAAAACACCCAGAAGAGAAAAATGATGAATGATCCTTGAAGACAAACCTGTCATGTCAAGAATCAACCCCACTGAGACTTCATATACCTACACTACCGCGCCTTGCTCAAGCTTAAGGGAGCGATAGTCCCCACTACTACGTTATGCTCCTTCTCTACCATGCGGTACTACCGCGCTATGCTCAGTTGAAGAGGCACGGTACTCCTTTTTTAGCCTTTTTTCCATGGCTTGTAGAATCTTGATCTTCGAGATATTTTTGAGGATTGGTATCCCTGATTCGATCCTAACTCACTTTCTCATATTAGTGGGTATGATCCACTAAATACTCCCAAGATCCATCCTTCTCTCTTGTTGGTTAACCCTACTACACACTATAAGAGAGAGACCTTCCATGAGAAAAAGGGAGGACTTTTAATACACCAAACCTATGATCTTAGGACTTCTACAGAGATAGCTAGAGGTGGAAGCATTTGGAGCTGGAGGATTGGCTTGGACATCAAGAAACTTTTGTAAGCACTTTTCAAACTTCTTAATAAGATACCTTGTCTTTTTTTTCCCATTTCATGTGTATTGTATAAATATTTGATATGAAATGTATCTAGTTTATATTTGAACTTAACCTTTGCTTCAAGGTATTTGGAAGATTGCATGCTTGTCCTTTGTTTGATTTCAACAGGTTCTACATTAGAGCTTCGGGATCAAGAGTTAGAAGCAGGACAAACGTTGAATTGGAAGGTAAGTCACATCTTTCATCTCTTCTGAATACATTCAATCTTGTTGTGAAGATTAGTTTAGGAACTCAAGGTAGCATTTGTTTCCTTTTTGTCTTAGTATAGAGTCAGTACATCCTGCTTTATCCTAAGAGAGTTTCTCTTTATCCTTAGCGAGAAATATCTACAACAAAAACTATCTAAGAGAGTTTTTTTTTTTTAAGTATTATAGTTGTAGATCAGTGAAATTTGAAATAAGTGTTTATTTCAGTTTAGCTTTACTTAGAAAAAAGAAAACAAATTTTTTTTGTTTTGAAGTGGTTTTTCATTGTTTGTGAAAGTTCCATGCATTTATGATCGAAGAACTCTCTCCTTTCCATAGCTAGTTTTCATCGAATACAAGGCTTATTTCAATTCATTCTCACTTGCATGGTTTGGGTCGTCACAACACCACCAAGTTTCACGTCCATTTACCCGATTGAGTAATACAACCACTAAAATTAATCTCCCTAACTAAACCAACATTAACCTCACTTGAGGAAATCAAAAGAATTTGGCCGTTAGGTACGAAACCGAAGATAGGCATCCAAATAATTCCCCCTTGTCATTATCATCTGAGACATAGTTGTTGTCCTCTAGGGAACTAAAATCCTCTAGTATTTGTTGACATGGTCATAGACCAGTTTGTGGAGGGGCCTCCTAACTGTTTTTAACTTTCAGGGGTTAAACCACCACGAGATTGAGAACCGAACAAACTCTGTGGAATGCCGCACTCCACTTAGCCCTAAGGCAACATCAATCATTGTCTTCCTTGTATTCATAGTAATGCAAGGGTGATAAGGCAGAAGCGCCGAAAACCTTTTCCAACGTGTCATGAACGAGGTAGCTTAGTAACTTTTATTCTAGGGATCTTTTACCTAGGATCCCTTTCGGTAGAGGCATATCCTTCTCATATTGGTCTCTCACGTTGTATTGTTCGACTTGGATTTCATCACCTTGCGAAGGATACAACTTGTTGAGGTCTCCAGCTCTTAGTTGGGAAGTTTGCCTGTTATGTCATCTTAATAGAGGGTCATTTTTCTTTTTAATGATTGCTTGTTGGCATTCTGGCCATTGTTTTTCTTAGCTCGCTTACTGGGATGTCGGTCTCAGTATAGATTTTAGAGCTTGCTTTTGTTTGGCCTTCGAGCCTTGCTTTTTCTAGCTTCCCTTTTGCACACTCGGCTGCATTAGGGTTTTTGAGTTCTTTGTTACGAGACTGCCCTTGGATTTTGTATATCTACCATTATATCAGAACCACCATAGAGATCTCACAGAGTACAGTGACGAATCCCACCACCACCACCACCACCAAGGACCCTTGGTCCACCTACATCACATATTCCCGCCCCTCCCGGTCGAGGGAACATTCCACCGCCGATACGCACTACATCTTCAGTTCCGCCTGTAACTGTTACTGACAGTACGGTCTTAGAACCTCTTGCAGTTTCCACAATCACTAGTACACCTTAGAATCCCACTATCTCTTCACCCACTATCATTCCATATATATCTGTCAGAGTGGACAACACTACAGTGGCTGAAACTAGTACAGCCCAAGATACTAGACCGGAGGCCATCATTCTCCTCGATGTCGGCACTACCCTCCCACCAGAGACTTTCTACAATGTTACGAAGGGATCTGTTGGCACCACCAAAGGATCCGACTAAGATATATCTGAATTGATTGTAGTCCCAGGTGGATACGTCGAAGTTATCGAAGAAACCCAACTTCCTGATACACCTTTTGAACCTGACTATGGCTTTATCGCTTCCCAAGCGGAACCTCTGCCTACTATCACTGTGCCATCCAATGTTCATCCACAGGAAACCGGTTCTTCCAGCAACATACCTCGTACAGTATCCCTCCCCAACCTCACTTCGGGACATGAGATCATGGCCTCCATCCAATCTAGTATCGTTAGTCTCGCTAATTCCCCGTTAGCATCGGCACAGTTTAAACGTGATACAGAGCAAATGCTCTCGTCGGCTTCTAGATATCCCCCTGCTACCCATCCTCCCAACTATCGGGATCCCAACATTCCAGCTAGCACCGAATTTCATCACTCCTATGCAGACGGCTCCAGACGTTCAGACGTTACTATACCTCTGTTCCCACCAAACCCCGAAAACCCTTTCCAAGATACAAACCCAGACCCAGTCTTCGATAGTCCTCCTATTGTTGAAGATGCTATGGACGAAACCCCCAACACCCCTCGGTTAAATTCCCCACATTTACTGCCATCACGCATGTTTGGCGCACATTCTATGAGGGATAACCCAATATTTTCTTCATCCCCGCCCGTCACATATGGAAGACCCCCTCCACAAATTGGCACCTTTGGCGCTATTGGCCAATCGACACTATCTCACCTTACTAGTGTCGGAAGAACACCAATTCATACCGCTGGATCATCCATATTGATCGGAGGTTCACCTTCGGCCACTATCTACACCATTTCAGGAGGTGGACAACCGATTGTTGCGACCCCTAATCCCAAAAATCAACCCCCTCCTGGAGGGCCATCAACCCAGCCTACTGGAGGACAACCCTTTGTTGGAAAACCTACTCCTAGTCACCAACCGCCTCCCATCGATCCATCAACCCAACCTACTGGAGGACAACCCTTTGTTGGGAACCCCATTCCTAGTCAACAACTTCCTCCTATAGGACCATCCAACCCATCTAATGGAGGGAAACCCATCGGCACCATCCAACAACCCTCCCAACCAACAGCATCTGCTCAGTATGGTATGTACAACACACCTGGCAGCGGACAACCTTATACCGGTTTCCCAACTAGGCCTCATCTTCAACATCCCTCGTCAGGCACGCTTCCTTCTTGGGGATCTCAAATCCCATAGAGCGGGGGGGTACTCATTGTTTGGAAACTAGAACCAAGCTAGGGGGCAATCTTAAATTCCCCCCAACTTGAATTTCGGCCTCCCCTATCCTTCGGTAGCAACAACTCCATGGTACCCATCTCTTCAATTCCCACACCTTCATCAAGGTGGAACCCATATTCCATGGACACCACTGTTCCAACCACCCCCCAACCTTGCTACGGGAAACCCTCCACTTACTCAAAGTAGTGGTAACATTCCTAGGACACAACAACTCCAGGGAACCTTTCCCAAACAAGGAGCAGCAACCATTCCTGGGACACAACAACCCCAGGGTACCATACCTACCATCCCCACTCAACAGAACATCCAACAACCGGTTACCACCGTGATTCTTAGTCAGGTAATGACTTCCAACACACAACCAGTTAACCAGATGGCCTATTAGCCCCAGAATTTCCAGCAGTACCCTGCGAGAAACACATATGGGTATAACACGCAGCAATATACTATGCAGGGCCCCCCGGGTTTCTCTGCACCATACGGTTATTACTCATACCCGCAGACCAATCGTCAACTTCTTTTTTTGGCCACACTAGATTTACCTAACTTGTCGAGGCTCATTAACGATCCTATATGGCATGAACCTCACTAGCCACCTATTCCAGCCAAACTTCCATCGGACATTCCTAAGTTTGATGCCAAGCCTGGGGAAGACCCCAAGAACCACGTGACAACCTTCCATCTTTGGTGTTCATCCAAATCATTAATGGACGACTCCATTCGGCTACGTCTCTTCCAGAGCATGCTTACCGGTACGGCAGCAAAATGGTACATTGAGCTGCCAAAACACTCCTTTCATGATTTTAACACCTCGGCTATGCAGCTTCTAACCCATTTCTAGCTCCCCATCCAGTATGAGACTAGAACAGAACTGTTAACCTTGTTGTGTCAAACCACTTCTATGCACATTTCGGATCACATCCATGAGTGGCGTCGACGTCGTAGGCTAATCAAGGCACCCATTCTGGATCAGCTAGTTGCTGATTGGTTCACAAAGCCATTCTTGCCTCCCATAGCTAGAGACATTGCTATGCGTGGGCCGATCACGGAGGAACAAGCCATATCGGCAGCCTAGTACATGGATTTGGTATACACTCAATCGAGCACTTTACACGAACTTCTTCCCCACGCCACCCGCGTCACTACTGATCCAACTAGGCCTGCCACTGAACCCCCTATCGACGGTATTGTCGGTTCAGTTAAGGCCTAGCCTACCATTCAACTGACAGGGAAACAAGCTTCTGCTTCCCCCACTCTACCCCAGGCTGCTCCAAAAGCTTCTACCTCTCCCGATGTCTCCTCTAAAGTGAACGTAGTTCAATCTACGTCACAACCATCCGAAGGAAAGAAGAAGAAAAATCATGGAAAGTCCAAGAAGACTTCTAACCAGCAGGAGAATCCCAAGCCACAACCCACCCACAAAGACCCAAAACCACGTCGGAAGGCTAAGTTTCCCTACCTGATTTGTCAAGACGATCACTACACGCGTGACTGTCCCTACAAGGATGAAGTCAACAAATTCGTTAAAGGATCCTCTCATCCGGTAGTGTTAACTGATCCTTTCCCTCAGCAGCAACAGCACATGGTTTCCCAAGAAACCCCACAAGGGGGCAACATGAACAACCCATCTTGCATAGAGATGTCCGCAAATCATGAAATCCTGATGACGAGTAATGAAGAGATCCACATAACCACTCATTCAAAGACATACAAAAACCCCCCAAGTTCAAACAAACAGTCAGAGATAGCCAAAGGAAAGTCTCTTGTTGAATATCCTTCTCCTACCCCTCCCCCTAACGGCCATCTCCACATCGAGAGACCACTTACGGACACAGTGCTACGCCCACCCAAGGGCACCATACGAAAAGCAACATTTAATCCCAACGCACGAACTGCCCAAAATTACAACATTGTTTAGGATTTAGCTCAAGCACCATGTGCCATGTCGACTCTCGAGGTTCTCCAACACTGCCCTATGCAGCGCAGAACCTTACTTTCAGCACTGGTGGCAATGGACCCGGATACTTCAAACACCATCATGTTTAACTTGGATTATGTAAAACCTCGGCTTTCCCATCAGCTGGCCTTCCAGGTTCATACAAGAATCTGTGGAAATGGTATCCATCACACTGTCTGAGATGAAGGTGCCTCCACGTCAATTATGTCTTTGAATTGTTGGAGAGCCTTAGGCTCACCCAAAGTCACGTCGTCTCCCACTACTCTCAGAGCATTTGACGGACACGGTTTTCAACCTTATGGACTCATTCCCGCAATTGGTGTTGAACTGGGGGAAAAACAGTATCTGTACACATCGAAGTCGTGGATGCACCATTAGATTACAATCTTCTACTTAGTCGAAATTGGTTTTACGCCATGACTGCAATAGCATCTACTATCTTTCGGATCGTGGAATTTCCTCATCAAGGGAAAATTGTCACCATAGATCATCTTGATTACTGTATCCCAGACTCTCATCCAAACTCTGCCAGCACCGTCCCATTATTGGATCAACCTCGGTATCGGTTCCAAGACGTTGGCGTTGGTCTTATGAAAGATTCTTCCCTTATTGGAGTTTTCCCAGAGCTAGGGTCCCACATTCAACCAGTCAACATGATATCATCAAATGTCACCCTTTCCAATGATTCTTGGGTGATCTCGAGTCCCATTGAGATTGAAAACTACGGCAACTCCATGCCATTAAATGGGAACCTCGTAGCATATGAAGCGATCCAGTCAGCCACCGATTGGGTCGATTTTTCTACCCATCACACTGTGGCACAGCTCTCATCTGAGACTCATTCATCCCCACCACTTATCGATCCTCTCACATTGATTTTTCCCACTGACGAATCAATTATGGAGGTTATGTGCGGTGATGAGCCACCATGAGGAGATTTCCATCATCGATCTTCATTCCCCAACATTCAGACGATTGAGCCCAATACAAAATCCAGCCCTTCACTTGGAATGGTTCAAACCAAGTTTCCTACTTCCCTCGATGAAGTATTTTCCAAAGAAAACTTGGCCAACCTTATGGCAACCACTCCCATTGACATTTCAGTGAATCCTGGTGTCATGGAAAATGTCCTTATTGGAAAGACATGCACTCCCACCGAAATGGAGTTCTACACTGCCTACTTTAAAACTTTCTCTGATGTTTTTGCCTGGAGTTATGAAGAAATGCCAGGAATTGACCCATCTATCATGGTCCACGAGATTCCAACTTTTCCTGGCACCCGACCTATTCGACAGAAACTCCGACCCATCCATCCTCATAAGGCAGCCACTATCAAAGCAGAAGTTGAAAAGCTTTTGCGTGCTGGTTTTATCTATCCTGTCCCACTGACAGGATGGGTATCTAATATCATTCTCGTAGCCAAGAAACAGGTTACGATTAGAGTCTGTGTCGATTACTGTGACTTGAACAAAGCTTGTCCAAAGGACAACAACCTAACTCCATTCATTGATCAGATCATCGATAACTGCGTCGGGAGTGTCATCTATTCATTTATGGATGGCTTTTTTGGCTATAATCAGATCGAGATACTCCCGGCGGACCAGCACAAGACGGCCTTTATCTGCCCATGGGGAATCTTCGCATATCGAAAGCTACCTTTCGGCCTGAAAAATGTTGAGGCAACTTTCAAACGGGCGATGTCATACGCATTTCACGATATCAAACATATTTCAGAGCCTTATATTGATGACCTTCCCGCTCATTCTCAAACTAGGGAAGATCATCATGATCACTTCGGTGCCATCTTTGCAAGGTGTCGTCGCTACAATATTCGTTTGAATCCACATAAATGTGTCTTTTGCGTTGAAGCCGGAAAGCTTTTAGGATTCATAATCTCCAAAAACGGCATACGATTGGACCCTGTGAAGGAAGAAGCTATTCTAGCCCTGCCTTCCCCAACAAACATACCAGAAATTCAAAGTTTCCAGGGGCACGCAAACTTTCTATGCCCCTTTATTTGCAATTTCACCGAGATAACAAAAGGCTATATGAGGCTTCTAAGGAAAAATACCCCATTCATTTGGGACGACGAATCCCAATTCTCCTTTCATCATCTAAAGGTAGCCTTAACTAAAAATCTTGTGATTCAACCCCCCAATTACACACAAGATTACATTCCTTATCTCGCAGCTTCGATTTCCACCATCAGTATGGTGTTAGTTCAAGAAGACAATAATGGCATAGAACATGTGGTATACTATCTTAGTAAGAGTCTTCTCGACTCCGAAACTCGCTATTCACATGTTGTAAGACTGGCTCTGGCAACAGTTTTCGCTGTCCAAAGGTTTCATCATTACATTCTACTCCGCCAGACCACTGTCATAGCAGATTTCAATACAATGTACTATATCCTCACACATCAAGTGCTTGGGGGCAAATATTCTCGCTGGATTTTCATCCTACAAGAGTTTGGCTTGGAATTTGCCAAAGCCAAATCCAAGAAATCTTTGGTCTTTACCGAGTTGATTTGGAACCAGCCCCATGGTACTGAGCAACCTGAGCCCATCGATTCTCTTCCTGATGAATCATTGTTCCTCATTAGCATGTCTGACCCATGGTACAAGGATATTTTACTATATCTCCAAACCCAACATTTCCACCCCGACCTCACCCGCGATGAACGTCGACGTATCTGACATCACACCAAGTACTACCTCATAGTCAATCATACCCTTTACCGACATGGTGTTGACACCATTCTTCGACGTTGTTTGACTTTAGACGAGGCCGAACATGTTCTTAATGTTAAATTTTCAGAATTTACTTCAATATGATCTAGTATCTTAACTGAGAGAACAACATGTACAGCATATCTACAGCATATCAATCATGGAGACAATAATGCAAGCACACAAGAGACACAAAGATTTACTTGGGGAAAACCATAAAGGTGTAAAACCCCAATAACTTCCTCAGAGATAGATAGAGCAATGATACAACCCAAGAGATAGACATATCCTAGCAGCAGATCCTCCTCCTCCATAAGTGCTCCACTCCTCCTTGAGTGCATCAGTGAGAAGTGAGTGAGTAAATAGAGTGCCTCCCGCACTCTATTTATACTTGACTTGACTTGCCTTTTTACCTAACTCATGTAGGCTCGAACTTAACCACATAACATAATGCTGACTGGGCCGACCCCCAATAGGGTGGTCTAATAACCCTTCGACCCACATGGACGACCCCCAATAGGGTGGTCTAATAACCCTTTGACCCACATGACTTATACAGGGCCGACCCCAACAAGGTGGTCTAATAACCCATCAAGTATATGTTACGACACTTACAATATAAATAACGACACTTCCGTATAGAGGAATAATACCATCTCTATAGGAGTACATACAATCATATATGAAATACATTCCGAAGTTACATATACATCAACACTCCCTCTTAATTAGGAAGGTATTTCTCAGCACAGTTCTTCTAGCACAAGTCATCTTCTCTGGATCATCGTCACTGGATAATCGTCATCGAGTCATCATCATCGTCACTACTGCTGTTATCTCAATCAATCTCTGAATCTACTCGTCATAGGAAGTTCTACAAAGCCAGTCCTTTTTCATACTGGATGTAGGCCCACCACCTGCAGGTCTTCATCATCACTGGCCATACTGTGGAATCCTCAGGACTTATTACGTGCATCACAAAACTTGGCTGCAGCATCCCATGCTATTAAGAGCACAAAGCTCTACCTGTAGGATCTCCCAGGAGCACATTACATGTGACCCATCACAAAACCTGACTGAAGCATCCCAGGCTGTTACGAGCACGCGGCTCTACCTGTCGGATCTCCCAGGAGCACATTACATGTGGTCCACCATAAAACCTAGCAAGAGCATCTCAGGATGTTACGGGTACACAACTCCGACCTGAAATATCCCAGGCCACAAATTACATGTGGTCATGGAAAAACCTCGAAAGAGCATCTCAGGATGTTACGGGTACACAACTCCGACCATAAATCTCCCAGGGCCCAAATTACATGCCATAGGACAAAACCTCGCAAGAGCATCCCAGGATGTTACAGGTACACAACTCCGACCTGAAAGATCTCCCAGGGCACAAATTACATGTCCTCCCAGAGCAATGTCTCGAAAGAGCATCCCAGGCTGTTACGGGTACACAACTCCGACCTATAGGATCTCCCAGACATGCTCCTCTGCACAACCTGATCCACGGCCATAGAGTATCAACCTGATACTCACCATACATCATCCTGATGTACTCATGATCATCCTGATCATCATCACTGCAACATCCTGCTGCATATCATCTGGAGCAACATCCTGAAGCTCGTCATCCATGATCATCCTGATCATCAGCACTGCAACATCCTACTGCATGTCATCTGGAGCAACATCCTGAAGCTCGTCATCCATGATCATCCTGATCATCATCACTGCAACATCCTGCTGCATGTCATCTGGAGCAACATCCTGAAGCTCGTCATCTATGATCATCCTGATCATATAATGCATCTACCTGATGCATACCAAGTATCTACCTGATACATATCATCATACATGATCTACCTGATCATACAATGTATCCACCTGATACAAATACAAATACATGATACATATCACCATACATGATCCACCTGATCATACAATGTATCCACCTGATACATATACAGATACATGGTCCAAGCATCCAACATGATGCATATACAAAAACACATACACATGATCCAACCGATCATATCCGGCATCCAACATGATGCGTACATACATATAAATGATCCAACTGATCATATCCAGCATCCAACATGATGCATACATATAAATGATCCAACTGATCATATCCAGCATCCAACATGATGCATACATATAAATGATCCAACTGATCATATCGAAGCAGAAACCAGAACATCATCCTAATGCTCATCATCCAGCGCTTACATCCACAGCCATGTGAAGGATCCTCCTTCCAACATGCTTGGAATGGCTTCAGCAGATGTGTCCATCACTTCTTCCTCGAAGTGTCCTTGATCTGAAGAATGCCAAGCCTCTCTCTGAAGTACTCGAACTTCACCCTGGCTAGTGGCTTCGTCAGCACATCTGCAATCTGCTCGTCCGTCGCAACATATAGGAGCTTCACAGCTCCTCTCTCCACCATATCCTTGATATAGTGATATTTGATCTCTATGTGTTTCGACCTGTCATGAAACACTGGGTCTCGGACAGCTTCACACAACTCTGGTTATCACAGAAGATACCAGTAGCTTCCAACAGGAGATCAAATAACTTAGACAATAGCTTTTGTAGCCATACTGCCTCACAACTAGCTGAACAGGCTGCAACATACTCTGCCTCAGCTGTGCTCAGTGCCACGCAGGACTACTTCCTGCTAAACCATGAGATAACACCTGATCCCATACTGAAGCAACACCCAGATGTGCTCTTCCTGTCTGCAACACTGCCAGCCCAATCTGAATCAACATAACCCTGCAGGTTAAACTTTTGATTCGCTTCATACTTGAGCCCAAAATCCACTGTACCCTTCAAGTACCTCAGAACATGCTTTACAACAACTAGGTGAACACTCCTCGGATCTGTCATGAACTGAATCAATGTGTTCACAGCAAAGGAAATATCTGGTCTCGTGTTTGTTAGGTACATCAAGGATCCAATCATCTGACGATACATAGAGACATCAACCGGCTCAGATGAAGCATCACATAGAAGCTTCAGATTCGATGTCATAGGTGTGGCCATGGCCTTGCAATTCATCATCCCGAACCTCTTCAAGATCTCTTACTGCATACTTCCCTTGTCCAAGGAAGATTCCATCTACACTCTGCCACACCTCCATGCCAAAAACAAATAGTGCATCATCCCCAAGTTCTTCATCTCGAACTTGGTAGTAAGCTTCTGCTGCATGTCGGCAATCAATCTATCTTCACCTGATACAAACAGGTTATCCGCATCCAAAAGTAGTATCACTGGATTGCCTTCCTCAACGTTGTAGAAAATATTGGAATCCGCTTTATTCTTGGTAAAGCCCAAACTGAGTAGAAAGCTGTCTATCCTACCATACCAAGTTCTGCACACATATATGACTACACCATGCTGTCTTGAAATCCATCTGGTGCATCTTCTATTTCATCACTTTTATATTTCTCAATGCTACCATCTGTAACATGCTTGATCTGATAGTTCTATTTGGAAGTTATAACAAACTTCCCTTCACGTCTTGGGACTACATCCCAAACATCATTCTTCATGATCGACGGATCATGGCATTCCATTTCTTCATCCCAGATACTGGGAACTTCAATATCTTTTCTGAACAAATGTTGTAGTTCTTATTTTGTAGGAGATGGAATACGACCTTTCCTACACAACAAGTTAAATTGCATGATTAGAAAACATCTCATAGTTTTCAGAACAAATTCTTACACATAAAGAAATATGTCCTACAGTCATGCAATTATCTGTAGCCAATGCTTCAATACAACATTTATCCATATCCCATAACTTTCTAGATGCCTTCCAATCTCTACCAGAACATTGTTAAGAGTGTGCACAACTCCCAACATGTCAGCAAAGAGGTTTCATTCTAGATAAGTAGCAATGGAATGTTGTACAGTGCCATACGCCACTTACCTATGTATATTAGTAGTATACTGTTCATCAATGCAACTATTCTAATATGCACAATACATATCCTAAGTCTAGGAACATGAGCATATACATCATTGAACAATTTTATTTAAACAAACACATATGCAAGAAATGATAATTAAAATACTTATCTTTGTTTGTTCGTTGGGTGGACTCCCTCTGAGTCTTTGCTTCCTTACAGGAGCTGCTGGAGTCCTAATCTGAAGTAGCTTCTTCTACACCTTTCTGTTGTGGAAAGATGGTCAAATCCCTCTGAATATATGCATCCTTGCAGAAACTACTGAAGTGAACTCCCTCTTGATCTTTGCTTCCTGGATTACCTGTTCTTGAACTCATATTCATCCTTGGTCCCTATGCATGCTTATTAGTATCATGATTGTGTTATCCTTGTGATCTCATATAAATCATACATTCATTAGTATACTATTAAAACACAATAATCTCAAGCATGTATAGTCATGATCATTTCAAACAGAAATAGTAAGCATTATTATTCAAGGTTTATGTAGGATTCTTATGGTTAGTCAAATCATAAGAAACATAACATATCTAAACCTATAATTACTCAACCCTATGACTCTTCCGGTTAGTTGAATCATCAATTAAGATCAGAGATATAATATGCATAAAACCTGTGATTATTCAAACCTAAGACTTCATGAATAATCATTATCAACAACAGTATAAGATCCTAACCCAAGGTAGGATTCTATCTTGATATAGGAAAAAAAATACCTGGATTAGCATGCTAGTTAGTTATGTCTAACATACTCACATGATGTCTTCTTGTTCTTCTTCAATGACTTGTGCTAGTAACCTGTATATCTCATAGGTTAACCATTATAAAACCAAGTTATACATACCTCGTAAATGGATCTTCTATGAGATCCATGACAATGGATGAATCTTTGTCCTCATGTCATCATGATCATATGTTCTTGAACCAGAACATGATTTGTCTTTCTTGGTGTACCTTTCATGTTAGTAGACAACATAAACCTCATACAACACCATAATTCATTAGTACAATCATAAGTGTCAACACCCTAATCAATGAATATTTTCTATCATGCATTCATAATTTTATTAAGGTGATATGACAAGTTTAAAATCAAGATTGTACTAACCGTAATAACATGAAGACAAACATACCATAAAATTAATCATGAACAAATCTCAAAACATACCTCGATGAGTCATACCTGTCGAGATCGCTTGTAATCTTCTTATGTAAAGCCTTAGCCTTATCTCCCTCTGAAACAGGAACTCCTTCACTTATGCAGGTGACCAATCCACCTTCTTCTAGGATTAACCCTATCCACTTGATTTGCAAGAACTGGACCTGGAGCTGGATATGGGTTTGTCAGAGAAACCCCAAAAATTCAAACTTTGAATTTCAAACTTCCGAAAGGATAGAAATATGCGCCTTGATGAGCTGATCAGACTGGTATATTCAGAATTTGAAAACTACAAAGTTTCACTCCTCAATTTTGCCTATGAAACTTCCGGATTCACTGGACGTGACCCTAAACTGGGGTTTGATGAAGCCCACTCTTCTTCCCAATCAAAAGGTTTGAACCAAAGCTCTAAGCTTCTATTTTTCTGAGGAGCTTCCAGCCGTGGTCACAGATTTCAAAAATTCTCATTTTTACAGAAGCCCTAATTTTCCACTTTTTTGATCAAAGTCCCAAACTAGGGTTTGATCAAGCCCGGCCTTCTTCCCAACCAAAAATTCTGATCTTGGTCTCTAAATTTCTATTTTGATGAGTAGCATCCATCCGTGGTCTCCGATTACAAAAATTCCAACTTTCTCCAAAGCCCTAAATTCTGGAAGCCGTGAATGAAGGTACTCAAAAATAATTCTGTTTTGACAGAAATATGTACCTGATTGTTTCTAGTGTAACTCTGAACTTTTCAATCCACAGGGTCTGAAAAAGTTTCCTGAGATATCCTGACCTGTTATCTTTCCATCCTGATAGGTCTGACCTCAATTTGATTCTCTGAGAGAGAGTTATGCTAAATGTCGCAACATGACCTGTTTTGGGATAATACATGAGAGAGAACCTGTACAGCGTGCCACGTGTCACTGTTTCAACTTCGGCCTCTGAAAACTTTTTTGGAGATATCTCGGCCTGTTGTATTTCCATCCTGATAGGTCTGACCTCAATTGGATTCTCTGAGAGAGAGTTATGCCAAGTGTCGCAACGTGACCAGTTTATGGGATAATACAGGAGAGCGAACTTGTATGGCGTACCATGTGTCACTGGTTCAACTTCGGCCTCTGAAAAAGTTTCCTGAGATAGTACAGTCTATGTACTACCTGTCACATTTTACGAAATTTCATTTGGAGCTTCCTAGCCCAGGTTATGACCTTTTTCCCAAGGTCACCTGATTTTGACTCAGATCTGGAAGAGGCGAAAACCCTATATTGTACAGATCATAAATCACAAAGTACAACGAATTAGAGGTTTTCCTTTGGACACAATGTACCTGGAGATTTAATATTCGTCCTGTAACAATTTCAGATCCAAAAAATTTGCCAAAACGGATTTGTAGTGAAAGTGCTACGATGACTGGTTTTTTTCTATATCAAGCCCTAGCATCGTAAGTGCAACAAGTGTCATACATGCCATATCATGCCTTCTTTCAGGCTAGCTCTGATACCATGTTAAATTTTCAGAATTTACTTCAATATGATCTAGTATCTTAACTGAGAGAACAACATGTACAGCATATCAATCATGGAGACAATAATGCAAGCACACAAGAGACACAAAGATTTACTTGGGGAAAACCATAAAGGTGAAAAACCCCAATAACTTCCTCAGAGATAGATAGAGCAATGATACAACCCAAGAGATAGACATATCCTAGCAGTATATCCTCCTCCTTCATAAGTGCTCCACTCCTCCTTGAGTGCATCAGTGAGAAGTGAGTGAGTAAATAGAGTGCCTCCCGCACTCTATTTATACTTGACTTGACTTGCCTTTTTACCTAATTCATGTAGGCTCGAACTTAACCACATAACATAATGCTGACTGGGCCGACCCCCAATAGGGTGGTCTAATAACCCTTCAACCCACATGGACGACCCCCAATAGGGTGGTCTAATAACCCTTTGACCCACATGACTTATACAGGGCCGACCCCAACAAGGTGGTCTAATAACCCATCAAGTATAAGTTACGACACTTACAATATAAATAACGACACTTCCATATAGAGGAATAATACCATCTCTATAGGAGTACATACAATCATATATGAAATACATTCCGAAGTTACATATACATCAACATGACTGTCACGCTGGAGCATATGGTGGTCATCTCTATGGGATGGCTACGGCCCAGAAGATACTACGAGCGGGATATTTCTGGCCCTCGATTTTCAAAGACTGCATTGAAACGGTTAAGAAATGTCCACCCTGTCAATTCTTTCATAGTAAGACACGCTCGCACCCTGCTCCACTCCATCCTGTTATTTTCGTTGGCCCCTTCTCCAAATGGGGCATAGATTTCATGCACGGTAAGCCCACTTCAACCAGGGGGCATAGCTATGTCATAGTAGTTGTTGACTATTTCACAAAATGGGCTGAAGCGATGCCTACTTATGCTAAATACGGCAAAACATCAGCACAGTTCATATTCAATCACATTATAGCCAGGTTGGGTGTCCCACAATCCATCGTGACTGATCCTGGCTCCCACTTTAGGAACCATATGATTGAGGAACTGAGTGCCAACTTGGGTTTTCGTCATGAATACTCAAACCCATACTACCCACAGGCTAATGGCCAAGTTGAAGCCATTAACAAAGTTTTGAAACAAATGATTTAGCGTATTTTGGGAACTCACAAGTCCAATTGGCACTCAGCCCTGTTTTCGGCATTATGGGCATACCAAACCTCAGTGAAAAGTGCTACCGAGTTCACACCATTCCAACTGGTGTATGGCCTGGAAGCCATCTTACCAATTGAATGTGAAATTCCGTCACTTAAGATAGCCATAGAGCTACTTCCCCACACCACTTCCGAAGAGGAACGGTTTTTATACCTAGCCAAGCTAGATGAAACTCGCCGAGATGTTGCTTTAGCCAAGGAAGCTCATAAAAATGCATCAAAGCACAGTATGACAAATCCGTTCAACCTCGGGTTTTCAATGAAGGTGATCTCGTACTCACATACGACCAAATGCATGATAAACTTGGAAAAGGAAAGCTAGAGTCTATGTGGTATGGCCCCTTCATTGTAAAACATGTTTTGGAGAAGGGAGCCTATGAACTTGTCGATTGTGATGGCACACCACTGACACGGCCCCGCAAAGGGTTGTACCTCAAATGTTTCTACGCGTAGGATCATCCTGCGCGAGATACTTTTTGTACATAATGTACCTATTTGTTTTCATTTATCTTTTGTATGCATGCATGGATCTCATGTATCCATTCTTACCTTGACTTGTGCTTTTATGCGCAAATGTTTTCCTACTACGGATTCGCCGACGATGTGAGCCAACATACCCGGAACCTGGCTTCCGCAGCATGGGTAATTTATTCTCCTACTAGTGAGTTGTTCTCATCATGAGCCAATTGTTTAGGTCTCACAACCAACAATATTGCAGAGTACCATGCAGTCATTGGACTCGTGACAGAGGTTGCTTCGCTTGGAATTGAATTCCTATCAGTCTTTCTAGACTCCCAACTGGTGGTTTCTCATATGAATCGTGTTTACACAGTCCGCAATCCTATCTTACTTCGCTTACTTCGAAGGGTACGCCTCTTGGAACGATCTTTTAATTTTATTTCATATCAACACATACCAAGAGAATTCAATTGTGTAGCTGATTCATTAGCTAATTACATTTTGGATTGGAATATTTCCCATACATAAAAATACATCATAAAATGAACACACAAGTCATTGTAAATAAATAGATCATAAAAGTAGGTCCATGTATATATATCACTGCATATAAAAGTTTTTTTCTCAAAATACATAAAGTTTGTGTTCAAAAAGACAAAATTTGGGATTCAATCCCATACAAAATATGGCTCTCAAGCCTACATATCATGTACATGCCACAAAAAGATAAATACTACCATCTATGGACATCTTGGAGATCTATCATGTTCCTCCTCAGATTCCTCGCGCCACTGGTGATAACAAACTATACTCTGAGCCACCCTATGGAGGAGTTGGCCAATACGCCTAGGCACACCTATGGTATGCCGCTGAAGATGCAAAGGGACATCATCCATCCTCATAGCTAGGACCCCGTGGTTTAAACTCTGTAGGTTCCTCTATATCTCCCGAACCCCTCTTGCCTCATCCGCATCTTCTTCCTCGTCCAAAACGGCTCAGCGTTCGACACCACCTTGGCATAATGGCGAGCACCCTACTAGTCTCCTTGGTCCACGATCTACGACATGCACACGTACATATATTAAAATATTTTTTTACACATTCCTAAAAACAATAAAAATTACATAGTCAAAAAATTAAAAAACACATTAATGAAGATCATACCTGTATTGTCCCAATCCTCATCTTCCGGTAGTGCCAATTCTATGTTTTCGTGGAATTCCACCCCTAAATAGGGGTAGTCATCAACCATCACGATCTGTTCCTCGAGCCATGAGAAGAAGTCCTCACCAAAAGCCAAATGCTGTGGCCCCCTGAGCCATCCTCCATACTCACTCCATCGAGCCATCCATGGCTCGGTGGGTGGATGTATGGGAATGGTCAGCTATGGACGCAAAAATGGCACCCTCGCCAAGAAGAAGGTCACCAAAATGATCCAATACCCAAACTGAGAGTTATCTCCAAGCCTACACTTGTTCACTTTCTATTTGAGTTTTTTCAATACTGCTTCGCACCAATTGAATAGTGTCGATGCCATGCAATCCAGTGCAAGATTCATTTGTGCACGGGATGCCTGATGAGGACCCTTACTCCCTACTACATGTTTGATGGTGAACAACATGGTTTTTAAAGGAAGTTCTACAATATCCTTAATGACCACCTTACCGCTTTTCTTCCCTGAACCTTGACGACAATAACGAGCAATTAAAGCATCAGTGCTCACCTTCGAGGCTGTGAACCCAGTAAAAATCACCCAGGCTCCTCTCTTTGAGAGACTGTTGGCTCGGTTTTACAACCAAGCTTAGTGCTATGGGCACCTGCTAACTAGTAGCAGCAGTTTCAATAGAAATAAAAACAATAAACTAAATAAACAATACTTTTCATGGATCTAAGCAAGAATCTAATCAAATAATTCAAATATTTCAAAAATCAAGAACAAGAAACATAAGAAATAATTTTTGTATTGAAAAGTGGGGGGCAAGCAAGTGCTTGCGATATTACCTTCAATGGTGAAGGTTGATGTTGAGCAACTCCCAACATGAGTAGCTCCAAACTCCAATAGGTCTCTTTCTCCAAGGTTGCTTCAATGGCTAAAAGTGCTCAGGGGAGATTTCAGCAGCATAAGGATGAGATAATGGAAGGATGTGAAATGAGGAGCCCCTACCACCTTTTTATAGGTTTTGGTGGTGGGGAATACCATTTGTGGTTTTGTGGAAACCAAATGGTATTGACCAACATGGTTTAGGTACTTTTACCTCCTTTTTCCTTTTTTGAATAAAAATAATATTTTAATTCCCTTTTTAATATTTTTGGGAATTTGGACCCTTTTTGAGGGGTTTTTTATGATTTTCTTGGAAAAATAATCTTTTTTAATGGAAAAAGGGGTGTACTAAGGTCTTTTGGTGACCTTTTGTTGGTTTCAGAGGCTCAGATGGTGGAAAAGTGGACAAATGGGTCATGTGAATAGGAAAATGAGCTAGTGAGCACTTTTTGGGTGTTAACAGATTGCCCCCTGATGTGTGAGGGCAGGAGCTCATCGTATGGCCGATAGACATCATAGTTCATTTGTCTTTTTCTGGGGTTTTAGGGGAGAGAAGAGACCGTTTGGAGACTGGATCCACGGCCCTTGGAAGCTGCAAAAACAAAAAATATTACATGACCTCAATATGGATGAGGTATAATCTCTGATAAAGGACGAGGCGGGCATTCCCATGCTCGTATCAAGACATATACAAAACAATTAGTCCCAAGAAGGGGGATCTAATACGTAAAGAAAATATACTGGTACATCATAATGGTCCAGAGGGGACATTATTGTGGGATATACTCATGATCATGACTGATCTCAATAACTGATACACTGGAATAACTGTTGAACTGCTGAAACTGAAGGTGTCCAACATCTGTATATAGTCAATGACTATGAGTCATCTCTGAGAAATAATGTAACTGTATACTCAAGGGAGTATGAAACTGGGGTAAATCTGAATACTGTCGCCATGCGCAACCCGGATCTTTATAGAAAAAGTGTAACTGGTGTTATCCATAGGAAGACTCTCAAATGTGGAGGAGTCAGGAGGTATCCGGGGTCTTGGACTAATAACTGAACGGCCCAATACCCTGTGCGAGTCTCAACGATGCGATCAAGGTGTTGAAGTCGAGCATGTGAGAAACAACCATTGGGAGAGGTACTGAGGATTTCTCTCGAAATGATTCGTAGGCACTCATCATAAATGGTAATGAGTCCAAGACACAGGGGCCTCTAGGTCTATCCTCTGGAATCAATGTGGTTGTCGTCGACAGAGGGAGACCAGCAACTAACAAGGCAATGATGTTTCCTTGCTGGGAGCGGGAGGTGTATAACTGAAGTGATGTAGGACTGATGGTAGGACTGACATACTTGTGGGGAAGGAAAATAACTGGGTCAAAAAATGGGTAGACTCAAACTTCCTTTGTTCAGAGCAAGATGACGTGGTTGACCTGGCAGCGTAGGGAACTGACTTGTAGGTGTGGGGATCATCTTTTAGGGACTGAAGGGTATGTACTGACTCTGGGGGGGTGAAGCTGATGGTAGCTGTCGAGGGAGTTTCCGGGTGACATACTGCAGAATACTCTGAACAAAGGCGACCAGAATGGGGAAGCTGCTATGTGAGTAGATATGATCTGTCGTGGCGCCAAGAGGCACCCTTCTTCCTTCTTCGTAGTTTTTAATGAGCTCCAAGAAGGGATAAAAGTGTGCTCTGAAATGGTACTGTCTTGTGGATTTTGTGAGCCCAGGATGGCGCATGCTCGTGGTTTCTATCATGTTTAGAGAGTCTGAAAGAGGTAAGTGGACTCTATTGGTGTTCTTTTTCGTGGTTTAGTCTCCAAGGCCCAAAAAAGCATAAAATGATGCGGATGGAGAACTCTTCTAGCCGATGTGACTAGAGTATACCTTTTTCGTAATTAGTCTACGAGGTCCGGAAAAGGGGTAAACTTATACCAGGTAGACGCCCTTTCAGATACGTTTAGCGAGCATGAAAGGAAGCAAGATTGCTCGGCGATCTTTTCATTGTTTTAGGAGTCAGAAAAGAGCTTAACAGAAACTCCCTAAGTGCCTTTTTCGTAAGAGGGGTTGCTCGGCCCGAAAAAGGGATAAAATTATACCGAACAAAAATGGATTGATGAGGGCGAGAAAAGGTCTCAAGCATCGTCATCAGTGCGGAAAACTGGATCCGGTGACATAAGGATTATCGGAAACGGAGAACGGCCGATGTGGCACGCAAACCGAGGTGACGAGGGGGCGTGGAAAACATGGCCGAAAAATCTAAAGGTGAGAGCGAGAAATGATCTCAAGCATCATCACGAGCGCGGAAAACTGAAACCGGCTATATAAGGCACGTCGAAAACGGAGAACGGCCGATGTGGCACATGACCTCAAAAATGGTTGAGATCACAAATGTGAAAAGGTGAGCAGGGTTAATGACCTGCCCCCATGCTATGTGCATAGGGTTTGTGATTGTGGGTCACATATGGGTTGATTTGAACGATGGGTTCATCGACATGCTGAGATAAATGTGATGGGGTAGGGTCAAAATGATTGATCATGCCCCCTATCCCAGGGTCGAGGTAATCTATTATGCCCCCTAACTCAGAGGTGTCAATGTGGTGCAGATGTTGTCTCAGAGAGAGATCAATAGGGCATTGAGCAACTGCTGGCAGGGTGTTATACCATGAGGCTGTGGGTCGTGGTGGCATACTGAAGTGATGATATGATGATGGGGGATTCCCGTTGTGGGGTGGATGCCCCCAGTATCTCCGACGAGGATCATGATGATGATGAGTAGGAAAGGTTTTGGGCCTGCCCCCATGTTGTGGACATGTGGTTTCTTGGTCGATTTGAAAGGGTTGAACCCTTTCAAATCAACCAGGAAACCACATGTCCACAACATGGGGGCATGCCCAAAACCTTGCCTACTCATCATCACCGTGATCCTCGTCGGAGATACTGGGGGCATCCACCCCACAAAGGGAATCCCCCATCATCATATCATCACTTCAGTATGCCACCACGACCCACAGCCTCATGGTATAACACCCCGCCAGCAGTTGCTCAATGCCCTATTGATCTCTCTATGAGACAACATCTGCACCACATTGACACCTCTGAGTTAGGGGGCATAATAGATTACCTCGACCCCGGGATAGGGGGCATGATCAATCATTTTGAACCTTCCCCATCATCTCTATCTCAACACCTCAATGAGCCCATCGTTCAAACCAACAGTTTTTGGCGACTCCGCTGGGGAAAAATACTAGGTGTATCAAATCAACTGAAATATACAAGTGACATGTGACCTCAAAAATGGTCAAATCGAGTGATGAGGTAGTGGTAGTCGAAGAGATCATATAGATGGTGTTAATCTCTCCGGATGAGGATGATGCGGGAGGGTAGATCTCCTCGATAGTAGAGGGTGCCGTCTCTAGGTCCAAATTGTTCATCTCGTAGAGAGCTGCTCTGTAGTCTGGGATGTCAGGACAGTTATGCGAGTAGTGGCCATAAATACCGCATATCGCACATGGGTGGTTGGTACGCAGTGATTTATCACGAGGCATAGGGTTTGGATCTAGTTTGACCACTGGGATGTTGGGGTCGTCGTCCAACATTTGCATGTGTTCCTGCAATGCAAGTAACTGTGGGCACTGATGGGTTGGATGGCCTAACTCATCACACAGCGAGCATTTTGGAGGAGCACGAAATATGGGGGGAGGTTTAACTGCCTTGGGTGGGGGAACCGCAGTGTATGGTTGTGGGCCTCTGCCCCCAGTGGGCCTGACGAATGGAGGGGGATTCGTCGACGACGAAGGAGTCGTGATACCGGGAGGTGGTTGGGTAGAAGTAACAATGGGTTGCACCGGTTGTAGGATGACGTTTGGTGTCGGTGGAGGAACGGGAGGCGTAATATACCACACGGGTAATCCTAATGTTAACCCGGGGAGACTAAGCGTAGCCATAAACGGGGCGCTTACTACACCCGAAGGAGGAAATAGAAAGGGGATTGTGTGGATAGGTGTAACACCGATGTGACTAGGGACCAATGGTGGTTTGGGTAACAAGGAGGGTTGATTACCGGGTGTTTGTGAAAGAGTGTAGAGGTTAGCGACCTGGGTCTCCGGTGACGGTGGTGGAATGGATTGGAATGTAGAGGTTATCGACGCCTCGGAGTAAAGTCTGGGTCCTACTGAGGAAATGAATGAGGTAGTTGCACTACAAACAGGTTGTTCAACCATGGTGAGACCATTTTCAGGTGTGGTAGGGGCCTTGGGATCGTAATAGGTGAGCTGGTCGACCTTGACCACGCGTCCCTCATGGGGGAACATCATGGTACGAAAAACGGATGAGGCAACCGCTTTCATGGCGTACATGTAGTTGCGACCAAGTAAAAGGTTATAGTCTAGTGGGGCATTGATGACCTCAATGTCAATGAGCACGGTTTTACCCGCCAGCTGGACAGGGACATTGGCTAACAGACCTAGGGGTTGAGCCGAACGGCCGTCATAAGCTCGTAATGCAGTGGTGGACTGCTGGAGAGTAGGGGATCCCAACTTCTGCCAAACAAATGTGGACATGACGCATGTGGAGGCCCCTTCATCGATAATGCACCGATGGATGACAAGATTCCGAACAGAAACGGAAACTTGGAATGCTAAAGAGGAAGGCAGGCGGGGTTCAGACTGGTCTGAATCGAATGCGATCAACTGTGAATCATTGGGGTCAATGGCGCCAATGGCAGAGAGCAAAGTTTTGCGCTGCGAAGGACAGTTTTGCAAAACTTCTAAAGCAGACATGGCTGCAGGAGACTGGGCTAAGTCGTCTAGGATGTTGTAATTCGACGCAGCGCGAGCATTGGGATTACTGTTGATGTGACAAAGTGGGAAGCGAGGTGCTTTGGAAGCGCCATCAAGTGAAGCCGGAGGTATACGTAACGTTTGATCTGTGGGATTAACGTTAGTGTTCTTGTCGGCGGGAGGGGCTTCAGAGGTGGAGCCATATTGGTTCCAACGAGTTTGGAGGTTAGCATCAGCAGTCGACATCATCAACAAATGGTGAGTACCTGAATCGAACATGGGTTGATCAGGGGCTGCATAAGTGATCTGCTGTGGTGGCACGTTTCCCTGAGGGGGGGCTAACAGCTGAGTGTTCACTACACCCTGGTTTGGAAAGGGGTTTTGCAGCACCAAAGGTTGATGTTGAGGTGGTGGAGGGTTGGGTGGTGGCTGAGGAACCGCTTGCCCTTGACGACGGGCATCGTTGGTCCAGAGTTGCCGAGCTCGCTCCAAATGTGGGCAAGAATGCGTGTAATGACCATAGACCCCGCAAATAGAACAAGGGTGGTTTGTTCTGAGGTTATTATTTCTAGGCTGCTTAGGATTCCGATCCGGATTGCGGTTGGGAGGAGCAGCATTGTTATTTTGCGGAGGATTGGGAGGTGGAGGACCTTGCTGATGTTGTTGGTTATTACCATGGTTATGACCTCTACCACGGTTCTGTTGCGCACCTTGGTTGCGCTGGTTGTTTTGGTATTGGGGCTGATGTTGTTGTGCGTACACGTGCCCTTGAGCATTGGGGGGGTTTTGGGGAGCCGCAGGTGCGGGAGCAGGTTGCGGTAGATAGTATGCAGGTGGAGGTGGAGGTGGTCCAGTTGCCTGTTGGGGTTGTTGGTACCCCTGAGCTGGTGGAGGTGTGAGGTTAGCTGGTGCAACCGGTTGTGGGTAATGCATGGGTTGTTGTGGGAACTGCATGGGGGTCTGTACCGTAGGTTGAGCATAGTATGTAGGAGGTACATATGCTGATGGCGCTTGGCCATAACAATGTTGTGGACAAGAGGGTCCATGAACGTGATGGTTCTGGTTTGTTGGAGCATAGGAAGTCGTCGCTCCGGAACTAGATGTAGCCCTAGAAAGGTCTGGGGCGGGCATGGTGCTCACCATACTGAAAGGTTTTGCTTGCGGTGTAATTTGGCCAATAATGCCATCAGCGGCATGTGATGCCCCCGGTGTGTCACCGCGTGCAGAGTCACCTCGTGGGGCGTCCGGTATGATCGTGTATAAGTAACCCGATTGGGCGTAGATGAGATCAAACTGTTGGGCCTTGAGGATGGCCTCTTCCTCAGACTGGGGTCTTTCAGATGCTACATCCTTCGCAAGGAGAGGAAGGAGGGATTTAAGGAACCAGTCTAAAAAGATTCGGTCGTCTAATTTGATCTTGCATAGGCTTCGGCGCCGACGCCAATCATGGATATGGTCAGTGATATGCGTGGCCGTGTTCTGTTTGCAAGACAGTAGGATCTCGACGCCCGCATCGTAACGGACAGGTAACTGGAAGAATTGTAGGAAAGTCAAGGCAAGGGAGGTAAATGTGGCATGCGTCCCATGGGGCTGCTCGATATACCATTTGGCTGCGGAGCCAGTGAAGGTGCATTGTAAAAGCCGTAGGCGGATTGAGTCATCCACTATGGAGTTGGAGGAACACCATAAATGGAAGGACATGATGTGATTTTGGGGGTCTTCTCCAGCCTTTCCCTCAAACTTAGGGATGTCAGAGGGAAGCTTAGTGGGCATATGGGGCAAAGCAGGATCATGTCTGATGGGGTCATTTGTGAGCCTAGCTAAATCTGGCAGGTTCAGACTTGCCATGTATGGGAGACTAGCAGATGTGGTGACCGGAACCGGGACCTGCCTAGCCATTGTGGTATGGTGTAGGGGTCCAGTAGCGCCTATAGGTATGCTAGGTATGGAGGGTATGTGCCCTCCAATAGGTGTGGCCTGATATGGGTTAGCGCTCCCAAGTGCAACATGGGTTATACTTGGGTTAGGAATCGCACTAGGGATTCCTGGTATAGCACTCCCAAGTGCAACATGGGTTACACTTGGGTTAGGAATCGCACTAGGGATTCCTGGGATAGGGTTTGTGGAAACCGAAGGGGGTATGACCCCCATGTTGGGCATGCCCATGACAGGTGGTGGTCCTGTGTTAGGCATTCCTGAATGTGGAGTGTTACCCATGTTGGGCATACCCAAGGGGGTGGCTGTTGCCGTTGATGGTACTACCGCAGAAGGGTCTGCGGATGTCTGACCTATGGTTAACGTATATAGTGGATCAACTGGTGTTCCAGACATAATTGTGGTTGGTGGTAACTCTGTGGGGTTTTCGGATTCTACCTCCAAATCAAAGGTGAAGTGGGGTATGTCAGAATCGGATGACCGTCTAGATGATCGACGATGTGTCGAATCAAGGGATAATGCTCTGCGTCCGTGACGTGGAGAGCCAAGTGGACTAAACTCTGGGAGTTCACCCTGTAGACGACGAGAACGTCTAGAATTCTCAATGGTGAAAATATGTTTTTTATTTAAAAATTGTTTTAAGTATCAGGTGGTGATATATATGTAAAAGACTCAAAAACCCTAATGCAACCAAGGGTGCAAAAAGGGGAGTGAAAAAAGAAGGCTCACAGGCCAAAAAATCAATCCTCAAAAAATGCACTTATTCTAGCAGCTGTGCTACAATAAGTGGAGGAATGCAACAACCGGTCAGAATACCAACATGCAAACGGCTCCTAGAAAAAATAGGTGTAACTAGACTCAAAAGGTGGTAAAGATCATGCAAACACCTAATCTAAAAGTATTGTGACTCAAACAGACGATATCCCCTGCAAGGTGATGAAATCCAAGTCAGACAATATGAATGTAGAGACAACGGCTAGATATCCCCCTACCGGGAGGGACACCGGGTAATCAATCCTAAAAAGACAGGCTACTAGGATACTCCGTTCATGACGCGTCGAGAAAAGGTAAATCTGCCGTTTGGTCCTTTGATCGCAATATCCCAATACAGGGATATCCCGAGAACTGCGAATGGTAGCCCTTCGGTTACTGAATGGGTTTCGGTATCCCACTCAGGCTTCCGGAACCATCCTCGCGACTTCAACCCTCCTAGGGGAGAGGCCTTCCCACAAACCGGTTGTGACCGCGCCAAAAAGTACTAAGAGATTCTAGCTCCCTAATTGGACAACTTCTATGTCTCAGATGTATGAACTGAGGGGTGTTATTGGAACACCTATCCCCCCAATACTACCTAGCTACAAGAATTCTTTTCGTGTTCCCCAAGTGGGGTTAAGAGTGTGTTCAAGTTAGGGTAAGTTTTAAGTCTTAGTTCAATTAAGTGATCGTGTGAGTGCACGTGAGGTGTTGTAAACTGAACTTGGAAAAATTAAATGCTTTTAAGGGAAATTTTTAAACAATAAAGGACTTTTCGAAAATACAAAGCAAATATCTAAGACTTTTTCACTAAAAGGAATTAATATGCTTTTTCAAAAAATAACTCAAAAAATAAAAGATTTCTTGGATTTATGAAAGCAAATAATAAACTCCTTTTTAAAAGAAATAAATGGATTTCTTCGTTTCAATAAAAATTGCTAAGGGCAAGATTCTAAAGAAGTAAACAAGAAAAAATTTGAATCTAGATAAAGAATGCAAAATGAGTCTTCCTTTCACTTTCTTGAAAACTTTTAAAATGATTTCTAGGTATGCACTTTTAAATAGTAAAAAAAAATTTCAAATCTGTAAACTATGCAGAATTTAGTACTGTAAAAAAAAAATGTGCTATGGGCAGAAAGTACAGTAAAAAATATTTTTCAAAATCGGGATGGCCGAATGAAAAAATTCAGCCGCGCGGGTTTTGGACGAACAGCCGCGATGGGCCGCGCGGGTTTTGGCAGCACAGTCGCGATGGACCGCGTGGGTTTTGGCCGCAGAGTCGCGATGGACCGCGCGACTGTCTGTAAAAAATCCGCGATGGACCGCGCGGAAAAAGGCCGAAAAGTCGCGATGGACCGCGCGACTGTCTGTAAAAAATCCGCGAGGCGGAAGCCGTGCACGGAAACCGAGAAACGAACCCGAAAATTGAAAATTTCAGGCTGTTTATGGGGCCAAATCTTAGAACAGCAATGGATCTGCTGTCTAAGATGGTAGATCTATGGATCTAAAGGTTAAAAATTCATAAAAACTAAGATTTAATGGCAAAGCTAGAGATCTAAAGTTCAAACCAAAGCGGAGTCGCCAAAAACTGTTGGCTCGGTTTTACAACCAAGCTTAGTGCTATGGGCACCTGCTAACTAGTAGCAGCAGTTTCAATAGAAATAAAAACAATAAACTAAATCAACAATACTTTTCATGGATCTAAGCAAGAATCTAATCAAATATTTCAAATATTTCAAAAATCAAGAACAAGAAACATAAGAAATAATTTTTTGTATTGAAAAGTGGGGGGCAAGCAAGTGCTTGCGATATTACCTTCAATGGTGAAGGTTGATGTTGAGCAACTCCCAAGATGAGTAGCTCCAAACTCCAATAGGTCTCTTTCTCCAAGGTTGCTTCAATGGCTAAAAGTGCTCAGGGGAGATTTCAGCAGCATAAGGATGAGATAATGGAAGGATGTGAAATGAGGAGCCCCTACCACCTTTTTATAGGTTTTGGTGGTGGGAGATACCATTTGTGGTTTTGTGGAAACCAAATGGTATTGACCAACATGGTTTAGGCACTTTTCCCTCCTTTTTCCTTTTTTTGAATAAAAATAATATTTTAATTCCCTTTTTAATATTTTTGGGAATTTGGACCCTTTTTGAGGGTTTTTTTATGATTTTCTTGCAAAAATAATCTTTTTTAATGGAAAAAGGGGTGTACTAAGGTCTTTTGGTGACCTTTTGTTGGTTTCAGAGGCTCAGATGGTGGAAAAGTGGACAAATGGGTCATGTGAATAGGAAAATGAGCTAGTGAGCACTTTTTGGGTGTTAACAGAGACCCGTGAGGAAATAAATGTCCTCGATTTCAATATCAAGGGTGTGTTCTCCAACTCGGAAAGCTTGAATGTCGGGGTCCCACATTTGAATAATATGGGTGAGAAGTTTTGCTTGCTTGCGGATACCTTTGGTCTTGAAGAATTTCAACAAACCACATTCCCGCAATGCAGTTACAGTCCTTTGCTCATTTGTGGCCAACAAATCATCCACCTCATGCTCTCTTTCTTTCCAACTGACCATTTTTCTCCAAACAAGTTGCAAACACCTGCAAAAGGTCATGGGACTTGAAAGCTCTTAGCTAGTGCAGACGGCTGTTGAAACGGTGTTCCGGATCTCCAAATATGAACTCTTGAATTTTTTGCTCCTCAATGGGTAAAATTTCCTCTTTGGGAAAATGCACAAGTGAAATGGTAACTTTCCATATTTACCTATTCCTTATATAACTTTTTCACTTATTTTTTTTACTCATTATTGTATCTGGTTAAATTAAAACCCATTTCACATCACTAATATCTGGTTCCATGAGCATTTGTTGACAGGGTCTCCTTTAAAAATGTTCACACTGGCGTTCATTTATTTATTTGACCTTCATTTTGAGCCTACTTTATCTTTTTCGTGCTCTAGATTAAAACTTGAAAAAGATTCCAAGCGCTTTTACACCCGTATCGTGCTTGTCAAGCTCAAGTAGACGGTGTCGATCTTAGTCAGCTTTACTCATGCTCATTAAACGATGAGGAAAGTATTATCCTGGTTGTATTTTATTCTTCTTTCGGACCAGAATAATTAAAAATTATGAAAAAGACCATTGGAGTCCATAGTTAAGCTCTTTTCAGACTCCCTAAAATTGAAAATATTGCCAAGTGATCTTGTCTTTTTCACACTTGTAAAAGTATTTGAAAGGTCGTCTATTTAGTGATAGGTTACCCCTTTTTCGGCTCGTCTAGACTATTTACGAGAAAGGTATACCTCAGTCAATTTTTTACTACGAGAGTTCTCTCGTGAATCTTTTTACACTTTTTCGGGATCGAGGGACTAAATTTACGAAAAAGTACAATTTAGAGCCTTCTTTATGTTTTTCAGGCTCTCTAAATGTGAAAAACTACCGATTTTCCCTTCCTTGGACTCGTTAAAATTTGACATCGAAGGACCCACTTTGGGACGAACCTCTCCTTTCTCAGGTTCGTAAAACATGTGATATTGGACTCATCTATGAGATGAGCTATACCGAGCATCTGTTATTCTCTTCAAGCTCGAAAAACAACAAAGAGGTACTCGTGTATCATGTCGGGGGGAAAAAGGGAAATAAGTCGAGTTTATTTTGTTGGCAGCTTGTCAGTCGTCACCTTTGAACATGGCATGCGTCTGTCCCTTGTCTATTTTTGGTATCTATTCTCGCTGAGTTATGGTCATCATCCCGAGTCGTCTCTCTAGCCACGAGCCTACTCATTCGATGTCTATCCTCTGCCATCAATAATCCCTGCTACAAGGTCCTGTTTCATGCCGTTATATGTTCAAAGGGTTGCATTGTTCAGAGTCATTCATTGTGTCAGACCTCCGTTGTGTCAGTACATGTTCTATTGTTTCATTGTCCTATACCATCTTTTGTTCTGATTTCATGTCGATGATGTGGGAATCATTATGGCCCACCTTCGATGAGTCTATTCCCGTCGACACCAAATCACTATTCGGGAATCCGACTTAGGAATCAACCACTAGTACCTTGGTACGTGCATGCCTCAATGGCAGGTTTCCTCATGTTCGATGGTAGGTTTACATCCTCGACCTCTAATCGAACAATCTCTCGAATGCTCGACATCAACTCATTCATTCGCATTTCGTTGAGATGTACTATAGATTCCTGGGGGATCATTGTCATCACTTGTGATTTCCCTCGCATTTGTTAACGGTTCACATCATTGACCGATAATCAAATGGTTTATACCATGTTCGACTTCAACACCTTGTAATCACATGGCTAGATTCGTATCATTTTCGATTGAGTAGAAGACCCTGGACGCACCTTTGTACTTTGATTGCGTCCAGGTTGTGATGGAGATGCCCTTTGTATTGTCACACAGATCCACTTTTGTATTGGTCGTGGTTGTGTCATTACTGTCTCATGGATCTATGCTTGTTCATAGTAGCCATGATTTGTCTACAGTCTATATCATCTCAGTACTCATGGATCTGCAATGTATTGGTCGGCAGCCATGCTTTGAGTCAATTGTTTCCGAGCATGGGGATGCCCGCCTCGATGGTATATCTAACATTTTGTCTCTGTTCCAGCTCCTTGTTGCTCTCCTCGATTCTATCTCCGCACAGTATTTGTAAATTCTCTCGACCATAAGTCCCTTCTGACCTCACACTTTAGGGGGCGTCTGTTATACCTCCATATTTCACAGTGTCGCATCTTCACCATAAAAATAGTTGACGACACTTCCCCTACTACTTAAAACACCCAGAAGAGAAAAATGATGACTAATCCTTGAAGACAAACCTGTCCTATCAAGAATCAACCCAGTTGAGACTTCATATACCTTCACTACCATGCCTTGCTCAAGCTTAAGGGAGCAGTAGTCCCCACTACCGCGCTATGCTCCTTCTCTTCCACATGGTACTACTACGCTATGCTCAGTTGAAGAGGTGCGGTACTCCTTTTTTAGCCTTTTTGCCATGTCTTGTAGAATCTTGATCTTTGAGAGATTTTTGAGGATTGGTATCCCTGATTCAATCCTAACTCACTTTCTCATATTAGTGGGTATGATCCCCTAAACACTCCCAAGATCCATCCTTCTCTCTTGTTGGTTAACCCTACTACATAGTATAAGAGAGAGACCTTACATGAACAAAAGGGATAACTCTTGGAGACATCAAACCTATTATCTTGAATCTTTGCGGAGATAGCTAGAGGAGAAAGCACTTGGAGCTGGGAGTTGGCTTGGACATCAAGCAACCATTGTAAGTGACTTAAAGTTTGTAATAAAACATAACTTGTCTTGTTTCCCAAATCATGTTTGTTGATCTTGTTTCAATCATATGATTTGTTTCTTCTATAGATTTAGATTCTAACATATGTTTCAATATTGCTAGAAGATTCTATATTGCTTGTACCTTGGTTCATTCTAACAAGTTCATTCGTGAGGAATTGAAGATTGGAGCAAAAACTAGGACGAGCGATTAATTTAAAGGTCAGTTAGATCTCTTTCATTTCTTCCAGCATTGTGATATTTGAAATATTTGTTTAGATCTAGGAATTCAAGGTAGCATTTGTTATCTTTTTTTCTTAGTTTAGAGTCAGTTAATTCTACTTTACCTAAGAGAGTTTCTACCTATCCATAGGGAGAAATATCTACACCAATATATAAATGTCTTTCTGTGAAATGTTGGATTTTTTAAAAATACTTTTTATATTTATATAAATTTATTTATAATCAAAGAGTAAATAGTGGACAGGTATATACAATGCATGTCTTATTCTCTTCCCGAAGCTTAATAAAGGAGAAATAAGATCAAAATATATAATAGGATCCAATTCTTTGGCATTTTTATTAACAAAGCATCTTTGGCTTATAATTGATGGTGAATTTCATCTTTCCAAAGAGTAATAAAGACAGAAATAGAGTTACTTTCTTGGTCAAATCCATACCTGCACATGAGTTTCAAAACATAAATAAAGAAAACATCTACAAACAATGGCACAAACCATAAAGTGATTCCTACATAAGGGAATAGCCATCTCTAAATAAATTGTCCAATAGAGCTTGTTCGGGAATAGATCACGATGTTGCCCCTCCACAAGTCTCCAACAATCTCTAGCAAATCTACAATCCCAAAAATGTGCTTGACCCTATCCGGTCTATGACACCTTGGGCATAGAACATTCAACAAAATTCCAGACTTATTCAACCTGGCTTTGGACAAGTGCCATTGATAAATCACCAACCAAGCAAACACACGCAACTTGTAGAACAGTCGCACTAACCAAACACCGTGTAGCCTATGAACCCATCGAGCCTCTGGATCTGATGATACCCATCTCGCATTGAGTACTGGCGAGAGGGGTGTCTCTAATGAAGAACTAAATACATATGGTGTGAATCATAATGTAACAATGGTGTGCCAAAGCTCCACTGGAAATCCCTCCAAAAGGGCCTAGGCATCCCAATTGTTGTTCGGAAATTAATCCTATGACTGGGAAGTTACTGAGGTCAACAAAGTACTATCTAAGACTTACAGAATCTAAGGTAATCAACAAGCACACAACAAGATCTTTCTTAATGAAAAATAACTAGTGTTAATCAGTTAAGCAAAGAGCACCTTAAAAACTAGAAGGTTGATCCAAGCTTGAAACCTTATGTCCTTGCTCTACGATCTTGAGTAAAGAACCTACAAAACAGAAATACCCTCCTCAAAAAATTTGGCTAAATAAACATGAATATGATATATGAAACTCATACATAAGCAAAGCATGAAAGATTCACCAAATTCAATTCACACATTAGACACAATTGTTTATGAGAAAGAAAAGTCTCTTTTATTTATCATATGAATGATAACAAGTAGGTATACCGGATTTTGTAGCAGCACTGATGAAACCAAGTTTTGGACTCTTTCTCCTCTCCTTCAATATAAATTCCTCCATCATTTTAGTGCATTAAGAGTTAACCTCCCCCCTCCTGGCCCTCCCCTTGTATTTATAACAAGGATAAGAAGATAGCTTCAAGAGGAAAACAGTTAGGGACGGTATGGAAGTCAAAGAAACTCTCTTAACTACCCCAAATATCGAATTTATTTTTTATTTTTCGTTATTTTAAGAGGAACCCATGAGTGTAGGCTTTGCAACCTACGGATGACCCATGAGTAAGATACAGACAAGTAGTGGGTGCAACAAGTAAGTAGACCACCATCTAGTGACCCGCGAGATGTCAGTTAGGAAGTCACAAATAGGTCCTAAAGGTGTATCACAAAAATAGAATAAACTGGAGAAATAATGAATTATCAAGGCTATAAGCATCTATAGGAAATTAGGGCTCTTCAATCCATAGTGTCCTTTTGTGTGAGCGACATTTCAACGCCGTCACGGATGGAAAAGTGCCAATTTTATTAATAACAAATGCCCCCTAATGTATGAGGTCAGAAGGGTAAATGATGGCCGAAATACATTACAAACAAGGAAGTGGAAGAGCACAAGAGTCACAAAAACATAGTTCCAATAGTACCTAAAACAAAATCAAGGTCACCGCTCAGTATAATCTTGACATAATGACATGTTCAAAATGATAGAACATGATCTCCAATACATATGTGAAACTTATGTATATAGCATGGCCACTAAAATACAAATGTGGATCCATGTTAAAATGGAGAACATAGACGTAACAACAAACTGGATCTATGTCTCATGAGGAGCCAAACTGAGTAGGACTCAATCTTGCATAGCTTGGGAAATAATAAATTGGAACGGAGTTATTATAGGCCCAAGGTCTTGAATCCAACCAGCGATAAAGGTATGAATCCTAGACCGCGTGAATAAAGGAGTTGGAGTCGAACATGGAGGATACAATTTGATTACCAGTCAATAATGTAAATCATTGACAAAAGCGAGGACACACACCAATGATTAAAATGGGGTCCAAATTACCTAGTACATTCTTACAAGTGTGAATAAAGGGTCTTGAAGTCGAACACTTGAATAATTGGTCGAGTAAGGAACATTAATATAATCCCATAACTCAACATCAAGAGGATCTGCCACTGATGACTACAAATATCAAGGTACTATCTGGGACTCTAAGTTTGCTTCCTCGAGCAAAATGAGTTGAAGTCGATAGGAAGAGACCCGGGAGAAGGAAGGAATTATGATGAATCCTTCATCATCTCTTACGAGGAACACTTGGGTATTGAGTTGAAATAAGACTGAGTATATACCGACATAAGGGATGGACAACATGAGGAGTCAAGGTAAACTACATAATGATCGACATAGGGGTAATCCTTGAACATTGAGCACAAAATTAGAGTGACTTAGTCAACTTAAACATAAAGGAAACATGATATAATTTTGTCATGTAGGAGACATAACAAACTCTCCATATGATCGGAAGAGTAACCAATCAAAGGAGTAAACAATTATGGAATCATGTGTAACATAAAGCCAAAACTAAGACCCATTAAATCAAGACAAGTATTGTGTTCAAGGAATGATTAGACTTGTTGCCATAATATGAACGAATGACAAAGACTTTCCCTTCCCTTTTCTTTTTAGGTATATTTTCATCTTTTGACGAGCATGAAAAAAGATAAAAGGAAGCTTGATAAGACCTTTCTTGTTAAGTTTAAATGAGTCCAAGAAGGAAAACTCAGGACCTTCTTCATTTTTGTTTACAATCTCGAAGAAGAGAAAGAAGAATTCTTGATAAGGGTCCAAACATGTGTAATTTTATGAGTCCCAGGGAGGGAAACTCACAACTTTCTTCATTTTTTTACGAGTGTGAAGAAAAGATAGACTAATACTCAATAGGGTACTGATCCATAGATTTTAAAATCTATCCTAGATCTGGTCGTGCTCATCGGTGTTTTCATATTTAGGGAGTTTGGAAAAATTAAACAATAACTCCATAAGGTACTTTTTCGTAGAGTTAGTCTCCTCTCCCAAAAAAGTATAAAAGTATACAAGAGATAACTCTTCTATCCACAATGGAAAAGAGTAATCCTTTTTCATAATTAATCCACAAAGGTCTGGAAAATGGGTAAACTTATACCTAAGTGGATGTCTGTTCAAATCCTTTAATGACTCTGAAAGGGATAAGTATACTCGGCAATTTTGTCAATTTTAAGGAGTATAACAAGAGCATAAATAAAACTACATATGAATGGGAGCTTGATTAAAGGTGGCTAGCAAAATAGTGAAGGTAAAAAGTATGCATTCTAATGTATGCAGATCACAATATAGGTGACAAGCTCCCTAGGTAGCAAGTGACAGCATGGGTACCAATATGACATAGTGTGCTATCTAGGGTAACCCATGGCAGATAGGTCCTAACCATGTAAGAACAATAACGACGAAGGGAAAATGGAAGGCTAATGTCGCAGTCCATGGTGTAAAAAAGGGGTCCTAAGGCATAAAAGATGATAAGGTATAAATTCGATGCGGAATGCAATGGAAACCTAACCAACGTGCCATGAGAAATGAACCCTTTCAAAGAGTATCAATGTATACACAACCTTGTAAAAGCGCATTTCCGTTCAAAGACCTAGTCAAAACAACTTTAGTAGTCGTCAATATTGAAAAATATGCCATAGAAAGGTCCCAAAGCTATATAATGTGGGTAAAAATAAAAAATAAAAAAATTACCATAAATAGTAAAAGGAGAAAAACTAATTCATTGTTACCATTTACCATTCCAAAGAGAGCCTAGTCGGACACCCGAGATTGTTCATACGACCAGCAGAGCATAGGAAATGCTAAGAACCATTGAGGGAAAGATGAACCAGTTTACTCATGATATTCCTACTTATCGCATAGAACGCATGCCTATGGATATGCATGAGCATGTAGTGAGCGTGCCCCCTATAAATATTAGGCTACTCCAGAAAGTAGCTAGACTGGTTATTTTCTATAGAGAGGTTATAGCAGGGGAGGCTAAGGCTCTTGCCTCTCCATAGGGACATCTACAACATTTTGAGGCTATCATGCCCTAATTTTGTATATTTATATGTATATTTGACTGATATGGATACTCAAACTCTTTTATTATTTTGGACCTATATATATATACATACACCTATCGATTATGTACATGTTTTTTTATGTGCATGGTGATCTATTTACTGTGTATGATACCAAATGCCAGTCGAGTATGTAGTTTGCATATGCATGAGTTATTGTGTTTTGGTTCCTTGAAATATGTTGATATATGATATACTCAAACTGTCTTTCAAGCAATTAAACTTTAAAAAACTGACGTGATAATGAAGAATCCCTAACCCGATACTCACCCATGAGCTGAAACACGATTAAATTATAATCAAGCATAACCTCCAAACATGAAATATTGTGGTGTAATGCATCTCGGAGTAGCTCAATAAAAACACTATAATCATCCATATTGTTTGTTGCAGGTCCTAGACAAGCACCTACTAAAGAAACAAGCTGACCTGTAGGTGAATAGATCACTCAAGCAGTTGAGGAAAGATTACGAGTGTGACGACTAGCGCCATCAGCGAATCCTACAAACAACTCAGTTGACATGCGAAACACAACCAAAGGCACATGAGCAACACAAAAAGACTAACTCTACACTATTGTACAACTATTTACAAGAAAGAGTATATGTGTTAGGCATAATACTTCTTCAGGTACAGCCAATTTGCAGGCTCCGACAACTTATATCCATCATAATCAACCAATTCATACGACCCTTTTTTTAAAACTCTAGAGACGATATATGGACCGAGCCACATAGAATTGAATTTTCCTACCCCCGGGGTATATTTGTCCTGATCGTAGACCAAAACAAAATATCCTTCGGACAAAACCCTAGGTTTGATAGACTTATCGTACTAACTTTTGACTTGTTTTTTATGTGCTTCATTCGCAATTAGCGCATCTCTGTGCTATTCAACTAGATGTTCGAGATGAAGCAGTCATTCCTCTAAAGTAGATGCTTCAAGTAAAAGTTGGATGACCAAATTTAATGATGATATTTCACATTCAATAGGTGTAACTGCCTCCAACCCGTGCACAAGTTGGAAGGGTGAAAAACCTTTAGTATTAATATTGGTACGATACGCCCAAAGAGATGGATATAACATAATGTGTCAGTTTGACCTACTAGCATTAATAGTGTGTTGGAGAATGGTTTTTAAAGTCTTATTAACTGCTTCAACTTGTCCATTCGCCTGTGGGTAGAAAGGAGATGAATGTTCTTGTCTAAACCCTAGCATAGTGGTCAACTTCGACATCATATGATTCTAAAATTTTCTACTGTGATTTGTAATGATATCCTTAGGAATACCAAACCCATCATTGATCTGGTTGAACAAAAAATAAGTTGTAGTTTCACCATCTGCCTTCACAGTAGGCATCGCCTCTTCCCACTTATGAAAGTAGTCTACAACAATGATTATATACTGATGCCCCCTAGCAGAAACTAGGTTGCAATTCATGTAATCCACCCCCCCACTTGGTGAAGGGGCCTACTGTAATGACAGGGTATAGGGGAGCAGGGTGTGCTCTCATCTTTTTGGTGAATAGCTGACAGGGATGACAACATTTCATGTCTTCCACACAATCTTTGAAGATGGTGGGCCAAAAATAATTGGCACGAAGTATTTTCTAGGTTCTTGTCAATCCAGAAAGATGACCCCCACATGCTCCACTGTGGGAATCATTCAACACTAACTCAACTTCTTCCAAAGTCAAACAGTGACATAATATAAAATCTACCCCTCGTCTATGCAATGTATCATCAATTATGATGTATATTTTGGATTTATGTCGAGGTTTTTGTCGTTCTTCCCTAGAAAACGTTGGTGGACACTTAAAATTCTGGAGATAAATCAAAATATACCCATACCATGGATTAGAGGTGGAAATTAGGAAGATATGTTCATCAGGGAATGAAGCATCTTTCATGTTAAACTCTTTGCCACTAGGGAACTCAGAAATGAGTTCTGTGAACACTAAGGAATTTTTAGACTTAGCGGATTGAAAAGTGAGATTGAACTCTTGAAGAATGACAATCCATTTGTTAAATTTACCCCCGATTATGCATCAGGTTAAAACATATTGAAACGATTGGCATTCGCAATCACTGTAGTGGTTCGCAGTAAAATGTAGTGGCGTAGCCTCTGAACTGTGTATACAGTAGCAAGTGCCAACTTATCAATGTGTGAATACTTTAGTTCAGGTTTTATTAAAGTGTGAGAAAGGTATTAGATGAAATGATCCTAAAGATGATCATCCTCCTGAACCAAAACTATACCAGCTGTGGAATCCGATGTGCCCAGATATAATATAAAATCACGGGTGTAATCTGGTGGAATTAACAAGGGGGCTGATAATGGTGTTTTTTTCAAATCCTCAAACAAGTTTTGTGTAACCTCATCCCAAAAGAATGGAGTATCGTGTTTAAGTAAATGCATGAATCCTTTGGTTATCTTTGCATAGTTGACAATGAAACCTCTGAGGAAGTTGGACATACCCTGCAGACTCTGAAGATATATAATGTTACTAGGAGGAGGCAATTTGATGATCGCCTCTACTTTTAAGGGATCGACCATGATCCCTCTACTAGACACGATGAAACCCAACAATCGTCCAGACTCAACACAGACACATATATGGGGATTCAATCGAATTTTGTAGTGTCTGTATCGCTCAAACATAAGTCGTAAAGGGTCTGGATGATCTCTTTTGTTTCGAGATTATGCGGGTAGATCATCCAAATAGGGTTCAACTATATGTTTGATATCGTGAAAGGAAAAATTAATTACTCGCTGGAATGTGGCTCCAACATTATTCAATCCAAATGACATATTCCTATATGTAAAGGTACCTCAGGACATTTAAAAGTTGTCTTGTGCGGATCTTCGGGTTTGATTCGAATCTGATTATATCCTGAAAATCCATCCGTAAAGGAAAATATCCTGTTACCTGCTCACGCATATACGATCTTATCAATGAATGGCATGGGGTAATTATCCTAAGGAAAATCTTTGTTATGATCCCTAAAATTAGTGCAAACATGTATGGTACATTGCTTCTTATCAACCAAGACTGGATTGGAAACTCATTCCGTCATGTCGATAGGATAGATAAACCTGTATTTGAGGAGATTTTCAACCTCAACCTTAACGGCTGCATCCTTTCGAGGATTGACTAGATGAAGTTTCTATTGAAATGGTTTCACATTCAGATACATTTTGATCTTATGTTCAACAATGGATGCATCAATGCCTGACTTCTCCTCATATGACCAAGCAAAGATGTCGCAGAATTCTTTAAAGAGATCGGTATACATGCGAATCTCTTCAGAAGAACAACTCGCACCGATGAAAATATTTTACATGATATCTGGTTTGATGGAGATACTGATTGAAATGGTTTTTGATATATTAGACATGTTACCTTCAGCGAAAAAATCCCTTGTTTCACAAAAGCATTAATGGATAGATAAACATATCCACCAAGCCTCACAGAAAACTCACCATTCTCAATCTTGTCTAGGTATGGAAGAAAATAAAACCTATGGTGCATGTGTTCCCAGGGTTGATCAAGACCTATCATTGCTTCCAAAATAGCTTCATTTGATGGTAAAACAATGTCTAAACAATCGACGGAATTAGCAGATTCTACCACCCATGCAGGAACATAATATTCATCTGACTCCTCGGAGACTGAAGGAGTCGAGATAGAATCTATGGAAAAATCTCGTGAATCTTTGTAAGTCACTTCTGCCACAGATAAAGGCACAACTGGTTCATTATGAGTAGGTAAGATCCAAGGATCAATTGGTTTAGTGACTATAAGAACCTCCTTAGATATTGAGATGGTATTTTTAAGACTCATTGAACCAATGTAATTCATGCAAGTAGGAAAATCGAAAGTGCCCATAAGCGATGAATACAATCCTACTGCCAAACTCTTGCTAGGAGGACATGCCTTATCAATCATCGAAATGTTAGATTCTAAGGAGGCTGTGTTATTTTTCCGGATGAAGGAGAGTTGATCGACATTAACAATCCTTCCTCTGTGAAGGAACATCAATACCCGAAAAATGGATGAAGGGCTAGCTTGCATCGCATACGTCCAACTTCTTCCTAACAACAAATTATAGTAAAGAGAATCATCAACAACCTCAGCATCTATTGACACTACTTTACTCGCTAACTCGATTTCAAATGAGGGTAGGATTCCATGTGGATAGAAAGATCTTCCATTGAAAGCGGTAAGCAATGTGATTGAAGGGACTAACTCAGGGGAGCCTAAATATCGCTAGCAACAAATGGAAATTACACATGTAGACGTGCCTTCATCCACCACTATTCATCCAAAAGGTTTTAGAACCATGGATTAATTCAATATGAAAGGCCATGTGATATGACAACCGAGGTTTGATGTAAGACATATCAAATTTTTCCAACATACTCGATGAATCCAAACTTCCTATTGCTTCCAAAAGCGCATTCCGTTGCGAAGGGAAAATTTGCATGTAACACCCCTTTTTTACCCCAGAATATAATAATGTAAATATTAATGAAAGGGCTATAAGCCATATATGTATGGTTGAGAGTGACCAAGATATGTAAATTTTTAAATTTACACTCTTTAATATAAAAATTGATGGTTGTTGCAAACTAAAGGACAAAAGAAGAGATGGGGAACTATCCTTCCACAAAAAGGGAAAAGGTACCCAACCCATGTTTTCCACCTGTCCAACTCTCCATGCCACATGTCCACTTTTTTGCCACTTGTCTAGCCTCCAACATGCATATAAATAGAGAGAGGTAGCCATCTTTCCATTTATTCTAGGATGTAAGAAATAAGTCATGATGTCTTCTAAATCAGAAATATCTACTTCAAAACCCTGCCATCCATAGTACCATTTGGTACCAATCTGTACCATTATGTACCACCATTTCCCTGTTGCACACAAAGAATAGTTGAACATCCTCAAGCCTTGGAAAGGAACTAGGGGTAAAAGGCTGAGGTACTGTTACATTAGAGAAGGGGGGCCCATTCTTAGCAGAGGAAAAGTTATAGTGAGAGAATCCAACACCTTCATGTGGAATGATAGTCCTAGCTCGGGGGTGGCCTATCGAAGTAAGATATGGCTTGGCAAATCCTATGGCTGGGTCAAACGTCCTTGGTCTATAGACAGTTGGTTTACCTTTCGAGATAAGTATTCACCTATGTATGAAATGTGTTGAGTATTATTGAAATATGCTTAACATACTTATTATTGAATGTTTTATTTAATTGTATTCATTACTGCCATCGCATGAATTATGGAATCAAATTAATGGCCATGTAAATGAATTCGTATGGAGATAGCTAGCAGAGCTTCCATATATGAATTATAAATATTTCCGCTAGAAATGCACAATTGAAATCAACAGAAAAATGAAATTATATATTAGAAGCACACTGGGATCCTTGGACTATGTGCTTGGTTTCAAATGTTTACCAACATCTGCAATTTTTGGTGTAACAAAAAACCTTGCATGGCATCAGATCAGTTGATTTTGACCTATCCCTATTGTCTGTATACCATGCTGAGTCAGATCTAAGATTGATCAAATCCGGGCTGAATATTTGTTGACTAATACCTCTTTTTGAACTTATAACATATGTTTTTTATCATAAGGATGACTTCCAAGATAGAACTTGTTCTTAATGGACACAATTATGCAATATTGGCAACATATATGGAGACCTTGTTGAAGAGAAAAGGAATGTGGAAGCATAGAAAGACCTATTAACAATATGAAAGACGTCGATGCTAATTTTATCATCGACGTTAAGAAGGATGAAGTTGTGGATGTTATCATGACCTGCATTTCGAGAGAGATTCACTTTCATACAAGTGGGATCCACTGTCCTCATGTCATCTGGAACAAGCTGAAGACATTGTTCAAAAAGATAAACAAATGTGAACTTATGCAACTATAAAAAGAGTTGATCTCTCTAGAACATATTTCCTTTAACCAGATCGAGGACTATTTAGATCACATCTAGGAGCTACAGTTGAAATTGGGAAATGTGGTAAGGATTTTCCGAAGAAGGATGGACAACTCATTCAGTTGGTTCTGATGAATTTGAAGAAGCCATGTGATGTCTTCTAAACCCCCTTTCATTCCAATTGGATGTCATTCAAGCAATATGGTAATGATTTTAATTTTGATCATTTATGTGATTTGTTGATTAAGGACCAACAAAAGTTGCTTGAATAAGGGAAGCTTGGTAGCAAGCACCAAGCTCACTTTCTTAAAAGCAAGGTCAAGCAAAATCTTAAAGAACGTGGTCGATGGGATCACTAACCAAAATGTATTAACCAACCTACTAAGAGGAATACTGAAGAGTCATCATCGATGAAGAAGGATCGAAAGAAGAAGACCTATCGGTATTGTGCAAAGGTTAGACATGTCGAGAAGAATTGTTGGAAGAAGATGAAGGGTTTAGAAGGTAAGTTCAAGCACATTAAGGATAGTGCATCGACTAGATAGTTGACCAATTGAACTCTTGAAAATCATACCTTATTTGTTATCACTTCTCATGCATTACATGCCCACGCCACTCTGACCAAATGGATAGTTGACTCTGGATGTGCTCATCACATGGCAAAGGATGCTTCTTTGTTCTCTTCCTTAAGTGGTGTTGATCCTGAAGTGAAGATTTATGTCATTAATGATTACCCTCTCACTACTGCTAGAAATGGTGATGTTGAATGTCAGCATGGTCACATATCCAATGTTTATCATGTACATAGTTTGAGTGCAAACTTGTTATCCCTTGCTCAACTGACAAAGACTAAGATTACTGTTAAGTTTTGGTCAGATCGCTTTATCGTAAAGGATCTCAATCTTGGAGGGAAATTGTTGATTCATGGTATTTGGATCCTAAATATGGACTTTATAATTTATGTGATCCTCCCATGAATGTTTCTCGAGTGACTAGACCAACTACACTCATCGCTCAGACCGACGACGGAAGTCAAATTTGGCATGAATGACTTGAACATCTGAACTTTCGAAGTTTGAATATGATGGTAACTCACAATATGGTTATTGGTATCCCAAAGAATGTTCCACCTGATGGATTTTCTAAAGTATGTATGCTTGAAAAGCATCATCATGCACCCTTTGATTCAAGGAAATCGTGGTGAGCATAGAATCGACTGGAGATTGTTCACAGTGATCTTTGTTGCATGAAAAAACCCTCATTAGCATGTGAAAAGTATATTTTGACCTTTATTAATGATTTATATAGATTTACCTGGGTATATTTCTTGAAGAACAAGAGTCAAGTCTTTGAATATTCAAGGAATTTAGAGCACTGGCTGAGAACTAGTTTGGTTGGCCCATTAAATGTTTGAGATCAAACAATGGTGGTGAATATGTGAGTCAAAATTTTGAATAGTATCCCTTACGAAATGGAATTTCTTGGCAGATATATTTCCCTCACACACCTTAGCAGAACGGCGTTGCAGATAAGAAGGTTCATACTTTGGTAGAAATGGCCAGGTGGGCTTGCTGCAAATGAAAGACCTTACAATGAAGTATTTGGAAGAAGTTGTTTTATGCTCCAATTATCTCATGAGCCTCATTATGAATAGATTAGTTGTTGCATGAATACAGTCCAGAAGTGGAATGGAAAGAAACCCTTAGTTGGACACCTCATAACCTTTGGATGTGTTTTTGGGGTGCACATTAGTGATAACTATAGAAAGAATTTGGATGCAAAGAGTCATGTTTGCATCATGATGGGCTACTCTGATGACTTAAAAGCATATATATTGTTTGATCTTGTCAAACAGTAGATCACCTTAAGCAAAAGTGTGATCTTTGATGAGACCATTTTAGGTAATAAGCTTTTGAATTCATTCTGTGGTCCATTGAAGAGTGATCCATTTGACATTATAGAAGAATTTGGATTGACATTTCCTGTAATTGGAATCACGACCGGACCAATGAATTATACTCCTGATTCAACTGGGAATCGGTCTACTATGACTACTGCAATTGGACGTCTGACTTCCCTAACCCACATAACTGGGGATAGCCGACATGAATCATCATCCAATTTTCTTACCTTAGTGCGATATGAAGACGATTGAAGTTGTTGGATCATATCTTTGTGATTATAGTATTGGTTGGTAGACTCATAGTCAGAAACAATGTGGCAGTGTTTCCTTGATGGCATGTGTCCTTGGAACCTATGATCTTGATGCATATGTTGATGCTGAGAGTGTGCCAGAACGGGAAAATGATATGACTGTTGAAATCGATTCTCTGAAGAAGAATCAAACATGGGAACTTGTTCCCCAACTACATGGAAAGAATGTCATGAAGTGTCAATGGGTCTAAAAGACCAAGTTTACTTCCAATGGTGTTGTTGAATGCCACAAGGCTTGTTTGGTTTCAAAGGGATTCTTTCAGCAAGAAGGAATCGACTATACCAAAACCTTTTTCCTTATAGAAAAGATTAACTCTATTTGACTGATCTTTTCATTTGTTGCTCATTTTGGGTGGGAGCTTCATCAAATGGATATTAAAATTTATTTTCTTCATGGAGATCTGACTGAAGAAATCTATATGGATCAACCTCCTTTCTTTGTGATGGATTCTAGTCTTGTTTACCGACCAAAGAAGTTGTATTATGGTTTAAAACACTCACCTCGTGCTTGGCATGAAAAGATTGGTCATTCTTGGCTTCAAATGTTGTGAATATGATCACAACATTTATGTATTACATGCTCACGGTGATAATTGGATTGTGGCATTGTATGTTGATGATTTGGTCATAATTGGAAATAATGTCAATCTAATTTTGGGTTTAAAGAAAAAACTTACAAATACCTTTGAAATGATTGTCCGTGTTATTTTTCATTTCTTTCTTGGCATTCAAGGTTTGAAAATGGATGATGGTATCTTTCTTTCTCAACCTAAATATTCCTTGGATATATTGAAACAATACAAGATGGATTATTGTAATTCGTGCTCTACACCTTATTAGTTGGAAGTGAAATTTTCAAAGGACTGTGACACTCCACGAGTCGACACCTCTCTTTATCGACAGTTGGTTGGTATCTTGGTCAATTTGATGCATAGTCAATCAGATCTTTCCTTTGTTGTTAGTTTGGTTTCTTTGTTCATGTAGGATCCTCACAAAATCCATTGGAAGGTTTCCAAGATAATTGTTCGCTACATTAAGGGAACTTATCAGTATGGAATTAAGTATTGTCATAGTATAGAACCACTAGTCAGGTACACTGATTCTGATTGGAGTGGTGACATTTACAACCGAAATTCCACTTATGGCTATGTGTTTTGATTGAGTTCTGGACCCTTGGTTTTGTCCTATAAGAAATAGAAATTAGTCTCTCTTTCAGCTAACAAAGTTGAGTATCATGGCATTGTTAATGCAGGTACATAGGAAATTTCGATTCATCGGATTCTCAATGATCTTGAGTTTCATGTTCAATCCTCCACTATTATTTGTTGTGATAATCAGGGTGCTATTCAAGTCACTAATAATCCTATTGCTCATAGCAAGATGAAGCATGTTGAACTACATGTTCATTATTTGAGGCAGTTGGTAGAAACAAATGTTGTCTACTTGTTTATCGCAAGATAGATGATCAATTCGTTGATATATTTACGAAGCTATTTCCAAAATCTACGTTTTTTAAACTTTGAGCTATGATTGGGCTTAAGGAAGCTGAAATTGTGGGGGGTGTTCAGAGCAAGTAATTTCACCTCCTTAATCTCTAGATCATTGTGCTAATGGGGGGGTGTTGTAACTTAAGGTCTTGAAGGTTCATCACACCTCTAGATATTCTGGAGACAATCAGTCATTAGAAGATAGGTGACTAGAAGAGTAGTCGACTAGAGACCCAACTAGGAAATTCGGCAGAATGACTGAGCAGTCGATTAAATAGACGACTGAATGGTCAAGAAGACCATGGTCAACACAACTCCAATAGTTGACTAAACCTTGTGACGTTGTAGATTTTTTGGAACTGGTTAGGACCAACGACCCCTATTTGTGGACTAGATCTTCCCCACTTTCAAGGAGTTAGTTAGATATGGAGACTATAAAAGGATGACCCTATGGGTTGTCCACATATATGTAATTGAAGATATATATTTCATCTTTGATATGCATTGTGACATTCTAATCATAACTCTCTATGCTTAAATGTTGTAACAGTGTCTTTAGACACCAAACTCCTTCTTGGAATATCATTTCCTTTTGTTCTATCTTTTTTTTTCTATGGTTCAAGGTTAAGAGGTTCCCCGACACTAGGGCTAAAGCAAAGCGAGATTAAAATATTTTAAGGTTAAATAAGTGGTCAATAGTTTTATCCTCATAAAAGATGCCAATCTTGATCGAGTTGAAGGTTTGCCTTAAAGGGCATTAATAGGGAGGTTTGAATAAATTAAGATGGTCACAACGAATTGTTGGAGTGGATGGCTAAATATTAGAAACCTCTTATTGACTATATGCCAAAATTTCATATTTTTTCAAATGGTTGGTTTTGTTTTGTTTTTATCTATGAGGAGAATGCGCTTTTTTTCTCTCTCGATTCTGGTTGAGTAGATCTAGTTCTTTAGTCCTACGGCAGTGGCATGCAAATTTCAATCCGCTTAGGGAGAAGATTTCAAAGCGACATTTATGGTTGTTGTTGCTAGGTTTCCCACTCCAACTATGGACTGAGGATGTGTTTATGGGTTTAGACAATCATTTGGGTCATTTTATGGCTATTTAAGATAGGATGATGTCATTTGAAGAAAAAAGGATAGCTTTTGTATATGTGGAGTTTGAGGTATCCAAGGGGTTTCCGACAATTGTGGAAATTATTTGGGGAAATTACAGGTTTCAGTAAAAATTGGATTTGAAATGGATGAGAATTCGTAGTGGAAATTAATGGCATCTTGTGGAGAATTTGCAGTAGGTAAATTCATGTTGTCAACGTTTCGAACCATTCTTGGCTCATCATCAGATATTCACTAATGTCCTGTTGATGAGTCAAGAATGGCTCGAAATGTTGACAACATGAATTTACCTACCGCAGATTCTCCACAAGATGCCAAAAATTGGATTATAAAGGTTTTCCCTTATGGAAACAGGACATATGTGCTCTAAATGTCCTCAGTTGGAAGTTGGTTGGTCAGGATTTAGTGTTGATTCTAGCTAGGTGTTTAGTGATTCGGATTCTATTCCTTATTCTATGAGAAAGGATGAATTGTTGTTCGGGTCAAATATAATGCAGAAAAATTCTAACACTAGTTTGGAAATTAGGTCCTTGTCTGGAAGGGATAAATATGGAGATGATGTCGATGTGCGCATTGCATTTTTTTCTTCCCCTACTTCGAATGGAGATTGTTATATTTCACTTCAAGGCTCTGATGAGGAAGATCTAGGTATGTCACCAATAAATTATACTACTAGCTATGTTGATTTGTTTTCCACTGATTTAAAATTTATCAAATTTGTGGAATAAAGTCATAGTAAGTCTTTGTCAGCTAGGGATTTGGGTAATAGTCCTGATTTGGGGTTTAATTCCTCCGAATTGCTTCAGTCTGAAAATTTAAATAGTCATAACTATGGGGTTAACTTGTTTCAGCATAATGATAATTAGGATGGTTTGGACCATTCATTGTTAGGTGAAATTGTGGTTAAATATCAATTGAAGGGAGGGTCTTCTAGTTTGAATTATGACGTTGGGGATTTCTTAGATTTTTGTCCATTAGGGTCTTCTATTAATTTCGGTGGGAGGAAGGTTTAGGGATTAGATTTAAATAGTGGGGGTTGTGAGGATTTTTCTCCCTCTTATAAAGGGATTAGCAATAATTCTCCCATGATTGTTTTTGTTTCTAAACCCTCAAACAAGCCTGGGGTTTCTCCCATCAATTATATTTGCCATCAGAATGTAATAATCAGAAAAAGAACAAAATTAAGAGAGGGTGGGGAGTGAGTGGAGATCTTAGTTGTGTTTTTGTGTCTCCTAGGGAATTCATTCCTTTATCTATGAGACTCAAGGAGGCTATTGCTTTAACTAATATTGATGGATCTATTTATGAATCTAGGGATATTAGATATTTATTGCCCCCATTAGGTGGTGATTAATGCTCTATATTTATTTCAATATTAGGGGGCTAGGGGGTGGCCCAAAATTCAAAGACCTCAAAAGGTTCTTCGAAACCAACAAGTCAAATATAATTTAATTCAAGAGACTATGTCACCAGGTGTTAAGGCTTGTGAATACTTCTTAAATATTTTCCCTAGGTGGGAGGTTTGTGCTTCCGATGTTGGTTGTGCACTTTTAATTTGAACAAGTTTCAAACATTCTACATATCACCAAAAAACACTACCACCATAGATACCAACCCGAAATGGAATTTAACCCCTTTCAGCAACACCTGCAAAGTAGATGGAGTCTCACCTGAAGCACCTATGGAGATTGCAGGAACTAGGTTTCTACATCGCAGAAGGGGAACAATGCAACAGATAATCCATTCATCAACAACCAAATCTATTAACTATTCTGAGCATCAACAAGTTCAAATATTCGACACATCAGTCACTTCGATAGAACCATAACATCGCCAGATTCACATACTTATAGTATAATTCATTTCAATATCATTCCTAATTATTATAAGCATGTATTCATATACATAATCAACAGAGGAAAGAAACACATATCACATCACATAAGAACACCATGTTTAACATGGAAACCCATCTTGGTAAATACCATGGAAGCACTTGTCTTTTATTTTGAGTGGCAGCCAAATAAGCACTTTAGTTTATGACTTACAGGTTTCTTCTTGACTTACAAATTATCTGTGCACACATCTTACAAATCAGCGACTGGGCTTCTTCAAAAGAGCTTCAACATACATAACATAATGCTTCATTACAGACCCAAAACATGTTCTGACAACATACTTCTCTATTCGACTAACAGTAGTAATGATAGAAACCAACCAAAAAATTCCCTCTTATTACATATTTATAGGGTGCACTTACCTTGCCCCATTTCCACTAACCCACTACTTATTAACCGACTCATTAATACAATTTGGACCAATTCTAACTAATTGACTCAACTCCGCCCATTTGACTCAATCAACATAACCATTTTTATTGATATCTTGGTCACTTCATCAGAGTTGACTACTTCATCGATCCACTTCCACTTTTCCTCTATCCACATCAAAACTATCTCCACAAAATTATACCTCTAAAAATCTAGGCCTAACAAGCCCCCAACACTCACATGTGGCTTGTCGCGAGCCACTTCAGGTTTGTGAGACAAGTTCCTATATCTTCAACAAAAACTCCTAGTAAACGTCATTGCTCACTTCAACCAATTGTTGGACTTCATCTTTCTTCTGATTGATAGCTTTGACTAGCTTGATAGTGATATGTGTATTGCTTTCCTCAACAGTCTGAGTAACTACCGACTGGATGGAAACATGCTTTCTCTTGATAACTTCTGATACGCGCTCAACCTCATACTAGAGGGATTCAACCCTTTATGTCCGTTGTCTATGTTGCATCCTTGACTAATTGATTTCATGTTGTAGTTATTTATTCTCCGCAACTATCCTCTTCCTTTGAACCAGTCATACAGTCTCGTGTAGATTACTCATAACTTACCTGGATGTTTGAAAAAATTGATGTCATAAAGAATAACTAAATCTCCTCGCTGAAAGTGATTTTTAATAATGCAGCGATCATGCCAAGAATTTTCTCGATCTTTTTGCACCTACTGATGAAATCCTGCAACGAATCTGTCTTCTTCCAACTCAAGTATCTACGCCAACCTTTCTTCAATAGCATCGGTATCATACATACCTGTGAAAGAAGCAATTCTTAAACTGGGCACAATATATTCCATGGGCATAACAGCCTCTTTTCCATACACCAACTTGAAAGGTGTCTGAGCTATCAACCTTTTACATGTCGTTCTATAGGCCCACAATATTGCAGAGATCCTCAAATCCCAGTCGGTAGACCCAAAATTCTTCAGTAAGGTATTCTATAGTCTTATTGACAAAATGTGCACCCTAATCACTTAGTAGAACATGAGGACAACCAAACCTGGTGATAACATTCTCAAACAGGAATTTTTCAGTGGTTGTAGCAATGCAATCATGTACTGGTGCATCTTCATCCCATCGCGTAAGATAATATGTTGTAGTAATAATATACCTTGCACTATCCCTTTTCCCTCATGGGTTAATAGGCCCTACAAAATCAATATCCCACTTTTCAAAGGCCTACAACATAACTTGAGGCATCAATGGCATTTCATATCTCCTTGATGGTTTCCCAATTCTTTGACATACGTCGCAATTCTAAAAATATGCCTTAGGATCTTTATGCAGGGTAGGACACCATAATCCTGCTCTTAATATCTTATGTGTTGTAGCTTTTACTATATAGTGACCTCCTGTTATTCCATCATGAGCCTCAGATAACATAATTGGTCACTCGTGTTCCAAAACGTAGCGATGCAATACCTCATCTAGTCCTAGATTATACAATTGATCGACTATCAACTAGTAGTCTGCAGATTTAACAACCAACTACTTCTTATGGGAATTCATATATCCTTTTGGTGCTACTCCTGTAGATAAATATGTTACAATATATTGAAAATACTCATAAACTATTCTTACCAAAATTATCTGCGCATATGTAATATTATCTTCTAAATTGGTTGGTTCTTCTCCTATCTCTAACCTCGAAAAATGGTTGAGACCTGCATTCAACCTTTAAGGATTGACAATGATCTAAAAATCATATTACTTAAGAAGTAATAACCATCGATAGATATTCCCCCCCAACACTAGCTTGTTGACCATGTACTTTAAAGCAGAAAAATTTGTAAACATCTTACAATGACCCCCTAGTAAATAATGCATAAACCATAGCAAGTCCCTCCCTCTCTATCGTAGTATAATTTTTCATTTTGGTGGAAAATTTTCTACTGGAAAATGCAATAGGATGAGCAATAGAGCACTCACCTGGTTGAGCAAGCACCGTGACCAGAGCGATAGATGAGGCATCGACATGGACATAAAATTATTTTCTCCAACCAGGAAATACCAGAATAGGTGTTGTAACCATTTTATCCTTCAACATGTCGAGGATCTACTAACCAAGGTAATTTTTAGGGGAAAAATTTCACCAATTGGCTAGTTTTGGGGCTTTTTTTCCAAAAATAAATTCACTATTTGGTCATTTTTAGTCTCTAATATCGCCTATATTTACATAAAATATGTTTTTTTTATCATAATATTCGCCAAAATTTACACGTTTAAGTAGTAAATTGTATGTTTCATATGTAATATTCGCCTACCTATCTATATACATGTTTTTTTCAATCCAAAATAATCACCTATGATACTATACTTAAGTATAATATCAGAATCCTTAAAAAATACCCTACTACTAGTGACTCTTCATTCTAGTGAAACTCCATGTCTTTCTTGAGTAGCTTTTCCATCGGCATTGTAATTTGAGCATAACCTTTGATAAACTTCTTGTAATATCTTGTGTGACCCATAGTTGTTCTCAATTTTGGACATAAGTGGGTGGGGTTAGTTCAACTATAATAGAAATCTTTGCAGGATCCACTAACATTCCTTACTTACAAACTACATGTCCCAGTAATATGCCAAATGGAAGACTATGCATTTTTTTAGATTCAAAGAAATTTGATACTGTCTACATCGTTCTAACATCAAACCCAAAGTTTAAATATGATTTTTGAGGAGCACATATACTACCCAATCATCAAAATACACCTCTAGAAATTTATGAATGAATCTTTTAAATACAGCGACAACTACCCATGAAACAATTACAGAGGCATTCTTTAGGTTGAAATCCATTACTGTGTACAGGAAACAACCCCATTATGTCACAAATGTCATTTTATGGCGTTCCTCCTTAGCAATATTTATTTGATGATACCCAAAGAATCCATCTGTGAAGGAGTAGGCTTCCTGACCTTCAACACTTTCAAGCACTTCATCTGTAATTGGGGTTGGAAAAGGATCATGTAGAAAAGCATCATTCAACTTCCACAAGTCGAAAAAAATCCTGATCTCCCCAATTTTCTTGTCTTGGAATACCATAGGACTGATCCATCATTATTCTTCGATAGGATTGATGATAGTTGCATCAAGCATTATGTCGAGCTCTGCTCTAACTTTTTCCTTATATCGCAGATTCAATCTGTATAGCCTTTGCTTAATTAGCTTGACACCTCGTTTCAATGGAATCTTCATTTCACCCAAGTCGCCAGCAATACCTTTCATTTCTGAAAACTTAGTAGGAAACAGATCTTGAAATTCATGCAACATGTTACTAATTTTTCCTACCGTTTCATCATCCAAGTAATCTCCTATATTTGAAAACTTTTGATTTTCAGTAGAGCCAATATTTACCTTTTTAATCTTCAACGGCTTTAGAAATTTTTCAAATGAAATATTTGGTCCCTTCATACCACGAGTTCCTTCAGTTTCTGGTATATGAATATCCCTCGGATCATCATCCTCTAGTCCTCCACTGATGTTATAGCACTCCATCATATTTTCCACTATCCCAATCCACAGAGGGAGATTAGATACTGGTCCCGGAAATTCTTCAAAAATGTTTTCCTTGATAATCTACAGAGCTGTATCTATTGTAGGAATTTCATCCTCATGATTAAATGTTTGTTTGAAGCTCATAGAAAAATTTTCCCAATCTGGGGTTCCTTTTATCACCTCTATTGACATATAACAATTCCTTGGTATAGTATCAAGGGTATGAATGAACATATGAACCCATTCTTGCTTGGGTATATTCTACCACATTGTACTACATGTATCTAGATTATCAGCAGGGCTAGTCATCCCGGTATACTTCTCTCCAATATAAGGAACCTCATCTCCAAACCTAATTTCTAAATATCTTCAAAACTACGATCAACCGGTTACATAATGCTTATGAAAAACCAACTATCTCGCCAGTGTTTCTTTTAGGGTGATGTCGAGGGCTAATAAGCGTTGTTGTTCGGGTATCTTTCCCTCAAATTCAACAATAAACTTATCCAAATTTGGAAAACCTTCATAAGTAGGAAGATAACATACCTCTTTATTGACCCAATGCAGTGATTTCGTAACACGAGCACATCTTTGCATTGAAACTTCATGTAACATATTCTGCCAATTCTCTAGAGCTTTGCCAGAATCAGATGAACAGGAACTAACACTTCGCCAACTGAGCGTACCATCTGTTGTAGGATTTATATAGTCATTTATCCTGGAGGATACATTATAATATTATCTAAATCTTGGGCATCATAATCTCCCTTGACTAGTTCAACATACCTTTGTTCTTCCTATGGATCCAGAGGTGTGACAAATCTGATCTCTTCATTTTCAAATGTTACAATTCTCTTTTTAAAGTTGATAATGGTATGGTTCTGAATTTCCCAATTTATCCCCAATAGTTCAGCATATGGGTTGGTATCATCGACAATCTCTATAACCTCAAATTTTGTAAAATGTCATAGTCCCTTTACTTCAACAGGGACCCCAACCATCCCTCTGAATGGTCTAAATTTATGTTGATTGTCCAACCACACCTGAATAGGTGACCATACTAACTTTGGATTACCCATATTCTCCCATGTCTTTTTAGTCAGAGTATTTACATCTAAACCCAAATATAAAATAACAAAATCCATGTCGTACTCACCAATTTGTGTATTAAGTTGCAATTCCCAGCCATTATTTATTATTTTTTGAATATGATTTACAACTCTTTCGGATCTCAATTCTTTCTTAGACTCCCCAATTAACTTGTCCAATTCCCTTAATGTGTTTTCATATTTAACCAGATCTAGACATCTTTTTAGAATAGAGTGGAGAGAAATTACCTTTCCTAGGCTCTTCTTTGGTACAGACTTGTCAAAGCAAGGTGGCATGTTGTACACAGGTCCTCCTTCAATAATGGGCGGCGTGGAGGATGTTGATGTGCCCTTGAAAAAATTGTATCGAGCTTCAAAGAATATGATTTTATCTCTTTGAACATCAAACTGTGATGGCTTTTGTGCCACTGGTCTTACTCTCGGATATCGCTCGTTATTATAATTGTTCTTTTATCCACTTGTCATAGATCCACCTCTTGTTACCACAGTGACAGTAGGTTGATTCGGTCACAGTTCTACTGAAATATTATGTAAATTTTGATTCTGGTTATGCTTCTGCTTTTGCTTCGCTTTCCATTTCACTATAAGATGCGGATAGTCTTCAATGGTATGATCTAGTGTCCTACAATACGTGCATTTCAAAGTAGGATTCAGGCATTCTTAAGCATAGTGTCCAAGGGTACCACAATTATAGCATATTACTTTTCCTCTGACTCGATAAAATACTCCTCGTCCATGGCCTCTGAATCCACCTCGTATTTGATAGAATTGTGCGTTACTTATTTAGGCATGATCCTCTCCCTTCATAAGAAACGTGTCTGCAGTGCTCTTAGTAAGCAACTGATATGCTCAGAAATTTTTCTCATCATGTCCGAGAGGCCGAAAAAACTTGCACCATAAGTTCTGAGGAGTACTTACCCTCTTCTATAGAAAGTAGCATTCTTCGAGTCGATATCCTTTAGTCTGATAAATTTTGCACCATACACGAGGATTCAATGGACTCAAATTACCAGTATTAAGATAATCATGAAATGTCATACATTGGTCTTTAGAATGTCCCTCATACTTTCATCTAGTGCACCAAACATATTCTCCCTTTTCTTTACCTTTCTTGATATCTTGAATCTGGACTGAAATTTTTTCCAATTGTGACTGGATTTGAGCCATACCATCTCTAGTCTCTCCTACAGGTGATGCTTCTAACTTCATGGCCAACTCCAAGGCTTCTGTCTGGGTCAGAATCTCCTATTCCATGAGTGGAACCCTGAATTGAGGGATTAAAGCAGCTATAAACCACTCTTTATGTTGTAGATCATTCATCGAAAAACTTGCACAATCCATTAAGGTTTTAAACCATTGGTTGAAGTCCCAAATGGAATCATTCGGTGCTTGCTTGTTGATGTATATGTAACTTCGGAATGTATTTCATCTGTGTATTTTATATATATATTTATTGTACCCTTATAAGAGATGTGTCATTCCTCTATAAATAAGTGTCGTCATGTGGATTGACAAGTGTCGCAAGTGTGTGTACTTGCCAATGGGTTATTAGACCACCTTGTGGGGTCGGCCCTGAATTATATATAATATAATGTGGATGTACCTAGCTATACAAGTCGACCCCATAAGGTCACTGGGAAAAAAGGTTAGTATCAATAGAGATCGGAGATATCTATTTTACACACTCGGAAAAGTAAATCACTCTCACTCAGAAAGTGGCGCACTAGTGAGGAGGAGGATCATCTGCCTCTAGGAGACTATCTCAGTGTTATTTGGTTGTACTTTGGTTGAGCCATTGCTCTCTCTATCTCTGAGGAAGTTGTGGGGTTTTTCACCTTAGGGTTTTCCCACGGAAACTCTGTGTCTCTTGTCTCTTATGCTTTTGATTCTTGTGATGCTTGTCATATTGTGATTGTCATGCATTGATATATTGTATATGTTATTCTCTCAGCAAAGATCCTAGAGTATTGTGAATTAATGTTCAAAATTTAACATGGTATCAGAGCTAACCTGAGAAGAAGACATTTTGCAGTGACGGAAGCTTGAGTTCCTTGTTTATTGGGTTTCTCTCCATAGATTTTTGAAAATCAGTATAGTAGATTGACTCTACTCATCAAGGCACATCTATCTGTCCAGTCAGAATTCAATTCCAAGCATTTTCAGATTTGGCCCTAAAAATTAGGGTTTCCACAAAAATAGGAATTTCTGAAATTTGAAGACATAGCTGGAAGCTCCTTGCAAAAATCGAAGTTTAGAGCTTTGGATCGAGATTTTTGGCTGGGTAGATCACCGGGAAACTCAAACCCTAATTCAGGGCTCTCCCTAATGAACCCGGGAGGACAAAAAGGCAATTCTGAAGGGCAAAACTTTGTTGATCTCAAATTCTAAATGCACCAGGATGATCAGCTCATCAAGGTGCATCTGTCTATCCTTTCAGAAATTTGAAATTCACATTTTGAATTTTTAGGGTTTTTTCGACAAACACTAATCCGGGACCAGATCCAATTTTCAGCATTTCAAGTGACAAGACCTAAATCTTTTCTATTTCCATTTGAAGTACTCTTTAATATGTCTCTCCACACCAAGCTTGAGGATAAGCTTGAAGGGGCTGATAAATTCCGAGCCTGGAAGTATAGGATTGGGTTAATCCTGGAAGAGAATGAGTTGGACTCATATGTGAAAGAAGACATCCCTATCCCAGAGGATGAAGAGGCCAAGGTATTGCATAAGAAGAACTTGGTCAAGGCAAAGAGAATCATTGCTGATTCTATCAAAGACCATCTCATACCCCATGTGTCTTCTCTTAAGACACCTGAAGAGATGTTTGACTCTTTGACCAAGCTATTTGAAGGGTAGAACATAAATCGGAAGATGACCCTGCGGAACCAATTGAAAGGAGTAAAGTTGTAGAATGGAGAAACCATTCAATCTTATTTTTCAAGGGTCTCCCAAATCAAGGAACAACTAGAAGCAGTTGATGAAATGGTGGAGAATGGTGAAGTGGTGATGACCACTCTAAATGGCCTACCCAGGTCATGGGATTTCTTTATCCAAGGAATTTGCGCAAGGAAGAAGTTGATCTCCTTCAGTAGACTATGGGAAGAATGCTCACAAGAATAAGCAAGGCTTGTGGCACGAGAAGAAAAGATGGGGAATGAAGATCAAGCTCTCACAGCTCACACCAAGAAAGGGAAGTCCAAGAGAGAGCCATCTCACTCCAAGAAATCTTCACATCACTTCAAAGAAAGAAGAATATGCTTCACCTGTAATGAGAAAGGACATATTGCCATAAATTGTCCCAAGAACAAGAAGGACGACAACAACTCCAACAAGAAGAAGAAGGGCAGCAAAAGAAGGTTTCATGCTCATGCTACCGAGGATGATGAACCACCCAAGAAGAAGGCTAGGGCAGAAAGTGATGATAACTCATCAAGTGAAGAAGAGTATGTTCTAATCTCTGCTCTCACAGGTACCATCTCCCATGGTTGTAATGATTGGTTGATTGATAGTGGGGCTTCCAAACACATGATTGGGTTTAAGGAATCTTTTGTGAATCTATCTAAACATGAATCACCCCATAAGGTGAAACTTGGGGATGATTATCAATACCCAATCAAAGGAAGTGGTGAAGCCTCCTACAACCTATATTCTTGAAAATCTTTGAAGATGAAAGAAGTTCTTTATGTACCTGGGCTCAACAAGAACTTACTCTCAATCTATGCATTGGATGCAAAAGGTATGAGGGTTGTATTTGTGGATGGTCAAGTCCTAATGAGGCCAAAGGTAAAGACCATAGATGATGCAGTAGTGATTGGAGAGCAAGAGGGAGGTTTGTATAAATTAAAGGGACAACCTGAACATGCCATGGTGCATGAATCCATGGAGCCAAGTGAACTTTGGCATAGAAGACTTGCTCATATGCACTATAGGGCACTTCCAATTGCAAGCAAGGCTGTAGAAGGTCTTCCTGAAATCAAGACCAAACATGAAGGTGTTTGCAAAGGATGTGCAATAGGTAAGAACATTAAGAATGCTTTCCCAAGCAGTGAAAGCAAGGCAAAAGATATCCTGGAAATCATCCACTCAGATGTATGTGGTCCTATGTCATCCAGTTCTCTTAGTGGGTACGTTTACTATGTCTCATTTATTGATGACTTCTCCAGCAAGACTTGGGTATACTTCTTGAAGAACAAAGATGAGGTGTTTGATAAGTTTAAGGAATTCAAAACCTTGATGGAGAATCAAACTGACAAGAAGATCAAAACACTCAGATCCGACAATGGTGGAGAATTCACCTCAGGTGACTTCAAGAAGCTTTGCAGTGATTCAGGGATTAAGAGGGAGTTGACTACTCCTTACAATCCACAACAGAATGGAGTTGCAGAAAGGAAGAACATAACTATCATGGAAGCAGCAAGAGAAATGCTTCATGACCAGGATCTACCTATGCATCTATGGGAAGAAGCAGCTAGAACAGCTGTATATGTGCAGAACAAAACACCCCACAAGATATTGGACAACAAGACACTAGAAGAGGTCTTTTCTGGTAAGAAACCTGAAGTCAGCCATCTCAGAATATTTGGTTGTCCATTATACACTCATGTCCCAAAAGAAAAAGAGGACTAAACTAGATCCTTCAGGAAAGAAGGGTATCTTTGTGAGTTACAGTGAAAGCTCGAAGGCTTACATAATATACTTTCCAGGGTTCAAGAAGATTGATGTCAGTAGGGATGTAACATTTGATGAAAACTCAGCATTCATCAAATCAAGGAAGGCACCTATCGAAGTTTATGAAGAACCTAAGGAAACTAGATTTCAAGACACTACCATGACTGAAGCAGTTCCAGAAGTTGTTCATGAGTTTGAAGATCCGTAAGAACCTGTAGATCCACCCCATGAGGATAACTCTCACAAGAGGAAACCTGCATGGGCTAGACAGCTCATTCAATATGCAAAAAGATTTGGCATTCCAGAAGAAGACCACAGAGCAAGGAAGAGAACCAGATCACATACCAGCTATGTTGCTTTACTCCGTGACATTATGAACAAAGAGCCTTCCAGTTATGAAGAAGAGGCGGAAAAGAAAGAATGGAAGGATGCCATGGTTGAAGAATACCAATCAATAATGAAGAATGATGTTTGGGATGTTGTCCCAAGACCTAAAGAGAAGTCTGTTGTGACTTCTAAATGGATCTTCAAAATCAAGCATGCTGCAGATGGCAGTGTAGAGAAATACAAGGAAAGATTCGTAGCTCGAGGCTTCTCTTGGAAAGAAGGAATAGATTATGAAGAAACTTTTGCACTTGTAGCGAGGTATTCTTCCATAAGAACAGTAATTTCCCTGCCTACAGCTATGAAATGGAAAATAGACCAGATGGATGTCAAGACTGCTTTTAAGAATGGTGTAGTTGAAGAGGAAGTATATGGGGAGCAGCCAATCGGTTTTGAAATACATGACAGGGAGTCATATGTGTGTAGATTGAAGAAAGCCTTGTATGGCTTGAAACAAGCTCCCAGAACTTGGTATGGTAGGATGGACAGTTTCCTATCTAGTTTGGGCTTTACCAAGAGTAAAGCGGATTCCAACCTTTACTACAAGGTTGAGGAAGGGAATCCTGTGATTCTACTCCTATATGTGGATGACTTATTTGTAACAGGAGATGACAAACTGATTGCAGATACTAAGAGGAAGCTTGCTGCTGAGTTCGATATGAAAGATTTGGGAATGATTCATTATTCTCTAGGTATGTAGGTGTGGCAGAGTGCAGGTGGGATAATCCTTGGTCAAGGGAAGTACACAGTAGATATCCTGAAGAGATTCGGGATGATGGATTGCAAGGCCATGGCCACACCTATGGCATCGAATCTGAAGCTTCTATGCAATGCTTCATATGAGCTGGTTGATGTCTCTATGTATCGTCAGATGATTGGGTCCTTGATGTACCTGACGAACATGAGACCGGACATTTTCTTTTCTGTGAACACATTGAGCCAGTTCCTGACAGATCCGAGGAGTGTTCACCCGGTTGCTGTAAAGCATGTTCTGAGGTACCTGAAGGGTACAGTGGATTATGGGCTCAAGTATGAAGCGAATCAAAAGTTTAACCTGCATGGTTATGTTGATTCAGATTGGGCTAGCAGTGCTGCAGATAGGAAGAGCACATCTGGGTGCTACTTCAGTATGGGATCAGGTGTGATCTCTTGGTTTAGCAGGAAGCAGTCCTGCATAGCACTGAGTACAGCTGAGGCAGAGTATGTTGTAGCCTGTTCAGCTAGTTGTGAGGCAGTATGGCTACAGAAGCTACTATCTGAGTTATTTGATCTCCCGTTGGATGCTACTGGTATCTTCTGTGATAACCAAAGTTGTGTGAAGTTGTCTAAGAATCCAATGTTTCATGACAGGTCGAAACACATAGAGATCAAATATCACTATATCAGGGATATGGTGCAGAGAGGAGCTGTGAAGATCCTATATGTTGCGATGGGCGAGCAGATTGCAGATGTGTTGATGAAGCCACTAGCCAAGGTGAAGTTCGAGTACTTCAGAGAGAGGCTTGGCATTCTTCAGATCAAGGACACTTCGAGGAAGAAGTGATGGACACATTTTCTGAAGCCATTCCAAGCATGTTGGAAGGAGGATCCTTCACATGGTTGTGGATGTAAGCGCTGGATGATGAGCATCAGGATGATGTTCTGGTTTCTGCTGGATATGATCAGTTGGATCATTTTTATGTATGTATGTATGTATGCATCATGTTGGATGCTGGATATGATCAGTTGGATCATTTATATGTATGTACGCATCATGTTGGATGTTGGATATAATCAGTTGGATCATTTATATATATGTACGCATCATGTTGGATGCTGGATATGATCGGTTGGATCATGTGTATGTATTTTGTATATGCATCATGTTGGATGCTTGGACCATGTATCTACATATGTATCAGGTGGATACATTGTATGATCAGGTAGATCATGTATGTTGATGGATACATTGTGTGGATCATGTATCTATGTATCAGGTGGATACACTATGTATGATGATATGTATCAAGTAGATACGTTGTGTGCATCAGATGGATGCATTGTATGATCAGGATGATCGTGGATGACGAGCTTCTCCAGATGACATGCAGCAGGATGTTGCAGTGATGATGATCGGGGTGATCATGTGTACATCAGGATGATGTATGATGAGTATCAGATGATACTCTGTGGCCGTGGAACAGGTTGTGCAAATGAGCATATAATTCGTTGCCCTGGGAGATTTGCAGATAGTCTTTCGAGGTTTTTCCTATGTCATGTAATTCGGTGCCCTGGGATATCTGGAAAATGCTCTTTCGAGGTTTTGCTCTGGGAGGACATATAATTTGGCCCTGGGTGATCTGTAGATAGTCTTTCGAGGTTTTTCGTATGACATGTAATTCATTTCCCTGGGATATCTGGCAGATGCTCTTTTGAGGTTTTGTCCTATGGCATGTAATTTGCTCCTGGGAGATCTGGACAGGATGAAAAAGGTCTCAGATGCTTCAGCCAGTTTTTTCCATGACCACATGTAATTTGCTCCTGGGAGATCTGGACAGGATGAAAAAGGCCTCAGATGCTTCAGCTAGGTTTTGTGGCGGACCACATGTAATGTGCTCTTGGGAGATCCGACAGGTAGAACTGTGTGCTCGTAACAGCCTGGGATGCTTCAACTAGGTTTTATGGTGAGATCACATGTAATGTGCTCCTGGGAGATCCGACAGGTAGAACCGTGTGCTCGTAACAGCCTGGGATGCTTCAGCCAGGTTTTGTGATTGGTCACATGTAATGTGCTCCTGGGAGATCCTACAGGTAGAGCTGTGTGCTCGTAATAGCCTGGGATGTTGCAACTAGGTTTTGTGACGCACATAATAAGTCCTGAGGTTTCCACAGTATGGCCAGTGATGATGAAGACCTGCAGGTGGTGGGCCTACATCCAGTATGAAAAAGGACTAGCTCTGTAGAACTTCCTATGACAAGTAGAGTCAGAGATTGGTTGAGATAGTAGCAGCAGTGACGATGATGATGACGATGATCCCAAGAAGAAGACTTGTCTAGCAGAACTGTGTCGAGAAATACCTTCCTAGTTAAGAGGGAGTGTTGATGTATATGTAACTTTGGAATGTATTTCATCTGTGTATTTTATATATATATTTATTGTACCCTTATAAGAGATGTGTCATTCCTCTATAAGGAAGTGTCGTCATGTGGATTGACAAGTCTCGCAAGTGTGTGTACTTGCCGATGGGTTATTAGACCACCTTGTAGGGTCGGCCCTGAATTATATATAATATAATGTGGATGTACCTAGCTAGACAAGTCGGCCCCATAAGGTCACTGGGAAAAAAGGTTAGTATAAATAGAGATCAGAGATCTCTATTTTACACACTCAGAAAAGTAACTCACTCTCACTCAGAAAGTGGCGCACTAGTGAGGAGGAGGATCATCTGCCTCTAGGAGACTATCTTAGTGTTATTTGGTTGTACTTTTGTTGAGCCATTGCTCTCTCTATCTCTGAGGAAGTTGTGGGGTTTTTCACCTTAGGGTTTTCCCACGGAAACTCTGTGTCTCTTATCTCTTATGCTTTTGATTCTTGTGATGCTTGTCATATTGTGATTGTCATGCATTGATATACTGTATATGTTATTCTCTCAGCAAATATCCTATAGTATTGTGAATTAATGCTCAAAATTTAACATTGCTTGATCTCCTTCGATTTAGTAATACACTGAGATTTGGACTTTGGTTTCTTGAATTCAGTTTTCAAACCCTCCTTGACTTCTGCTAAGGTTTTCGCGGGTTGATTACCAATTAATTCATAAAATTTCATAAACCATTCTAAGGCACAACCCCTAAAGGTCATGACTAACTGTGCTAATTTAACATTTTCCTCGTGTAGTTTTTTTACAGTCCATACTACATTGCGTAAAAACCAGTGTTGTTCTGGATCTTTTGACCCATTTCCATTGAAAATAGGCAACGTCATGTCATTCCCAACCATTCTAGACCTATGGGGCTTCGGCAGATTTACTACTAATGAACCACTACCCAATTTATTCCCGCTTATCGAAGTACTATTGTGGCTATTGCCACTATTCTGACTAGATTGAAAGAAATGTGAAGAATTACTAGGTCTTACCTCAATTTCCAAGGATGTACGTGGGGTCATGGGTATGTCCTAGCCTTGGGTCTGGAGTAGTTCTTCAAGTTCCTCTTCCTCTTCATATATGATCTTATATTCTTCCTCCTCTTCGCTAAAATCCATGTCAAGCTATGGTACCAGTTTGTAGTCTCTCATTTCAGTCACACTGTAACTCTTCTTTACTGTCATAGTTCTCCTACTCTTGTTCAACTAAAATTGTCTCCAACTCTATAGAAACCCACACTCATCATCTGGTTCATTTTATTCTCCTCTTATCATTTCCCATCATTTCTCATTCATCCAGACCATCCTCCATTGAATACTCATTCCCACCATGCACAATTACTCTACTCATCAGATTCCATTTGCATCACCCATTTTTCAAAAAGTAGCTTCCTGATTGAAAATTCAATGATTTGAGATAATTATCGCGTAGAAATTCAAAGAACTCTTGTTCTGCTACACTATATGACTTGATAGTATCAACAGTGAATTCGGTAATGTATCCCTCCAGCACACTGTCCAGCCAATAGTCTATTGCATGTGAAATTTTATATTCACACCTTCCAGTCGTTGTAACAATGCAGGTGTCCAACTTCGAGGATCGACTCCTTGGAAATTTGTCTTCTGCTCTGACAGTCTTGATAACCATTCATGCATTATCATAGGGAAGAGTTCACCAAAGGATACCTCATGAATGTCAGTAAGAATATACTTGTATAGCCAACCTTCATTGTCCAACTAGGGATGCTAGTTATGTACCTTTTCAAATTATTACAGTTGTTGATCTACCCAATCTTGGATATCTAATTTAGTCGGATGCCACAACATTTCCCTTCACACAAGTGTTGACGTATTTGTAACTTCGGAAGATATTCACTTGTATATTGGATCTATACTTTATTGTATCCCCAACAGAGATGTATTATTCCTCCGATTGGAAGTGTCATCAGTCGTACTTGCAAGTGTCACAAGTTATATTGTAAGTGTCATAACTTATAATTGATGGGTTATTAGACCACCTTGATGGGGTCGTCCCTGTATGAGTCATGTGGGTTAAAGGGATATTAGACCACCCTAATGGGGGTCGGCCTAGTCAACATTATGTTAATTGGTTAAGTTGGGGCCGACCTAGTTAGAGTTAAAATACAAGTCAAGTAGTGTATAAATAGAGAGTGTGTCTCTCTCATTTTACACATTCTCTCATTCACTCACTTCGCATTAGTGAGAGAGAGGAGGAGTGTGCACAATTGGAGGAGGAGTATTCTCCTGAAGATATCTATCTCTTGGGTTTGATCTTTGTGATATTTGTATTGGTTCTTATTCTATCTCTGAGGAAGTTGCATGGTTTTTCACCTTCTTAGTTTTCCCCAGTGAAATGTTGTGTGTCTCTTGTCTCTTGTCTCTTATGATTGATATGTTGTACATGTTGTTCTTTCATTTAAGATCCTAGATATATTGAATTAAATGATGAAAAAATAACATGGTATCAGAGCTAGCCTGAAGGAAGGCATGGTATGGCATTTATGAGACTTGTTGCAATTGCGACAAATTGGAAGCTAGGGCTTGATATAGAAAAACCCAGTCATCGTGGAAATTTTGCTATAAATCCATTTTGGCGAAGGTTCAGGTTCTGAAACTTATACAGGTTGTAGATAACATCCCCATGTACCATGTGTCTGAAGAACAGTATCTAATTCGTTTTAATTTGTGATTTATGATCCTTACAAGTTAGGGTTTCTGCATCTTCCCGATCTCAGTCATAAACATGTGACCTAGGAAACAAGGTCACAACTTGGGATAGGAAGCTCCAACTGGAATTATGTAAAAAGTGATATTTAGGGAACGGAATTTAGTTCCTCAGGTAATTTTTTTAGAGGCCGAAGTTGAACCAGTGACACGTGGCACTCCGTACAATTTCTCTCTCCTATTTCATCCTATAAACAGGTCACGTTGCGACACTTGGCATAACTCTCTCTCAGAGAATCCATTCGAGGTCAGACCTGTGGGGATGGAAATATGACAGGTCAAGATACCATAGGACAAAGTTTTGAACCCTGTGGATCCTAAATTTATGAGTTACACCAGAAACAATAAGGCACATTTTTCTGTGGAATAGAATTGGATTTTTAGCATTCTCATTCTTGGCTTGTCACTGCTACAGGAAATTAGGGTTTTGGAGAAAGTTGAAATCCTTGGAATCAAAGACCATGGCTGGATTCTCCTCATCAAAATTGAAATTTAGAGACCAAGATCAAATTTTTTGGTTGGGAAGAAGGTCGGGCTTAATCAAACCCTAGTTCAGGATTTTGATTGGAAAGGTGGAAAATTAGGGCTTCTACATAAGTTGGAATTTTTAAATATGTGACCACGGCTGGAAGCTCCTCAGAAAAATCAAAGTTTAGAACACAATATAGAATCTTTTGGATGGGCAGAAGACTAAGCTTTATCAAACCCTAGTTCGGTATCCCTGTTAGAAAAACAGGATCTCAGAGCAATAACAATAAACAGAAATGCAAATATAATCACACACACATTACAAGAGAGACACAGATATATCCTGGTTCACCCCAACTTGGGCTATGTCCACACTGAATTTTCCATTCCTTATTATTATTACCGTCCATCAAGGTGAAGGGATACAACCTACAGCACAGTCGCTGCACTTCCTCTTCACTGTCTCACAGTCTCTCTCCTAATCTCAGAGATCTTTACAATGCATAAAACCTAATACATATTACCCTAGCCGTATTACAATGTCTTTATTTTATAAGGGAGATACAATGAGAAAATACCATGGGTTATCCAAAACCATGGGCCCGTAAAACAACCCCAAAATTTTCCTTCGGGGGCTTCACCCCCAAACCCCCGCTAGCCCCCGGACCCCCCATCCAAGGCGGATGGCCCCCCCTGAAACCCCATGGGGGGGCGATGCACCCCCACACCCCCCCACTGGGGTGAGTGTATAGTCCACCTACATATCATATAAAACTAGGGTACAAACACGGCTGAATAATAATATCTCTGGATCTGGAGATCAAGCTCCACAACCAACAATCTCCCACTTGGAGACACATCATAGCAACTCCACCGATGCTGTACTTGCTGCACCTTGGACTTTGCAACTTTCTCCTCTTCACCTTCATTCTATAAGGCCAACTAAAACCGAGTAGGAACTCAGTTTCTCTCTAGTCACTACCTTTGTGAACATGTCTGCAAGATTCTGGCTAGTATGTATCTTTTCCAGCTTCAACAGTTCATCTTCCAGAACAGAGTGTATGAAATGGTACTTAAGCTGTATATGTTTAGTCCTGGAATGAAATGCTGAGTTCTTTGAAAGATGAATGGCACTCTGGCTGTCACTATACAACCTGCTATCCTTCTGCTTCTTACCCAATTCCTCCATAAACCTCTGCAACCAAATCATCTCTTTACTAGCCTCTGTAACAGCAACATACTCTGCTTCCATTGTTGAAAGTGCAACAACCTTCTACAGTCTCGAAATCCAACTTATTGTTGTTCCACCTACATTAAACACATATCCTGTGGCGCTCCTCCTGCTATCCTTATCACCTGCCATATCTGCATCAACATATCCCTGTAGAACAGTGTCTGAACCTCCAAAACATAATTCCTGAGTGGTGGTACCTCTCAAATACCTGAGAATCCATTGTATTGCCTTCCAATGTTCTTTGCCTGGATTGTTCATATATATGCTCACAACTCCCACTGCTTGTGCAATATTTGGTCTTGTGCACACCATGGAATACATCAAGCTGCCAACTTCTAATTGATAGGGAATCTTGGACATGTAATCTATCTCTTCTTGTGTCTTGGGACACATTTCCTTACTTAGACTTAAATGGTTGGCCAAAGGTGTACTAACTGGTTTTTCATTTTGCATTCTAAACCTCTCCAATACCTTTTGTATGTACTCACTTTGAGACAATGTCAATTTGCAATTTTTCCTATCTCTCGTTATTCTCATACCAAGGATTTGCTTTGCAGCACCCAAATCCTTCATCGCAAATGAATTAGCTAGCTTCCTTTTGAGTACATTTATATCCCGCATGTTAGACCCTGCAACAAGAATGTCATTCACATACAATAACAAGATAATATATCTTTCATTGTCTAGCTTCTTGAAATAAACACAGTGGTTAGAATGACATCTGCTATAACCTTGTTCTATCATAAACCTGTCAAATATTAAATACCACTTCCTTGGATCTTGCTTCAAGCCATACAAACTCTTTTTCAACCTGCATACCAATTTCTCCTTACCTTTGACCTCATACCCTTGTGGCTACTGCATATATATCTCTTCCTCCAAATCCCCATGGAGAAAGGTTGTTTTTACATCTAACTGTTCAAGATGCAAATCTTCTACCACCACTAGACTTAAGATAGTCCTAATTGAAGTCATCTTAACAACGGGAGAAAATATTTCATCAAAATCAATACCTTTCTTCTATGTAAACACCTTTACAACAAGTCTGGCCTTGTACCACTTCTTACCTCCTTCTTATTCCTTCAACCTATAAATCCATTTGTTCTTCAATGCTCTTTTACCAGGAGGCAACTAAACCAAATCCCAAGTCTGGTTTCCTACCAATGAGTCCATCTCCTCATTCATGCCTTGCTCCCACTTCTTTCTAGTTTCCACCTGCATTGCTTCTTCATAACATTTTGGTTCACCAGCATCAGTCATCAACAAATAATACATTGAAGGAGAGTATCGTTCAGGGAGTCTACTTAACCTGGTAGATCTTCTTGTAGTTGCAGGGTTTCAGGTACTTGCTGTTGTTCTTGATTTTCTGGCACCTTTGGAACTTCATTTTCTTGAATTTCATTAAGTATTGTGTACTCTGTGGTTTCTTTTTCCTGTTTCTTTCCCTGCAATTGATCTTTATACATGACCTTTTCATTGAATATGACATCTCTACTTCTAATGATTTTGTGATTTTCATAATTCCATAAACGATAACCAAAATCATCAACCCCATATCCAATAAAGGTACATTTCTTGGATTTAGCTTCAAGCTTTGTTCTATTTTCTTTATCAATATGGACAAATGCTTCACAACCAAACGTTCTCAAAAATGAGTAGTTTACCTTTTTATCTGTCCATGCCTCCTCTGGAATACCACCATACAAAGCACTTGAAGGTCCTCTGTTTATTAAATAAACAGCAGTATTTACAGCATCCGCCCAAAACTTTAAGGGCAACCCTACATGCAATCTCATACACCTTGCACACTCTATGATCGTTCTGTTCATCCTTTCTGACACACCATTTTCTTGTGGTGTTCCTAGGACTGTCTTCTCTCTACGAATCCCATGGTATGAACAGTAACTATCAAACTCCTTGCCATAATACTCACCTCCATTATCAGATCTGAGACACTTCAACCTTTTTCCTGTCCCATTCTCAACCAAAGCTTTCCACTTCTTAAAAGTAGAAAACACATCAGATTTCTATCTAATGCAATAAACCCAAGTTTTCCTAGTTGCATCATCAATAAATGTAACATAATAATGAGAGCCACCAAGAGATTGTATTTGAGTCGGTCCCCATACATCTATATGCACTAGCTCTAACTTTTCATTCTTCTTCTATTTCCCAACCCTGAGAAATCTGACTCTCTTCTGTTTTCCATAAACACAATTTTCACAGAATTCCAAACTTACCTACTTCAAATCTGGCAGCAACTTCCTTGAGTGGAGAATCTGCATCCCATTCTCACTCATGTGGCCAAGCCTATGATGCCACAATGTTGTATCTTTTCCTGTGGAAGCTAAAGAGATAGAATGGTCAGTATTATGAGGACATAAATACAACGTACCTATCCTATCTCATTTTGCTATCACCATTGATCCTTTAGTGATCTTCCACCACTTTTCTCCAAATGTAGATAGACAGCTACCATCTACCAACTGCCATGTTGAGATCAGATTTCTTTTCATAGCAGGAATATGCCTAACATATTTCAACAACCAATCAGTTCCATTCTTAACTTTTATCCATACCTTACCCATTCCAACAATTTTACATGGCTCATCATCACCCAATAAAACATGTTCAAAATCGCCAAGAACATACTCATGAAAGTATTTCCTATGGGGTGTAGCATGACATGAAGCTCCTAAATCTACTACCCAATAATCACTAGTATTATATAATGCAAGAATCAAAGCATCTTGTAACACATCACCTGCTACATTTTCTTCCTGGGTAGTTTCCTTCTGTGCATCTCCTTTCTTCTTTAGAGATCTGCAGTCTTTCTTCAGATGTCATTTCTTTCCATAGTTCCAGCACTCTATTTTTCCCAGTTTGGACTTGGATCTTCCCATTTTAGACTTGCCACGATTACCTTGGCTCTTTCCTATCTCATTTTGTCTTCCCTGCTCTCCATGGTCAACGCATTACCTGATGTCTCATTTGTGCTTTTTCTTCGCATTTCCTCGCTAAGAATAACACCAATAACATCATCAAATTTCAAGTTGCTTGAACCAGAGACAGAGTTACTTACAGCCATGACCAAGCTATTCCATATTTCCAGCAATGAACACAAGATTAGAAGAGCCCTAACCTCATCATCAAAGTTCACACTTACAGAACTTAGCTAATTTGTAACCGTATTAAACTCATTTAAATGATCAGTAACAGATCCACCTTCAGACATATTCATATTAAATAAACGCTTCATTAGAAATACCTTGTTGGAGGCCGAGGGTTTTTCATACAGCTTACCCAGTGCACCCATCAAACCCTGCGTTGTCATTTATTTTCAGATATTGAAAGCCAGCGACAAAATCAAGCTCAGTCGTATTGTTCCCAGAGCCTTTCTGTCAAGAACCTCCCATTCTCCGTCCACCATGGCCGCCGGCTGCTTTGCTCTTCCTCCCAATGGTAGGAATAGATCCTTTTGGCACAGATAGTCCTCCATTTGCATCTTCCATAACTGGAATTTTTGGCCATTAAAATTCTCGACCTTAAACTTTCCTTCTTCCTCCATTGCTCCCATTCGAACCAGAAACCCTAGCTTCCTGCGGGTTTATCTACCAAATAGACCTTTGGCTCTGATACCAATTGTTAGAAAAACAGGATCGCAGAGTAATAACAATAAATAGAAATTCAAATATAATCACACACACATTACATGAGAGACACAGATATATCATGGTTCACCCCAACTTGGATTACGTCCACACTGAATTTGCCAGTCCTTATTATTATTAATGTCTAGCAAGGTGAAGGGATACAACCTGCAGCACAGCCATCGCACTTCCTCTTCACTGTCTCACAGTCTCTCTCCTGATCTCAGAGATCTTTAAAATGCATAAAACCTAATACATCTTACCCTAGTCGTATTACAATGTATTTCTTTTAAAAGCGAGATACAATGGGAAAATACCACGGGTTATCCAAAACCATGGGCCCGTAAAACAACCCCAAAAAATTTCTTCGGGGGCTTCGCCCCTGAACCCCATTTCTTGGGGGCGCTGCCCCTAAACCCCCGCTGGCCCCCGGACCCCCCAGCCAGGGGGGATGGTCCCCCCTGGAACCCCGTGGGAGGGCGATGCCCCCCGACACCCCCCCGCTGGGGTGAGTGTACAGTCCACCTACATATCATATAAAACTAGGGTACATACACAACTGAATAATAATATCTCTGGATCTGGAGATCAGGCTCCACAACCAACAATCCTGTCTAGAAGATTCGAAAGTTTCAAAGGCAATTTTGAGGGGTCAAATTTTGGAGATTAAAAAATTGAAGTATACCAACTTGATCAGCTCAGCAAGGCACATCTTTTCATCCATTCAGAAGTTTGAAATTCCAAATTTGAATTTTTAGGGTTTCTCTAACAAACCCTAATCCAGCTCCAAATCCAATTTCAGCAAATCAAAGTGGATTGGGTTAGTCCTAGAAAAGAATAAATTGGACACCTGCATAAGTGAAGAAGTTCCATTTCCAGAGGGAGATGAGGATAAGGCTGTACATAAGAATGCTACAACCAATCTCGACAGGTATGACTTGAGGAGATATAGGTATGTTTTTTGAAATCTGTTCATGATTAAGGTTATGATATGTTTGCCTTCATATTATTGAGGTTAGTACAATATTGATTAATTTTAGACTTGTCTTATCACCCTAGTAAAAATATGAATGCATGTGAATGATAAAAGACATTCATTGATCAGGGTTATGACACTTATGATTGTACTAATGCATTGTGGTATTGTATGAGGATGATGTTGTCCACTAACATGAAAGGTACAAATAAAGTTCTAGATCAAAAACATATGACCATGGTGACATGAAGACAAATACTTGTGGATCACATAGAAGCTCTACTTACGAGGTATGTATAATTTGGTTCTACAATGGTTAAGTTATGAGATATGCAGGTTACTAAGCACAAGTCATTATGTGGGTATGTTAGACATAACTAGCAAGCATGATAATCCATGTATGTTTTCCTATAGCAAGTTAGAATCCTACCTTGTGTTAGGATCTTATACTTTTGTATAAATGATAATGATTATTCTTGAAGTTAGAAGTTTAAGTAATCAAGGGTTTATGCATATTATGTTTCTTACTTTGATTAATGATATGACTAACCAAAAGAGTCCTAGGGTCAAATAAGAATATGCATGAGTAAAAGAAGTCTTCCTTGAAACCTTGAATACTAATGCTTATTACATATGTATGAAATGATCATGACCATACATAAGATTATTTAGAATCATAATGTTTTGATAGTATTTAGATTATACTAATGTATGTATGGTTACATATGAGATCTTGAGGATAACACAATGGTGACACTAGTGCACACTTAAGCATGCATAGTGGTCCAGGAGGGATATACGTTCAAGGACAGATAATCCAGGAAGCAAAGATCAAGAGGGATCACTCTCCATTAGTTCATGCAAGGAAGAAAAGATTGAGAGGGAGTCCACCCAACAACCAAACAAAGATAAGTATTTGAATTGTCATTTATTATATATTTAATGTTGTCTAGTCATATACATGCTTATGTTCCTAGATTTAGGATGTATATTATGCATATTAGAAAAGTTGCATTAAATGAACAAGATACTACTAATATGCAAGTAATGGGTAACTGGCCTATGGTATTCTACAAAATTCCATTGCTATTTATCTAGAATGAAACCTCTTTGCTGACATGTTGGGAGTTGTGCACACTCTTAACAATATTCTGGTAGAGATGGAAGGCATCTAGAAAGTTACGGGATATGGAAAAATGTTGTATTGAAACATTGTCTAAGATAATTGCATGACTGTATGACATATGTCTTTATGCATAAGAATTTGTTTTGGAAAACTATGAGAAGTTTCTAATCATGCAATTGAATTTTACTTGTAGGAAAGTTTGTGTACAATCACCTACAAAAGAAGGACAACAACATTTGTTCCAGCAATGAAGTTCAAGAAAACTATCTATTAAATATATTGAAGAATCTAAAGTTCCCAGGATCCAGGATGCAATAATGAAAGGATGCCATGATCGAGGAATACCAATTGATCATGAAGGATGATGTTTGGGATGTGGTCCCAAGACTAGAAGGGAAGTCTGTTGTGACTTCCAAGTAGATCTACAATATCAATCATGCTATAGATGGCAACATAGAGAAATACAAGGCAAGGCTTGTGGCTCGTGGCTTCTCCCAGAAAGAGGGGATAGATTATGAAGAGACTTTTGCTCCTGTATCCAGATACACTTCCATCAGAACAATACTTGCTATGGCTATAGTGATGAAGTGGAAGATACACCAGATGGATATGGTGTAGTCGAAGAGGAAGTGTATGTGGAGCAACCACTCAGTTTTGAGACACATGATAGGGAGTCATATGTGTGTAGATTGAAGAAAGCCTTTTATGGCTTGAAGCAAGCACCTAGGACATGGTATGGAAGGATAGACAGCTTCCTGCCCAGTTTGGGATTTTACCAAGAGTAAAGAAGATTCCAACCTTTACTACAACGTTGAGGAAGGAAATCCAGTGATACTCCTACTTTATGTGGATGACTTGTTTGTGACAGGTGAGAATAGATTGATTACCGACACGAAGAGGAAGCTTGCTACTGAGTTCAAGTTGAAGGACTTGGGTATGATGCATTAATTTCTAGGTATGGAGGTGTGGCAGAGTGCTTATGGAATATTCTTTGGACAAAGGAAGTATGCAATAGAGATCCTCAAGCGGTTCGGGATGATGGACTGCAAGGACATGGCCACACCTATGGCATCGAACCTGAAGCTATTGAGTGATGCTTCATCAGAGTCAGTTGATGCCATGATGTATCGTTAGATGATTGGGTACTTGATGTACCTGATGAACATGAGACTAGACATTTGCTTTGTGGTGAACACCTTGAGCCAGTTCCTGACGGATCCTAGACATGTTCACCTGATTACTGTAAAGCATATTCTGAGGTACCTGGAGGGTATGATTGATTATGGGCTCAAGTATGATGCGAATTAAAAGTTTAACCTCGAGGGTTATGTTGATTCATATTGGGCAGGCAGTGCTGCAGATAGGGAGAGCACTTTGGGGTGTTGCTTCAGTATGGGATCAGGTGTGATCTCTTGGTTTAGCAGGAAGCATTCTTGCATAGCACTGAGTACAGTCGAAGCAGAGTATGTCGCAACTTGTTCAGCTAGTTGTGAGGTAGTATGGCTTAGGAAGCTATTTTCTGCATTATTTGATCTCCCATTGGATGCTACCTGTATCTTATGTGACAACCAGAGTTGTGTGAAGTTGTCTGAGAACCCGGTGTTCCATGACAGGTCGAAGCACATTGAGATCAAATATCACTATATCAAGGATATGGTGTAGAGAGGAGCAGTGAAGCTCCTGTATGTTGCGACAGATGAGAAGATTGCATATGTGTTGACTAAACCACTAGCCAGAGTGAATTTTGAGTACTTCAGAGAGAGGCTTGGTGTTCTTTAGATAGAATATACTTCGAGGAAGAAGTGATGGGACACATTTGCAGGATCCATTCCAAGCATGGTGGTAGGAGGATCCTCCCATGGATTTGGATGTAAGCGTTGTGTGATAAGCATCAGGACAATGCTTCAGATGACATACATCAGGATGATGTTATGATGATGATCAGGATGATCATGTGTGATGAGTATCAGGATGATACTCTGGATGATATGCATCAGGATGATGCTATGACGATGATTAGGATGATCATGTGTGATGAGTATCAGGATGATGCTCTGGATGATATGCATCACGACGATGCTATGATGATCATCTGATGATGATGTGCATCAGGCTAATGCACCATGCGATGATGATCAATTGGATCATGAGTATCGAGATGATACTTTGAGGTCATGGATGATATGTGGCAGGTTGTGCAGTAGCATGTAAAAGATCCTGGGAGATCCAATTGGTTGAGCTGTGTGCTCGTAATCAATCCTGGGATGCTCTTTTGAGGTTTTGATAGGGAGGCATGTAATCTGTCCTGGAGATCCGATAGGTTGAGCTGTGTGCTCGTAATAAGTCTTGGGATGCTCTTTAGAGATATTTTCGGTCGTGCTATGGCACATAAATGTTCCTAGAATGCTCTTTAAAGGTATTTCCTATTCACATGTAATCAGTCCTGGAGATCCGATAGGTTGAGCTGTGTGCTTGTAAGAAGTCATGGGATGCTCTTTAGAGATCTTTTCAGTCGTGATGTGGCACATAAATGTTCCTGGGATACTCTTTAAAGGTATTGTGAAGGGATGCATGTAATCAGTCCTGGGAGATCTTTCCAGTCATGCTTAGGCACATAAATGGTCCTGGGATGCTCTTGTCGGGTATTGCATCAGCACATAATTAGTCTTGAGATTCCACCTCTATCAAATCGTGCGCACAAATGATGAATACCTGCAGGAGGTTAGGCCTACATCCATCATGAAAAAGGGTTGTATCTGTAGAACTTCCTATAACAAGAAGAATTGAGAAATAGCACCAGTGTTCGAGATGACAAGTACAGTAGCAGTGACGATGATGCTCAGTGATCCAGTGATGATGATCGAGCTCCAGAATTGAAGACTTGTGCCTATATGTATTGATGACCTGTGTCAAGAGTATACCTTCCTAGTTAAGAGGGAGTGTTGATGTATTTGTAACTTCGGAATATATTCACTTGTATATTGTATTTGTTTTAAGATTTAATATGCTAAGACAGAAAATAGAAGCATTGCATTCCATTTAACAATAATAGCATATATAGGATCACTGAAGAAAAAACAAGCACAGCATAAACACAAGAGACACAAATTTATCCTGGGAAACCCTCATGGGGTAGAAAACCCAGTAAAGCTTCCTCAATATAGATGACCAGCAATATACAAAGATGTAACCCTGAGCATAATATCCTCCTTCTCCATAGCATACCTCTCATCCACAAGTGCGCCACTCTCAAGTGAGTGAGTGTGTCAAATGAGGAATACACCTCCTCTATTTATACACTACTCTGACTTGTCTTTAACACAAAATCATGTAGGCTCATATTTAACCAGTGGGTTAAATACCCCACTAAAACTGACTGGGCTGACCCCTCTAGGGTGGTCTAATAACCCTTTGACCCACATAACACATACAGGGCCGACCCCCACTAGGGAAGTCTAATAACTCGAGTTACCACATTCCGATGGAGGAATAAACATCTCCGGATATACACTAAGATCTTCACGGAGGAATGAATCATCTCCAGAATAATAAAGTACAAATATAATATTCTTTGAAGTTACAATATCTTAACATTCCCCCTTAATGAGAAGGATATTATAAAAGCATCTGCACGAGCAAGGAGTCATCAATGTCATACATGATACATCTATAAATCATTGGAAGCTTTCTCAACATAATTAGTAACTCAAGCAGTTACTGGAACATCTTCAATACTGGAACATCAACATCTTCAGTACTTAGTCTTTATCTTCTGCAGCACTCAAACATCTACAACAACATCAACATCTGGATCCTCACGATCATCAGCATTGTCATCATACGATCATCAGCATCAGGATCATCTCAATCTATAGCATTTGGATCATCACAATCTACAGCATCTGGAACATCTTGATGTACAGCATCTGGATCATCACGATCTACAGCATCTGGATCATCTCGATCTACAGCATCTAGATCATCTCGATCTTCAGCATCTGGATCATCTCGTTCTACAGCATCTGGATCATCACGATCTACAGCATCTGGATCATCTCGATCTACAGCATCTGGATCATCTCGATCTACATCATCTGGATCATCACGATCTACAGTATCTGGATCATCTCGATCTACAGCATCTGGATCATCTGTATTAGTATCCACACTAATACATCTATCATCAAAAGCATGTATTCTCACTTAATACATCTATCATCAAAAGCATGTATTCTCACTAATAGATCTATTATCAAAAGCATGTATTCTCACTAATACATCTATCATCAAAAGCATGTATTCTTACTAATACATATATCATTAATAGCATGTATTCTCACTAATACATCTATCATCAAAAGCATGTATTCTTACTAATACATCTATCATCAATAGCATGTATTCTCACTAATACATCTATCATCAAAACATAGCAGCATACCCTGCAACACATACGATCATATTACAGGATGATAAATCCCGCTCTCTTTAGGACATAGGTCCATGGATGATACAATCCAGATCAAGTTCCAGGATGATCAATCCTTATCACTTTAAGACAAGTCTCATGTCTAGGGACGATGCAATCCCATCACGTACATTTTGAACCCAGTTCATGGATGATGCAGTCCTCTCACGTACATTTTGAACCCAGTTCATGGACGATGCAGTCCTAACGTACATTTTGAACCCAGTTCACGGATGATGCAGTCCTCTCACGTACATTTTGAACCCAGTTCATGGACGATGCAGTCCTCACGTACATTTTGAACCCAGTTCATGGATGATGCAGTCCTCACGTACATTTTGAACCCAGTTCACGGACGATGCAGTCCTCTCACGTACATATTGAACCCAGTTCATGGATGATGTAGTCCTCACGTACATTTTGAACCGAGGTCCAGGGACGATGCAGTCCTATCTTCAATTCTCGGAGACATTAGTCTACGGATCAATTCTGGGACCTAAGTTCGAGGAAGATACAATACCCTACCTGTTCATTCAAGACTTCATTCTCGGAGACATCTTGTCTACGGTTCTCTTTAGGACTGAAGTCCAAGGGAGATCCAATCCTCACATGTCCACCAAGGACGTCATTCTCGAAGACATCTGTCTACGGCTCTCTTTAGAACATGTGTTCAAGGATGATACAATCCCTCTTCTTTCTCGGAGACGTCTGTCTATGGCTCACTTTAGGACTGAAATCCAAGGATGATTCAATCCTCACATGTCCACGAAGGACTTCATTCTCGAAGACATACATCTACGTCTCTCTTTAGGACTGAAGTCCAGGGATGATCCAATCCCCACATGTCCACCAAGGTCTTCATTCTCGAAGACATACATTTATGGCTCTTTTTAGAATATGTGTTCAAGGATGATGCAATCCCTCTTCTTTCTTGGAGACACCTGTCTACGGCTCTTTTTAGAACATATGTTCAAGGATGATGCAATCCCCTTGTCACCTTAGACCCTGTCTAAGGACCATCCACCAACCTCTCTGTCGACATCACCAATATAGGTATCCACATCATCAACCTCACTGTCGATGCGGGAAATCTCATCATAAGTGATCACATCGCTCCCCTTTCGAGGAGGGTCCTTCTGAACTATTTTAAGTTTGTCTCGGAAAACTTTACTTGAGGTAGAGGTTTGGTTAGTACATTGGTAACTTGTTACAAATTCAAACTTTTAATTCTTTTCTGCACCATATCTTGTATATAGAAATGTCAGATCTCTATGTGCTTTGACTTATCATGGAATACTGGATTCTCTGCCATTTTGGTACAACTCTGTTTGTCACATAGGATCATAGTTGGGTCCATTCTAAAGCCATACCGCTTCACAACTAGCAGATAAAGCAGCCATATATTCCGCTTCTGCTGAGAGCCACACTAGATTGCTTCCTTCTAAACCATGAGATCATGGCTGATCCCAGATAATAACATCCTCTCAATGTGTTCTTCCTGTCTGATACGATTTCTGCCCAATCAACATCTGTGTCGCCATCTGAAGTCATGATCTCTAAGATAACATAGATCAAAGTCTATCGTATCCTTTAGGTACCTCATCACATGTTGTGCAACTAACAGGTGAACACATCTGGTTTCCACTAGATACTGACACAAGGTGTTCACAGCAAAGCATATATCTGACCTAGTATTTTTTAGACACATCAATGACTCAATATTTTGTCTGTAAAGAGTTCTATCCACTAACTCTGATGATTCATCTGCTAACAACTTCAAGAGTGGACATTCCAACACATCAAGTCCTTTTAATATTTCTCATCATACTTTCACTGGTTGAGAAAGATTCCTTCTGAGCCTTGCCATACTTCCAGACCTAGGAAGTAATGCATCAATCTGAGATCTTTCATTTTCATTTCTGCAGCCATCTTCTTCTTTCTTTTTATGATCTGTTTCTCATTCAGAAAGAGATCATCGTCATACAATAATGGTATGATAGGTTCATCATCCACAACCTTAAGGTAAAGGTTAGGAACAACTTTACTTTTGGTAAAGCCCAAGCTTATCAAGAAACTATCAATTCTCCCTTTTTGACTGAACATCATTCACACTCTACATTGAATGATCTTCTGCAATCTATCTGTGCCATCTCTCGTTAGATGGGTCTACTGATATGAGCCTCAATATCATTCGAACTCTGTGGTGAGTTCCTTCTTGCATCCATGTCATCTGTGTATAGAAACCATATTCAACCTTGTAGCAAAGGTTGAGATCCACATCACCCATGGTGATCATTAAGCTCATCAATTGATTATCGATCCTGGGAACCCATACAGAACCTGATTCACACTTCTTCTTTAATTACACCATTAATAGAATGGTCTTATCTAGCCACTTGGAGCAAACATCTCATCATGATTCTCTTCCTCTTTCTAAGAGAATCTTCTAGCCACAAGCCTTCTATAGTGTGTTTGATTTGTAAATCTTTTGTTGAACATCCATCGCTTGTTCAGTGTTCATCATTCATCATGATCTTTCCTACAATTCAAAATTAAGTACATGATTAGTAATACTTCATAATCATCAAATCATATTGACATGATAACCTATTATGCATACAGATATCATTTACATAGTTATGCAACTATTTTGACCAATACTTTGGCACAACACTTTCCCATATCCTGTATGCATACAATGGCTATCTAGATGCCTTCCATCTCTACTAGAACATACTATCGAGAGTGTGCACAGCTCTCAGCATGCCAGCAAAGAGGTTTCATTCTAGACAATCAACAATGGAATGTTTGTCCAACTTACCAAACATATGCATATTAGTAGTATACTGTTAAATGCTCTATGAATGTTTACACTCAACATGATATATTCTAGGAATACAAATATGCATACAAGCAATATCATTTACTATTTCAAATAACAACTCAAATACTTATCTTTTATGTTTGTGTGGTTGCCTCCCGCTTGATCTTCTATATGTCTTTTGAACTTCTATTCATTCTGTACCACTGTGCATGCTCAAGTGTGCACTAGTGTCATCCTCATGATCTCATGCACAAACATACATTCATTAGTATATTCTCATAACATTCTAATTCTAAATAATCTTGAATATGTATAGTCATGATCATTAGTATTCAGGGTTTCAGGGAAGTCTTATTTTACTCATGCATATTCTTGTTTGATCATAGTACTCTTCTAGTTAATTAAATCATCAAGATAAGAGACATGATATGCATAAACCCTTGATTACTAACTTTATGAATAAGCATAACCAATCATACCAAGTATACTTATATAAGGGATCCTAACACAAGGTAAGATTCTAACTTGACATAGGAAAACATACCTGGATTAGTATACCTGCTTAGTTATGTACAACATACCTAAACAATCTCTTCAATGATTTAGAGATCCTGAGCTAGAACCTGCATGTCTCATAGGTTAAGAATAATCTAACAAAGTCATACATACCTCGTAAGAAGAACAAATATTATGGATGAGTCTTTGTCTTCATGTTGTCATGGTCATGGAACTTGATTTGTCTTTTGTGATGTGCATGTATCTTGTTAGCAGACAACATCAACCTCACACAACACCATAATGCATGAGTACAATCATATAGCCCTAATCAATGAATGTCTTCGATCATTCACATGCATTCATACTGTTACTAGGGTGATAAGACAATTCTAACATTAATCAAGATTGTACTAATAAATAATATGAAGACAAACACATTATGAACTTAATCAACAATTAGATTTCAAGACATACCTGAACCTCCTTAAGTCATACCTGTCGAGACTTCTTGTAGTCTTCTTATGTAAGGCCTTAGCCTCAACTCCCCCTGAAACTTGATCTGGAGCTTGATTAGGGTTTGCTAGAGAAACACTAAAAATTCAATCTTTGACTTTCACACTTCTGAATGGATGGAAGGATGTGTCTTGCTGAGCTGATCAAACTAGCATACTTCAATTTTGAAATATCCAAAATTTGACCCCTCAAAATTGCCTTCGAAACTTCTGGATCTTCTGGACAGGAACCTGAACTAGGGTTTGATGAAGCCCACCCTTCTGTCCAATCAAAAGGTTCGATCCAAGGTTCTAAACTCTTATTTTTCTAAGGAGCTTCCAGCCGTGGTTACAAACTTCAAAAATTCCAACTTTTGTTGAAGCCCTAATTTTCCATCTTTCCGATCAAAATCCCGAACTGGGGTTTGATCAAGCCCGGTCTTCTACTCAACCAAAAAAATCGATATTGGTATCTAAATTTCGATTTTCCTGAGTAGCATTCAGCCATGGATTCCGATTCCAAAAATTCTAACTTTCTCCGAAACCCTAAATTCCGGAAGCCATGGATGAAGGTGCTCCAAAAAAAAATCTAATTTGACAGAAATATGTACCTGATTGTTTCTGCTGTAACTCCGAACTTTTCACTCCACGGGGTCTGAAAATGTTTTCTGTGGTATCCTGACCTGTCATCTTTCCATCTCGACAGGTCTGACCTCAATTGGATTTTCTGAGAGAGAGTTATGCCAAGTGTCGCAACGTGACCTGTTTATGTGATAAAACATGAGAGCAAACTTGTACGGAGTGCCACGTATCACTGGTTCAACTTCGTCCTCTGAAAACGTTTTCTAAGATGGTACAGTCTATTTAATACCTGTTACTTTTTACGAAATTTCATTTGGATCTTCCTAGCCCAATTTATTCCAAGTGTCGCAACGTGACCTGTTTATGGGATAAAACACGAGAGCGAACTTGTACGGAGTGCCACATGTCACTGGTTCAACTTCGGCCTCTGAAAACGTTTCTTGTTATAGTACAGTCTTTTTACTACCTGTCACTTTTTACAAAATTTCATTTGGAGCTTCCTAGCCCAAGTTATGACCTTTTTTCCTAGGTCACCTGATTTTGACTGAGATCTGGAAAAGGCAGAAACCCTAACTTGTACTGATCATAACTTACAACGTAAAACGAATCTGAGGGTTTCCTTTCGACACAAGATACCTGGAGATGTTATCTATGACCTGTAAATGTTTAAGATCCTGAACCTTCTCCAAAATGGATTTATGGCGAAAGTTCCACGATGACTGGTTTTTGCTATATAAAACCCTAACCTTCAAATTGTCGTAAGTAAAGCAAGTGTCGTAAGTGCCATACATTGCCTTCCTTCAGGTTAGCTCTGATTCCATGTTAATATTTAATATGATAAGATAGAAAATAGAAGCATTTCATTCCATTTCACAATAATACCATATACAGGATCACTGAAGAAACAACAAGCACAGCATAAACACAAGAGACACAAATTTATCCTGGGAAACCCTCATGGGGTAGAAAACCTAGTAAAGCTTCCTCAATATAGATGACCAGCAATATACAAAGATGTAACCCTGAACATAAGCTCCTCCTTCTCCATATCAGACCTCTCCTCCACAACTGCGCCACTCTCAAGTGAGTGAGTGTGTCAAATGAGGAATACACCTCCTCTATTTATACACTACTCCGACTTGTCTTTTACACAAAATCATGTAGGCTCGTATTTAACCAGTGGGTTAAATACCCCACTACAACTAACTGGGCCGACCCCTCTAGGGTGGTCTAATAACCCGTTGACCCACATAACACATACAGGGCCGAACCCCACTAGGGAAGTCTAATAACCCGAGTTACCACATTCCGACGGAGGAATAAACATCTCCGGATATACAATAAGATCTTCACGGAGGAATGAATCATCTCCAGAATTTGTACTTTATTGTATCCCCAACGGAGATGTATTATTCCTCTGATTGGAATTGTCGTCAATTGTACTTGCAAGTGTCGCAAGTTATATTGTAAGTGTCGTAACTTATACTTGATGGGTTATTAGACCACCTTGATGGGGTCGGCCCTGTATGAGTCATGTTGGTTAAAGGGTTATTAGACCACCCTAGTGGGGGTCGTACCAGTCAACATTATGTTAAGTGGTTAAGTTGGGGCCGACCTAGTTAGAGTTAAAAGACAAGTGAAGTAGTGTATAAATAGAGAGTGTGTCTCTCTCATTTTACACATTCACTCACTTTGCATTAGTGAGAGAGAGGAGGAGTGCGCACAAGTGGAGGAGGAGTATGCTGCTGAAGATATCTATCTCTTGGGTTTGATCTTTGTGATCTTTGTATTGGTTCTTATTCTATCTCTGAGGAAGTTGTGGGGTTTTTCACCTTCTTGGTTTTCCCCGATGAAATTTTTGTGTCTCTTGTCTCTTATCTCTTATGCTTGATAGGCTGTACATGTTGTTCTTTCAGTTAAGATCCTAGATCTATTGAATTAAATGATGAAAAAATAACAACAAATACTGGTCCTGGTAACAGAACCATTTGTTTGTGCACTTTTACTTCGACCTGGGTTCAAACATTCCACATTTCACCAACAAACACTACCACCACAAATACCGGCCTGAAAGGGAAGTTAACCCCTTTAAGAAACACCTGCAAAGAAGATGAATTCTCACTAGAAGCACCTATGGAGACTGCAGGAACCAGCTTTCTATAGTGCAGAAGGGGAATAATTCAATAGACAATCCATTCATCAAACAACCAAATCTATTAACTATTCTAAGCATTGACAAGTTCAGATCTTTGACACATCAATCACTTCGACAAAACCATAACATTGCCAGATTCACATACTTCTAGTATAATTCATTTCCATATCATTCCTAATTATTATAAGCATGCATTCATCTACATAATTAACAAAGGAAAGAAACACATATCACATCACATAAGAACACCATGTTTAACGTGGAAACTCATCATGGGAAAAACCACGAAAGTGCTTGTATTTTATTACGAGTTGCATCCAAATAAGCACTTAAGTTTATGACTTATTTCTTCTTGACTTACAAAGGATATGTGCACACAGACCGTGGATCAACAACTTGACTTCTTCAAAAGAGATTCAACATACATAGCATAATGCTTCATTAAATAGACCCAAAACATGTTCTAACAACATAATTCTCTATTTGACTAACACTGAATAATGATAGAAACCAACCAAAACTTCCATCTTATTACATATTTATAGGGCGCACTTAGCTTTCCTCGCTCCCACTAACCCACTAATTACTAACCGACTCATTAATACAATGTGGACCAATTCTAACTAACTGACTCAACTCCTCCCATTTGACTCGATCAACATAACCATTTTTTCCTTATTTCTTAGCCACTTCATTGGATTTGACCACTTCGTTGAACTACTTCCGCTTTGCCTCTGTCCACACCAAAACTATCTCCGCAAAAAGGATACCTCCAAAAAGCTAGGCCCAACAGATGCCATTGTTCTTTTTGGTGGATTGTTGGTGATTTGGAATCCATTCATGGTGTCTTTATGTCCTTTTAATACATGTGTTGGTATTTTGTTAACTGGAAGAGATAAGGGTTTTTATCAAGAATTTAAGCTATTAAATTGATATGTCCCTTATAAACATAGAATGAATTTTTGGGACAAATCTCATAAAAATGGAATTTTGGGTGAAAACAACCTTGTGATTGCTAGTAATCCGAACCTAACTTTACATTCTAATGATATATGGGATCTTCACTCAAAGCTTGATCCATTATCTTAGTATTTCCAAAACCTTTTCCTAAGATATAAATTAATGGATGTTGCTCCCAATGAGCTATGTTCTACTTGGTAGAATAAGAGGATTGGCAAGGAGGGATTGGGTAAAAGGTTGGATACATTTGTTTTAGCTGAATCACTGGTCAATTCTTGTGAGAAATTAAGATCTTGGACTGTCCCTTCTGTTATTTCTAACCATAATCATATCTTTTTACAGCTGGTGGAGACCATTTTCCTCATAATTATCCTTTCAAATTTAACCATTCATGGCTCAAGGATGATGAGTTCTATGAGATGGTCAGATCTAGTTGGAGAGATTTGGAATTTTCAGATGGTGTGGATGCTATGGAGAAAATTACTATAAAATTAAAAAATTTGAAGAGAATTGTTGGAAAATGGACCAAGGGGAAATAAAAGCGTGCTAAAGCATAATTATGTGAGATTGAAGGAATGATATATAGCATTATTGTAGATAATTTATCTGGTTCTTTTTCTTAGCAGGTTGAGTCAAAACTAGTGGAGATTGAGAAAATAAATTATCATCTACTTATACTTGAGGAGGAAGCTTGCAGGTTGAAAAGATGGTTTATCTGGATAGCTCAAGGAGATAATAATTCCAATTTTTTCCATAAATTTTTGAACTTTAGGAAAATTCAAAACTCAATTTGGGAACTTATGAATGAATAAGGGGATTTGGTTTCTTTTCAAAGGGGATTGGAAAGGATGCATTTTGTCTTCTTTGGTAATCACTTTAAGGATTCAGGTACTACTAATATTGGTACCCAAATGAAGGTAATTAATCATTATCCTTCTTTCTTTTCTAAAGAAGAAGGTTTAGAGATTGGGAGACCTGTTACTTTAGAAGAAATTGAAGGTGTCCTTTCTCATTTTTCTAAGGACAAGTTTCCTGGGCCGGATAAATGGCATGTGGAGCTCTTCCTCACCTTATTTAATATGATGGGAAAGGAACTAATGGATGTGGTGGAGTTATGCAGAACTTAGGGCCATATGTCTGGTGCTTTAAATTATACTTTTATCACTCTCATTCCTAAATGTGATAAGCCCAAGTCTTTCTTCGACTTCAAACCCATCTCTCTTTGCAATTCGGTATATAAATTGGTGACCAAAATTATTTCTAATAGAATTAAACGCAAATTGGCACAGGCGGTCTCTAATGAACAATTTGGCTTCCTTGCCAACAGACAAATTTTGGATGCAATTGGGGTTACTCAGGAGTGTCTACACTCAATAAAGATCAAAAATATTAATGCCCTCATTCTGAAAATGGATCTAGCAAAATCCTATGATAAGGTTAATTGGGTATTCCTCAGATTGGTACTAATGCAAATTGGGATTCCTATTGAGTTCACCAATTGGATAATGTGTGTTTCTGCTGCACGCTTTATTCATCTTGTTAATGGATCTCCCAAAAAAAAAATTAACAGTTCTAGAGGACTTGGGTAGGGGTTTCCTCTATCTCCTCTACTTTTTCTTTTAGTCATCAAAGGGATTAGTAGGATGATAGCTAATGCTAAAATGAAGGGAAATTTATTTGGCATTAAAATCTCATCTGCTTTTCATATCGCTCATGTGTTATTTGTCGATGATGTGATATTTTTTGGTAAGGGATCAGTTGATGAGTGGAACACTTTTTATGAGATTATTTTATTGCTTTGTGCTACTACAGGAATGGAAGTGAGCATTGATAAATCTGCTTTCTACAAGCATAACATTAGTGAGGATATCATTGCACAAATCAACTCTTCATTCCCTTATAAAATGGATTGTGTTGAAACAAGGCTTAAGTATCTTGGATATATGTTGAAACCTAATAATTATAAAGTTGGTGATTCGATGTGGATGGTGAAAATTTGTTTAAAAAGAGTTGGGAATCAGACTTACAGGTACTTTTCAATGGGTGGCAGACTTACGTTACTCAAATCTATACTTGTAAGTATGTTGGTGTGTTGGTTCTCTTTAGTTAAACTTCCTTAGTCTATTCTTAACTTACTAAGGAGAAAGATGTATTAGTTTCTGTGGGTTGGATCTTATTAGGATCATAAAATTCATTTGGTTCACTATGATATATTTCCTCTTCCCAAATCTCTTGGTGGCTAGGACATAAAAAACTTAAGATGGTTCAATATGGCACTATGCATGAAATGTATGTGGTGTGGGTTGTTTTATTCTGGGTTATGGAGTATTGTTCTCAAGGAAAAGTATCTTAGAGGTAGGTTTGTTCTTCAATGATTCAAATCTTTTGAAAAGAATATATGTGGTGTTTCTATTATTTGGAATGGTTTTCTTCATGTCTTTCATTGGATCAATAAATGGACTACCTAGCAAGTTGGTAATGGTGAAAATGTGCTATTGGGGATTGATCCTTTTATTGATGATGTTGGTAATTATATACTTTCTTCTTCTTTATTGGATTATCTAGCTCAATTTGGTTTCTGTACATTAGCTCATATCAAGAGGCCCATGTGGTTCAATCCTAGTAACTGTTTTAGGCTGCAATCTGAAGATCTAGGGTTACAGGGTGTTTGAAGACACTTCGTCTATGCGGAAAAATTCATAGCTCTACAATCTAAATGATTTATATCTTGAACAAAACACCACAGAATATATATACTTTCCTAGATTAATCAAATTACAAAGACCATAAGGAATTACTCACCTTGCAACTATTGTAGTGTTTCCTTGTTTGATGTAGTCTTCAATCTCTAGTTGCAAAACAACATGGCATAAACAAGTGGAAATAGGAGTAGACGTAATGTGTGATATTGATCAATATAAAAAAGTGGTCAAGGAAACAAGTTTCTAAAGATCTAACATAATTAATCTTTGTGGAAAGAGTATATATATCACTATATTAACACAAATACAAAGGGAGATATTACAACCATTGCCTTGACATTGCAACTTCTTCCAATTAGCCTTTGCCTCAAAGATCCAACCTTGTTTCTAATGGAGAAGTGAAACTTAACTCTAAGAGTATTTCAATAACATTTGGATGCTCTATCTTTTCCTCCCCCAACTATGAAGGGTGATCTTGTATATATATGGTAAAGAGGATAGACAGAGTTGAGGATTCAATGGAGATTGTTAAGGGATCATCCCAATAAGTTAGAGGTTTGACTGCCACATATGTTGATTTTTTGGTATAAGCCTCCATGAGAGCTTCTTTCTAGAAGGCTCTTGAATCTTATCTTTTTTACCTTGAAATTCTAGTGCCACACTCTGTCAAAGAGAAACATGCATTAATGGAGGGTGATGCATGATAAATTAAGGAAACAAGGGTCAATGGCACACCTTGTTAGTGTGCAAAGTGTGTCAGTGAGGATTTGATGTCTGATGTAAACATGCAGGGTGTGTCACTGCTGCAAAACTGGAAAATGGAAAGGTAGAACATATTCCCAGGAAATTTGGCACTAATGATTTAGGGATTAGGGAAAATGAAAGGGAATATATCTCATTACCAAGATGATGACGAGATTTGGTGTAACAAATTGCCCCCCAAAGTATGAAGCTAGAGAGATAGGATAGGTGAAATATTTTGATATATAAAAGTTGAGACAAAAGACCATCGGTTGAAATGTTGAGAAAGGACTTTGCAGTACAATAGATTCTAAGATATATGTCCCAAATGACTCATAACATGGTTTTCGACCAATACATTGCAGATCCATGTTAGTACTGACTAAGAATATGGCCACCGATATACAATGTGGACCCATGCCTAATTGACTGAACAAAAATCATAGCTACTCGAATACAAGCATAGATCCGTGATGAAATAAGGACACAACCACAACCAATACAATAGTGGATCTATGTGACGGTAATTTAAAGAGGGTAACCAACATGATCTCCATGTGGGAACCTACTCAAAAAATCTCAATTGCAATATGGGTAAGATATGTAACAAACGTATCCCAGGGTCTTCATCCAGAACCCGAAAAGGTACAATTCTATCCATGTGAAAATATGTCTTGGTGAAGAACATGGTAGAAATAACTTGATTACCGGTCATTGAGGTATACTGTTAACAAGTGTGAGGGAAATCACCATTGATGTCGATGATTCCCAAAGCACCCTAGTACATTCCCCCAAATGTGAATCAATGAGTTGAGGTAAAACATTCAGTGCAATCTTTCAATCAAAGGCCAATGATGAAAGCCTACTGCTAGAAGCGAGGTAACCTTCCATTGAGGCATGCAGGCCCAAGGTACTTAACTAGTTTATAGTTCTAATCCTTAGATGATTTTTTGTAGTCGACAAGGATAAACCTGTCAAAGGAGGGCCATGAAGTTTCCCCATTTTTTTTCAAATAAAAGCTTATTTCTGTCTCTCGTTTGCTAGATTTACAAGCTTGAAAAACATAAATATTCTCCTTACCTTAGTTTGATCATTTGGCAATCTTGGTCTTACATTCATAAAAAGAAGAAAATATTGTTTCTTGTTCTTGTGCATTTGAGTTACAAAAAGATATTGAATGTTTTTCTTTGCATTTCATTTGATTGGAAACATTTACGAAATTTTTCCCTCCCATAGCTTAGATGTGTATTTTTTAAGTGTAAAAAGATAGGAAATGAATTAGAATTTTTGCATTTGTTATTGATAGAAAGATCTATTTTTGTCACTTTAGGATAGTTTGGGTATGGTCTTACATTATTGGTTATCATTCAATAAAAAGATAAAATTTCATTTGCATTGGGTTGTACATTTGGGAACAAAAATAACTCTTCCTTACTTAGCTAGAAGTTCATTGAAGGAAAAAGACTTGCATAGTTCATCCAAATTTGCATTGTTTGAGTCGAGTCTACAAACCACCGAGTTGCACTTCCACTCCCCTTGAGTTAAACAACAACCATTAAAATTAAAAAAAAAAACCTAACTAAACACACATTAACCTCATTTGAGTAAATAAAAAGAACTGTGTAGTTAGGTAAGGCATCAGGGATAGGAATCCAAATAATTCCCCCTTGTCATTTTACATCTGAGACATAGTTGTTTTCTCTTAGGGTGCTAAAATACTCTTGTATTTGTTGACACGGTTATACACCAATTTGTTTGGGAACTTGTTGGCCCGGTTTTGCAACCAGGCTTAGTGCTATGGGCACCTGCTAACTAGTAGCAGCAGTTTCAATAGAAATAAAAACAAGAAACTAAATAAACAAGACTATTCATGGATCTAAGCAAAGATATTAAGAAAATAACAAAAATAATTTAAAATCAAGAACAAGAACATATAAAATAAAGAATTTGTATTGAAAGAATGGGGCAAGCAAGTGCTTGCGGAATCAATACCTCTAATGGTGAGGTTGAATAGCTCCAAGGATGAGCAACTCCAATCTCCAATGGTCTCTTCTTCAATGTGGTTTGCAATGGCTAAAATGCTCAAGGGAGATTTCAGCAGCATAAGGATGAGATAATGGATGGATGTGAAATGAGGAGCCCCTACCACCTTTTTATAGGTTTTGGTGGTGGGAAATACCATTTGTGGTTTTGTGGAAACCAAATGGTATTGACCAACATGGTTTAGGTACTTTTCCCTCCTTTTTCCTTTTTTTTGAATAAAAATAATATTTTAATTCCCTTTTTAATATTTTTGGGAATTTGGACCCTTTTTGAGGGTTTTTTATGATTTTCTTGGAAAAATAATCTTTTTTAATGGAAAAAGGGGTGTACTGAGGTCTTTTGGTGACCTTTTGTTGGTTTCAGAGGCTCAGATGGTGGAAAAGTGGACAAATGGGTCATGTGAGTAAGGGAGTGAGCTAGTGAGCACTTTTTAGGTGTTAACAGATTGCCCCCTGATGTGTGAGGGCAGGAGCTCATCGTATGGCCGATAGACATCATAGTTCATTGTCCTTTTTTCTGGGGTTTAGGGGAGAGAAGAGACCGGTTGGAGACTGGAGCCACGGCCCTTGGAAGCTGCAAAAAACAAAAAATATTACATGGCCTCAATATGAATGAGGTATAATCTCTGATAAAGGACGAGGCGGGCATTCCCATGCTCGTATCAAGACATATACAAAACAATTAGTCCCAAGAAGGGGGATCTAATACATGAAGAAATATACTGGTACATCATAATGGTCCAGAGGGGACATTATTGTGGGATATACTCATGATCATGGCTGATCTCAATAACTGATACACTGGAATAACTGTTGAACTGCTAAAACTGAAGGTGTCCAACATCTGTAGGGACTCAAAGACTGTGAGCCATCTCTGGGAAGTATTTGTATCTGTATACTCGAGGGAGTATAAAACTGGGGTACATCTGAATACTGTCGCCATACGCAACCCGGATATGTATAGAAAAAATGTAACTGGTTGTATCCATAGGTAGACTCTCAAATGTGGAGGAGTCAGGTGGTATCCGGGGTCTTCGACTAATAACTGAACGGACCAATACCCTGTGCGAGTCTCAACGATGCGATCAAGGTGTTGAAGTCGAGCATGTGAGAAACAACCATTTGGAGAGGCACTGAGGATTCCTCTCGAAATGATTCGTAGGCACTCATCATAAATGGTAATGAGTCCAAGACACAGGGACCTCTAGGTCTATCCTCTGGAATCAGTGTGGTTGTCGTCGACAGAGGGAGACCAACAACTAACAAGGCAATGATGATTCCTTGATAGGAGCACGAGGTATAGAACCGAAGTGTTGTAGTACTGATGGTAGGACTAACATACTTGTGGGAACGGGAAATAAATGGGTCAAAAATGGGTAGACTCAAACTTCCTTTGTTCAGAGCATGATGACGTGGTTGACCTGGCAGCGTAGGGAACTGACTTGTAGGTGTGGGGATCATCTTTTAGGGACTTGAAGGGTATGTACTTATTCTGGGGGGGGTGAAGCTAATGGTAGCTGTCGAGGGAGTTTCGGGGTGACATACTGCAGAATACTCTGAACAAAGGCGACCAAAATGGGGAAGCTGCTATGTGAGTAGACATGATGTGTTGTAGCGCCAAGAGGCACCATTGATTCCTTCTTCGTAGTTTTAATGAGCTCCAAGAAGGGATAAAAGTGTGCTCTGAAATGGTACGGTCCTGTGGATTTTGTGAGCCCAGGACGGCGCATGCTCCTGGTTGCTTTCATGTTTAGAGAGTCTGAAAGCGGTAAGTGGACTCTATTGGTGTTCTTTTTCGTAGTTTAGTCTCCAAGGCCCGAAAAAGCATAAAATGATGCGGATGGAGAACTCTTCTAGCCGATGTGACTAGAGTATACCTTTTTCGTAATTAGTCTACGAGGTCCGGAAAAGGGATAAACTTATACCAGGTAGATGCCCTTTCAGATACGTTTAGCGAGCATGAAAGGAAGCAAGATTGCTCGGTGATCTTTTCATTGTTTTAGGAGTCAGAAAAGAGCTTAACAGAAACTCCCTAAGTGCCTTTTTCGTAAAAAGGGGTTGCTCGGCCCGAAAAAGGGATAAAATTATACCGAACACAAATGGATTGATGAGGGCGAGAAAAAGGTCTCAAGCATCATCACGAGCGCGGAAAACTGAATCCGGTGATATAAGGTACGTCTAAAACGGAGAACGGCCGATGTGGCACGCAAACCGAGGTGACGAGGGGGCGTGGAAAAAATGCCCGAAAAATCTAAAGGTGAGAGCGAGAAATGATCTCAAGCATCATCACGAGCGCGGAAAACTGAATCCGGCTATATAAGGCACGTCGAAAATGGAGAACGGCCGATGTGGCACGCAAACCGAGGTGACGAGGGGGGCGTGGAAAAAATGCCCGAAAAATCTAAAGGTGAGAGCGAGAAATGATCTCAAGCATCATCACGAGCGCGAAAAACTGAATCCGGCTATATAAGGCACGTCGAAAACAGAGAACGGCCGATGTGGCACGCAAACCGAGGCGACGAAGGGGGCATGGGAAAAAATGCCCGGAAAATCTAAAGGTGAGAGTGAGAAATGATCTCAAGCATCATCACGAGCGCGGGAAAACTGAATCCGGCCATATAAGGCACATCGAAAATGGAGAACGGCCGATGTGGCACGCAAACCGAGGCCACGAGAGAGGCTAAAAAATGGTCAAAAAATGGACCTCGTGAAAACGGGAAACGGAAGGAACCTCTATGAAGTTCTCGCTGTGCTGATCCCAACGGTTTGAGAAATGGACTTCGTATGATACCGCAATGGTTGTTGGAAAATTGGTAGTTTTTCTATAAATAGGACGTGGGGCCCAAATGACTTGTCATTGTTACGTGCGAGTTCAATAGAGCTGTCAGAGCTATTTCTTGATTTCCGGGAGATTTCACCGTTGGTTTTCAATTTAGCGAGTTGCAGGTAACTCTATTCGCCTTAACCTTGTCAATTATGTCTTTTTTGTTTGGCGGCGGGCCCCCGAAGGCCGCGGACCTCCACGTTGACTCTCCAACGTGGAACCGCGCGGGTTTCGGGTCTGAACCCGCGATGAACCGCGCGGGTTTTAGGCTCACAGTCGCGATGTTCATCGCGACTGTGAGGTCAGAACCCGCGATGTTCATCGCGAGTTCATGGGGGATAGTCGCGATGTTCATCGCGACTGTCCGGTCAAAAACCGCGATGTTCATCGCGGGTTTTTGCATGGATCCCGCGATGGTCATCGCGGCTTTTTGTGGAAAAGCCGCGATGGGCATCGCGGCTTTTTGTGTAAAAGCCGCGATGCAATTTTTCTAAAATTTTTATGCTGGGGCTAAAAATTTCTTCTGTTTTCCTGGCAGGATGTTGCGGGGGCCTCAGTCCGTGTGGCGGGAGAGGGAGATCGATGGTGATCTCATGTTGAGGATTGAGACTGATGCAGGGGTGAGATAGACCCTGGCTATGAGCGGACTCTTGAAGTTCGCTCAGATCCCGCCTATACGTTCAGTGAGACGACTCCTGAACAAGCTTGTGCAGTGGTGGGTGCCGGCAGAGGGTGCCTTCATTATTGGTGGTGAGAGGTTAGAGATCACTCTCACAGATGTATATTTTTTGACTGGGTTGCCTCGCTTGGGTGAGGTTGGTGATATTTCGCCGAGGTTGCCTCCGGGTGTAGATATGGAGGACCTCTTACAGACTTTCTGTGTGGATGATGCTGTTTTGGTAAACAGCTCTATTAGTCTGAAGTTCCTACGTGAGTGGGATATGCGGGCTGTTGGTGCCTGTGTTCTGAGGATATTGGGTGCTGCTGCACCACATCGTATGTCTGGGGGGCAGACGATGATGGTGGATTCCGTTCTACGGGGTACTTATTACGCCTGGGCGCAGATGTTCCTGGCTGGTGTCCGGAGAGATCTGGACAAGGCCATTAGAGAGGGAGGCGAGTTTTGTTATGCCTCGTTTTTATGCTGCTTTTTCTTCGAGCGGGTGTCGACCTTGCGGCCACGGGTACCCGTTCGTGCTGGTCTTCCGAGTGAGCCTCGTATGATGAGGTGGGGGCAGATGATGCCCCGTGCCGGCGGTGGTGTCCGCGGCTACTTCACGGAGGATTTCTATCAGCAGTGGGAGCAGATGCCTCTGGTGATTGAGGACTATCCCTACGCTGGCATGGACTACCGAGGTGACCCAGAGATGCCTCGTGCCCCAGGACAGGCCTGGAGTTTGGACGGTATGTTATGTGTTTTTATTTGATATTTATATCATATGTTGTTTGATTTATCATTGATGATTTTTTGTATAGTATCTGATGGCTTACTTGCTTTGTGCAGATGTGGGTCCAGTGCCACCACCTGACTATGTGGCTCGGCAGGGGCGGGCGATGGTGGTCGCCCATCCACCTGTACCTGTACCTCCTCCGCGTGGTGGAGGATATGCATCCCGTGGGCGAGGGGTTGGCCCTCGTGATGACGCCATGGATGGTGTCTGACGGACCTTAGCCCGGATCGTAGCTAGGCTCCCCGAGGATGGTTGGAGGGACCTTGATCGGGATATTTTGCAGGGATGTCTTGGTGTGCCTCCTGAGTGGCAGTCGCTCCTGTTGAGGGCGGCAGTGTTCGTGGCGAGGCACGGGGGTGGTAGACGAGATGCTCCGGCAGGGCCGGCCCAGGGGAGGATACGTCTGAGGGACGATCCAGCGGGGCCAGCAGAGCGGCGAGTTCGGGGTCGTCATGACCCGGCGGGGCCGGCGGGGGAGGAGTCGGAGGAGGAGCCGGAGGAGGAGCCCGAGGATCCTAGGGATCTAGATGAGTAGATATATGTATCTGCCCCCAAATGCTGATGAGCATATGGGGAATCATTTTTGTATGACAGATGTATTTTTTGTATATCGGGTGCTGAGGGCACTTTATGACATGCTCACTATTTGATTTATATATATATGTGGAGATATTTTTTAGATATGTTGTCGTGTATGCACGTGGATGCACATTTGTCTTTTGTATATGCCCGTGGAGGCACATGTTATGCACGTGGATGCAGTATATTTGTTTATCTATGTATGCCCGTGGAGGCACATGTTATGCATGTGGATGCAGTATATTTGTTTTGTTTGTTTTATGCCCGTGGAGGCACATGTTATGCATGTGGATGCACTATTGGTTTTTGTATATGCCCGTGGAGGCACCTGTTTTGCACATGGATGCATTTTTTGTTTATGGATATGACATGATGTGATTGGTGTGCCATTCGAGGACACTGTTGGCCATATTATCTGCTACACTATTGAGGTGTCTTGGGACATGTGTGAATGTAATGGATTCAAACTGTCTAACCATTTGTTTAGTGCACAGGAATTTTCTGAAAAGACAGGGATCGCGTACCTAGTAATCATTGTTGAGCTGGGAAACTAGGAGCTGTGAGTCCAAGAAAACGTTGAGGTGACGTATGCTCATCTGGAGAGCAGCGGCCAGGAGACCGGTCACGGCATCATATTCAGCTTGATTATTGGTAGCGGCACCTAAACATACTCCGTCAATGTGAATTAACTCATGTGAAGGGGAATATATTACCCAAGCTGCGGAGGCGAGATTGGGAGACCAACGGCTTGCACCATCAGCGAAACCGACATGGCAGAGTGGAAGAGGCTCCATCTGTGGTCATGCAGAGAAAAACAAATGTTTAGGTTTTTTGAAATTTTTTGTGAACGAAAAATGTATGCCTATACTAAAATGGACGATGGTGTCCATCAGATTTTCTATGGGTAAAATCGTTTAAGGTACAACCCGTTGCGTGGGTTGCGTAGGGTTTTGCCTTCTGAATCGGTCAGAATGTATGCCCCCTACCCGAGGCAGGTGTGTACGATGTAGGGGCCTTGCCACATGGACACGAACTTTCCCTTCCCGGTTTTATCATGAGCTTGATCGTAAGCGAGGACAAGGTCTCCCTCAGAAAAGGTTCTTGGGTGGACGTGTTTGTCGTAACTTAGTTTCGATCGTTGTTTAGTTGCTTCCATGTTTTGAATGGCGGTGCGCCGATCTTCATCAGCCTGCTCTAGGAGTAGTAAACGTTGCTCGATCGGGGAAGTGTCCGGTAGGAGTTCAACGGCGATATGCAAGGCTGGGATCTGGCACTCAATAGGGAGGACGGATTCGACACCGTGAACTAAATGGAAAGGGGTAAAACCGGTGGCGGTTTTGGTTGAAGTGTGGTAGGCCCATAGTGCCGGGAAGAGCATGTGGTGCCAATTGGATTTGTGCTTGTCTACAGTGCGTTGGAGAATGGTCTTCAAGATTTTATTGATCGCTTCGACTTGGCCGTTTCCTTGGGGATAGTAAGCGGAAGAAAAATGGTGTTCAAATTTCAACATGGTTGATAATTCCTTCCAGACGGCATCTTCGAAGTGAGAGCCGTGGTCAGAGACAAGTTGCTTGGGCACTCCGAAACGAGTGATAACATGGTTGAATAAAAACCGTGCTGCAGTGTCGGCTTTGCAATTGTAGGTCGGCATGGCTTCTGCCCACTTGGTGAAATAATCTACAGCCACAATGATGTGTTTGTGACCGCCGGCTGACGGGGGGTTGCAGTCGAGGAAGTCGATGGCCCATTTGCAGAATGGTCCAACAGTGACGACTGGATGAAGGGGGGCGGGGGGGGGTTCTTGCTTTGGGGGCAAATAGTTGGCAGTTCTGGCAATGCTTGACTGCGGTGATGCAATCAGTAAACAATGATGGCCAAAAATAACCGGCCCGAATGATTTTTTGGGCAGTGGCCATGCCGGAGAAATGGCCTCCGCAGGCACCGCTATGACAATCATTGAGGACTTGTTCTGCCTCACTATGGGATAGGCAGCGGCGTAAGATAGTATCAATGCCACGTCGATAAAGTACATCCCCAATCAGGAGGTATCGGGGGGCGTGGTGTCGTATGCGACGGCGTCCATCACGATCGATGTGTGGTCAAAATTTTTGCGTACGAAGGTAAGTCAAAATGTCTCCGTACCAAGGGTCATCAGACGAAATGATGAAGATCTGTTCGTCAATCAGGTCCGTTTGGATAACGGGTGATGTTGAAGAGGATGGGAGGTCAGTGATGAGGTGAGCAAGCGCGAGGGCTTTAGTGCTTTTGGGAGTTTTGAAAGTGAGGTCATATTCCTGGAGGATGATGACCCATTTAGCAACACGACCTTGTAGGAGTCGCCGGGTGAGGAGATAGACCATAGGGTTGGAGTCGGCCACGACCGTGGTATGACTGAGTAGGATGTAGTGTCACAATTTTTGTACGGAAAAGACTACAGCTAGGGCTAATCTTTCCTCGTATGGGTAACGCAGAGGTGGGCCAAACAAGGTCTGGCTGACGTAATAAATCACATGCTCTTGGTGGGAGGCATCTTCTTGGACCAAAACTCCGGACACGGCATGTTCAGATGCCGAGACGTAAAGGGTGAAGTCTTGAGAGAAATCCGGTGGGGATATCAAGGGGGCTTGTGTGAGAGCTTTCTTGAGGGATTCGAATGCCGTGTCTGCTTGTTCATCCCAAACAAAGGGTATGTGGGTATGAAGTAAGCATAAGAATCCATGGACTTTGGTGGCGTAATCAGGAACAAAGCGCCTAAGAAAATTGGACCGCCCTTGTAGGCTCTAGAGCTGCCGAAGCGTGCGAGGAGGCGGAAGTTCTAAGATGGCTTTGACTTTCAAGGGATCGACAGTGATTCCGTCTCGGGAAACAATGAAACCCAACAACCGGCCAGCCGGGACGCAAAAGACACACTTGTGTGGGTTCAAGCGGATTTTATATTTGCGACACCGCAGGAAAACTTGCCGGAGGTCATTAAGGTGGTCTGATCATTTTCGGGAACGAGCTGTGAGGTCGTCAAGATAGACTCGCAGGATATGGACCAAGTCATGAAAGCAATAGTTCATGGCTCGCTGGAAAGTGGCACCAGCATTTTTAAGGCCAAATGGCATGACGCGATAAGCAAAGGTGCCCCATGGGGTGGTGAAGGGAGTCTTGTACTGATCCTCCTTGCGGATGTGAATCTGGTTATATCCGGAAAACCCGTCCATGAAGGATAGGACTTCATGGGCCGCACACTCGTCAATGAGTTGATCAATGAATGGTGTAGGGAAATTGTCTTTTGGACAAGCGTGGTTTAAATCGCGGAAGTCAGTGCATACTCTAAGGGTGCCTTGCTTTTTGTTGACGGGAACAGGGTTCGACACCCAGGTGGTGTATGGAATAGGGTAAATGAACCCTGCTTTTCGAAGTTTCTCGACCTCAGCCTTAACAGCGGGGAGCTTGGAAGGGTGAATGGGTCGTTGTTTCTGACAAACAGGGGGTACTTCAGGCCATGTATCAATGTGGTGTTCAATAATGGCGGGGTCGAGACCAGGCATCTCAGTATAGGACCAAGAAAAGACATCTCGGAACTCTTGAAAGAGCTTTTTGTACGCCTGAGTTTCTGCTTGAGTGCAAGATGCGCCCAGCGAGATGAGCTCAGGTTTCTCTGGTGTTGTGGAAATGTCTATCTGTATAGTTGGGGAAATGTTGGACATGTTCCCTTCTTCAAAGGCATCGGGTGCTGGGATGGGGTCTTTTAACCAATCGACCTTGGTGGGTATGAAATCTTACGATTCGACCGATAGCTGGTTGGATGCGGTGGATATAGATGCTTCCGGGAGGAAGTATGAGCGATGATGCATATCATCCCAAGGGTAGTCGGGTGCAGTGAGTGTCTCCAAAATTTGCTCATCAGTATTGAAGTAGTCAGACCATAAATCAAGGGGTTCTGGTTTGAAAGTTGTTGAAATCATATATATTGTATTGACTTCTTCCGACGAGGATGATGGCGGGGGGTGGATCTCTTCGATTAGGGTAGGAGATATCTCCAAATCGACATTGTTTAACTCGTACAATGCTTCTCTATAGTCAGGTAGATCAGGACAATGGTGAGAGTAGTGGCCGTAAACACTGCATATAGCACAAGGATGGTTGGTGCGCAGTGATTTGTCGCGAGGCTGTAGAGGTGGCTCTAATCTAACTACTGGGATGCTGATGTCATCGTCCAACATATTCATATGCTCTTGGAGTGCCGGTAAGTGTGGGCATTGATGAGTTGGATGGCCTATCTCATCGCACAACGAGCATTTAGGGGGGGCTCGAAACACCGGTGGGGGTTTAACTGCCTTAGGAGGTGGTATAGCAGTGTATGGTTGTGGACCTCTGCCCCCAGTGGGCTTGATAGGAGGGGGAGGATTTGTTGACGACGAAGGGATATTGAGGTTAGGAGGAGGTTTAGTTGACGACGAAGGGATTGCGACACCAGGAGGAGGTTGATTTGTGGTAACAATAGGTTGTACCGGTTGGAGGATGACATTTGGTGTCGGCAGTCGAACAGGAGGCAGAATATACCACACGGGTAATCCCAATGTTAACCCGGGTAGACTAAGGGTAGCCATAACCGGGGCGCTTACTACACCCGAAGGAGGAAATAGGAAAGGGATGGTGTGGATGGGTGTAACACCAATGTGACTGGGGATCAATGGTGGTTGACTACCGGATGTTTGTGTATTCTGTGAAAGAGTACAGAGGTTTGCGACTTGGGTCTCCGGTGACGGTGGTGGAATGGCCTGAAATGTAGAGGTCATTGGTGTATCTGAATAAAGTCCGGGTCCCAAAGAAGAGACAAAGGAGGTAGTTGCACTAGAAGTTGGTTGTTCAATCATGGGAAGAACATTTTCAGGTGCTGCAGGGGCATTGGGATCATAGTATGTGAGTTGGTCGATTTTGACCACGCGTCCCTCGTGGGGGAACATCATGGTGCGAAAAACGGATGAGGCGACCGCTTTCATGGCGTACATGTAACTGCGGCCGAGTAAAAGGTTATAATCGAGCTGGGCATTAATGACCTCTATGTCAATGAGTACAGTTTTCCCACCTAATTGGACGGGGACCTTGGGTAGTAAACCTTGAGGTTGAGCTGACCGACCATCGTAGGCCCGCAATGCAGTGGTGGATTGCTGGAGAGTAGGGGATCCCAACTTCTACCAAACAAATGTGGACATGACGCATGTGGAGGCACCCTCGTCGATGATACATCGATGGATGACAAGATTTCGAATAGAAACGGAAACTTGGACTGCTATGGTGGAAGGCAGCCGTGGTTCAGACTGGTCTAAATCAAAGGTCATCAATTTTGAATCATTTGGGTCAATCGCCCCAATGGCGGAAAGTAAAGTCTTGCGCTGAGTAGAACAGTTTTTTAAGACTTCTAACGCAGACATGGCTGCGGGAGATTGAGCTAAGTCATCTACAATGTTGTAATTGGACGCAGCCCGTGCATTGGGGTTGTTGTTGATTCGGCGAAGGAGGAAGCGAGGTGCTTTAGAAGCGCCATCGAGTGGAACCTGAGGTATACGCAATGTCTGATCAGTGGGATGAGCATTAGTATCCTTTTCGGCGGGGGGGGCTTCTGAAGTCGGTCTGTATTGATTCCGACGGGTTTGGATATTGACGTCGGCAGTGGACATCATCAATAAGTGGTGGGTGCCTGAATCAAACATGGGTTGGTCAGGAGCAGCGTAAGTAATTTGTTGTGGCTGCACGTTGCCCTGTGGGGGGGCTAACGGCTGAGTGTTCACCACTCCTTGTGTTGGAAAAGGGTTTTGTAATACCAAAGGTTGTTGTGGAGGTGGTGGGGGGTGGGGTCGCGGCTGAGGAGCCGCCTACCCTTGACGATGGGCGTCATTTGTCCATAGTTGTCGAGCTCGCTCCAGATTTGGGCAAGCGTGGGTATAGTGACCATAGACACCGCAAATGGAACAAGGATGGTTTGTTCATAAATTAGCATTTTTGGCTTGCTTAGGTGGTCGATCAGGATTCTGATGAGCAGGCGCCGCGTTATTAATTTGCGGAGGATGGGTAGGTTGTGGAGCTTGGTTACGGTTTTGATTGTTTCCACGGTTGCGTCTTCTTCCGTGGTTTGGTTGCCCACCCTGGTTGCGTTGGTTATTTTGGTATTGGGGCTGATGTTGTTGTGCGTACACATGCCCTTGAGCATTGGGGGGATTCTGAGGAGCCGCAGGTGCGGGAGCAGGTTGCGGTGGAAAGTATGCAGGTGGAGCTGGAGGTGGTCCAGTTGCCTGTTGGGGTTGTTGGTACCCCTGAGCTGGTGGAGGTGTGAGGTTAGCTGGTGCAACCGGTTGTGGGTAATGCATGGGCTGTTGTGGGAACTGCATGGGGGTCTGTACCGTAGGTTGAGCATAGTATGTAGGAGGTACATATGCTGATGGCGCTTGGTCATAACAATGTTGTGGACAAGAGGGTCCATGAACGTGATGGGTCTGGTTTGTTGGAGCATAAGAAGTTGTCGCTCCGGAACTAGATGTAGCCCTAGAAAGGTCTGGGGCGGGCATGGTGCTCACCATACTAAAAGGTTTTGCTTGGGGTGTAATTTGGCCAATAATGCCATCAGCGGCATGTGATGCCCCCGGTGTGTCACCGCGTGCAGAGTCGCCTCGTGGGGCGTCCGGTATAATCGTGTATAGGTAACCCGACTGGGCGTAGATGAGATCAAACTGTTGAGCTTTGAGGATGGCCTCTTCTTCAGACTGGGGTCTTTCAGATGCTACATCCTTCGCAATGAGAGGAAGGAGGGATTTTAGAAACCAATCTAGGAAGATTCGGTCGTCTAATTTTATTTTGCATAGGCTTCGGCGCCCACGCCAATCATGAATATGGTCAGTGATATGCATGGCCGTGTTCTGTCTGCAAGACAGTAGGATCTCGACGCCCTCATCGTAGCGGACGGGTAACTGGAAGAATTGTAGGAAAGTCGAGGCAAGGGAGGTAAATGTGGCATGCGTCCCATGGGGCTGCTCGATATACCATTTGGCTGCGGAGCCAGTGAAGGTGCGTTGTAAAAGCCGTAGGCGGATTGAGTCATCCACTATGGAGTTGGAGGAACACCATAAATGGAAGGACATGATGTGATTCTGGGGGTCTTCTCCTGCCTTACCCTCAAACTTAGGGATGTCAGAGGGAAGCTTAGTGGGCATATGGGGCCACGCAGGATCATGTCTGATGGGGTCATTTGTGAGCCTAGCTAAATCTGGCAGGTTCAGACTTGCCATGTATGGTAGACTAGCAGGTGTGGTAACTGGGGCAAGGACATGCCTAGCCATTGTGGTATGGTGTAGGGGTCCAGTAGCGCCTAAAGGTACGCTAGGTATGGAAGGTATGTGCCCTCCCATAGGTGTGGGATGGTATGGGTTAGCGCTTCCAAGTGCAACATGGGTTACACTTGGGTTAGGAATTGCACTAGGGATTCCTGGGATAGCACTCCCAAGTGCAACATGCGTTGCACTTGGGTTGGGAATCGTACTAGGGATTCCTGGGATGGGGTTTGTGGAAACCAAAGGGGGTATGACCCCCATGTTGGGTATACCCATGACAGGTGGTGGCCCTGTGTTAGGCATTCCTAAATGTGGAGTGTTACCCATATTGGGCATACCCAGGGGGGTAGTTGTTGCCGTGGATGATACTACAGCAGAAGGGTCTGCGGATGTTTGACCTATGGTAGTTGTAAATAGTGGATCAAATGGTGTTCCAGACATAATGGTGGTTGGTGATAACTCTGTGGGGTTTTCGGATTCTACCTCCAAATCAAAAGTGAAGTGGGGTATGTCAGAATCGGATGACTGTCTGATTGATTGACGATGTGTCAAATCAAGGGATAGGGCTCTGCGTCCGTGACGTGGAGAGCCAAGTGGACTAAACTCTGGGAGTTCGCCCTGTAGACGACGAGAGCGTCTAAAATTCTCAATGGTGAGAATATGTGTTTGGGTAAAAAATTTGTTTTAAGTATCAGGTGGTGATATATATATAAAAGACTCAAAACCCTAATGCAACCAAGGGTGCAAGAAGGGGAGTGAAAAAATAGAAGGCTCTCAGGCCAAAAAATCAATCCTCAAAAAAGGCACTTATTCTAGCAGCTGTGCTACAATAAGTGGAGGAATGCAACAACTGGTCAGAATACCAACATGCAAGCGGCTCCTAGAAAAAATAGGTGTAACTAGACCACAGGTAGGTTGAAATCATGCAAACACCTAATCTAAAAGTATTGTGACTCAAACAGACGATATCCTCTGCAAGGTGATGAAATCCAAGTCAGACAATATGAATGTTGAGACAACGGCTAGATATCCCCCTACCGGGAGGGACACCGGGTAATCAATCCTAAAGACAGGATACTAGGATACTCCGTTCATGACGCGTCGAGAAAAGGTAAATCTGTCATTTGGTCCTTTGATCGCAATATCCCAATACAGGGATATCCCGAGAACTGCGAATGGTAGCCCTTTGGTTACTGAATGGATTTCGGTATTCCACTCAGGCTTCCGGAACCATCCTCGCGACTTCAACCCTCCTAAGGGAGAGGCCTTCCCACAAACCGGTTGTGACCGCGCCAAAAAGTACTAAGAGATTTTAGCTCCCTAATTGGACAACTTCTATGTCTCAGATGTAGGAACTGAGGGGTGTTATTGGAACACCTATCCCCCCAATACTACCTAGCTACAAGAATTCTTTTAGTGTTCCCCAAGTGGGGTTAAAAGTGTGTTCAAATTAAGGTACGTTTTAAGGCTTAGTTCAATTAAGTGATCGTGTGAGTGCACGTGAGGTGTTGTAAACTGAACTTGAAAAAATTAAATGCTTTACAGGAAATTTTCAAAAAATAAAGGATTTTTCGAAAATAAAAAGCAAATATTTATGACTTTTTTTTTCACTAAAAAGAATTTAAATGCCTTTCAAAAAATAGCTCAAAAAACAAAGGATTTCTTGGATTTATGAAAGCAAATAATAGACTTCTTTTTAAAAGCAATAAATGGATTTCTTCGTTTCAAGAAAAAATTGCTAAGGGCAAGATTTTTAAAGAAGTAAACAGGAAAAATTTGAATCTAGATGAAAATGCAAAATGATTCTTTCTTTCACTTTCTTGAAAATTTTTAAAAAGATTTCTAGATATGCACTTTAAATAGTAAAAAAAAATTTTAAAGCTGTCAAATATGCAGAATTTAATACTGTAAAAAATGTGCTATGGGCAGAAAGTACAGTAAAATTTTTTTCAAAATCGGGATGGCCGAATGAAAAATTCAGCCGCGCGGGTTTTAACAGAAAAGCCGCGATGGACCGCGCGGGTTTTTTGTCGCACAGTCGCGATGGACCGCGCGGGTTTTGGCCGCACAGGCGCGATGGACCGCGCGGGTTTTAGCCGCACAGTCGCGATGGGAAGCGCAGAAATTGGCCACGGAGCCGCTGTGCGCAGCGCAGAAAAACGCAGAAAGGTCGCGATGGACCGCGCGACTGTCTGGCAAAAAGACGCGATGGACCACGCGGAAAAATGCAGAAAAGTCGCGATGGACCGCGCGACTGTCTGGCGAAAAGCCGCGATGCGGAAGCCGTGCACGGAAATCAAGAAACGAACCCGAAAATTGAAAATTTCGGGCTGTTTATGGGGCCAAAACTCAGAGCAGCAATGGATCTGCTGTCTAAGATGGCAGATCTATGGATCTAAAGGTTAAAAACTCATAAAAAACTAAGATTAAAGGCAAAACTAGAGATCTATAGTTCAAACCAAAGCGGAGTCGCCAAAAACTGTTGGCCCGGTTTTGCAACCAGGCTTAGTGCTATGGGCACCTGCTAACTAGTAGCAGCAGTTTCAATAGAAATAAAAACAAGAAACTAAATAAACAAGACTATTCATGGATCTAAGCAAAGATATTAAGCAAATAACAAAAATAATTTAAAATCAAGAACAAGAACATATAAAATAAAGAATTTGTATTGAAAGAATGGGGCAAGCAAGTGCTTGCGGAATCAATACCTCTAATGGTGAGGTTGAATAGCTCCAAGGATGAGCAACTCCAATCTCCAATGGTCTCTTCTCCAATGTGGTTTGCAATGGCTAAAATGCTCAAGGGAGATTTCAGCAGCATAAGGATGAGATAATGGATGGATGTGAAATGAGGAGCCCCTACCACCTTTTTATAGGTTTTGGTGGTGGGAAATACCATTTGTGGTTTTGTGGAAACCAAATGGTATTGACCAACATGGTTTAGGTACTTTTCCCTCCTTTTTCCTTTTTTTTGAATAAAAATAATATTTTAATTCCCTTTTTAATATTTTTGGGAATTTGGACCCTTTTTGAGGGTTTTTTATGATTTTCTTGGAAAAATAATCTTTTTTAATGGAAAAAGGGGTGTACTGAGGTCTTTTGGTGACCTTTTGTTGGTTTCAAAGGCTCAGATGGTGGAAAAGTGGACAAATGGGTCATGTGAGTAAGGGAGTGAGCTAGTGAGCACTTTTTAGGTGTTAACAGAACTCCTGTTCCACAGAGGTAAGTAGTGAGTACTGGTTCCGGACGAACTTTGTGGAATATCGCACTCCACTTGGCACCTAAGGACATCAATCCATTGTCTTCCTTGTATTTTCCAGCTTCCATACTAGTTGTACAAGGGAAAAAAGGAAGAAGCTCCAGTAAACCTTCCCAAACATGTCATTAATGAGGTACCGTAGTGACCACTCTTCTAGGTCTCTTTTACCCAAGATCCCTTTCAGTAGAGAGATATCCCTTCATCTATATTGGTTTCTCATTTCATATTGTCCGACTTGGATTTCATCACCTTACGGAGGATACGATCTATTGAGGTATCTAGATCTTAGATAGGAGGTTGCTTGCTCTTTTACCTTGTAGAGGGTCATTTTGTTTTAGTGATGCTTGTTGGCTTTTTTTCCTCATTGTTATATCTCACTTGATGTAGCATCAGTTACAGTAAAGTTTTTTTAGCTTTCTTTTTGGCCTGCGTGCCTCTTTTTTTCTTGCTCCCCTTTTGCACGCTTAGTTTCCTGAGGGTTTTTGAGCTCTTTTTTCGCGAGAATTCACCCACGTCCCTTAGTATTATTCCATGGTGGATCCAAAGAAATATCTGAGACATCAAGGGATGAGTCCCGAACCATTCACACCTAGAATTAGTCAGTCACCATCTCCATGCACCCAAGCCCCTTTTGGGACTACCAATCCAAAGACCCCTTTTCAAGGGGTATCTTTTGCTTTCCCTCCATTTGGAGATATTGCTCCTCCCTTTATTGCTACTTTGAATCTTCTTGGATTTTCTATAGGATTACCAGTATGCTTATTCTCTAATTAGGTGATCCTGAATACACCTAATACTTCAAATGATAACTCTCCATCACGAGAACATCAATCCCAAATTGATCCTTCATCTTCTTCGTCGGATGTATCTTCTTCTGTTTCTTCTTCCTCTCCTGATAAAAGCAGTGGTGTTAGTAATCCGGAAGATAAGAAGAAGAAGAAAAGGAAGGTTACGAAGAAGAATAATAAGAAAGAGACCCATCATCAACCGACTGCAATTAATGATGCTCTTTCTATTCAAACACCTCGGAAACCCATGTTCCTTTGCAGACTTTGCAGGGGGGATAACCTTCTTAAGGATTGTCCTGGCCTTTCCAAATTATTAGAAGAGTGGTATAAAGCACACAAACAACCTATATCATCAAACTCTAGACATCATACTGATGATACCCCATCGACCAGTCACCCTATGGTTAAGGTTCGGAAAGGTAAAGTCAAGAATCCTTGTTTTTTATGCAAGGACATGCACCTTACTTACCTTTGTCCTCCAATGGATGAAGCTTCACAATTGTTGGAAGACATTACTGTATCCCAGAATCACCTTCCAACCAGATATCATAAGTTGTCCCTTAACACCTCATTGGTTGACAAAGTAGTCGATCCTCCTCCATCCTCTATTAATCCCATTCTTTCCTCAAAGAGTGGAGAACAAGTAGTTCATCCCACTTTTCTTTTGAAGAGTGAAGTTGAGGTAATTGATTCAGTGTCATCTCCACTCGATCCCTCTCTTTCATTGGAAAAATGTCAAGACTGAAGAAGTCAGCATTACACCATCTTCATCTCATCCTTCTCTTCCAGTTGAGGGTGAATTGAAAACCAATGATGTTTTCTTAGTCAGTTCAGATTGTTATGTACAAAGGGAAATCCTCTCCATTTCCATGGGATATCCTCCAAGTACTAAGGTTATTTCCTTTGATTGGAATAGTCTAACATAATCTCAACTTCCCTCGAGTGTTCCTTTCTAGATATTTGTAGAAGTTACTGATAGGAATGTACTTCACACTATTGATGATGAAGGAGCTTCTATTAGTATTTTATCCTCCACTACTCTAGATTATGTCTATTCCATGAAAGTTGTAGTGTCCACACTCTTACGAGTAATGTATTTCCGTCATCGTGGAAACATAGTTACCATTGATCCTCTTTCCTTTGTTACACCTAATCATTGTATGATTTCCATCCACCAGACTTCCCCGAATGTTCCACGTGTCCTAGTGGTTCCTCCCCCATCATCATCTGTGTCTCTCGGTTGTGGAAATCGTACCAGATTTGAGTCATTAGTGAACTGATAAATTCTTCCCATCGTGGAAGAATCTTATGTTTCTAGCCTATGGACATCATGTTGGAGTTAATACCACTAGCTTCTTATGATGAGGGAAAAATACCCACCTCTGGACATCATGTTGGGTAGGAACCAACTTTGAGCATAGTTTTTTTTTTTAAGCCCGTTAAAAAATGAAATGGGCTACTTCAAGCATAGTTATTTTATATTTCAAGCTTGTGTAAAAATGAAACCTATCATGAGCATAGTTCCCTTTTTGTGTCAAGCTTGTTAAAAAATGAAATAGGTCACCATGATCATAGTTCCCTTTCTGTATCAAGCTCGTTAAAAAATGAAACAGATTCCTCTCCCATTGAGTTGAGTCTCCCACCATATTTAGGACTTGAACCTTCATTTCATCTGCCTGTGTCAATTAATCCTCATTCTTCCTATCCCTCTTGTGAACAATTTCCTATTAGTATCCAGGAATTTAATTGGGTGAATAGGAAGAGTAGGAAGATGAAACGAAGCTTGGGGGGGATGTCTCCAGCCTTTGGACATCATACTGGATTTAAGCTGCTATCTTTCATTGATAAGGCTGGGGGGGAACTTTCCAACCTCTAGACATAATGTTGGTAAATAACTCGTCAATGGGCCTCATTGCGAGCATAGTTTAGTTTCCACTTCAAGATCGCTAAAAAATGAAACCATCATTCTGAGCATAGTTTATTTTCTGTCGCAAGCTTGTTTAAAAATGAAGCAGATACCATGAGCATTCTTCCAACCTTTATTCAAGCTCATTAAAAACAGTAAGAGGTGTCGAGCTTACTTTTCACCTTTTTGTGCTCTGGTTAAAAACATGAAAATTGGTTTGAGCTTACTTTTTCCTTTTTCATGCTCGGGATCCAAACATGAAAAATATTCTGAGCACTTTTAATACCATTCTCGTGCTCGTTAAAAATTGAATAAAAAGGTGTGTATAATGAGTATAGGTTGATCACTTTATTTGGCCTTGCTAGACTACTTACGAAAAAGGAATTGTTCCAAGTTTAATTTGTCCTTTGTCATACTCGATCACCAACCATGACAAATTTGTACATGGAGTCCTCTTTACGCTCTTTTCATACTCTTAAAATAAGAAAAGGTTGCCAAGTGAAATTATCTCTTTCACACTTGTAAAAGAATTTGAAAGGACGTCTATTCAGTGGTAGTTTATCAAACATCAAAGGACCCTTTTGGGACCGAACCCCTCCTTTATTAGGTTCATAAAACGTGTGAGATTGGACTCGTTCGAAGGATGAGCTATACCGAGCATCTGTTATCCTCCTCAATCTCGTTAAAAAGAAAAGAGGTACTCATCAAGCATGATGGGGGTTGGGGAGAATCAGTTGAGTTTGTTTTAGAGATATTTATGGCAGCTTGTGTCACCCTTGAACATGGAACATGTTTGTGTCTTGTCATATAGTTGGGTAATATGCCAGTGTATGAGTCATGGAAATTCTGTGAGTCATCCTGCTCCTTCAAGTCACATGAAGAATGCCTCAGTCATTGTTGCAGTATGTCTTGGTCTCTACCTCGTCGAGTCAATGTTGTCAAGTCATTATTGTCATGCCATTCAATGTTCAAGGGAAGTTTACCTTGGTCAGCCTTTGCATCCTTTTTTCAGTCCATACTCATCTATTTTCATTACTTCACATCACTTTACTATGTCGGTTTCATGTCGATGATCTGGGATTCATTGATCCCTCCTTCGGCGAGTCTATTCCTTTTGAATTCAAGTCGTTATCTAGAAATTGGGCTTAGGAACCACCTCAGTACCTTGGTACTTGCATGCCTCAATGGCAAGTTTCCTCGTATTCAGTAGTGGGTTTCATCATTGACCTCGGATCGAATGATCTCGCAGATGTTTGACGTCAAAACATCTATTCAAATCCATTGGAATGTAATAGAGATACCTTGGGGATCATTATCATCATTGGTGGTTTCCCTCACACTTTTTAACTGTTTACATTATTGATCGATAATCAAGTGGTTGCTATCGTGTTCGAATTCAACACCTTGTAATCATGTGGTTAGATTTGTATCAATTCAGGATCAGGTAGAATACCCTGGATGGTTCTGATGTTTATTTCACATCCAGGTTGCGATGGTGATTTTTTGGGTAAGTTCCCACATAGACATTATGTTGGTGACCTCATTTATGTTGTGTCACACAAATCCACTTTTGTATTGGTCGTGGTTGTGTCATTATTTTTTCATGTATCTATGCGTGTAATCTAGTAGCCATGATTTCAATCATTGTTGAGTCAGTACTATCATGGATCTGTGTTGTATTGGTCGACATCCATGCTTTAAGTCTTTTGTTCCGAGCATGGGTATGCATGCCTCAGGGTTATTAGACATATTGTTGATGTTTCCTTGCAGTGCCTCTCTAGTTACCTTCCAACTATCTCTGCAGACTTCTTTATTAGTAAAAAATTTTGGCCATCAAATTCCTTCTAACCTCACACTATAGAAGGCATCTGTTATACCTCAAATTGTCACTTTGTACACCATTGAGAGCCTTTATGCCATATCACCATGAAGAACGTAATGGTCATACCTCCTAAGAAGTGTTGAGACCCATCCTCATCATGTCGGTCCCCTCCCTAGTCTTACTTGGAGGAAAATCCAACACTTAAGGGTTGAATGCCACTTCACTAGGCCTATCTTGCCAATATTTTCATGCCCTGCTAGTGGTGCAAGGCAGGAAAATACAACATTTTTGCGCTTTGTATGCCTATAGGGGCATGAAAATTACAACCTTTTCATGTTCTGATTAGTTCTAGGGACGCGAAAAATACCTCAACAACCACATTCCTTGGTTTTAGGATATTGAATCTCGAGGAGATTTCATGGGATAAGAATTCCCTTCGAATCTCGTATCACCCTCCTTTATTGGTATGATGTAGCTCCATGATCCATCTTTTACTCACCTAGATCCATTATTCTCTCTTAGTGGTTGGTATCCCAAATCTTATAAGAAGAAGGCCATCCATAAGCTAGGGGGGGGACTTTGGAGGCATCAAACTTATGATCTCAGAATTCTTGTAGAGGTGGCAAAGGAGAGCTTGGAAGGAGGTGCTATCATCTTGGACATCGAGGTATAACATTGTAATTATCTTCTCTAGCATTCTTAATGATAACTTGGCTTATTCTCCCATGTATTTTATCTTACCATTTGGATGCATGATATGTTATAAATTAAATCTAGATCAATACATCTATTGCTTTGAGGTTTCTTGGCCTTTTGTCTTGCTCAAACAGGTTCAAGTTTTGGAGATCAAATTTGGAGTCGGAGCTAGGACAACCAACAAACTAAAAGTAAGTCATATTGCTTCCTCTTCTTCTCATACTTAATGATCTATGTATTGTGTTAGATCTAGGAGAATAAATTACCATTTGTTTTGTTTATGTCTTAGCTTGGACATTTCCAAACTTAGTTCAATCTCTGGGAGGGTTTAACTATCCGTAGGACAAATTCTCTAAAACAATTTTCATGTAGGATTTAGGTTGTTTTAGGGTCGTTTTTGAAAGGTAAAAGCCTGACCTGGGTGACGCACTTCTCCCTTTCAGGAAGTGCGTCGACTAGCAGTGATGCACATACCAAAAGGGGAGAGTGCGTCATTGACTCCCTGTATTCACAGTCGGGGTGCGTCGGCTGTAGAGCGACCCAAAAAATAAAAAATCAAGCAAATTATTAGGGTTTTTTGCTATGAATCTCTTCTAACACCCTTTTAATTGTTATTCATGCAAGTTCCATCAAACAAAATGGTGCAATGGAAGGAGAGGAACCCGATCTAGGAAGAAGGATACCACAATTGTGAAGTTGTTACAACTAAGAGGGGGGGTGAATCAGTTGTAATTATAACAATAATCAATTTATCTTTCCTTTTAAAATTTTATTAGCATTCACAAAAGGATTTTCAAGATAATGAATAAGATAAGCAAAGAACTAGTAATCATCATTCACACATATGATGTACACAGTCACATATATTCATGAGGAAACCCATAAAGGGAAAAACCTCTTCTTCTTAGAATGATAAGCAGTCTTTAACTCCTGTACATCAATTATCTTTGAGCACCAACTCAAGATGAGGCTACAACCTATGTTTAATAAGCTGCAACTTGTTGTGAGCACCAACTCTCATGTTTTTTCTAGCACCCACTAGAAGGAAGAACCCACTCCCAATATTCAGGCATCAACCTAATTTCCAAAGGAAATCAATCCTCCCTAACACCTCCCTTCCACCCTATGTAAGAATTTTTCATTCAATTACATTTCACTGGTTCAAATATATCAGGACATACCCTTTTCATTTTTTTTCTGTGTTGCTATAGCTTGGGTTTCTAGGCATTCTATTCTTCATTAAATTGAGCCACACATTTTTCTTCTGAATTGTTTTCTTCAAATCATAGCTTCATCTTCTTCAGCCAGCAACCACTCCTCTTCATCCTCTCAATTCTCTCTCCCATTTTGTTCTACTCGATTGGTTTTTATATATGCTAAAGTTATATGCCTCGGTCTCTTTAACTTCCAGATGTTCCAATTCTAAAACTGAAGTTGTCTCTTTACCTCCTAATTCGAACATTGAATTGTCTCTTTGACTTCCATAACTTACACGTTGTAATTGAATAATTAATAAATAAATAAATGTTTGTGAGTCGCATCCTGTATGAGTCGCATTTTATCTGAGTCATGGCTTGTCTGAGTCGCAGTTGTCTGAGTCACAACTGTCTCAGTCACAGTTTGTTTGAGTCACAGCTTGTCTGAGTCACAACTGTCTGAGTCACAAATTGTCTGAGTCGCAGCCTATCTGAGTCACAGCTTTTCTGAGTCGTAGTTGTCTGAGTTGCAGCTATCTGAGTTGCAACTATCTAAGTCGTAGTTTTCTAAATCGCAGTTTGTCTGAGTTGCAGCTTTCCTGAGTCACAGCTCGTAGCTGTCTAAGTCACAGTTTGTCTAACAACATTCTTTTCTTGTACTTCAATCTCAGTCGCAGCTTTAGTAAACTGAAGTTGGTATGGTCTGAGCCCACCTTGTCTGCTTTCCAACCATTAATGACAACTGAATCATAGTGCCAAAAATATCCCCCTTTGGAATTGATGGAAACCTAAAATTTATGATGTTGCAAGTGTAATCACCGACTGCTTGTCATCTGCAACTACCTAAACTTCTCCCCCTTTGACATCAATTTCAAAGAAAAAATGACAATACATCTCCCCCTATCAAGATGAACTCAGAAACCAGCAAAGAAAACATTCTGGAACCATCTCAAAATTACATCAAATATGCAATAAGCACAAAATCCCCCTGCCAAAGTGAACAAGTTAGTTGGAATAAGATATGACACCCAACTTCTGGCGCAGATATTCAAACTGGATTTTGGATAAGGGTTTAGTAAAGATATCAGCAATCTATTCTTTAGAAGGAATGAAATGTAATTGGACAACTCTATTTGTAACCTGCTCCCTTAAAAAATGATACTTGATTGGAATGTGTTTGGTCTTGGAATGAAGAACAAGGTTCTTGGAGACACTAATGGCACTTGTGTTATCACAATGAAGAGGAATAGATTCAACATATGTTACTTTTAGATCTGCAAGAATTTGAATCATCCATAGAACCTGTGTACAACATGTGTCCGCAGCAATGTATTTAGCTTCTGTGGTAGACAAAGCTAAAGAGCCTTGCTTCTTACTTAGCCATGCTACTAGTGAATCACCCAAGAAGAATGCACCTCCACTTGTGCTCTTTCTTTCATCCAAGCAGTTTTCCCAGTCAGCATCTGAATATGTTGTTAACTAAAAGTTCTGATTTCTAGGATACCAAAGACCATAAGTCATTGTGGCTTTCAAATATTTGAATATTCTCTTAACAGCTACTAAATTGATTTGCTTAGGAGCATACTGAAATCTACCTACCATACCAACAGCTTGCATTATATCAGGATGAGATGTTGTGATGTACAACATGCTACCTACCATTGACCAATATGTTCTTTGATCAATATATGGTGATACATCATCCTTGATAAGCTTGCATCCAACAACCATGGGTGTGCTGACAGGTGAAGAATATTCCATATGAAATATCTTCAACATCTCCTTCAAGTACTTCTCAACTCTGATTGATATGAAGACCAAGAAAGAATGACAACTCCCTTGTCATTTACATCTCAAACTCAGATTGCATGGCATTAGCAAACCACTGAACAGAAGAATCATTAGTTCATCCAAAAATAATGTCATCCACATAGACCAAAACAACTAATAAATCAACACCTTCAACCTTGATGTACAAATTATTGTCAACAATACCTTTCTTGAAACCTTTGTCCAATAGATACTTATCCAATCTATAATACCAGGCCCTTGGTGCTTGTTTCAATCCATATAGTGCCTTCTTTAGTTTGCAAACATAGTTAGGATTGTTTGTCAGTTGAAATCCTTCAGGTTGCTCTATATAGACTTATTCTTTTAGATTTCCATTAAGAAATGTTGATTTAACATCCATCTAATACACTCTGAAGTTTTTGTGGCTAGTATATGCAAGAAACATTCTAATGGCTTCTAATCTTGCCACTGGTGCAAAAGTTTCATCAAAATCCTGACCCTCAATTTGTGCATACCCTTTACAGACCAATCTGGCTTTATTACTCACAAACCGTCCTTGTTCATTCATCTTGTTTTTAAACACCCATTTATAGCCTATTACATTCTTATCTGTAGGTCTAGGAACAAGTTCCCAAGTATTATTCTTCTCAATTTGATCAAGCTCTTCATTCATGGCTTTAATTCAATCTTCATCTTTACTAGCTTCATCAAAGTTCTTAGGTTCAACCATAGATAGAAAATCAATCGGTGATTGCTCTGAAGCTTCAATCAATTTTCTTCTTGTCTGAACTCCTTTATTCTTGTCACCAATTATCTGACTTTCAGGATGATTCTTTTTAACAATTTTGGAAGGTGATTTTGTTTCTGTTTGTTGATTTCAAATTGCCTGAATATTTGCATCTCCATCATCTAACTCAAAGTCTTCTCTTTCTAATTCTTGGACCTCTTCATCTTCAATTTCAATTGTATTCCCTGCATATGATTCAATACTGTTTATCTGATCATTTTTAACTAAGATTTCTTCATCAATTTTAATGTCAATACAATCAACTAATTTATGCAATCTTTTATTATGGCATCTATATCCTTTGTTGTTTGTTGCATATCCCAAAAAGATACCTTCATTAGCTCAATCATCATATTTTCCAAGGTGTTCATCATTATTTTTAATATAGCATTTACTTCCAAAGATTTTGAAATGCTTAATAGTAGAAGGTCTCCCAAACGAAAGTTCATAAGGATTCTTATCACTGTTTGGTCTTAGATGCGCTTTGTTAAGAATATGGACAGCTGTATGAATTGCTTCTACCCAATAAATATAAGAAATGTTTTTTTCATTCATCATTGATCTTTCCATTTGTTGAACTGATCAATTATGTCTTTCCACTACTCCATTTTGTTGTGGGGTCCCTGGAATAGTATATTCCCTTTGATCCCATGTTTATCACAGAATTCTTTAAAATATCCTGAACTAAATTCTCCTCCTCTATCAGACCTTACTGCCTTCAATATTTTTCTTGTTTGATTCTCAGTTAGAGCCTTAAACACTTTGAATTTTTCAAATGCTTCAGATTTTTCTCTTAGAAAAGCAACCCACGTGAGTCTAGAATAATCATCAATAACCAACATGAAATAGTTTTCTTTTCTTGTACCTTCCTTCCTCGATGGTCCACATAAATCCATATGTACTAACTGAAGGGGCTTATTTGTTGATGTAAAACCTTTTGATTGAAACGGAGTGCGGATCAGCTTTCCCATTTGACATGACTTACGCACCGAATCATATGGCTTTGATATCTTTGGAAGATCCTTTACCACCCTATTGTTACTAATTTTGATTATATTATCAAAATTAAAATGTCCAAGTCTCTTATGCCACAACCAACTCTCAAAACATAAACATTATTTTATGTCCTTATGCCTTTTGCAATCAGTTGTCCCAAGGGTACAGATTTTATCTTGCAACCTTTCGAATTAAAAACTTATTCACACCCTCTGTCACAGACCTGACTGACACTAAGGAGGCTATGTTTTAAACCATAAACAAACAATATGTCTTGAGATTTTCCTCTGCCATTACTCAAGATTGCCATCCCTTTTCCTTCGATTTTTCCTAGAGCATCATTTCCAAAGGTCACATTTCCTGCTTTACTTTCATTTAGAGACATAAATTTATTTTTATCACCCGTCATGTGTTTAGAACAACCATTGTCAATATACCAGATATCCTTTTTCCTTTGAGCAGAAAGTACGAATCCACATTTGTCACTTTCTTTCTTTTTCCAAGCCTTAGCCTTTTCAAATGTATAATTTATTCTCGGATTTGTTTTGTATTTCCTTAAATGACAGTCTGAAGCTTTGTGTCCAAAATTATGACAAACAAATCATTTTGGATCATTATTTAATAGATCAAAAGAGTTGATATGTTGATAATCAGTTCTTCTTTTAGTTGTGGACTGAATTGCGTGATATACGTGTTTCCTCACTGACTATCCAACTCTGTTTTGTAGCAGCTGACTCTTTGACTTCCGTAGTTGCATAGTTCTAAATTTAATGCCACAATTTGCAATTTTATGATCTTCTTTCTAGGATTGATTGCTTTGTCTCTTGTTGGTTGTGTTCCTGATCATATCTCAACTTATATTTATTAATTTTGGTTAGCAAGGTATGATCATCATCTGAATTTCTGCTACTTGAACCACTTTCATAACCTAGGCCAGTCTTTATCAATGGAGATCTTTGTTTACTCAGGATGTTATTCAGTTCTTTTGAGGCTTTGATACTTGACAAATTTTGGTGGTACAAAGCTTGAAATTTCTCCAAATCTTTTCTAGCTTTTACTACTTCTTCCGGAGCTTCACATCTCAAATGTTTCTCTGCTAATTGTTGTTTTAGAGTGTCTTCTATTTTCTTTGCTTCTTCTAATTCTAATTTTAACATCACAAAATCTTCATTTGTTCCTTTACCATTATTTTCAAGCTGCATCAACAAAAAAAATTGTTTTCTCTTCTTAAGTCTGATTCTATCAATCTCTTCTAAAGCGTTGATTAATTCACCTTCCATGTCAATCATAGCTTCTTCATCATTAAGATCTTCTATGTCCATAAGCATAAAATGATTCATTATATCTTCACAAGATGAATTGCGATATATATCCTCTGAGCAGTTATCATCATTTGCACACAAACTTTTCTTTTTACTGTATTTCTTAAATTTGTATTTCTCTTCATCATCAAAATTCTTATCTTTTTTCTTGTGAGGACATTTAAAGGCAAAATTACCTATCTTACCACAGTTAAAACATTTAAAGGGCGGCTTGTCTCTATATTTACCTAATCCTTTCTTCAATCTTCTTACAAATTTTGCCTCAATCTCATCTGCTCCAGAATCAATATTCTTATCTGCTTTAAAGGATGCTTCTCTGAGTGATGATTTTATCTGTACTAATCCTCATTTCATAAGAAGTTAGAGTTCCTAGGAGTTGATCAATGCCCAGAGTTTTAAGATCATTTAACTCTTCTATTGCTAAAACTTTGGGGTTAAATTTATCAGGCAGAGATCTTAAAATTTTATGAATTAAGGATTCTTCTTCAATTGTTTCACTGAGGCCCTTAATAGCATTCACAAGCTCTTCAACCCTTAGGAAATATTTACTAACATTCTCATCCTCGTTCATCTTTAGTTGTTCAAATTTCAACCTGTATGTCTGCAGTTTGGCATCTTTTACTTTCTCATTCCCTTCAAAACTGCTTATAAGTTTGTCCCATGTTCCTTTGGTAGATTCAATATGCATAACTTTTACAAATTCAGCTTCTTCAAGACCACTGAGGATAGCATTAATTTCTTTTGCATTAAAGGTAAATTCTAGTTTGTCATCTTTGTTGGCTAGTACAATGGGCTTTACATATCCAGTTTCAACTACATCCCATACATCAACACCTAAGGACATAAGCTAGGTTCTCATTCTAGCCTTCCAGAAAGCAAAAATTTTCCCATCAAACAGACGAGCCTTATTGATTGAATTTCCATCATGACTAGTCATGTTTTAAGCTCACAGATCTACCTTTAAATAAAAGGAACCCACTCTTATACCAATTGAAGTTGTTACAACTGAGAGGGGGGGGTGAATCAGTTGTAATTATAACAATAATCGATTTATCTTTCCTTTTAAAATTTTATTAGCATTTACAAAATGATTTTCAAGATAATGAATAAGATAAGCAAAGAACTAGTAATCATCATTCACACATATGATGTACACAGACACAGATATTCATGAGGAAACCCATAAAGGGAAAAACCTCTTCTTCTTAGAATGATATGCAGTCTTTAACTCCTGTACATCAATTATCTTTGAGCACCAACTCAAGATGAGGCTACAACCTCTATTTAATAAGCTGCAACTTGTTGAGAGAACCAACTCTCATATTTTTCTAGCAGCCACTAGAAGGAAGCACCCACTCCCAATATTCAGGCATCAACCTGATTTACAGAGGAAATCAATCCTCCCTAGCACCTCCCTTCCACCTTATGTAAGAATTTTTCAGTCAATTATATTTCACTGGTTCAGATATATCATTACATACCCTTTTCATTTTTGTTCTGTGTTGCTATAGCTTGGGTTTTTGGGCATTCTATTCTTCATTAAATCGAGCCACACATTTTTCTTCTGAATTGTTTTCTTCGAATCATAGCTTCATCTTCTTTAGCCAGCAACCACTTCATCCTCTCAATTCTCTCTCCCATTTTGTTCTACTCAATTGGTTTTTATAGATGTTGAAGTTATATGCCTCAGTCTCTTTAATGTCTATATGTTCCAATTCTAAAACTGAAGCTGTCTCTTTACCTCCTAATTCAAAAATTGAATTGTCTCTTTGACTTCCAGAACTCACATGTTGTAACTGACTAATTAATAAATAAATTTTTTTCAGTTGCAGCCTGTCTGAGTCGTAGTTTGTCTAAGTCACAGCTTGTCTGATTCATAGTTGTCTGAGTCACAGCTATCTGAGTCGCAGCTGTCTGATTTACAATTTTCTGAGTTGCAATTGTCTGAGTCACAGTTTGTCTGAGTCGCAGCTTGTCTGAGTCACAGTTGTTTGAGTCGTAACTTGTCTGAGTCGCGGCCTCTCTGAGTCGCAACTTGTCTGAGTCGTAGCTGTCTGAGTTACAGCTGCCTGAGTTGCAGCTGTCTGAGTCACAGTTTTTCCTAGTCGTAGCTGTCTGAGTCGCAACTCGCAGTTGTTTGAGTCGCAGTTGTCTGAGTCGCAACTCGCAGCTATCTGAGTCGCATCTCGCAGCTATCCGAGTCGCAGTTTGTCTAACAACATTCTTTTCTTGTATTTCAATCTCAGTCGCAGCTTCAGTAAACTGAAGTTGGTATGGTCTGATTCACCCACCTTTTATGCTTTCCAACCATAAATGACAACTGAATCATAGTGCCAACAAATTGATCCATAGCCAAATTGTTTTATCTCTCCTCTTCTACATTTCGTAAGTTGCTAATGATTTAGGGATTAGGGAAAATCCAAGGGCATATATCTCATTACCAAGATGATGATGATATTGTGGTGTAACACAGGGGAAATGGGATGCTAAATGGAATGATTGCATTAATTCTCTCAACAAAGCAGGTATGAAGCTCAGGAATGCTGAAGATACACTTGTGTGGGGCTAGAATAATAAGTCAGGTTAGGTTACTACAAAGGATGCATATGAGGCTATATTTTTTTCTCGGGCGAAGAAAGAAGACAAATGGTGGTTTGTGAAAATTTGTGAGTGGCAGCTCCCACTCAAACTTAAATGTTTTTTTTGTTGTGTTTAGAAAATTGGTTGTTGGCTTGGGACAATTTGGTTAAAAGACAATCGCAAGGGCCTAGACTGTGTGTTCTTTGAAAGAAGGAGAGTGAATCTATTGATCACCTATTTATCTTTTGTCATTTTAGAAAATTGGTTTGGAAAGAAGTGTATGAATACTTGAACATTACACAGGTTTGGGGATCCTTATGCCTTGATGACAGTCTTAGATAGTGGGGTAAGTTGGTTTTCCATCATAATTGTTGCCAATTTTTCTTTGTTGGGCCATCTAGAAAATGAGGAATATGACATTATTTGATAACATGAATCGTGTTCCTCAATTATATAGTTTAAGAATTTTGGTACTTTACAATGATTATCATAAGGGGAAGGATCATAAAAGGAAGAAATATATGAAGGAGCCCTCTTTCAAGTTTAATTCTGCTATAGGATGTTTTGATGGTTCTGGTGGTTGTGGAATGGTTCTCAATATTGATGAAGATCACTATTTTAAAATGAGGATGGGGTGTGGACTGGGCATAAACACTAAAGCTGAGATTTTGGCCATATGGGGGCTACTACAGTTTGCTTGGATTAATAGTATATTGTCCTTACAAATATCCAGTGATTCTCGAGTAATTATTAAGTGGGCTTCATGATTATAGAACTTGCAGGTGTTGCATATTGAGCAATGGTGAAATAGGATTCCAAGCTTGTTGGCAAAATTCCCTGGTATTGCTCTATCTCATATCTATAGGAATTATAACAAGGAGGTGGATTTTCTATCGAAGCTTGCAGTGGATCTTCCTATTGGTACTTTATTGTTTGAAGAACTCATGGAAGGATCAATGATTTATGTTGGGTCTTCTCTTTTGAATGACTGATGCAGGTTATGTTTTTGGTAGGATTGTGGTCATGTTTGATATTGTCTCTTTTTTGGGGGGTATCTGATATATAGGATTTTTTTGTTTATGTGTTTAATCCTGGATACTTAATTATCTTACGACTGTTGATAGTTTCAATGGATAGTTTTGAAAACTTAACTTCTGGTTAAGTATAGATTATAGTTTGTTATGATTTATGTAACTGATATGTGGGCTTGATCCTTTTTTACATGCCTTATAGCCTACATTAGAGGATGTTTGCATTCAATTTCTTTGATTCATATGAATAGCAAGAAAATATTTTTTTCATGTGAAAAAAAATCAAAACATCAAGTAGAAGTGACAACAATCATTTTTTTGGTTTTTTACTACATAATAGTTAACAATTACATCTTAAGGTTGTCACATGGCACTTTAAAAAAAATAGAGATTGCATGTTTTTTAATTTCTTTTTTATGTTTTAAATTAAAGACACACTCTCGAAGATTTATGTCTCATCGATAACGTCTTTGACCTATCAAAAAATGGAATGAGTGAACATTAAAAATTTATTTTTAATTTTCAAAAAAAATAATAAATTGTTTCTTAAAACATTAGAAAAATTTATAAAAAAATCTAGCATAAAAACGAACTAATTCAAAGTCAAAACACTTGACTTGCAGATGATAAATATACTCCCTACTTTCCATCGAAAAGTATACTCCTTGCCTTGGCAAAGATTAATAATAACAAGTTGAATGCAAAACAAAATGTACACATATAACATAACATAACAAAGCAAATGAACTCATCATGATATGAAGACTTTTTATGTAGAAATAAAATCTATTTAAATGGTTCAGAAATTTTTATTAGAATAAAGTAAGAATGCATACTCCATTCAAGTTTTTTCTTTTATGTCAGAATGCATGTGAAGGGATAAGGTATCTTTAAAAAAATATTTAGTAAATATTATTTGTTTTTTTTATATTTTTAAAGTTAAAATTGTTGCTATGGCTATTATTATTATCATTATATGGTGATTATTATTATTGTTGTTGTTGTTATTGTTGTTCACTTCTTTATCAATGTTGAAGTATTTTTGCCTCAATTAATACAATAATGGATAGGATTTGAATATGCAATGTGCTAACATAGTGATACATATATTGCAATGATCATGTGATTTCAAAAAGTGAGGACTTTGTGTAAAATTAAACCTACAACTAATGGGCCACCATGATCAAGTTCGATGTCATCTAAGGATGTGATGGATTTGAAGTACGTAGGGAGTGATGTGCACGTGATATAGAGGCATCCCCATCAATTCTTCATCGAAGTTCATGTGTAGATTGGTGCCATCGAGAAAGACGATAAACCTGTCATCAAGGTGTTGCGACAATGCAAGCACATGAGCATTTGCCAACATAATGACCTCAATATTAATGATTCTTCCATTTTCTATTGACCAAAGACCCCAATCTAGCCATCAATTCAAGGTACATTCCTTCATCAATTTTGATTTTAAGTGTCAATGTGGTTAATAATTTGTCATAGATTGTAGCTTCTTGCCTCTTTTTTTTTATATAAGCATTAGGTCACCATTTAAACTTCCTATGTGACTCACGTAAGGTTGGAGGCTAGGAAATGGGTGATTCTAGGAAGTTGTAGTGGCCACTGAAAAACCTTATGTTACTTGTCACCGTGCTCTATCCACTCTTAGACATATATTTCATTGGCCTGTTAGATCCATGGGAGAGGAAAGTGGTATATAGTGACCTAAAGTAATGTGTAGTGTGTGTAGCTCATAAGACATTGTACACTTTCATCCATTGTATTCACAAATTTGAAATGTGAAAAAAAGTCATTGTGGCATAACACACCCACATATATAAAGGAATTATTTTTCTCTCTTTCAAGTATTGGTTGGTTCGAGTCAATTAATGGCATGGCATTGGAAACCATTGTTAACACTTTGGTGAAGACCAACTTAATATGCAATTTTTGATATACTTCATGACAATTAAAAACTAGATTACCACTAGCCCCAACAAATACCTCAATCACTCTAGGGAGGCAAGTGTGAAGCAAGGGTTGTTGTGTACAACCCAAAGGAAAATGTGAATTGACCTATGTTTGGGTCCTAAGGGAAACCTCTAATGACCAAGCAAAATCCCTAACAGTATTTCAAGGGTTAAAAATTCTCAAATCGATGGAGATTTGTTGGCTATATTCATAGTCATGGTCCAGGTTTCTTATAAATAAGCTTATCTTAGCAAACATTATACCATATCCATTTACATCACGTCATAAAATTCAATTCAACAAAAAAGAAAAGATCACAATCGTTGACAACATAAATTATAGTGGAAAAACCTCTCCTCTTTAGGCAAAAAACCCACTCTCCAATAGTTCTTATTAGTGAATTATTGTAAATGCGTCAAAACCCTTATCTTTCCACACGATTATCATCAAACCACATAAAAATAGTAGAGTAAACTTCATTACAAATAATATTACTAAAATATAAACATATCATACTTCTTATCCAATATCACTTCATCATTATACACACACACACACATGTAATCCTTTGGCTTTCTTGGCTCCTCTGATAACCAAGGTAGCCCCTCCTTTCTACTTGATTTACCCCACATGGGGTTATTTTACCATGGTCAGGGCTATCTCCCTCCAATAGAATCAAAAACTCGTAGTTATAAGAGATTCTCCAGCTATCATTCATCAAATGCAAATCTTGTCATTCTTGCAAACATCAAGTCTATCCATATTGATTTTTAGAATTAAAGGGATTGTAAAAAGTTTTGACTCGATTGAGTTCTTCTAGGTCCTTTGGTCTCTCAACAATCAAGTATACTCAAAGGAAAAAAATGGGGCACTATTAA